>JAAXCT010000350.1:0-594248 GCA_012490785.1 Eragrostis nindensis | reverse complement strand
TGGCAGCTTCGTGATTGGTGTGTAGGTTATAGTTTTTGGGTCCAGGATGGTGTGTTTTCTGAATCTTGACCATATGGTGTCATAAAACCATTGATCTGTGACTTTTCAGCTAGCATATGTGTTGTTTTTCTATTTACAGATAGCAAGCTCATTCGTGATTTATCAATTTTAGAATGTGAATTGCTGTATATTTGTTATTGTTCTTATTATGACTGTTTCAGGTGACTAGATCTCCTTTGCAAATTATGGGCTGGATCCACGTTCTCATTTGAGAGGAACCAATAGGCATGAGATGTAAATGTTATCCAGTTTTTTTTCATTGTGCTTGTTTATGTTGTTCAGCAACCAGTACATTCGTGCTTCTTTTGTATCTTGACGTCTGTACACCTTTACCTGTCAAACAGCAGCTGCGTGGCATACAATGGTATCAGTAATGTGCTACCTATTCTAGGAGGTGTATTGTCACGTTATGTTCGATGATATTACAATTCATATATTCCCTAAACATTGGTGTGAGCCTCCTGCTACAAATCTTTTAGTATCTTACAATATTTTGGTGGAACCATTAGATGTTTTGCTCAAATTAATTCCCTGGTGTCCTAACGATGAATAAAAAGTGTTGCCTAGCTATCTGTATCGATATTCACCACTGCTTTGTTGTAAATCTGTTGTTATATGTTACCAGGATGTATTAATATATAATTAATTATTTTTTATGGCATCTTTAATCCATATATGTCGTATAGTAAATTTTGGCACAAGATGAGGTGTGCCACCATTATATGCTGACTGCCATTATACAAGTTGTCCACATATTACAATGAGGATGCATTTCGATTTTTTTTATTTTTTTGGCTGCCAGATGCTAGAGAAATGTAAGTTAAACTTCCTTACATGTTTTTTGATAAATGGTCATGTGCCACTTCATTTTTTATTTGGTGCTGCATGATGGTTCTGGTCACCTGGTTAGTTTATTACTTCTAGATGGTGTATCATTTTTAGAAGGTGCCAAATTGCTCATAGATAGCATCCAAGTTCGATTTCTTTAGTTGATGGTCAATCCTTATGATGTAAATGAATCCTATATGTTTTAGGTAGGATGTGCATCAACCTCGGATTCAATTAATTGTGGAGGATAAGCTATTCGTTTCTGTAATCTGCATGCTAAGAGGAGTCGAAGGGTGTAAAACTTCTTACCTCATTGTCTGTTCTGTCTTTGACATGCTGGAGATTTCTAGATCGGCAGCTTCAAAATCAGTGTGTACTGCATAGTAGATGGTTCTAAGTGCAGCATAATGTCTTTTAATTTTAAATCTTGACCGATAGGGTGTCAATGAAACCTCTTGATCTGTGATTTTTGTCTTCAGCTATCATATGATGTGTTGTTTCTATTTACAGATAGCAAGCTCATTGATGAATCCTTAATTTTAGAAATGTAAAACTGTTGTGTATTTATTTTTGTTCCTATTATGATTATTTCCGGGAACTGGGTCTCCTGTGAAAATGATGGGCTAGATCCACGATCTCATTTGATAGCAACCAACAGGAATGGACCCATGCAGCCATTTGAGTTGGAGTATTGGTCATCGAGCTGTCACTGAACTAAGAAGAAGCTAACTGGTGGCTTGAGGCAGGCATATAGGCATAGAACTTTTATCCAGTTTTCTGTCAGTGCTTGCTGTGTGTTGTTCATCTACCATTACATTCGTCCTTCTTTTGTATCTTGATATCTGTACAATCAAGATAGAAGTTCTTTTCCTGTAATTTAGAGTGACTTTTGAAGCTCCTGTAAATGCAGCAGCAACCTGGTACTTGTACCTGATAAGTCTGGTACTTCTCACCCTTGTACATGGTTATTTAAATTATTGAACAGTATCATGTTCCCTTTTGTGACAATGTCCACATGTGAGTTTTTCCTGTAATTTCAGATTTACAATTGGTTCTGATTATGGTCAGTGATAAAGGGCATAGCAGGGCTCGGCTCAGTGCCAAAATTGACATTATACGTCAACTCGCTTTAGCACATTATATGTCAATTTGCATGAGCACCAGACGTACATCAATCTTCTGATCAGAATTAATTAGTGCACTAATATAGATAATCTGCAATATGACAATAATAAGCTGGACTTATATTCATCACAGCATATAAAAAGCATCTGCTCTCAATACAGGTGGTTCTGAATCTCGCAGGCTTAAATCAAAAGGAAAAATGCGGAAAGATGGGAAGGTACCATCATTTTTTTTTGTTGAGATTACCAGTACAACTCAGACACTCACAACGCACGCACACTCACTCCTATGAACACACGTACGCAAACCCTACCCTATGAGCATCTTCGAAGACTGAGCCAGTAAATCCAGAGATACGAAGTCACCACTAGCGCCTCGCTGTCGACGGGAGCGTCGCCTACCACTGAAAGCACAAATGCCGTTAAATCCTTGAAATTCGCTCCCACAGGGAGTCGAACCCAGGACCTGAGAGGTGTTACTCGGATGCCTTAACTACTAGCCTAAGACCCCTTCACGGAAGGTACCACCCCTTGGTCTGTAAATCCACGGCAAACAAAAGAAAAAATCCTGCACTGCTGTAATGAAAAGAAAATCCAAAGGCCACCTTCAAGCTGATTCAGACCCATGCGGACCTCTGCTTGTGCCCTTTGTCTAGCAGAATAGGACTAATAATATCTCGTTGCTTAGCGACACCTTGTAAAACGGAGCAGTTTCCATTGATAAGGCACATGCACTCCAACTCATCCCCGTCAGATCAAAATTCGACTCGAATTGAACCTTTCCGTTACCCAATAGTCGCACGATCATCTGCCGGTGCCCTCTTGATCCACAAGAAGTCGATTAATCAATTGATTTTTTAATCTGACAAAAAGACGAAGAAATTAAAGAAACAGAGGATGTTCGTTCCAGCATATGGGAGAGGAGAAAGAGGCTGCCCAAGGAAGAAGAAGATGCAGATCTCGTTCTCCTCCGCAATGATACGGCTCCTTGGAAGCTCGACGCCGTGCAGTTCCATGGAAAGTGGGTTTGGATTTACAAGGGAATCTGAGGGACGTGATGAATGGATCTGACGCAGCGCCGCCGTCCTTGCTGCCGGAGCACCGGAACAGTTCGTCGGGGCAAGGGAGACTCGGAGCAGGGCGACGGGGAATTGTGTGCTAGGCTCATGCTCCACTCGGGGACGGACGGGCTCGTTCGGATGGTTGGGCTGGCCTGGCGCGATACCGACCAGGCTACAGAGTACAGAATAAGGAATTCTGTAGCTAGCTACAGATTATAACTACACAGAGTATATTCTATAGACGGCTATAGAATAGCTTATTTTATAGCCACTTCAGTTTTATGACAAATTTATCACAAATTTACGATAAATTCAAACAAATTTACGACATCAGCGTTCACACACATTTTGAAAGAAAAATCATGGTAAAAGTGTAGTAAATCAAGTAGAAAAATATCATAAATCACTATACACGAATGTCCTAAATTACGATATATAAGTGGCCATAGAATAAGTTATTCTATGTCTATAGTAGTTCACTATATATATATAATATTAGTTTCACTATATATTAAGGATGGCAATTCGGGGCCGGGTACCCGACCCGATGGGGCCGGGCGCGGGGTTCATTTTTCACCCATGGGTGGTGCCCGTGCCCGATGTAAGCTTCATGACCATTGGAGTTTGGAAACCCCAAAGGTATGAATGTTTTGGTGATTGGGTGACCATATTGATGTGACTAACATTTCCTTGTAGGATATTCAAATGGTCATGTCAATGGAAGCGTCGTCTCACATACTCTATCTATCGACGACTTGGTGATTGGTTGCCTCGACAATTCGGATCGAGAACTTGATGGAGTCAAGGTTGAAGATGGATCAAGGCTAAGGACATGATAGACCAAGCAAGTGTTGGCTTGGTGTAGATGCTAGCTTGAGTCCATAGGAAAAACCGGACTATCAAGAGGGATCGAATTGGTTCTCTTAGAGCACACTAGGTTAGAGATCAAATGGATGCATTGTGAGTCTCTTGAGGGCTAGGGTGGCTGAAGAGAAGAAGAGGAACCAAGAATGGAGAAGTTGGAAGCAAGGATCAAGAAGTGGATCAAGTTTTCAGCTTTTGCAGTAGAGATCGGACAGTACGGTCCTAGGGACCGTATGGTACGGTCTTCATTGAAGATCCAGACAGAGAAGTGAAGTCTCGAGATGCTGAGAAAATGAAGACCGGACAGTACGGTCTAGGGACCGTACAATACGGTCATCAGTGGATTTCCAGACAGAGAAGATGGAGTTTCTGGAAGTGGAAGAAATGAAGACCGGACAATCGACCGGACGGTACGGTCCTAGGGACCGGATAGTACGGTCTTCATTGGAGATGAAGAAGAAGATGGAGATGCGCCTGGAAATAGAGACCGGACAGTACGGTCTAGAGGAGACCGGACAGTACGGTCCTTTGTACGGTCTCTAGTTTCGCAGGGCACTTTTGGGCAACGGCTAGTTTTGGGTTGGTAGCCTATAATAGTTGGTTGCCCGCCCCTTGAGGGGTCTCTTGGCCATTGTTGGAGTGCAGGAAACTCAGAGGAAGCCAAGAGCAAGAGAGAGAAGCACTTGTGAAGGATTTGGAGTGATCCTAGTGCTTGAGAGACTAGCAATTGCATCCACTTGATCTCTAGGCCAGTGTGAGCTTGAGAGAGTCACTTCGGTTTGTTACTCTTGGTCTATGGCGAGGCCTAGACCGGTTAGGTGTCGGTGTTGAGCTGTCCGAGGAGAGTGTGGAAGCCAACACAAGTTTGTACACGGTCTTGGAGCTTCCCGTGTGAAAGAAGCATCACTAGTGGAGCGCCTTTTGGCACGCATCACGTGCGGAGCCTTACCTCCGGAAGAGTACCTGAGATCGAGCCTGGCGGAACGTGCCCGCGACTTCACTCGGAGGGTGAAGTGTGCTCTAGGAGGGATCGCCATCGAGCGGAGGGACGGGGTCGAGACTCCGGCGGGAGTGACCGAACGTGGAGTAGGGGAAGGCGCCATCCTTCCGAGACCACGGAAAAATCATGAGCATTCCTATCCTTATCTCCTTTACTTACTAGCATTTACGTTTCCGCATTTACTTATGTGCTAGTAGAAATGCATGATAGGTTGTCTCTTTACTACTGGTAGAATTGCTTGTTAGGGTGTTGCTTGTTGCATAGACTAGATTGTGTGCGCGCATCGCTTGCTTTTGTTATCACCATATCTAGTCTTGCTAGCTTCACGCCTAAAGTACGTTTGGGAGAAATTGTTGACACACCGATTCACCCCCCTCTCGGTGCCCTTGATCCTTTCAAGTGGTATCAGAGCCTCGTTGCTCAAATAGGGCTTAACCGCCTTGAGTAAGGATGCCGAGAGATAGTGGACCGTCCCCGTTCGATGGGACCGACTATGCCTATTGGAAAGCTCGCATGCAAGCTTACCTCGAGGCTCTCGACCCTATCGCATGGGAGGTGACAAGTTCCGGTGTCTCTCTAAGGACTCCCATTGGTACTCTTGATGTGAATCTCACAAAGGCAAATGCTAAAGCTAAAAATGCCTTGTTTGAAGCTATCACTAAAGGGGTCTTTGCTCGAGTCAAGTCCGCGGGTACCGCTCATGAAGTATGGACACAATTCAACAAATTCATGAGGGTTCCACGGACGTGAAAGAGGAAAGATACTATGTGCTAAAAACAAATATGATGACTTTGCCATGTCTTCAAATGAGCTAATCAATGACACTTACTCTCGCTTGAATGTGCTTGTAGAGGATATCAACTCTCTTGGTGTGAAGGACAAGATTGATGATGGTGACCTTGTGCGGAAGATCATGAGGATTCTCCCAAGGGAGAAATATGGAGCACTCATCACATGTCTCTTCAACACCGACATGCGAGACCTCACCACCCACAAGCTACTTGGGAAGATCACCGCCTTCGAGAGCTACAACCTTGACAAGAAGCTTGATGAGAAGCCCTCCAAGAATCTTGCTTTTGCATCCGAGGGATCAAGCAAGAAGATGAAGAAGGTGGTGACTCAAGATTCAAGTGATGAAGAGCTTGAAGAAGACGTTGAAGACTTGTTGCAACTTCATCCAAATGATCTAGCACTCCTCATGAAGAGAAGCAACTTCTTCAAGAGAAGATTCATCAACAAGAAAGATGCCGAGTGTTACAATTGGGGGGAAAAGGCTCACTTTGCCAAGAATGCCCGAAGCCAATCAAGAAGAGCAAGAAGAAGACTCAAGAGTCAAGCGATGATGAAGAAGAAGACCCTAAAAGCAAGTACAAGACAAGGAAGAGGTTTGTCAAGAAGGAAGCTCTAGAGGCAAAGACAAGAGAAGATCATCTCGCAAGAGACTCTTTGTTGGAGAGTGGGTCACGGATGATGATAGTGAAGAAGAAGAAAGTGATGACTCATCCTCCAAGGGAAAGAAGATGGCCGGCATAGCTCTCACCAACATCTCCGAGACTCTACCTCCACCACCTACTTGCTTGATGGCCAAAGATGATGATAGTAGTGAAGATGAGAAGAGCGAGTCCGATGAAGAGTTTGGTGAGGAGGATAAGCCCACATATGAGGAACTCTTGGATAGCATTCTCCTAACCGGCAAGATGATCAAGAAGAGGGACAAGACCATTGCTCGGTTGGAGAAGGAACATGAAGTGGCCGCTTTCCGAGTTCGTCAACTTGAGGGTGAACTTAGGGACTTATCCATCTCTCACAAGGCTCTTGATGAGGACTATGACAAGCTTGAGGAAGACCACATGAAGCTCAAGGAGAAGTCCAAGTTACTAGAGGATGAGATCAAGCACCTTTCCACTTCGCTCATGACCTTGGATGAAAGCTATGACAAGCTCAAGGTTGATCACAAGAGGCTCAACGACAAGTTCAAGGTTCTTGAGGAAGAACATCAATCCATCCTCGAAAAGAGTAACACTTCTTCTTCTAGTTCATCTATTTCCGATTCTTCATATATTACTTGTGATGGACTAACTCCCTCTCTTGAGAGCATCTCTCTTGATGAGAAAATCTTGAAGGAATATCATCAACTCAAGGAGGAGAGAGCTTCGGTGATGGACGGCTTCGAGAGGCTCACAAGGGGAAGGACCATTCATAAGGAGATACTTGGTCGGAACCTTGTGAACAACCCCGGCACAAGGGACTCGGCTCCTACCCTGCCGCCATCAACCTCATCGGCAAGGACGAGGACATTCCACCTTGGGTAGTTCCCCTCATGGCGGACGACTACTATTGTGAGAAGTGTTGCCGTGACGGGCACACTAGTAAGAATTGTCCCAAGGTGAGAAGTTCCAAATTTTTGCCCAACGCTAACTTGTTCCATGAGAATACACACTACAAGCTCTTTAGGGACAAGAAAGGAAGGGTGAAGGCAAAGGCTCTTGGATCACCCGACAAGAGGAGGATGATGAGGAAGATTTGGGTGCCCAAATGCATAGTTGACCTTGAGAGGCCAACCAAGTGCGAGTGGGCTCCCAAGAACAAGACCTAGAAGGGTGATGGTGGTGGACCGTGCGCCGCAACGTCAACTCATGAACGTCCACCACAAGCTTCGAGTGCTTCATCGACATATCTACTCTTCAAGGAGGTAACATGTATCATAGTAGTTTCTTTTCTTGCATTGCTTGCATGGTAGCTAGGTACTCCTTTGTGAACTAGTATGTTTGCATCCATGCATATGTAAATAACTAAAAGAAAAGAACAAAAAAAATTAGTTCAAGGTCTAACTTTCTCAAGATAGCTATGAGCATGGGGGATGCTTGAGTTGGTGGTCCGATGGACTCAAGGCAAGGTTTGGCTCATAGTGAGTAAGCTTGAGAGAGGCTCAAACTTGACCTTGAGTAGGTTTCCTTTATGCGTTGTCTTAACTTTGCTTGCATATCACATGGCATATTTACTTTCCCTTGCATTTGTATGATATGCTTGTCTCATGCATTGCATATAGGAAATCACAAAGGAGTTGTCACACTATGAGGAAGTGCTTCATTCGCAATATGATCTCACATCTCATAAAAGTGTGACTAAAGAAAAGAATTGCGCTTCATGCCCATTGAGTCTTGCTAAATGATCCTCAAGGTTAAATCTACTTGCACGGATCATAGGCAAAGGGCTCATACATACCCCTCCTTTGGTTTTATCTCTTTTGGTTCTTATTTGGTTGCTTCTTATTTGCCGATTGCAAAATTACTATAAGCCTATGCGCAACCTATATTAGTTTATTTTCAAAGGAGTGTTTGAGAGTTCCCCTTCTAGTCCATGTTTGGTGTTTATTTGGTTCTTGTGTGAGAAACTTGGACTTAGAAGGAAATTCCTTGAAAATCAGCTTTTCTGGACTGGACCGTACAATACGGTCAAAGGGACCGTACAATACGGTGTGCTTTTGCACGAGATCCTTCGAAACCTGAGGCAGAAAGGAGACCGTACAATACGGTCCTGCAGACCGTTCAATGCGGTCTCTATAGATTAACTGTCAGGGTTCCAAAGGAGACCGTACAATACGATCCCTATGACCGTACCATACTGTCTGGTTAACTTCATCAGTGACCTTGTCCAATCTGATCCGTTGATTCCGATTTCAATCGATCTGGATCGTCGATTTGAAATTAACCTAATCCTAACGTTCCCCGTCGGGTTACTGTGCTTCCCCTTCACCCTTACGCCTCCCGTTCGCCGAGCTCCCGCCACCACCTCGCCTGCGCGCCACCGCCGTACAGCGCCGCCGCCTTCGCCGCCGACGAGCTTCCCGCCGTCGAGCGCCACCGCAGCCGCCGCGCGCCGCCTGCTCCTCCACGCACACGCGCCCGCGCCTCCACGCGAACCCTAGCGCCGCGCCGCTTCACCTCACCGAGCCGTCGTCGCCTTGCTTGCCCGCGCGCCGTCGCCGGAGAGAGGCCGACAACCTCGCCGTCGACGAGTACCTAGCCAAGGAGCTTCACCACGCACGCGTCTTCGAGCTTCTGCTCGTCCCCTTTCGCGCACGATTGCTCCTCCTCGACTCACCAGACCGTGCACCACCACCTCGACGATCGGCGTCGATTGACAGCTCTGGTGAGCCACTGATATCCATGGATTGCACAGTAGCTCGTGTTCGATTCCATTCCTAGGGTTTGAGCCATTCATCCTTCATCGTTCGAAAATCCCTAGAAAATCGCTCCAAAAATCAAACCTTTATTGCATTTGTCGTAAATTTCGATAAACTTCAATGCAATTTAGGTCATTTGCTTGCCATGTGTCATAGTGTTCGAGTATCGCACTTCATTTATCTATGACATATTGGTAGTTGGTCGCTTTGTGTCGATTTCCGATTCCATACTATACACTAGCTCGACACTTAGTATATTCCTCGATTAGTGGTACATTGTGTCTATTGCATATGATCTATGTACACTAGTCGATCTCCACCTATAATCGACAATGCCGTAGTTCCCCTTTGCATTATTTGCCGGCATTGTGTCCTTCACCTCTGCGCTAGGACTTCATATAGATTTACGCGCTTACCTACGATTCTTGCTTGTAGATTATAGTAGGTTATTCTATACTCATATACCCTGTCTTATTCCTACCGTGCAGTGGCAGTGGTCAGCGGACAGTGGGCAGTTGACAGCAGAGCAGAGACAGTGGACGGATTGAGGGCCAAGCCCTTAGTCCTATCTTTGGCAGTCAGCTTGTCAGTGGACGGGTTGGTGAGCCAAGCTCACTCGCCCTATCTTGTCTGCAGGCCAATCAGCAGTTATGGCAGGAGGTTCTGGCAGAGGCAGAGGCAGGGGCAGAGGAGATCGTGACAGAGGCAAGGCCAAGGTCGTTGAGCAGCCCAAGAAGAAGAAGCAGAAGACTGGTGATCCAGAGTGGGACCAGATCCTCAGGGCAGCAGATGTTGATATACCACCTGGCAGAGACACTGGCTTCAGGATCAGGGACACACCTGCTGGAGGACAGGGGGAGACTCCGAGGAGGTCTTCCAGGGCTAGAGCTACAGTGCAGCGGACTCCGTCCACCCGCGAGGTTGGTACGTCGAGGACCGCGCAGGTGCAGCCAGAGTCAGAGGACGAGGAGAGTTCCCACTCAGGTGACGAGGTCACAGAGGCCGACAGGCAGAGGATGGCAGTCAAGTTCTGTGCTCTTGACAGGAGTGCCACTCTCAGGGACGTGCTTGCTGAGGACGCTCTTAGGCTGCCAGGCCCCGTCCTCAAGAAGTTCAGGAGAGTCTCCGAGGAGAGTTGGGTACCTGCTAGGAGAGACCCACAGGCAGGAGGTCGCTTCGGGACCTTGCTTCAGCAGAGGATAGCAGCTGGTTTGAGGAGTAGACTGCGGACAGATGGAGCTGATAAGCTCTTGTTACTCACCAGCACTGCAGCATAGAGGCTGCCAGCAGAGGTGCCGGGACGGATTTCACATAGCACCTGTCTATATCCCGGGCCTTCAGGAGATCATCACCACACCGATGCGATGGGATACTGATATAGTGATGGACTTCTATGCATCTTTGTGGATTGCTCAGGATCGCTCAGCTATATGGTTTATGCTCAGAGGACAGCCCCACAGAGTGACGAGGGAGAACCTCGTTGAGGCCTTTGAGACCATCCAGCACGAGACCAGAGTGTTTTCCGCTTGCTCACCCAGGGATGGACCCTCCCCGCTGAAAGGATCAAGGGCACCGAGAGGGGGGGGGTGAATCGGTGTGTCAACAATTTCTCCCAAACGTACTTTAGGCGTGAAGCTAGCAAGACTAGATATGGTGATAACAAAAGCAAGCGATGCGCGCACACAATCTAGTCTATGCAACAAGCAACACCCTAACAAGACAATTCTACAAGTAGTAAAGAGACAACCTATCATGCATTTCTACTAGCACATAAGTAAATGCGGAAACGTAAATGCTAGTAAGTAAAGGAGATAAGGATAGGAATGCTCATGATTTTTCCCGTGGTCTCGGAAGGTTGGCGCCTTCCCCTACTCCACGTTGGGTCACTCCCGCCGGAGTCTCGACCCCGTCCCTCCGCTCGATGGCGATCCCTCCTAGAGCACACTTCACCCTCCGAGTGAAGTCGCGGGCACGTCCCGCCAGGCTCGATCCCGGGTACTCTTCCGGAGGTAAGGCTCCGCACGTGATGCGTGCCAAAGGACGCTCCACTAGTGATGCTTCTTTCGCACGGGAAGCTCCAAGACCGTGTACAAACTTGTGTTGGCTTCCACACTCTCCTCGGACAGCTCAACACCGACGCCTAACCGGTCTAGGCCTCGCCATAGACCAAGAGTAACAAACCGAAGTGACTCTCTCAAGCTCACACTAGCCTAGAGATCAAGTGGATGCAATTGCTACTCTCTCAAGCACTAGGATCACTCCAAATCCTTCACAAGTGCTTCTCTCTCTTGCTCTTGGCTTCCTCTGAGTTTCCTGCCAACAATGGCCAAGAGACCCCTCAAGGGGCGGGCAACCAACTATTTATAGGCTACCAACCCAAAACTAGCCGTTGCCCAAAAGTGCCCTGCGAAACTAGAGACCGTACAAAGGACCGTACTGTCCGGTCTCCTCTAGACCGTATTGTCCGGTCTCTATTTCCAGGCGCATCTCCATCTTCTTCTTCATCTCCAATGAAGACCGTACTGTCCGGTCCCTAGGACCGTACCGTCCGGTCGATTGTCCGGTCTTCATTTCTTTCACTTCCAGAAACTCCATCTTCTCTGTCTGGAAATCCACTGATGACCGTATTGTATGGTCCCTAGACCGTACTGTCCGGTCTTCATTTTCTCAGCATCCCGAGACTTCTCTTCTCTGTCTGGATCTTCAATGAAGACCGTACATACGGTCCCTAGGACCGTACTGTCCGATCTCTACTGCAAAAGCTGAAAACTTGATCCACTTCTTGATCCTTGCTTCCAACTTCTCCATTCTTGGTTCCTCTTCTTCTATTCAGCCACCCTAGCCCTCAAGAGACTCACAATGCATCCATTTGATCTCTAACCTAGTGTGCTCTAAGAGAACCAATTCGATCCCTCTTGATAGTCCGGTTTTTCCTATGGACTCAAGCTAGCATCTACACCAAGCCACACTTGCTTGGTCTATCATGTCCTTAGCCTTGATCCATCTTCAACCTTGACTCCATCAAGTTCTCGATCCGAATTGTCGAGGCAACCAATCACCAAGTCGTCGATAGATAGAGTATGTGAGACGACGCTTCCATTGACGTGACCATTTGAATATCCTACAAGGAAATGTTAGTCACATCAATATGGTCACCCAATCACCAAAACATTCATACCTTTGGGGTTTCCAAACTCCAATGGTCATGAAGCTTACAATCTCCCCCTTTTTGGTGATTGGTGACAACACATATCAAAAGATATCAAAAGATAGAGAAAGTAAAGCGCAAGAGTGATCGAGAAGATTGGATATGCATGAAGAACAAGTAAAACGGAGAACATGGTAGTCATAGCTCAAAAGGTATCACATACAAAATAGAGTTAAAGCACATGGGTGATATATATGGAGTAAAAACATGAGCTATGACCAGAACTTTGTGATGATAAGATTATAAGATACTCCTGCAAAAGCAAGTGAGTGCACATATCATCACAGAAGAGGAAACCTGGCAAGATAGATATAAAAAAAACGCATCCAGGTAAAACATACACAAACTCAGAGTAATATACCAGAGCAATATACAAGATATATAGATAACGAGCAAGTGTATGAAATGAAACCAAGTGCATTCTTGATGAGCTAAACACCAGCAAAAGCAAAACAAGCTCAACAAGAACCACGAAGTACCAAAAAAATACAAATGAAGTACCAAAAGATCTCCCCCTGAAAAAAGCTGTCTCACACTCCCCTGAACACAAGATCACTCCACTACCCCCCTAGACCTATACAAGATCTCTATCTCTCTCCCCCTTTGGCACCAATGACCAAAAGAGAAAGAAGGAAAAGAGAAAACTGCTGTCCTACGCGTCGGAGGCTGGAGGAGGTGCAGTGGTAGTAGTCACTGAAAGCTCTGGAGCTGAAGAGGTGTCCTGCTGTGGCTGCTGCTGCTGCTGCTCAGAAGAAGTGCCAGTGGCGAGAGCCTCACGTAACTCCTCATCGGTGTACCCAAAGTCAGTGAGGTCCGCTGTGTGCTCAACAACCCGAGGGCGAGTAGGTGTAGGTGTCCTGGGAGACTCTGTCTGCTCCACTGCTGCTGTCTCAGCTGTAGTAGTCACGACCTCTGCCTGTGAAGCTGTAAGAACTGAGTCTGTCTGTACTGAGGCGGTCTGTGCTACTGTGTCAAAGTCAAGTGTACGAGCTGGCAGTGGTGACACAAAGAAGGGACTCGTCAGCTGAAGCGGTGAGAAGCTCGGAGCTGTAGAAGCTAGTAGGGCTGACGGAGTCATGGAGAGGCCTGGTGAAGAACGGTACTGGTGTGAAGGTCCTGCCTCTCCAGTCAATCCAGCAAGCGTGGACGTCGACGGCCCTACCGTAGGTGCACCAGCAAGTGAGATGGGAGCCGTGAGTAAAGTGCTGAAGTACTGTCCCTGACTGGATGACTGTCCTCCCTGTGTCTGAGCAAAACTGCTGCTGTCGCTGCTGTAGCTGCTGAAACTGAACTGTATCTGGTGGCAGCACACCTGGAAAGTGATAGGTGGAACGACGGGAGACCTGGCAGTGCCTGTCCAAAAAGACGAAGAGTCTGAGCGATCGCCTCAAAGCAGTGAACAACGAAAGACAGCCAGAAGCCATCTCCCTCTGAGTGAGTACGACACTGTCCAACATCTGTCGATCCCTCTCCCTATCCTCTCTCTGACTCTGGATCTCTCTGCGAAGGGCTGCTAGCTCTGCGTGTAGAAGTGAATCTGTCTGAGCTGGAGCTGTAGCAGACGCTGAAGGTCTAGAGTCCGGAGTCACGTCCTCAGGAATGGACTCCATATGGCTACTAGTCTGTATATGCCTGCTCTGTCTCGGTAGCCGTGTCGCCTAGCCCCCTGTGAAGAATCCCCTGCGAAGCTGACTCCCGGGCAGCAACCCGTCTGTCGAGGCAGGTAGGGGTGTGTACGCTGGAATTTTTTTTCAAAATAATATTATTTTATTTAGAATTTACAAAAATAATACCAAAATCGACAAAATTACAGAAATAATACCATGTCGTACGTTGAACGCACGAAAACACAATTTTCGCACGCTGAACGCACGAAAACTCGGTTTTCGTGCATTGAACACACCGAAAATACATATTTTCGTACTTTGAACGTACGACAGTATAAAATATGCTATAGAATCCTATTTTCGTGTGTTGGTTGCACGAAAATTAAGTTTTCGTGCATCCAATGTGCGACAATAGGTCCAGACACAATAAAAAATGAAAAAATGATGAAAATACATATTTAATAATTTTCGTGCGTTGAACGCACGAAAATAGGAAATTAATTTTTTTTCCAACATGCAAAACGATTTTAGCTATTTTATGATGCAAGCTTTTACTTTGTTAAGTTACATAAGTTTTTCTAACGTTAAGGAAGGAGGATTTTTGCTCAACGGAACAAGGAAAGTGTTGTGTATTTTTGCATGAGATAAGCTGCATATTTTTTATTTTTTAACACAAATTCGGTGGTTCATGCTAATTTGTCAAAGAGAAGATGTGTTACATTATTATCACAAAATATTTTGTGTTTTTTCAAGCAATAAGTTTTCAAGCAATAAGCTGTATAATTTTTGGATCAGGTATTAAAATAATGTAAACACATCTTCTCTTGACAAACTAGCATGAACCATCGGATTTGTGTGTAAAAAATAAAAAATAGGTAGCTTATGTCATGCAAAAAATATACAACACTTTTCCTTGTTCCGTTGCGCAAGAATCCCCCTTCCTAACGTTAGAAAAACTTGTGTAACTTAACAAAGTAAAGGCTTGCATCATAAAATAGCCAAATCGATTTTGCATGTTGAAAAAAAATTAATTTCCTATTTTCGTGCGTTCAACGCACGAAAATTATTAAATATGTATTTTCATCAGTTTTTTCATTTTTTTATTGTATCTGGACCTATTGTCGCACATTGGATACACGAAAACTTAATTTTCGTGCAACCAACACACGAAAATAGGATTCTATAGCATATTTTATATTGTCATACGTTCAAAGTACGAAAATTCATATTTTCGTGTGTTCAACGTACGAAAGTCGAGTTTTCGTGCGTTCAACGCACGAAAATTGAGTTTTCGTGCGTTCAACGTACGACATGGTATTATTTCTGTAATTTTTCGATTTTGATATTATTTTGTAAATTCTAAATAAAATAATATTATTTTGAAAAAATTAATTTTGTGACGCTGTGGTCACCTTGGGCAGCTCATCGTAGTCCTCCTGAGTCAACAACTGTAGCCTCCTCTGAATATAGCAGATCAGCGGTGCGAAGGCTAAGTGTCTAGCAGCTATCCCCCTCAGCAATACATCCTCCATCTGGCACAGTATCAGATCCACCAAGTCAAAAGCCTCTGTGCCTCAGTATCAGCATGACGACCCACTGTGAAAGTATAGAGAACTGATCCCTGTATCCACTCCTCGGCACAATGGTCCTACTAAGAATGCTCCTGAGAACTCTGCCCTCATGTGTCAGTCTAGTGTGAGCTCGGCTGAAGTTCTCCGGGTGAGGTGGAGGGAAGGCAATGCTCATCATCATCTGAAGGTAAGTGTCCCCCAAGAGGTCTGCGGGGAGGGTCCATCCCTGGGTGAGCAAGCGGAAACATTCTGGTCTCGTGCTGGTGGTCTCAAGGGCCTCAACGAGGTTCTCCCTCGTCACTCTGTGGGGCTGTCCTCTGAGCATAAACCATATAGCTGAGCGATCCTGAGCAATCCACAAAGATGCATAGAAGTCCATCACTATATCAGTATCCCATCGCATCGGGGTGTGGTGATGATCTCCTGGAGGCCCGGGATATAAGACAGGTGCTGTGTGAAATCCGTCCCGGCACCTCTGTGGCAGCCTCTATGCTGCAGTGCTGGTGAGTAACAAAGAGCTTATCAGCTCCATATGTCAGCAGTCTACTCCTCAAACCAGCTGCTATCTTCTGCTGAAGCAAGGTCCAGAAGCGACCTCCTGCCTGTGGGTCTCTCCTGGCAGGTACCCAACTCTCCTCGGAGACTCTCTCCTGAACTTCTTGAGGACGGGGCCTGGCAGCCTAAGAGCGTCCTCAGCAAGCACGTCCCTGAGAGTGGCACTCCTGTCAAGAGCACAGAACTTGACTGCCATCCTCTGCCTGTCAGCCTCTGTGACCTCGTCACCTGAGTGGGAACTCTCCTCCTCCTCTGACTCTGGCTGCACCTGCGCGGTCCTCGACGTACCAACCTCGCGGGGGACGGAGTCCGCTGCACTGTAGCTCTAGCCCTGGAAGACCTCCTCGGAGTCTCCCCCTGTCCTCCAGCAGGGTGTGTCCCTGATCCTGAAGCCAGTGTCTCTGCAAGGTGGTATATCAACATCTGCTGCCCTGAGGATCTGGTCCCACTCTGGATCACCAGTTCTTCTGCTTCTTCTTCTTGGGCTGCTCAACGACCTGGGCCTTGCCTCTGTCACGATCTCCTCTGCCCCTGCCTGCTCTGCCAGAACCTCCTGCCATTACTGCTAATTGGCCTGCAAACAAGATAGGGCGAGTGAGCTTGGCTCACCAACCCGTCCACTGACAAGCTGACTGCCAAAGATAGGACTAAGGGCTTGGCCCTCAATCCGTCCACTGTCTCTGCTCTGCTGTCAACTGCCCACTGCCTGCTGACAACTGCCACTGCACGATAGGAATAGACAGGGTATATGAGTATAGAATAACCTACTATAATCTACAAGCAAGAATCGTAGGTAAGCGCGTAAATCTAGATGAAGTCCTAGCGCAGAGGTGAAGGACACAATGCCGGCAAATAATGCAAAGGGGAACGGCATTGTCGATTATAGGTGGAGATCGACTAGTGTACATAGATCATATGCAATAGACACAATGTACCACTAATCGAGGAATATACTAAGTGTCGAGCTAGTGTATAGTATGGAATCGGAAATCGACACAAAGCGACCAACTACCAATATGTCATAGATAAATGAAGTGCGATATCGAACACTATGACACATGGCAAGCAAATGACCTAAATTGCATTGAAGTTTATCGAAATTTACGACAAATGCAATAAAGGTTTGATTTTTGGAGCGATTTTCTAGGGATTTTCGAACGATGAAGGATGAATGGCTCAAACCCTAGGAATGGAATCGAACACGAGCTACTGTGCAATCCATGGATATCAGTGGCTCACCAGAGCTGTCAATCAACGCCGATCGTCGAGGTGGTGGTGCACGGTCAGGTGAGTCGAGGAGGGAGCAATCGTGCGCGAAAGGGGACGAGCAGAAGCTCGAAGACGCGTGCGTGGTGAAGCTCCTCGCTAGGTACTCGTCGACGGCGAGGTCGTCGGCCCCTTCTCCGGCGACGGCGCGGGCAAGCAAGGCGACGACGGCTCAGCGAGGTGAAGCGGCGCGGCGCTAGGGTTCGCGTGGAGGCGCGGCGCGTGTGCGTGGAGGAGCAGGCGGCGCGCGGGGCTGCGGTGGTGCTCGACGGCGGGAAGCTCGTCGGCGGCGAAGCGGCGCGGTGCGCGGGGTGGCGCGGAGGTGGCGCGGAGGAGGTGGTGGCGGGAGCTCGGCGAACGGGAGGCGTAAGGGTGAAGGGGAAGCACAGTAACCCGACGGGGAACGTTAGGATTAGGTTAATTTCAAATCGACGATCCAGATCGATTGAAATCGGAATCAACGGATCAGATTGGACAAGGTCTCCCGATGAAGTTAACCAGACCGTATGGTACGGTCATAGGGATCGTATTGTACGGTCTCCTTTGGAACCCTGACAGTTAATCTATAGAGACCGCATTGAACGGTCTGCAGGACCGTATTGTACGGTCTCCTTTCTGCCTCAGGTTTCGAAGGATCTCGTGCAAAAGCACACCGTATTGTACGGTCCCTTTGACCGTATTGTACGGTCCAGTCCAGAAAAGCTGATTTTCAAGGAATTTCCTTCTAAGTCCAAGTTTCTCACACAAGAACCAAATAAACACCAAACATGGACTAGAAGGGGAACTCTCAAACACTCCTTTGAAAATAAACCAATATAGGTTGCGCATAGGCTTATAGTAATTTTGCAATCGGCAAATAAGAAGCAACCAAATAAGAACCAAAAGAGATAAAACCAAAGGAGGGGTATGTATGAGCCCTTTGCCTATGATCCGTGCAAGTAGATTTAACCTTGAGGATCATTTAGAAAGACTCAATGGGCATGAAGCGCAATTCTTTTCTTTAGTCACACTTTATGAGATGTGAGATCATATTGCGAATGAAGCACTTCCTCATAGTGTGACAACTCCCTTGTGATTTCCTATATGCAATGCATGAGACAAGCATATCATACAAATGCAAGGGAAAGTAAATATGCCATGTGATATGCAAGCAAAGTTAAGACAACGCATAAAGGAAACCTACTCAAGGTCAAGTTTGAGTCTCTCTCAAGCTTACTCACTATGAGCCAAACCTTGCCTTGAGTCCATCGGACCACCAACTCAAGCAACCCCCATGCTCATAGCTATCTTGAGAAAGTTAGACCTTGAACTAATTTTTTTGTTCTTTTCTTTTAGTTATTTACATATGCATGGATGCAAACATACTAGTTCACAAAGGAGTACCTAGCTACCATGCAAGCAATGCAAGAAAAGAAACTACTATGATACATTGTTACCTCCTTGAAGAGTAGATATGTCGATGAAGCACTCGAAGCTTGTGGTGGACGTTCATGAGTTGACGTTGCGGCGCACGGTCCACCACCATCACCCTTTAGTCTTGTTCTTGGGAGCCCACTCGCACTTGGTTGGCCTCTCAAGGTCAACTATGCATTTGGGCACCCAAATCTTCCTCATCATCCTCCTCTTGTCGGGTGATCCAAGAGCCTTTGCCTTCACCCTTCCTTTCTTGTCCCTAAAGAGCTTGTAGTGTGTATTCTCATGGAACAAGTTAGCGTTGGGCAAAACTTTAGAACTTCTCACTTTGGGACAATTCTTGCTAGCGTGCCCGTCACGGCAACACTTCTCACAATAGTAGTCGTCCGCCATGAGGGGAACTACCCAAGGTGGAATGTCCTCATCCTTGCCGATGAGGTTGATGGCGGCGGGGTAGGAGCCGAGTCCCTTGTGCCCGGGGTTGTTCACAAGGTTCCGACCAAGTATCTCCTTATGAATGGTCCTTCCCTTGTGAGCCTCTCGAAGCCGTCCATCACCGAAGCTCTCTCCTCCTTGAGTTGATGATATTCCTTCAAGATTTTCTCATCAAGAGAGATGCTCTCAAGAGAGGGAGTTAGTCCATCACAAGTAATATATGAAGAATCGGAAATAGATGAACTAGAAGAAGAAGTGTTACTCTTTTCGAGGATGGATTGATGTTCTTCCTCAAGAACCTTGAACTTGTCGTTGAGCCTCTTGTGATCAACCTTGAGCTTGTCATAGCTTTCATCCAAGGTCATGAGCGAAGTGGAAAGGTGCTTGATCTCATCCTCTAGTAACTTGGACTTCTCCTTGAGCTTCATGTGGTCTTCCTCAAGCTTGTCATAGTCCTCATCAAGAGCCTTGTGAGAGATGGATAAGTCCCTAAGTTCACCCTCAAGTTGACGAACTCGGAAAGCGGCCACTTCATGTTCCTTCTCTAACCGAGCAATGGTCTTGTCCCTCTTCTTGATCATCTTGCCGGTTAGGAGAATGCTATCCAAGAGTTCCTCATATGTGGGCTTATCCTCCTCACCAAACTCTTCATCGGACTCGCTCTTCTCATCTTCACTACTATCATCATCTTTGGCCATCAAGCAAGTAGGTGGTGGAGGTAGAGTCTCGGAGATGTTGGTGAGAGCTATGCCGGCCATCTTCTTTCCCTTGGAGGATGAGTCATCACTTTCTTCTTCTTCACTATCATCATCCGTGACCCACTCTCCAACAAAGAGTCCCTTGCGAGATGATCTTCTCTTGTCTTTGCCTCTAGAGCTTTCCTTCTTGACAAACCTCTTCCTTGTCTTGTACTTGCTTCTAGGGTCTTCTTCTTCATCATCGCTTGACTCTTGAGTCTTCTTCTTGCTCTTCTTGATTGGCTTCGGGTATTCCTTGGCAAAGTGACCCTTTTCCCCACAATTGTAGCACTCGGCATCTTTCTTGTTGATGAATCTTCTCTTGAAGAAGTTGCTTCTCTTCATGAGGAGTGCTAGATCATTTGGATGAAGTTGCAACAAGTCTTCAACGTCTTCTTCAAGCTCTTCATCACTTGAATCTTGAGTCACCACCTTCTTCATCTTCTTGCTTGATCCCTCGGATGCAAAAGCAAGATTCTTAGAGGGCTTCTCATCAAGCTTCTTGTCAAGGTTGTAGCTCTCGAAGGCGGTGATCTTCCCAAGTAGCTTGTGGGTGGTGAGGTCTCGCATGTCGGTGTTGAAGAGACATGTGATGAGTGCTCCATATTTCTCCCTTGGGAGAATCCTCATGATCTTCCGCACAAGGTCACCATCATCAATCTTGTCCTTCACACCAAGAGAGTTGATATCCTCTACAAGCACATTCAAGCGAGAGTAAGTGTCATTGATTAGCTCATTTGAAGACATGGCAAAGTCATCATATTTGTTCTTTAGCACATAGTATCTTTCCTCTTTCACGTCCGTGGAACCCTCATGAATTTGTTGAATTTGTGTCCATACTTCATGAGCGGTACCCGCGGACTTAACTCGAGCAAAGACCTCTTTAGTGATAGCTTCAAACAAGGCATTTTTAGCTTTAGCATTTGCCTTTACGAGATTCACATCAAGAGTACCAATGGGAGTCCTTAGAGAGACACCGGAACTTGTCACCTCCCATGCGATAGGGTCGAGAGCCTCGAGGTAAGCTTGCATGCGAGCTTTCCAATAGGCATAGTCGGTCCCATCGAACGGGGGCGGTCCACTATCTCTCGGCATCCTTACTCAAGGCGGTTAAGCCCTATTTGAGCAACGAGGCTCTGATACCACTTGAAAGGATCAAGGGCACCGAGAGGGGGGGGGGTGAATCGGTGTGTCAACAATTTCTCCCAAACGTACTTTAGGCGTGAAGCTAGCAAGACTAGATATGGTGATAACAAAAGCAAGCGATGCGCGCACACAATCTAGTCTATGCAACAAGCAACACCCTAACAAGCAATTCTACCAAGTAGTAAAGAGACAACCTATCATGCATTTCTACTAGCACATAAGTAAATGCGGAAACATAAATGCTAGTAAGTAAAGGAGATAAGGATAGGAATGCTCATGATTTTCCCGTGGTCTCGGAAGGATGGCGCCTTCCCTACTCCACGTTCGGTCACTCCCGCCGGAGTCTCGACCCCGTCCCTCCGCTCGATGGCGATCCCTCCTAGAGCACACTTCACCCTCCGAGTGAAGTCGCGGGCACGTCCCGCCGGGCTCGATCCCGGGTACTCTTCGGAGGTAAGGCTCCGCACGTGATGCGTGCCAAAGGGCGCTCCACTAGTGATGCTTCTTCGCACGGGAAGCTCCAAGACCGTGTACAAACTTGTGTTGGCTTCCACACTCTCCTCGGACAGCTCAACACCGACGCCTAACCGGTCTAGGCCTCGCCATAGACCAAGAGTAACAAACCGAGGTGACTCTCTCAAACTCACACTAGCCTAGAGATCAAGTGGATGCAATTGCTAGTCTCTCAAGCACTAGGATCACTCCAAATCCTTCACAAGTGCTTCTCTCTCTTGCTCTTGGCTTCCTCTGAGTTCCTGCACTCCAACAATGGCCAAGAGACCCTCAAGGGGCGGGCAACCAACTATTTATAGGCTACCAACCCAAAACTAGCCGTTGCCCAAAAGTGCCCTGCGAAACTAGAGACCGTACAAAGGACCGTACTGTCCGGTCTCCTCTAGACCGTATTGTCCGGTCTCTATTTCCAGGCGCATCTCCATCTTCTTCTTCATCTCCAATGAAGACCGTACTATCCGGTCCCTAGGACCGTACCGTCCGGTCGATTGTCCGGTCTTCATTTCTTCCACTTCCAGAAACTCCATCTTCTCTGTCTGGAAATCCACTGATGACCGTATTGTACGGTCCCTAGACCGTACTGTCCAGTCTTCATTTTCTCAGCATCCCGAGACTTCACTTCTCTGTCTGGATCTTCAATGAAGACCGTACCATACGGTCCCTAGGACCGTACTGTCCGATCTCTACAGCAAAAGCTGAAAACTTGATCCACTTCTTGATCCTTGCTTCCAACTTCTCCATTCTTGGTTCCTCTTCTTCTCTTCAGCCACCCTAGCCCTCAAGAGACTCACAATGCATGCATTTGATCTCTAACCTAGTGTGCTCTAAGAGGTCCGCTGTGTGCTCAACAACCCGAGGCGGAGTAGGCTAGAGATCAAATGGATGCATTGTGAGTCTCTGAGGGCTAGGGTGGCTGAAGAGAAGAAGAGGAACCAAGAATGGAGAAGTTGGAAGCAAGGATCAAGAAGTGGATCAAGTTTTCAGCTTTTGCAGTAGAGATCGGACAGTACGGTCCTAGGGACCGTATGGTACGGTCTTCATTGAAGATCCAGACAGAGAAGTGAAGTCTCGGGATGCTGAGAAAATGAAGACCGGACAGTTGACCGGACAGTACGGTCTAGGGACCGTACAATACGGTCATCAGTGGATTTCCAGACAGAGAAGATGGAGTTTCTGGAAGTGGAAGAAATGAAGACCGGACAATCGACCGGACGGTACGGTCCTAGGGACCGGATAGTACGGTCTTCATTGGAGATGAAGAAGAAGATGGAGATGCGCCTGGAAATAGAGACCGGACAATACGGTCTAGAGGAGACCGGACAGTACGGTCCTTTGTACGGTCTCTAGTTTCGCAGGGCACTTTTGGGCAACGGCTAGTTTTGGGTTGGTAGCCTATAAATAGTTGGTTGCCCGCCCCTTGAGGGGTCTCTTGGCCATTGTTGGAGTGCAGGAAACTCAGAGGAAGCCAGAGCAAGAGAGAGAAGCACTTGTGAAGGATTTGGAGTGATCCTAGTGCTTGAGAGACTAGCAATTGCATCCACTTGATCTCTAGGCTAGTGTGAGTTTGAGAGAGTCACCTCGGTTTGTTACTCTTGGTCTATGGCGAGGCCTAGACCGGTTAGGCGTCGGTGTTGAGCTGTCCGAGGAGAGTGTGGAAGCCAACACAAGTTTGTACACGGTCTTGGAGCTTCCCGTGCGAAAGAAGCATCACTAGTGGAGCGCCCTTTGGCACGCATCACGTGCGGAGCCTTACCTCCGGAAGAGTACCCGGGATCGAGCCCGGCGGGACGTGCCCGCGACTTCACTCGGAGGGTGAAGTGTGCTCTAGGAGGGATCGCCATCGAGCGGAGGGACGGGGTCGAGACTCCGGCGGGAGTGACCCAACGTGGAGTAGGAGAAGGCGCCATCCTTCCGAGACCACGGGAAAAATCATGAGCATTCCTATCCTTATCTCCTTTACTTACTAGCATTACGTTTCCGCATTTACTTATGTGCTAGTAGAAATGCATGATAGGTTGTCTCTTTACTACTTGGTAGAATTGCTTGTTAGGGTGTTGCTTGTTGCATAGACTAGATTGTGTGCGCGCATCGCTGCTTTTGTTATCACCATATCTAGTCTTGCTAGCTTCACGCCTAAAGTACGTTTGGGAGAAATTGTTGACACACCGATTCACCCCCCCCCCCCCCCCCCTCTCGGTGCCCTTGATCCTTTCACCCAACCCGACATGAGTCGGGTACGGGGCGGGGATTTATACCCACCCATGGGTAACCCGACGGGTACCCGAAATCAGCTTGCTCATATTTTTAGCCCAGCCCAACACAGAAGCACTGCAGAACCAAACTTGCCTAGCCCAGCACCAAACTTCAGCCCAGCCCAGCTATCCCTACCCTTATCCACACACGACCTCTGTGGCTCTGATTCCCCAGCCGCTCGTCTTCTTCCTTGACTGATGCGATTCTTTCCCCACACAGCCACACCTCACAATCCAAATCTTCAATCGATTCGAGTCCCTACCTCAGCGGGCGAAGGCAAGGACCCCAACTTGCTAGAGCACTGCATCCTCGTGCGCCTCGGCTCTGCACGCGCCACCGTGGCACGCCGTCGCCCGCGCCGCGAGCTCGGCTCCACGCCGTCACGGATCATCGTCGCCCCGCACCGTTGCGGCTCGCCATCGCCCGCGCCACCGCGGATCGTCATCGCCCCACACCGTTGCGGCACGCCGTCGCCCGCGCCGCCGGCGGCGTCTTCCACCGGAGCCCATCGAGCCAACCCTCTGTGCTCCTCTCGCCCTCCCAGGCTCCCACGACGGCACGGCGCCACAGAGAGACCCCCACTTCTCAGATCTACGGGGAGATGAGAGGAAAGAGGGCCGCGACGCGGCGGGGCGATGCACCTCCGGCGAGGGTGCGTCGACGGCGCACCCGCGGGCGACCCGAAAACCGCCCCGATACCCGACGGGCACGGGGCCGGGTGAAGATTTTCACCCATGGGCACGGGGCGGGTGGGGATTTTACCCGACGCTGTTGTCGGGCGGGCATGGATATGCTCTACCCGCCCCGAATCCGCCCCATTGCCATCCCTACTATATATATATATATATATATATATATATATATTCTAATAACTAGTAATGATATGAGTTTCTTTTTTTACGGTCAATAATAGGGTGAGAGCATGAGCATCCCCACCTGAATTTTCATAAAACGGGCCTAACTGGCAATGATATGAGTTCAACCTGGCTATACAATAACAGTTAAATTACTTTCACGAATCCAGCTGTCTCAAACACTTGTCCTCGCTAATTCATTCCCCTCTTGTGGCCATTCCTTGCAACCACTCGTATTCTATGGGACGTACAAATCCTACCTCACTGCATTCCCAAACACTGGGTACCCAGTGCCCTCCGTAGCAAGCGATGTCAAAATCTACCTCCTCGCCGTCTTCTAAATAAGACATATCCAGTGCCACAACCATCCTCTCAAGGACAGCTGCACTCGCGAGCAACAGCTGCACGAGCCGTATATGTAACAGACTCAAATTTAGAAATTTACTAGAAATTATTTTTAATTAGCATGCCGATGCATTCTTATCATTTTCTCAATGTTCAGCATGCCTGGCATATTTTCTCTAATTTATTTTGGTTCGTTTTGGCTTGCATTTCCTTCAGTTAAAAACTTCTTTACTTCCACATATAACATTAGTGTAGGAATTTATGATTTAGATTTATACATTGCAGACATCAGTATACCTCGCATCCATGGAAATATTCAGTAGCGCACCTATAGTCTTCCAAGGACACCTGACCTGATCAAAAAAAAAAATAAGGACACCTGACCACATGTGCCTAATTTAAGCTTAATTGCAGAGATTAGAAGAGCTAAGCATTCTATATATTCTAGAAGATGGCTGTGCATTCTTATCAGGTTGTGCTCCGAGTATCGAAGTATACAAACACAACACGGCAGTCCCTTTTCCCATCCGAAACCCATTCCCCTCTCTGTTCTTATCTACTGCTAGCACATAAGAAACTTCTCTCTTGCCTGAACCAGCAAAGCAGAGAAGGAACACTCTTCCTCTTCCCTGTTCTCTTGAGAAAAGCAAGAACTAGAGCACATCGAGCTTCATCTTTCTGTTGCATAACACCTTCAGCTTAGCAGGGGTAAGAGCCAATCCCATGATCCCTTGCTCTGTTATTTTATTATGCAAAGTGCAGAGCAGCTGTAGCTGGTCGATTAAGCCATGGCCGGTCTTGTTGCCGCAACCATGGGCGTCTGACAGTCTTATAGGTCTCTACATGGCTCTCTTGGGGAAAACTCTAGTGCTATCTGTACATAGCTATGCAGTAGGGATGGAATCTCTGTAGCTAACAAAAAACAGTTCGACCAGTTTGTACTTGGGCGTGAGAGGTCAAATAGGCAGGCAGTTCGCCATTAGTGAAAAATTAGATAGCAAGCTGCAGTTTTGACCTTCACCATCAGTGCACAGTCGAGTAGAAGCAACACAAATAGTGTAACATTAGTTTTGTTGGGGCGAGAGCTAACAGTACTAGTTCCAGTTTCAGTTTATAGATTTCAGAAAACAAAATAGAGCCAGTTCACTAGCTGGGTCACACCATGGGCATACTTTCAGTTATGCATAGAAAAGCAGAGCATGTTGTGTGCAAAAGCAGAGGATCACCTATAACTAAATAATCTTTTAGACTGTCACATGCCATCAGTTTTAATTAAGTTCAGATTTGAACACCATACATATACTCATGCATGTGAATGCCTAGAAAATCCTATATCCTAGATAAACACAAGCTATCCAGCTCTCCTAAATTCTGAACAATACTGTTCCATTAGCTAGGCTCCAATTCTGATGCTTAGATTAAAATTTAGTACAGAGATGAAATAGCCCTGGTCTCAAACAGAGCACACTTTCAGTTAACTAATTTGCATCTTATAGGATATAAAATCTAACCTTTATATACAGGACATATGTTAGCATTATCTATAAAGCAGGTCATTGCTAGATAAGTTTTGGGAATCACCAGGAGTAATTATGGAAGTAAGCATACTGTTCGTGTCTGAAAACTGAAGTAGTTGTTAGCTAACAGGAGCCTGTTGCATGAGTGAATAATCACATATCATACATGCATGATCTAGCTGATCCAGTGGCAATTCTGAACTAATTGAAAGCTACTTCCTTTACTAAATATGTTCCAGCTGCATAGTAATGTTCTGCATATAAGAGCATTCACTACAGCACATATGCCTGCATCGAGATATCAAATTTGCTTCTTTTCAATGCATCATCCTTTGACAAAAATAATTTCAACTTATAACTGAATGTCCCAGCTAGATCGTGACGTGTACGAGCTCGGATCGGGGGCTAGTGTAGGAGACGTGGTGAATCCTGAAGCTGCAGAGTGGAACGCCGACGAGCAAGAAGGCAAGTCACACACCGATTGATCATATATTGCCTATCTTCTTTCTTTAGTTCTTGTGCATTATGAAACTGTTATTAATATATAATTGTCATAGCTTCACATCTGGGAAATGTGGTAGAAGTTCCAAACCAGTTCTTTATGTTAGAAAGCCACCCTTTCTACAATGGCCATACTTATCAGATTGCAACCTAGGGTGAGCCCTCACCAATAGAAAGATGATTTGAACTACAGGTTAAGGTTGATATATGGTAATTATTTGGGATAAAATTAAATCATGGATGATGGTGGAAGTATGGATTGGGCTGACGAACATGAGTTCCGAGGTGGTTGCGTGCACATGTACCTCAGTGGTTATGTGGCAGATCGCTGGGCTATGTCCGAAGCATTTTTTAGGAATTGACAACTAAGCCACGATCAAAACATAGTTATCGCCCATCCACGGGACCGATCACTCAGACCTGGTTTGGTTGTTTCTTTCACTTTGCGGGCGTGCATGGGTAGGCCGTCGGATGTTGTCCAACCTATTCCATGGGTAGGATCTTGGCCAGCTTGCCATCGTACGAACCATGTAAACAACTGCAGATTCTTAAGATGGTCTTTTGTTGTACGGGCACGTTTCAGGAGTGAGAGGGTAGCTTGGATCTTGTTATTCCGGCTATGTACAAACTGTGATATTATGTGGGTAAAGATATTATGTGGGTAAAGATGACCAAGCTCTGCAGAGTCTTAAATCATTCGAATGTGTCGTGCTTCCGACGAATGAAGCTATGTTTATGGGTGACACTAGTTTTATGGCAAGGTCGTACTCTTTCCTCGTGGTTATGTTGGATGTGGTAATGGTGGATATTTATATATTGATTTCACTTGAGATAAAAAGTTGATTATGCTATACGTGAATAGTAACTTGAAGTAATTATGTTGCTTGCATAGGCTATTTACTTTGAGAGTAATCTTGCATTTAACATTCCGTGTGGCTTGTTGAGTAAGAAAGTACTCACTCTTCCATAAACATGATGTCTTGTCCCCGCTCGAGCATGTCCTGTGGTCTATGTAATATACAGGCTTTGTATTAATGTGAACTAGTTTGGTTTCTTCGTTGTAAATCTAATTGAAAGACCTTAACTTACGTAAAATTTACTATGGTTTGTAACGAAGCTGGTTTTTATACTGCTCTATGTGCGGCTGACTTCCTGAGCGGTCGCATATAAGAGGATATCTCAGGGTACCCCCTAGCTGTCCAACAGAAGTCAATTGTTTTTACACTCTGCAGGTGTTCCAGAGAGATATTCTGGCTGTCCCAATCCTCCTTTGGCTGACTGCAGATGCAGCTAGGAGCCAAGCACTCCTCGTTGACCTATACTTAGCAAAATTACCACAAACATAAGTCAATTTTTGTTGTAGTCAAACAAGCATATGTTTCGATTTGAGTTCATAGCCTCACCATAGCATAGATGTCGATGGAGAGGTATTCGATTTCAGTACACTTTGAAAGAAATTTTGCTACACTGGCTCCTATGGTTTGCCCATATGCGTTCACTTGTATTGTCAAGTTGGTAATGTTGAGCATGTGTGGGATCGCCATCATCATGTCCTCTATATCTCCTTCGTCCATCTCATCTCCATGTGCATCCTTCAACAGGAATTATTATGTATACCGGATCAGTAATGTTGGAAAACAAACTCAAATATAAAGCAATATAAAAAAATTCGAAAAAAAAAAGGTTGAGGCAAAGTTTAGGTCAAGCAAGATTGAACCTTGACATTGTTGGCTTCAGGAACAATTAACTAAGGCCTTGTTTGGATCCCTCAAGTTTCTAAGTTCTTAAGAAAACAGCTTTAGAATAATTGAACACCCCTGTTTTGTATCACAAAAGACCCTGCGCCAAATCTCCCTCACCACCTTCTTTTGTCAAATGGTCGAACACGATAATGTCAAATAAAGTACAAAAGAAAAATGGAGCAATGGTATCTGAGATCCTGTACCATACAACTATGCAGGAAACCATAATTTATTCAGATAAAATACTAAGATGACAAAATGCCCCATATATATATTACAGAAGTACTATTGATAATCCATAATTACTGAACTGTTAAGCAGATACATAATACTATTTTGAACACTATTAAATTACCTCACAGCGAATCCAGCATAGCGTCGGTTGTCGCACATTTAGAACAAATACAGGATTCAGTTTACTTTTAATAATAATTTTAGTCTTCGAACCTGCAGATGTTGTACATATATTGGACATTCAGAAAACAAAATAAAGATATTCCCTTCTGAAGTAATACACATGTAAATGACACGAAATTTTTTTAATGCTGTGAACTCGATCCAATCAAATACTTGATAAGATATATAGCTCGCTCATATGGGCACTCACACAGTTCAGTTTGGTCTAGAACAATGCCAGCCATTACAGTTTACCATCGGAACAGAAAAGAAGTAATAGCCACAGGATCTATTAGTGTATTGCATTACTTCGAATTCCTGTATCTTGGATTACGTGGCCTTAAAGACTTGGCTAATGAGAATATAAATCGAAAAGACCTGTAAATACGAAAAAAGATCTAACTACAAAAAGAAATCTAGATCCTAAACGAAGATCAGAGATGAATCTATGTAATTCAAGGAAAAATGAAGGGCATACGGTTCATCCAACAGAGCAAAGCAATTGGGATTTGAGGGCGGGGAAACTGACTCACTGGCACCATGCGCCGCCATAGAAATTGACGAACCGCCACTGCCGCCGCCGTGCATCTGAGGGTCGCCTTCTCCTCTGCCGCACACCCTGGACGCCGCCGTGCATCCGGGATGTAGCACTGCCGTGCCGTGCATCCGGAAACATCCGCCGCCGCTACAACGCAATCTGGGGCCGACTGCTGCTGCCCTGCGGTGATCTATGATGCCTGATCAATTAAAACGAAACCAAATGATAGGGTGGAGACAAGAAACTATCAAGATGGAAGAAGCAGTGGTGATACGCGCACCAAACAGATCGAGGATCGAGGGGCAGGCCACCGGTAGAACCTAGGTAGAAGATTGATGCGGGAGTTCTTCCTTTTTTTCCCGTGGAAGATGAGGGGAGGGGGCGGTTGTTTTTATCTTAATAACCGGGTTGCGTGCCATGGGGTGGGTGAAGCGTTGCAAAACGAATGGGCCTGCAACGCTAGCTATTTCCGTTGCAATCTATCCGATGCTAAAGGGGGTTTGTGTTGTAGTGTCATGCTCTATGATGTCTTCTTCTTCTTCTTCTTCGTCTTATTCTTCTTCTTCTTGCACCTCCAAGCCCGCTGCCTCCTCTGCCGCCGGCACCACCTCACCCTCTTGACAGAGCAGACGGTAACTATAGGAGTTTATGGGGAAAAAAACAGAAGCCCAATATTTTCCGTCTCAGACTCTCAGTTGAAGCTAAGTTGAGTTGATTGAGGTATTAATAACTCTGTATATCAGCATTAGTTACATTAATTACCATCTGCTTATCCTGCTTACAGGGAGAAGAAAATGTAGAACATGTACAATCCAAATACTTGACGAGATGTATATTCCTGCGACGTAAAGCTTATAGTTTGCTAGAACAAGCGCACCACAGTGCAATCACCGAGTTCGCGGGCCGAAGCCCTCTTGTTGCCGTTGCAAATGAAGCAGAGTTTGCTCTGCTCTGGGCCTCCAGACTGAATTGGGGCTTAAATCCTGTGGTTGTCACTTAGCTGAATTTGTGTTTCTTTTTGTTTTCTAGTTCGATTTGCTTACAATGTCAATAAGTAAGAGAAAGTATTAACTAGTGTAGAGATGTGAGGATTGAGATACGTATTGGCTGCTTTATTTGGACTGGAGTAGCTGTTACCATCAATGATCAAACGTATACAAAAATGGTCGCGCCACACACCACAATGTTTTCTTTTTTCTTCTTGCTGTTCACTGCATCTATCATCACGCAGATGCCACGTGAACCCATGCGAATTACATGTGGCTGTTTTAAGTTGGCATCAACATCTTTCCACATATACCTTCAGTGGCGGAGCCAGCCAACAGACGCAATGGTGTCACCTCTGCTTACCCATGGTGTCACCAAAGCTAATAAGCACTAGCATGCATGTAGTTTATGTGGAGATTTCCAAGGTTCATTGGTGTCATGTGACACCATGGAACCACCCTGGCTCCGCCCCTGGATACCTTTAGATTCATTTTATCATGCATGAGTGATAATATCCGGACATAGCAATAGTACTATACAAGAGAAAAGAACAATAGATGAAGTCCACGAGAACGGACAGAATCGACGAACATGGGACGTCTCAAACTGAATCGAATTCTCCCCCAACATCATCGCAGTAGCAACTAGCAAATTAAAGAAGTCTGTTTTGGTGGACTGGTCGGCAATCGTAGAATATGTTCTCGTTGTCATCAAGGTGCAGTGTCAACATAGAGAGGTTACACGTCACTACCTTTCGTGAAGGTGTTTGAAGGGCGGCAAGAACCGGCCGGAATGGCCTTGCAGGTCGTTTTCGGTGGTTTTCCAGCCAATTGGTTGGCAGTTTGTGTCAAATAGGACTGAAATTGGTGAATGTTTGGTAGTGGTATTGGTTGGCGGGTGTCACATCACATCACAGCGGGAATTGAGAGGACTTCCAAGCTGCGTCCTACGGTTCACTTGACCACTCATGCCTAATTGCAACGAACCTACATTTCTTCTGTTCGGAAATATATAAGATGTATTTTACTGAACTTTGACTGAATATTTCTTTTACTATATTTTCAATAAGTATAAGATCACATTTCTAAGAAAGTACTCGGTCTAAATACAAATCCAATGACAACAATCTTAGTTCAAATAAGCTACTTATCCTTATATTATTGAGAAAATTTCTTATTTGCCATCAGAAATTAGACTCTTCTTTTATTCGCCCTCAAAACTTTGCACTTCTTTTATTTGCCATCGGATCTAATTTCACTTCTTTTATCTGCCACTTCAATCACTTTAGTCGTTAGATTATTGTGCATTCATCGCTGCATTATTTTTCGGATGAAAATTGGAGGCAATATTTTTTTTAACAAAATTACCTCAAACTTTCATCCAAAAATTTTGAAAACCATTTTTGGCATTAAGTACACAGACAAACCTATTTTGGTATTGTGGCCTGAACAGTGAACACTGTTGTGACAAGATCAAAACTTTCTATGAACTAAAGTGATTGGAGTGGCATATAAGAGAAGTAAATTTTGATCCCGATGGCAAACAAGAGAAGTGCAAAATTTTGATGGAAAATAAGAGAAGAGTATAATTTCGATGGCAAATAAAAAATTTTCTCATTATTATTATATGTCGTCTAGCTTATTAATGGCAGTTCGGGTCATCCAAAAATACTCAAATCCAAAATGTTTCAAACTAGTTGTGTTTCATCAGCTAGAGAATATAAGACATACTTTGATTGCCCAAAAGTACTTGAAATTTTCTCTTAAAATATTTTATTAAATGGCATTTCTAAGAAGAGACTCTTAATACAAATAAAAAAAGAAAAAAATCTAATGACATCAATCTTAAGTAAGATATCCTATTTACCTTTATATTAATATGTTGGGAAAGTTTGTGTTTAGGAGTCAAAATATGTCGAAAATTTTGTTTATGATGGAGAGAATATTTCTCTAGATGACATGAGAGCTGGAAATAATTCTACTTTATTCATAGAAAGCTCATAAAAGGGCCCTGTGCATGGATGCTCCTAATATAACAAGTACTCTTATGTGATAAAAGGATTGTCGAACATACAAAAGCTTCCCAACGCCATTCTACTAATCCAGTTGTAATTGATGGTGAATAAATTCTAGAGATGTATAAATGGCACGATGGTGAAAATATAGTTATAATTGACTTAGGTGCCACGTCAGGTGCTCCATCATAGTTTGTTCATTTTTTCTATACAAAGCCAGTGTCATGCTACTTGTAAACAACGAGTTGTTTTTAAGACTATTTATGTGGAGTTCAAGAGCATAAAGTACGTAACCATGCGTGCTCTACAAAATCAAGATCTGGATAAAATTTACTCCTTGATAATGGTTCTAGAGCCCAAGATTTAGAATTTATGGTTTTTCGAGCATGAAAATAAAAATAAAGTTGAGAGAAACTAACCTATCTGAATGAAAAATAAAATCAGGAAACCATTTTCTCTCCTATGATTTCCTCCTGTATTCAAACTCCGAACCTTTCAACCACTCTAGTCCAGATGCACGATGCTGGTATAGTACCCTTGACTTTGAGTCAACTTGGGAAATTGCAAAGAAAAGAAAAGGGTGAAGACTGCTAGAGTGCTAGGGCGGTCGTGCAAACCGGGGAAAGCGAAAAGGACGCTTTGGGGCTTGGGCTTTCTGTTTTTTCGGGCCACGACCAGATTCACCAGAAATTACCAATTAAAAAACACAAAAAAAAATCAGGTAATAACAGTCGTATAAAACCGGCGCGATCTCGTCGCCGCTTTCCCCCCACCGATTCCAAGCTCCTTCCTTCTTGATCTCCCTCCCTTCTCCGGCCCCCGGAGGCGGCCTCGCGGTTTACCGCCCCGCCGCTCCCTCCGCCGCCGCGGCATTCGTCGGAGCGCGGCTCGACGCCCAGGTAATCTTGCGCCGCTGTGGCGCCTCTGTTTCTTTTGTTCTTGTATTTTCTCGTTTGTTCGCGCCGTGCCCGCCTGCTCGTCGCTTCTCCAGGTGGAGGCGCCACCGGCGTGTGGCGGAGATCCGCCGGGGAGCTTTGTTCCGTAGGTCAGGGCGCCACCTGACTTTTGCGCGAACGGACTGCTTGTTCCCGTTCTGCGGGATGGTCTTCCCTTCCTCTGCTCTGGTCCCTGAGAGCTGAAATCGAAATGTGTCATTCGCTGCAATACATCCTGGTCGCCGAAGCCGGGGTGGTTCTTTCCAGTTCAATCCTAAGCCCTTTTTCGCTTTGGTCGACAGGGCGTCAGCGAGGTCGAACGAAACGAACCTGCCCCTGATAACGGCGCTGTTCATGGTGAGTTTGCTAGCTAGAGTTGCGTTGTCCTTGCACGTGAATACTCGTTTCGTGGCTTGCTTGCTTCCTCGTCGTGTCGTGTAGTACATCGTTTGCCATGTCATGCCAGGAAGATGTGCTACTCTTGTTTTGATTCGATCCTGCTTTGGACAGGGTGAAGAGGCTGTTGAGTTCTGCGTGGAGACCAAGGGCTACCAGCAAATTGCCGTAGGCGTTGGCAATAAGATGGTAAGTTGTTGGCTATAGTTCCATTTCAGTTATGCCTAGGGGTCATTGGGATCCTTTTTGTTAGTTGTTGGCAATGATTTCCTAGACGGTAAACGGTAGACAGTCGGTCGACCATCGTTTAGGGTTTAATGGGGTTTAAACGGCTGTTTAAACGGGCGTTAAACGGATTAAACGGGTTTAAACGGGTTTTAAACGGCCTAAACGGCATAGACGGTGGCCACCCGTCTAGCGTTTAGACGCTGTTTAAACGGCCGTTCAGGCCGTTTAGGAAAACAGAGGTTGTTGGTGAGTTTTTTTTCTGTATTATACTGAAAAAGGATGATCACGGTAACAATACTAGAGTGGTTGTGACGGTTTTGTGGATGTTTTCTTTGATACACCGTCAATACACCTTGTAGTTGTGGAGTACCTGCATGAATTGCACCCTTAAATTTGAATAACTAGAAGAATCTCCATCCCTCATTTCATTCATAAAGCATACATGAGCTGAGCTACTCTTACTTTCTCCTTAAAAGTCGAAAGGCAGTGTGCGCATCATATGATACTGAATGGGCTTCCTGTACCCATTAAATGTCTTTGCTAATTGCAGTACGATTACCTTTCGCAGCTTAGTGACAAGCTAGTGTAGTTATCAGTTAGTGTTTATTTTAGCAAGGAGTACTCTGTAGTATATTCTGACAATATGTTCTTCCTTTTTCAGTATGTTTTCAGCAGACCAGATGATGACTCCAAGTCATCAATTAACGTTAAAATTCTGGACAAACAAGCTCAGACTTGGTATTGTACTTCATCACTTCAGTTGTGTCCTCCCCTTCACCATATATTTTGGTAGTTATTCATGCAAACCATCGGTCCTATGACAGGGTTGTACCGACAGTACTAGGGAAACAGCCAACTCTGACTAAGTCGCTGTCAGCGATTTCTGTAAATGATGAGAAGATATTGGTTGTCGAGAAGGGTGTTCCCTTGATTGATTCCTTCTGGTTCCTTGAGGTAACACTAGCTTATAGATACCATATTTTGTTTGGGTAGAATAGGAGCATCGTTTGCTTATCAAGTGGGAAGGGCTGAATTTGTTCATCTTTTTCAACAAGAACATGGTGAGAAACAAATAAACTTGATGTTCTCCTGGTAACGTCAGTAATAGTATTATATGTGTGATTTCCTGTAACTACTGTGCAATTATGTTCCATTTTGTAATTATATGATGAAATTTTCGGCCCTCACCTAACTGGCGAGTCGGATATACTTGTAAAGTACATGATTGAGCTGTGCAAAGAGTCATGGTAACTGGAGTGGTGCATTCAGTCAGTTTGTTGTGCTGTTGATGCAGAACTATAGGTTTCTGTTTTCTAGATGCTTTCAGAGGGGGCTAGTAACGCTTTTCTATGTGCTTCTTCTCTAGAGGCCTACAGCCAAATTTCTAGTTGCTTCCTGTGTAGAATTTCTCCTTTCACAGGTCCACTGAGTTGACACTCTTCTCCTTTATTTATTTCAGATAGACACTCTCTTCGTTAAACAGCAACAGAAAATTAAGGGCGTCGAAGTAGTTGTGTGGAGCAAGGGGGTGGTTGGCGTGGGCCAAAAGCCAGTTGTGATTAGTGGGCCTTCTGGTGTTGGTAAAGGGACATTGATTGCAAAGTTGATGCAAAATTATCCGTCAAAGTTTGGATTTTCTGTTAGCCACACTACAAGACCTCCCAGGGAGAAGGAAATAGATGGAATTCACTACCATTTCACAGAGCGAAGCAAATTGAGAAAGATATAAGTGAGGGCAAATTTCTTGAATTTGCTCATGTTCATGGAAATGTATATGGCACAAGTATTGAAGCAGTTGAATCTGTTACTGATGAGGGCAAGGTACAACTGCTACTGTCTATTCATACACGTTTCTGAAAGGTGAATTGCTTCATCTTTCCATTTCTTTGTGATTGAAGAGGTGTATTCTTGACATTGATGTCCAAGGAGCTCGGTCTGTGAGGGCTTCTTCTCTTGAAGCAATATTCATCTTTGTATGCCCTCCATCATTCGAGGAACTAGAGAAGCGCCTTCGGGCACGGTATATTTGTAGCTTATAACATGTAGTAATAGGCTAAGCTCACGTGTTTATTATTGTGTTCTAAATCATAACAGCATGCTTGATTTGTTCTCTGTCATGCAGTGGCACCGAAACAGAGGAGCAAATCCAGAAACGACTGAGAAATGCTCGGTCTGAGCTTGATCAGTCCAATTCTCCAGGTCTTTTCGATCATCTTTTGGTAAATGATGACCTTGAAACTTGCTATCAGAACTTGAAGGTAAGCTTTCCTTGCCTGAACCTTTTGAATGCATGACTATACTCATGTGCCCATCCCTTTACAAAAATATCTGTCATTACTATCTGCAGAGGTTGCTTTCTCTGGATGAAGATGAGGAAGATTCAGATGAACTTTGTAAGTTACATGAACTCTGTTTGTCCCTTCCCCTGTATACTGATGCTTTAGTGTATTTTCTGATAGTATATCTCATTATTTGTCAGCTATCAAGGAAGGCAATTACTGCATTGTGTCCAAAGTCAACTCAGAAATTTTGTTGCAATCTGAGACTAATGAAGCGGAAAAGGGAACGGCAAACATGTACGTCAGCTTCCCCTTGTTTTCATATGAACGTTCCATGGTTTGACATTGTGGTGCTTATCCTTCTGTACGTGAACCTTTTTACAGGCTAGCGCTAGATCTGTCGTCTCTCACTGGAGGTGCTCCTGGACGAACAAGGGGACTTCAGATACGTCCAGTTAACTCCTCTTGACAACGTTTTAACCGGGCATTCAGGATGCCCAGGTCGTTCTTCCAAACCATACTGCAGAAGTGCTGACATTAATCCCATGAGATGAAACATCTAGTTAGGAAAAAGGACACAAACATGGAATTCATTTCCATTTGTTTTTTTTCTTTGTGCCAGAATGAGGTAAAAAGTCATAGAGAGGGATTGTACCTTATTGTTGAGGAATTGTGTTCTTTACTGCTGTTGAGAGATATTCGTTCATCGGATGATATGATAAGAGCCTATCTAATTGTTCCTGTGGTATTAAATACTGGAGCCCATTGTTGGGTTATTGCTTATGTCTTGGGCCTCTTGGAGAAGCACAAAATTAACGCTGAAGAAAACAAATCAAATGTTCCGAAACTAGTAAAGCTTGTTTTCTCCACTCTGTTCCTCATCTTCCTTTTTAGATAAAAAGGTCAATTGGCTTGCTGTGCTTTTCACGGCTCCAACCCCATCTCAACCACAACCAAAAAGACAAAACACAAAATATCGAAAATTTAAAAACAAAAAGATGCCGTTTCAAAATTGTGCCAAGGTTTGGGCTGGATGATCATGCTAGACATTGAGATCAGGCAGTTCTGTGGCCCATCCCATAGCCTGGCCCAGCTGCTTTCCCTGGTCGACGGTCCAGGATGAATATGGGTCGGCTTGTAAACCTGCATGTAGGGAAATTTATGCGACTGTCACATGTAGGACTGTATGAATTGTCCTATATGTTGGCCAGCACTTTTCATCTCTAGTCGACGTACTCCTACATTGAACCCGATGCAGAGGCAGGTATTGTGACCTTTCCATCAATAGCCATCAAGAGGCACCGGGTCTTATTATCCTAATAGGAACCAAAGTGGCATTGGCAAGATTGATTCCCTGAGGTGGACGTCTCAAAGATGAAGACGGAGGATCAATGAATGTACACATCCAGAAACATGGCCGAGTCCAGCAGAACCCAAGAAAGTTCATGGAAAATGACATGTCAAGCATTCAATAATCAATCACATCTAGATTGTGACTGCGTACATCTAATAGTATACTGATTAGAACAAAAATACTGCTTCTTTCAGTAGGTCTACGCATGCTTGTTTACGGGAGCACAGGATCGAGCAGCTGGAAAACTACTGCAAGCACGGATTTCCTAATGCAAGTCGGATGATTCATGTGTGGATTACTGGTGCACAAAAGCTTCTCATGCATTGAGAAGACATGGAAATTAATAAGAGGTTTGCAAGCTAGTGTAACTGGCTCGGTCACCTGGTCACACTGCCTGGAATTGAAGTCTCACCCAGCTGATTTTGCCACGCTGAAAGCAACATTTCATGCCCAGATTTTCTCCCTGAACAGTTCAGAGATGATAATAGGTGTCGCCCAACCGGTTGATGTTTATCAACTGAAAAGAACCCAACATGCATGTTTGCTCACTGAGATTAATAGATGGAAGCAAAACGAAATCTAGAGATGACGACGTGCTGCCGTCTTGGTCTCACCATTCTTATTTTTAGTGTGGAGCCATAAGTACAAAAGTCGTCGAAAACGGACTGCGCCGTATTTGCAGTGCTCATTGGCATCATGTTTCAATGCAGATATTCATCGCAAAAAGTTATTTATCAGATTCCTGAGACCGCGACACATAATCTTACCAGTTAAGGTATGCAGCTTGTACCAGTCCTGTGCATTCTCAGAATCATAGTAAATTGCATCAGGCAAACGAAGTTAATTTCTCTACCGTTCGGTGCAGGTGTGCTGCCTGTGGCGCAGGTTTGCTTCAGTGCTGCACGTACACAAGCATCTGTGCTGGGTACATGAATACATGATGCAGCAAGCAGAAATTTTGATGATTGTCTGAATGACATCAATGAACAACAATCCAACAGTTCATCAGCAGAGTAAGCACCCAATTTGATTTGCTGGGGTGAATTGGCAATACTGTTAATCTGTATCATTCCATGAGACCATGACGAGACACTTTTTATAAAACAATGAGTAAGGAGTTTGTTTTCTTGACAATAATAATATCTCTATTCTTAAATATATGATGTTAAGGACAGCTAAATTTAAATGAATTAAATTTAGAAAAATCATAACCGTTATATAGTTAAGAACGAAGAGGGTGCATGGTTTGAATCTTAGGCCCCCGTCAGTTATCCTCTGTTAATAACAACCGAAGCGTCCTGAGTTATAGCAGTGACATTTGTTTGATAGCTTATAAACGACCATTTAATAGGAAGTTCAAGAGCTGAGCCAAAGACAAGTGGAAATATAGCCAAATTAGAATATGTATGCTTAATTTAATTTTAAGATAACAATTATGTCGCAAACCAAGGGAAACCAATTATTTTGCTTCAAAAAAAAGAGAAACCAATTATTAACAGCTCAACTTACCGACGATCGAGATCCACATAAATCCAAACCTAAAGGATGCAACTGGCTAAGCAGCTTTCCACGCAAGGAGGAACAAATGTCAAAAAGAGAGCCAATGGATGACACACATGATACATGACTTCATTTATGGCTCCTTTTGTATTACCCCAGGAAATTATCTTGTTGTAGATTAGACTAAAATGATTTGACATTAGATTCATGCACAAATCATACACATGTACTTATTCGAAATAATTTCTAAAGGAAATGTATTCTGTTTTTGTAAAGTTTTGATACGCTAATTCGACATGTAACAGCTCATAGGAAACATTATGCTTATAAAAAGAACACATTTTTAAGCACAAGATTAATCTAAATCATGCTTAGGTTAGAATGTATGGACGTAAAAGAAAGACAAAAATAAACTTGTTGATGCAGACCCCTTGTGACGTGTCTGACAGGGCTAACAGTTGATTACGGTCGAATTGGCAACTAAAGATAGCAACATTGGCTATCTCAGAAAGTAGGAACCAACATCAGCGTCGTGTCACCTAGTGCCATCCCCAATCTCCATTCTCCGCCTTCCAACGAATCCACATTTAAAAATTTAAAATGAGAAGCATAACATCATTTCATTGACTAATTGTCTGCACATTAGTTTGCTCAGCATTTTTTTGCTTAAAACATTTACCTGATAACAACGGATAATTTTATCTTTTCAAGCATATCGTCAATTTGAACTATGTTTGGTAATTATGTCAATTATCTTAAGTAAATATGTAAAATATTGATAACTTTGTATTATATTAAGTTTAAATTTTATATCTACAACACAATTTCCTTAGAAAATGCAATATATTATTAGGAGCAGTTTAAGTAGCTGCACCTGAATGTCATCAGGAGTGTGGTAGATGCCCTAATCCAACCTATATTCTAACTGAAATCATTATGAACCTAACCATATCTTAAAATAGAGGCCCTTGACATCAGTCAGAAATGACTCGCTCAAATAATGAAACAAGATATCCAACCTTTTTCTAAACGTGCAACAAGTGGATGAAATGCAAACCTCAGCCAATTTACTATTGTATCAATATATAAGGATCTGATTCCAGTACTACCATCATTCAAAGCATAGTGAGTACTAGTATATAGACCATTAGTTCCAAAATATATTCTATGAGATTGAAAAAAAAAAGTGAAACCGAGCTGATCATTACAAAAAGAAAAAGATAAAACCTAAAATTTTATGATGTCATATGCTCTGTCAGTTTTTCCGTGTAGTAAAATAAATGAGATAGAAAAAGGAACCTCCTTGGACGAAGTATCATCCGGAATAAAATATTTTCATCAAATCAACCGAGGTAATATTAACTAATTATTACACCATGTTTTCGGAAAAGCATATTAGCATTGTTTCATGTACGACCACGATATTTCAATGCTAGTTGTGCCATGGAAATTTCACCAAACTATGTTTTGAACGATGCATTTGACCTGGAACAATGCAACCTACATTCTTTTTTAAAAACGAAAGTCCAGGTCACAGTACCATTCAGCATTGTGATGAGGACCAAGCTGAGCCAGGACATGAGGCGGCCATACCGAGCCACCGCCCCCGGTTGTTTTATTATGACAAGAAAGATCCATCAGGGGCCAGGTCACACTCATCTGGAACAAATATTAACACCCTTGCAGAGATCGACATGCAGGATGTTAACCACCTTGGAATGATCAACACTACAGCATCCATCAAATCCTCTGCCGACCTGGGATTAGTACTCGGCATTAACCTTAACTTGTAGACATGAACAATGCCAAACACAACAGAAAAACAACACTACCCTTGCTGCAACTGCAATAGCAGCCAAGAACAGTTGCGACCAGCACCAATCAGGCATGCAATCCATGTAATGTACAAGTTGATAATATATTAACATGTTGCAAAGATACATCTACAATTCTGAACAGAAATGTCGTAATTCTGAAGTAAGTTCAGGAAAAACAAACAGCTAGCTTGATCTTGGTCCTACAACAATAAAGGCATTTTACATCAATCATAGATCCCGAGTACAACAACAACAGCAGATCATTTTACATCAGCCATGAATCCTGAGTAGTACAACAGTAGGGTGTTTTAGTGTTTACACCAATCGTGAGCCAAGACATGCCCAAGGAGCATTTTGATGAAAGACTCATCTCCCCTCCTACTCCTTCACAAGATGCAAAAGATGGGGGAGTATCAGATGATACTAGAGCTACCATATATAATTCACAATCTTCACTGGAAGTCGCCTTTGAAGTGATCAACAAAAGAGGGAAGGATGTTACGAGGAGAAATACAGGTAAGAGAATTTTCACCAAGCCAAGCCAGCAATTCGATGCAAATTGACCAGGCTCCATTCCTCCAAATTTTTCACTTGTGGCAAACTCTAAATGGTAGGGGGAAACTCAAACACCTACACTAACCAACTCCAAAAAAATGTATCACCAGCAAGAGATGAGGCTAGTAGATATTAGTAAGTAGCAGTAACTGGTGAAGCACGGCAAAAAGAATAGCACCTTTCTCGATTCATTTGTGTTTGTTCTAGACTACCATCTCATCCAGCTGGAGCTGTTCAAGCCAGCTGCCAATTACCCCGGCGGTGTCCTCCTCACCATTGATGCCCTCATGGCTTGCTGCCTGACCCAAAATACCAATGGATTCCTTGGCTGCCGTGCCATTGATCGACACCTTCTCAGGAGTTGGCTCCTTCACCAGGGAATTGACCCATGAGAGGTCCGGCTCATCGCCATTCGCACTGCTTCGAAGCTCAAACGATGAGGACCGCTTGAGGCGGCCAAGCTCCTCATCGTCGGCACCCCAATCTGGTGTGCCAGAGCCAGAGGGAATTCCCCATTTGGACCAGCTAGAACCAACAGGTGATCCAACCAGGATGGAGGCACTCGAGCCAAGGTCTCGAGAGCTCATGCTTCTCAAAGTCTGCTGCTGCATCTTCTCCCGCTGCGCCAGGGCTGCGAGCAGCCGGGAGCTCATTGGAGACACTGGCTCTGGGTTAACGGCCGCTGTGGCCCGAGGAGATAACAAACTCTGCTGCTGCTGAAACTGATTCAACATGGCCGCCTTGCGTGTCGGCGAGAAAGCAGCACCGCCCTGGTCTGCATACCGTGGCGAGCGAGACGCCGCCGCCGCGCTCGCCATCTCAGCTGAGAACAGATCATCAAGATTTGACGGCACGAGCGTCTTTCCCCTCGCTGACCGCACGGAGGCCGGCGACCCGAGGCCGTCGTAGTCCGCCGCGGCGAGCAGCTCGTCCACTGCCATGCTGCGGGCGCTCAGCGACGTGCGCAGCCGGCTCAGCCGGCTCAGGTGCAGATTCCCCGCGCTCCCTGGTAAGCACAACGCGGGTACGCTGGGCTGTGGCCACGGGCCCGCGACGCCGTTCCCGCCGCCGGACGGCGACAGCGGCGGCGTGAACGACCCCGGAGAGGGCATCCCCATCCCCAACGCCGCCGCCATCTCCATCGCGCCGCGCGACCCCGTCGACACGTACAGCGGCCGGAGCTCCTCCGGCGTGTGCGCGAAGAAGCAGACGCGGCGCGCGCACCCGACGCCGTCCTTGCACAGCCGCGTCCGGTACTGCGCCGGGTGGAGCCAGCTCTCGAACACCCCGTGCGCGTACTCGCACATGTCCCCCCTCCGGCAGCCGGTCCCCTTCTTGAACTCCGGGCACGGCACGCAGCTGTAGTGGTACTTGCGCGGATCCCGCCGCCGCGCGTTCTCGCCGGGGTGGACGAAGGGGCACTCCGTCCAGTCGTGGGAGTAGGCCCGCGAGCACGCGCGCACCTTGAAGGAGTACATGCGGAAGTCGTCGGAGGCGTAGGCGCCGTTCTTGATGTCGGGGAGGGAGGGGTCCGGCGGCCACTCCTTGCGGGCGCCGAGGAGGGAGAGGAGGTGGTTCTTGAGGGGCAGCGAGCTGGGGGAAGGGAGACGAGCTCGGACGGCCGGCGGTGGAGGTGGTCGAGGAGGGTGGGGTCGGCGCCGGCGGCGAGGAGGCGGGAGACGGCGGCGGGCGCGGACGGCGCGCCGCCGGCCGCGGCCAGGTGGAGCGCTGTGGAGAGGGACGACGGGGAAGCGCGGTTGGGGTCGGCGAGGTGTGGCGGCGAGAGGAGAACGTCGAGGCAGGACACCGACCCATAGGCGGCGGCGACCATGAGCGGCGTCAAAGGCTCCGCGCCTCGCGCCGGTGAGTACCAAGGCGCGGGCTCGTCGGCGAGGGACGGATGCGCGGCCAGGAGGTCCCCGAGCGCCGCCGCGTCATCGTCCGCCGCAAGCTCCAGGAGCCTCGCGGAGACGGACGCCGCCGACGGGTCGGAGGGCTCCGCCATGGCCGGCGGCGCGCGATCGGAGAAGGTGTTCGACGAAATGGCGGAAAGCGAAGGGAAGCGAGGGAGGGGAAAGGGACTTTGGGTTTTTGGACAAAACTAGGTTTCGGTTGGGCTGGGTTTTGGGGAGATTTGTCCGTTCCTATGCTCTATGGGCAAAACGGGGATTTACCTCGCTCCTTGGTGTATGGTGAATTTTTGTTGTGGTTTTTATACAATGTTTTTTTTTCCCTTTAAACGAATATTACAAAGTTGTTTTCACCATCACGTGGAAATCACAAAAGTAACTTGTATAGGGTTAGAAATAACATGTTGAGTTACAGGAATTTATACTAATTGGTGACGAAAAAGTGGCCAAGTAAAACACGAGATCAAAAAAATCAATGAAAAGATTTCCTTCTCTCTCATAGGGAATCAGCAATGTAACTGATGGAATTTTTTAAGTGTTTTTTTAATAAGATAGGTAAAATGGCCATCTCCAAAAACAAATACGTTATGTCAAAGCGGCTTTTTTTATTTTTTTGAATAGCTAATTTGTAGAGAAAAAAATGATTTTGTGAAGATACTTAATGATAGAGAAATTGACCATTCGTAATAGTTCAACCTCAATTCACTAGTCATGTGAAAGTGATATGGCCTGTTATAACCTATAAGCAATAGTCTAATTAATTTCTAATAAGCTACTACTAAGCTAGGATATGGTTCGCCCGGTGCCTAATTTTTCCAACGAGGTGACCTTGTTCGATACTTTGAATGACTCTTCCAAAGCGCAACTTGCACTAAAACACAAATAAAGGGCAGGTAAGAACATGAATCTAAAAAGTGTAACATCATGCAAATGGAAAAGGTCTAATTAACTGCTCATATGTTGCTTAGTGGTTACGCTTAAAACAAAATGAAAATATCTTATCTTTTTTTTGCGAACCTAAAATATCTTATCTAGCTAGATAAAATCAAAAGGTTACAAGGTGGATCCTCAAGGGGAAAGGAAGAATAGAAAAATGTTAATTGCACAAAACTACTCCCTCCATTTTAAATTATACGATGTTTTTGACTTTTAGAAATCATGTTTGACCGCTCGTTTTATTCGAAAAATTTGTTATCATTTGTCTTGTTATGGTTTGTTTTAGCATTAAAGATACTTTAAGCATGATTTATTTGTTTTTATATTTACGCAAATGTTTTGAATAAGACAAGCGGTCAAAGGTGATCTTTAAAAGTCAAAAACGTTATGTAATTTGAAATGGAGGTAGTACAAGGTTTTAAAAAAAAATACTACAATGGAACTTATTCCAGAGGACTGCAACTATTTTGAGCATCGATTTCATAAAGTTATAATTTTTGTGTCCAATCCCACATGTCAGCCTCACAAAGTGGTAGTCAGTATTCTCAAACCGGGATTGACATGTTAAGCCCGGAGCAAAAGTTTATTACTAGTTTTCGAAACTTATGGTCAAAATAGTTATAGTTATCTGAAATAGGTTCTAAAAGGTTGTAACACAAATAATTATAGTTTATGCAATTCACTTAATAGAAGAGGAAATCTCTATGAGATGCAACCTTGAGATAAACATACTCGGAGCAGTTTTGATTGAACAATGGGTCAGAACCCCATACATTCAGTTTCCTCCCAAAACAACTCACCTCATGTCAAGTACTCTCCGTACGTGTCGCTTTAGCGAGAAGAAATTAAGGCTACTTTTAATGGGAGTTTCATTCTCATTAAATATGATGTCATGTCACCATTTTAGATGATGTGGCAGGAAATTAATAAGGAGAGAGAAGAGAGTAGTTTCATCTAAATGAAATTATGTGTACACTATTTCCAACAAGCTTGTGTCTTGCATGGTGTCATAGGAAACAACAAAAATAAAATCATGTATTGTATTTAGTGTTTCATTGTTCAAGCAATGCTTTATTGCTTATATGACAATTTTGAAAACAACAAAATGAAAAACACGATTGGGACTAGCCTAAGAGAACGCGACACCGTCATGTTCTTCGTACGTGTCAGATTCCAAATCCATCATCGAACATATAAATTCACCGGAAAACAATGTTTACTTGACCGTGCTTTTTTCAGCATCTAGAACATCTCAAAAGGTGTTAAGTATCCACCGAAAGAACACATTTTCGGGTCTCGATCTCGATCTCGCATTTCACTTTTCTTCACCACGCCACCAAGCGGGACCCACGGGGGTAAAACCGGGCGGTAAACATGGTAAAGCGGGCCGGCTGCAGCCGGCTGGGCCCCACCCGGGCGGCTACCGGGGCACCCACCTCCCGCGCCGCGCGTGTGCGGGTTGGCCGCCCGGTCTCGGTCGTCGAGCCCGCAGCAGAAGAAGAGCCAGTAGCCAGGCGGCTCCGGGCCCCACCCCGTCCCGTCCGTCCGTTCCACCAGGCACCAGCTGCTCGTACGGTACCCAAAGGCAGCTGGGACCCAGACATGGTTTGGTCCGCAATGTCAGTGGGTTTAGTGGCTTGTGTGTAGTGGTGGATCGGTAGCGGAGGTTCCAGCGCTGTGCTCGCGCGCGCGGGCGTGGGGACTCGACGAGCGGGCACGTGGCGGCGAACCAGGCTCGCGGCGCACGGCTCCCGAGCCGACTCGTTGAGGCCACGGCTTGGTTTCGGCGGCCCGGTCCGTAGCGAGCCAGAGCTCCCGACTGGCTGAGATCGAGCTGTTTTATACGGCTTGGCGGCCTTGACCGTCAACACAGGCTCTCCAGCTTTGCTTGATGACTCATGAAGGAAGCTCAAAGGGAGGGGAGCTCTTGCTCGGCTTGTTCGCTAATTAATGGCTCTTCGATAATCCGGCTTACCTACAAATACGAATCATGGAGCTACACTAACTCACTAGTTAGGGGGATTTTATTTTATAGCCCTTGCAATGAGACCAATTAATCTTGACTAAGCAGCATAAGAACTCTGGATTTGTGTTTACACTAATCAAATGACTTCAATATTTGAGACGACATGGTGCTCTCTTGGACTGAGTTTTGCTAACCTGTGTACATTCCTAACCAGCACGATATATGATGCTCGTGAGGCACAGATGCTCTTCGCTTATTACGGCTTACAAGTGGCCGCCACAGCTTTGTCTTCTGGTTCTTCTCGAACATTCCACGCTGATGCTCCCTTTCCTTCAAGTCTTCCATATGGCTTGAAAGTAAGCTACCCAAATGTTGGGGCCCACCGGCTATGCTGAACCAGCATTTGCATCGCTCACATGTATGTTTGACTTTGTTAACATGGAGCCAATTGATGACCTTTTTTCTGGATTTGGTCAAGAAATTTGTGATTGATTAATTGATCAAACTTTCCAACGTTAATTTCCAATAGAATTATTTTTTTGTGATTTTTCGCCAAAAAAATTATTGTACCTTGGAATAGCTCTTCTTAACTGAACATTAAAAAAGCTATGTTAAATGAGCAAAGGCTAGGTCTCAATCAACTTGGTATAAGATATGTTTATTTCTTGTTGTGTGGAGATTGAGGTCCCATGATTCTTGCCTTTTATTTAGAGTTTTTTTCCTTATTATATCATTTTACGCATCAAATTACATGGGAATACTATAGTTACAAGGTACACCTTCTGGTTTTAAATTGATGGTGCCCCTGAACAATGTTTCAGTTTATTTTTAGCTAAGACGAAAACAAAGATGAAAGCGATACCTAAGACTATAGACTGAGAACTGAGGACTGATAAACAGTGGCACAAAGGTGTAGACATGCATGGTGCACAATGCACTCGCGACCAGTCGGGGAGAAAGAAAGGGAACAATGACTATCACAGCATAGTTGCAGTGCATCAGATGAGTTTATATATTCCCCTCTTTTTTCCAACTTTTCGTTAAAAGATTTCGATCCGTAGCATCAAACATGGGACGCTGAATTTTTGCAAGATTTTTGTGCTAGCTCAGTGATTCACCGTCCTTTTAATCTGATAGGAGGAAATTGGATGTCTCTTTCATGTCATCTTATTCACCCACTTCTAAAGATGCTCGAGAAAACGAACTCTGCATGTGCTTCTTTTTGCCACGAGCTAGAATTAATTAATATTTCGAACCGGTAGTTTAGATTGCAACGTCAATCGTGAGGCCTTCGCTTGGATAGACAAGAATACACCCAATTTGTTTGGATCGACTCGGAAACTAGCTCTTTAATTTCCCATCATTACAAACAAAAAGAGCCCAAGTTTCGCACTTCTGATTTATTTTGTTTACTTTGCTTTACTCGATCCTATATCGATTTGAAGCCTACTGCTTATCATCACGATTAAAGTAAAAGTTTAACTACAAGCACCATGTCAATTTAAACAAAATCTTGCAGCTGTCAATTTTGGAACAGCGTCAGTGGTTCACCGACACCAATGTATTAGTAACGCTGCCAGAAATAAATAACAGAACATATACATCTGCAAAATAATCACAATAACAAACAAAACCCAGAACATCAACTCGCAATAATGCCAATCTGGAAGCAGATGTTATAACAAGTATGTATAAAGATTCAGCAAGCAATAAAAAACAATTAGATGAACAAGCGTAACACAAAACAAACTGGACACATCCCAAGCAGAAACGGAAGCGAACAGATACAAATCATATGCAACAACGTTTGCCATTTAAACTGAACCCTGACATCGCAATTAGCAGCCGAAAAGATTGACCAATGTACTGATACCAACTAAAGAATGAGTTGCAATCATGTCGACGACAAAATTGTGGACAGCGGAAGCTGTGCCACCACAAATTAGGAATAGTTTTCCTTTTTCCCTCTACTGAGACAGGAACGAGCTAGTTTTGCATCTCCTATGTGCTCACCACAGGCCAATCATCTTCCACCAGACGCCTCCAGCGCCGAGCCAGATGATGATGTTTACTACTGAGATTACGAAACCGTAACCCCACCACTGAGCCAATGGGACATACCCTGCTCCGTAGAAGACAGGGGCAGACCCAATTCCATAGTGTGTGATGCCACCCATCATGTTTGAGAAGAACGACATGACCATAGCAGCAAAAAGAGGAGGTGTGCCCAAGGCACTTGCCACCGACAGGAACGCAGTAAACATGGCTCCAATGTGTGCAGCCCCACTGGCGAAGAAGTAGTGGGAGTAGAAGTATAGCAGCACCAAGACGCCGAAGGATAGTTGCCATGACAAACCAAGGCCTCCAACAAACTGAGGGATAAACATAACAAGGTTAGTGAGAGAAATCAGTAGTGATACTGAAAAACGCTATCCAATCTATCATGCTGATGTCACTCTGAATGGAAAAATAAACACGTTCGGCTACCAGGTCCAAATCATAGTAAAATCCACCATGTGACAATGATCGAACTAATACCTTCCATTTTATGTTTCTCACATTTGCACGGATGCATCCATCGCATGCTCGAAGCCAATGTTTAAGGTCAGGAATAATTTAGGAGAACAGTTCCTAGTTCATATCTCAATGTGTCAAAAAAGAGTTGCACAAGTTTTTAGTTCCCTTTTTCAGTGTAAATAGACAAATAGCACAATAAAATGCTGCTATTTTTTTTGGAAGGATCAAAATAAACATGTTCCTCAATAATTTATATGTCAGAAGGAAAAGTTCAACTTTATGGAGCCAAAGTAACACAACAGAACATTGCAAATTTTTAGGTTCCAGAATGATGGATCATGCCATCTGTCATACTCAATGTGTGTTAATTTTCATACTTACTAGGCATGTTAGTAAAGCTCACAAATCACGAAAAAGGAAGATCACTTTGAATTACTTGACTTTCTAGTACTCCCTCCGTCTCTTAATATAGGGCTTTTTGGAGTTCGAATTTTTTCCTTAAATGTAGGGCGTTTTACAAATAGGACAAACTTTGGGTTGGTGGGAGAGTTGATGGGTGGGTAGGTGAAGGTAAAAATGAAGGGTATGGTAGTCTTTTAACACATTGATTATTTTGATGTTTGAATGCTAGAAAGCCCTATATTTAGGGACGGAGGGAGTATGTCAAGAGTGTAGGCTCATGAATGAAAGTTAAAGTGCAGGAGTGTACCTTCACAACAGTCTCACTGAACCAAGTGATCAACCCATATTTGTTGAGGTAGCCAGCCATTGCAATAAGCGCAGCAAACCATGTAAGTGTATCCCATGCCACAGATTCCGCCAAACACTCTTTCCATGTAACAACTCCTGATATTAGGAGGACAGATAGGCCTAGAATTGCCGCAGACACTGCATCAACATTCAGCATTCCTCCAAAGATCCAAAGACCAACCTGATGGTATGCCAGAGCACAATTTTCAGTACAGAAGAAAAGGTACATTTTTCATTTAATGTAGATGAAGAAAATGGTAATGAAAGGTACAGCCATGCTCTGACAGTATTTGAGTCTAGTTCTGTGAAATCAGGTTCTCAATCTCAGACAGACCATCACATAGTGCTACACAAAGGAAGACAACAAAATAGCACCATGGGATGTATTACTAGCCGCAATTACAGAATGTCTTCGAGTCCGCATGTAACAATTATTCACTGATGTCACACTCTCATCAATCACCACATGTAATAGAATATAAGGAGCAAATATTGCACCCATGCAGTTCCCCACTACCAAACAGCTCCACTTAAGTTCTTTAGCACCAACAGATAACAAGAATCCAACAATCTAATGACATCAAATGTGGCATCTATACTACAACTATACAAGATCGATGATAAATTATTATACCTGTCAGGAACCTAAAAAATAGTAATGCGATAATAATTCAAAGCAACACAAACGAGGATGGTATTTCCCATCACAATGACCGAACGTTTTCAAGTTCTAAGTGAAACAAAGGATCACACCAACATGCCAGACTCTAATCAATCACTATACACCACTGAACACTGGGATCAAATATTGCACACAGGGAGTTCCCCATTACCAAATAGAGCTGTACTTAAGCTATTTCGCACCACCAGAAAACAAGAATCCTAACATTCTGATAAGGACATCAAATGTGGCATCTTATGATGAAACGATGCAAGAAGGCCGATAAATTGTTTATACCTGTCTGGAACCCCCAAAAAAAAATACTAATACAAGAAAAATTCAAAGCGTTAATGATAGAAAAGAAAACAAAAGGTGAATGTTTGCATATACCGTGAGCAGCAGCGTGCCTGCCATGATCTTCTCCTGCGTGGTCATGGGTCCCATCTTGGCGAGCTGCTCCTTGGCCAGGCGCGGTGCATCTGGGCTGGCCTTCACCTCCGGCGGATAGATCACGTACAGTATGAGCGGCACAAGCACAAGCGACAGCAGCCCCGGCACAATGGCGGCCTTGGCCCACAGTGTCCACCCGATCCCTTGCCCGATGGTGGCCTGGGTAAGGTTGGCGGATAGCGGGTTCGCCGCCATCCCTGTGAGGAACATGGCCGACGAGACCACGGAGGTCTGGAAGCAGGTGAGCATGAGCCAGGCGCCGAGCTTCCTCTCGGTGCCGTCGCCGGTGCGCGAGCCGCAGGCCTCGCAGAGGGACTTGACGAGCGGGAGGAAGATGCCGCCGGCGCGGGCGGAGACGGAGGGGATGGCGGGCGCGAGGAACGCCTCGGCGAAGACGAGCGCGTAGCCGAGGCCGAGCGAGGATCCGCCGAAGGCGGAGACGAAGGCGTAGGCGACGCGCTTGCCGAGGCCGGTCTTGATGAACCCGCGCGCGAAGAAGAAGGCGAGCGCGATGAGCCAGGGGATGGGGTCCCCGAAGGCGGAGAAGGCGGCGGCGAAGGTGAGCGTGCGGGTGAGCACGGCGGCGCCGAGGCCGAGCAGCGCGACGGCGCCGAGCGGGAGCGGCTGTGTGATGATGCCGACGATGGTGGAGAGGAAGATGGCCAGCAGCTGCCACGCGTTGCGCGCCACGCCAGAGGGAGGCGGGATGAACCAGATGAGGACCCCGGTGGCGACGGTGGCCAGCAGCGGCTTGATGGCCGCGCCCTGCAGCGCCGGCTTCGGCGGCGGGGAGGTCGGCGCCGGCGCCGAAGCCGCTGCGGCCGCGACGGGTGGTAGGACGCGGCTGGTGGAGTCTGAGGTCAGGGGCTTGGATGGGAGGGAGTGGGAGAGGGAGATGGGCTTGGATGCGGCGACCGCTGTGGAGGAAGAGGAGCGGCGGCGGAGGGAGAAGGAGAGGGAGGGGAAGCGGGGCTGGAGGCGTTGGCCGAGGTGGTGGCAGGTGAGCGGCGACGCCGCGGTGGAGGCGGCCATGGCGGCGGCGGCGGCGCAGGAAGGTGGAGGAAATGGAGGTGGGAAAGAAGGGTGGGATTTAAGTGGATGGACGGTAGTGATGGCGTGGGGCGGCGCAGAGAAGCATTGGGCGTATCGGAGCGGAAGGGATGTGGACTCGGTGTTGGACTTGATGGTGAAACCGGCTGGACACTGCCAATGACTCTGAAAAACCATTAGCCCTTGATCAATGCAAAGACTGCGAAAAGAGCACATGCCAGGGTTCTTGTACCACGATAAAATTTTGCGCTTCATTTTCCATTCCTCGTCAGTGCTGTTCATGCAACATACAATTCTTGCCTATAGTAGTATTCTAGCAACATACAACTCTAGCTTCGACATCATATATATTTCAGGCAGCAACGAAGCTAGATTTGCGATGATCCGAGTGCCACTGAGCGTACATTGTGTGTTAGCTGAATAGCTGATGCACATGGGGTGAAGATGAGATGCTAATCACTGAAAATTCGGTTTCTCTCTAGTGCTGACGCCGTCGGGCGTCGGTGTAATGTAGCTTCACCCATGATTTCGGAAGATACGGAAAAATAGATTTGAGTATGGCTTTGATGTCACATTTTGCCCCAATAATATATGGTGTATTAGTGATTTGACAAAAGTGTGGTTGTAACTTGTAGTGACCGCAACGTTTCGTTCTGTGCTGCATACAATGTGTTTATGACAAACTGAATACTAACTTTTTTTTCAAGATTTGATTACGTTTCAAGATTCTCAAGTGGAAATGAAAGAAAAAAAAGAGTTTTACTGGAGAAAAATATGACTAAGCTGGCTACTTCCTTCGAGTTTAATTGACAATGACAATAGGATAACACATTTTTGACATTATTAAACTAAAAATGTTTTACTAACGACAACAATTGAAAATAGAAGACATCATATAGAAGTTAGAGCTGTAAGAAAAATAACTATGGCTCCGATCTGTAGCCTCTAAAACTAGCATGCAAACCTTTGTATGTTCTTTTTACACTAATAAAGCTAATCAGTTGGCATTCAACTATCCAGTATGACAGCAACAACGGAGCCTTAAGTCAGCTGGTTTTGAGGTTTCTCACCCTCGCAACGTGACCATATATGAGAGTAGCATTGAAAACAATTCAGGTTTGGACGCTTCTATAATACTACGTTTACTAGGTTGTCAGGTTTCCTACATTTACAATATATGCACATACATACTGCAGATTTGAAAGTGTCAAATACAGAGCTTTGACTTACAATTGGAACAGTAGGGAACAATTAATTAAGAGGAAGATTAGTGTATTCTTGGCAAATAAGTGGTTAAGTGGGTGTTCAAAACATTTTGAGGGGGGGGGGGGGGGGGGGGGCACGGGTCCCATTGGCCATAGTGAAACATGGTCTAATATATATGATTTTTACTAACATTATGAGAACCACCTTCTATTAAACATTTTAGATATTTCTTTTAGTTGATAAAAAAATCAAATTTTAGTAATTTTTTTTGCTATAACTACAACGAAATTCCAAAAGTTTTCACCTTCGCATCAAATCAAGGTGATTGGAGGATTAAATTATAGTCTTTACGAATTCTTGCCTAGATATGCAGACCGAAATGTCAATATATTCTCTCTTTTTTTAAAAAAAATAAATTATTTCACAAAGAGGAACATCAGTTTCAAGTTTCCAAGATTCATAAGGGAATCAACATCGGCTCATTGCCTAGATCCATGGCACACCCTCATCGTTTGTAATCACATAGATCACCATCCCCGCACACCTCATTGTTTATAATTCAATCTGTATCAAACATAACTCTAATGTAAATATCATCTTTGTAACTTGTCAATAATGAACACAAGTTACCACATTATAGAAAAAACTTTATTTCAGAAGATAGGACACTCAAGTTCATTCGAAGCACACCCTGCCAACAAATTATTCAGTGCATTATAGATTTTCTCTAGAAGAAATAGTTTTGAACCACAGTTTGTTTATGATAATAGAAGGTTTTTCAAGGTAACTAGCTAGCTAGCTAGCTATGTTTTTAAGGCTTTGCCGAGTGAAAGAGGCATCATGAATTTTTCTAGAGAGAAACGAGGACCAAGTTGATCGGTCATTAGTGCCTGACGAAAAAGGTAAGCACAAAACTAACAACAAGCAAAGAGTCATATATGCTCATAAAACACCAAGCTAATCACTTAGAGGCATTTAAGTATCCGATATGGGCCAGCAAGAACAATATAGCATTCTCTGTGGGTTGGTTTCTCCCCGTTGCAACGTGAGCATATATGTATGCATCTTTGAGAACAACTCTAGTTCACATACCTTCATAACAGTGTCTTAGTTTTTCTGTATTTATAACGTAAGCACACACATGAACCGTGAAATATATGACTTTTAGTAGTAAGCATTTTTCAAGTCACCTTCTATGCATCGATACAATAACTGGTCGGTGGATTCTACAAGAGAATCAACTTTTGGTTATCCAATGAGCTTCAACGAGGAAACCAACCCAGGCTTCTCCTAATTAGAAACTGGTCGGGGGATTCAACCCAAGGCTTCTCGCAATCAGAATGACGTAGAGTATGTGCCAACTACAAGTAGACCACGTCCATCCAGAAATCCAAATCCACTCGGGCTCCCAACACAGCCTTGGCATTGTGGCCGCGAGCTGCGGCTACTGTGGGGCAGGATCTGCCTTTGTGGTTTACAGCCTGATCTCGAAGACGGATTGGCCGCACCCTGGCCGTCCGTTCCTCGCCTGGTCCGTGGCGTTTTCCACAGACATTGTCGCCATCGTAAACGTCCGCAGCTGATGGAGACCCGCATTGATCTGACTACCGCTCACCACAGAAAAAAACAACATGACAACATGCCCCCGAACTGCACCGTGTTCGTGCAATATCCAACAAAACAACGGAAAATGACTCTGCTCTCGGCAACAAAACAACGGAAAACAACACAAGAAATTGAACCACTCCACCAATTTCGTGCAATATCAGCAAAATAACAAGTAGGAGTGCTGGTAACAGCAGCCACGACCAGGATCTGCAGGTTGTGCACGGGCAGCACGGCAAGTGAAGTGAGATCTTCATTTGCGCCACGAGTCAAACACAGGAAAAATTAAACTGGTTCGGTGAGAAGGGTATTGTCAGTCTACTGAAACATCATGGCGATCTGATGGGGACTGAAGAACTGGGAGTAGCCAAAGCCAAACTGCCTTTTGACATTGAACTCTTCACCCACCACGTCAGGTAAATACTACTCAACAGAAAGTTGTGCTGAGAATGATGTATTACAATGACGGTAGAAACAAACTATCATAAACGGTGAAGTGTTCCATGGTTTAGTGCTGGTGAAGCTGTCAATCTCGACGAAAGTGCAGGTGTCGGGAACGCCGAATTTCCTTAACACCTGCATCAGAGACATAGTGTGAATAAATGCGCATAAGGATTGCCTAAAACCGTTCTATGATATGCATTGATCCACTTGTTATTTTTTTACACAGGAATATCATTTCATTTCGCAGTTCACATATACTCGGCTATAAATCTGAACCACCTAGTACCTACACTCTAAAAAATTCTGAACCGATCTCATCATTGGAAGGCTCAGAATGGGATAGCTATTTTGCATAGACAACTGATGATCTAGTCCCCAGAAATTCACGAGGTTCACGTAACAACACACCAAACTAATGGAATATATACATAGCCCGATACAATTACTGCAGCATATTGGTCGAGAATAGGACAAAAGAAGTACCTCTGCATGATAAATTCCCAAGTAGCTAACCTCCATGCTATTGCTCATAACAATTTTGCATTGCCTCTTTGTGAAGAATTCAGTTTCCTACAGATAAGAGATAGTTGCAAATGTTGGCAAAAGCAGAAAACAGATGATTTACTTCAGCACTTTATATGCTTACATCCGTGAAAATATAGTACTTCATGTCTCGCCAAATTGAACTGTGGAGCTCTCATGACTTTGACAATACTATCCACTCTCGTGAACAATTTATAATATTTTGAATAGAGTTGGAAAGAACCGATGTTAATGTCATACTCAAAAAATTCATCACGCGCATACCTCAAATCTGAAAACCTGGTTCAAGTAAAATATCTTTTGATGGAATCATAAAGCTGCAAGTTGGCAATCATTGGAGCATCAACATCTTTTGATGAATCCAGTGTCACTACATCACCAACACTAACAGAATCCTCCTGTTTCCCTAAGGATTTTTATTGTCCCTAGTAAAATATGAGCCGTCCTAGGGATCTCAAGCCTTTTTCCCCAAGATCTTTGGAATTCATTCATTTCTGTCAACTTTTTCCCTAGGAATTGTTCCCTACGAAAGCCCATAGGTGAACGATTTCCCTACCATTTTTCGTTGTTTCCCTAGTATGTTGGGCCTAGAGAAACCAAGGAATTCTAGTAGTGCACTTGAAAGATCTATACATATACAACCATTCAAAAATTGTGTTTAGACCGAGGTGTCAAGCACAATTGCATTTTTGGGAATTCGAGCTACTAAATTTTGTATATATTAGCATGAAAAACGTTCAAGGAAAAGGATACCGATACAGTTTAGTTTATTCTGTAACAAAAAAAACGAGATATCTCAATTCAAATTCGTTAGTATATTATAAGAAAATATGAGGATCGAAAGAAAGACATCATCTCCTCTTTTTTTTCATTTTTGTTTCTTGAACACATTTTGGTTGAAATTTGACATTGTAGAATTTTTCATGACGATGATTGCATGTTTGCCTTAAGATTATTATAATTTTTAACCTGAAAGATCACAACATCATGGGAATTATATTTTTCAGTCTCATAATGCAAAGCATAGTACACATATGAAACGCTTGGATAAGTAACAATGCAGATCTGAAAAGTGTTTTTTCGCAGGCAACGACTGGTCGACCAGCTGAAGCCAATGGTTTATGTAGTACCAAAGAATCAGCTGTAAATGATAAAAAAAAAAAGAATCAGCTGTAGAAGAATGATTGACAGGTCATGATAAATTTACACTAGCATAACTGGAGAACAGATCAAATTCCCATCTTACACGATGGTGATATGCCTAGCTGAATGCAATCCAGCAAGGTGAATGCAATTCAAAATTGAACTTGTTGATTGAAGCCTAGAGGCACGTCAGCCTACCCATGTGTCGATTCTGAACCAAAAGCCAAGCAGAAAGCAACAGTAACAAAAAATCATGGATGCAGTACAAGCGGATATGGTCACGAAGCTACTTTCTAGTGTAGAAATCATTTTCTTGGTAGATATAAAAGAGAACACCAACTAAATTCCATCTAGCCTACCCGAGAGCATCACTGAATTCGGCTGATAGAGCGAAAATCCCCTCACCGGTTGACGGTGACCTCGTCGTCGCCGTCCCTCGGCGTCGTCGTCGAGGTGCTTCCCCGCCCGGAGGATGGCCTTCTCCGCGGTCACGTCGTCGAGCTCGATGCCGAAGTCGGAGCGGAGAGGAGCGCCTCGAACTCCTCCTGCGCTGCGCTGCAGCATCAGGAAGCGACGAGGCACATTGGTTTAGTTAGAGAAGAGGACCTCGCGCGGGGCGGAGGAATGTGGGGCTTCGGAGGAGGAGAAGACGGCGGCGTCGGGTTGCTGTAGCTCCGGCCGAGCGCGGCCAAGAGACGGTCTCGCGGGCGACGCTGACCGTCGGCATCTCGGCGGTGGCGGACTCTTTGCCGTGGACCGACGCACATCCATTCCACGGTTCCTACCGTCACGCCCGGCCCACAGCCAGCCCAACAAATCGGTAGCCCAATCATTCATTTCATTCAGACGATGTGTGAACCATTCTATTCCCCTCTGTGAAGACGTCGAAGATTTTATAGGTTGCCATTTTGATCCCAAGGGTTTATACGGTGTCAAGTCTGCTTATAAAGCGCGCATTTTTTTTTCCGAGGGATAAAGTGTGCACTGACAATGAGAATTATGGGCATGGCTCGAGTAATGGAAGTAATGTTCACAATCCACCAACAGGAGACTCTTGTCCATGGCAGAAAAATATGGGGCGTGTCCTGTCCAAATAAAATCAAAGCATTTGCTTGGAGACTATAGCTCGTATAGCCTGCCCCTGAAAAGGAAAATTTAGGGAAGAGGAATCGAACTGGAATTAGATGTCCCATGTGCTGGAGAATGAATGAAGATGCTTGTTGTTATAATGTAAATAAGCTAAGGGTGTCTGGCGTTAATTGCTGTTGGAAGACAAAAGAATGGAGTTGACAAATCTGCAGTTTCCACATGATGTGTTTCTGTATACCTGGCGCTGTATAGAAGAACTACAAGTTAAACTCATCACAACCTTGTGGGTTCAACTACCGAAAGAAATGCGGTGAATGCAGGGGAATGGCAGGAATCAACAAGTCAAGCATGCTTTCAGATTCAGGGATTCTCACAGGAGTTTCTTGAGTTTTTTCAGTGAAAAGATAAGCACTCGGTAAACACGATTCAGATTGGAAGAAGCCGAGGGCGGAGTGCTTCAAAGTTATTTTTGATGGACCATTTCATAAAGATACTCAATCAGGTGGATGGGGGATTTGTTGTAAGAAATGATGCAGGGGAAGCAGTTGCAGCTGGAGCTGAGCGTATTTCAGTCGTGTCGGATACGCTACAGGCACAACCAATTGCATGTCATCAAGCACTTTTGTTCGCCTCAGATCAAGGGATGATGTTCCGGGAAATTTGAAACTGACTGCTGGTCCCTGAAATCGGCTCTAACAAACTCTCAAGATGTGGATGCAGGACTTCCGATAGAAGGACGGGACCGTGCAGGGACAGTTAAATCGTGCAATCAAACGAAGCGGCAAGTTGCAGAATAGGCAAGGATTGAAATCCCGCGGTAAACCGGACCGGTTTTCGCGAAAACCAGAAAAACAGGTCCGGTCCGGTTTACCCGGGAGTCTGGTTTTCGAAGTTAAAATAAAAAAATTTGAAAATTTGAAAAAAATTGAAACAAAAATATGTAAGAAAACTAGATGAAATCTGCAGCCCAATGGTGGAACAAGAACACAAAAATTCGACCGTTTGATGGGTCAAAAAATCATGCAAGTTTTCTGGGTTGAAAAAGGAAGGGAAAAAAAAGAAAAAAAACCTTTTCTTTTTTCTCATTTTGAACCTGAAAACTTCATTGATTTTTTTGACTGAGCAAACGATTGAATTTTTGTGTTTTTTGCACTAATGTACTTCAAATTGCATCTAGTTTTTCTTACATGTTTTGTTTCAATTTTTTCAAATTTTTAGTTTTTTGCATTTTTTTTTCATTTTTCCTCTCCAAACCGGTTTTCCGAATTTTGGTCCGGTATTTCAGACATTTTGACCGGTTTTCTGGTAAACCGGTCTGGTGTACCAGTGATTTCATGCCGACAAGATGACATGCTTGCACGAACAAAAATGCAAGTCCATACCAGTCAATGCACTCACAAAATATATATGACCTACTTGCACGAACATGCAAGTTGTTGTGTACCCCTCATGTTTTTAATTGCTGACCACCATAGAAAAATGTTGAGGCCATGACGACAAAGATACATTTTTGCATAGTTCAACAATTTAGAAAAACTCTTCAATAGTTAATTTGCAGATGTTTACTATTTCATTTAAATTATTTAACTCATGTGTTGAAATTATGAATTTATTTATTTGTATTCAATGTTCGTAAAGCCATTATTCAACATTTGAAGAATCTAAATAAACAACTTTGTAAAAATACTACTTCAATTTTTTAATAAAAATATTTAAATGATTCATTCAAACTATTGAAATGATACTTTTAAAATATTAAAAATTAAAAGTAATACAATATATTTATATAGGATCATATTTTGTTGCATTAATTCTAAAAAACACCATAGTTCCAACAGAAAAATGAATGCTTGATTGTGTATCAAAGTGCACCTATCCCACGCATGTCCAAATCAAAAAGTGCCACTCACTTGATTCCTCTCCCTACTCAATTTCGCTTGGCCTACATCTCAACCGTCCAACCTCCCTCTTTCACCACACGAAGTGAGTGTTAATATATATAGCACCCATCATGTGTATAGGATGGTGATTTTTAATATCTTTGCCTTGATTTTTGTATGATCTTTTTATTCTTCCTAAGAAGTATTACATTTCGGTCAGGTTGCATAGAGAAATGAATCTGAAAATAAGACGCCCCATGGAAGACGAGAGGAGAATAACCCAACAATGAGTCTGGTTGGCATACAGGGGTATCAAACGATGTGGTGAGTAATACTATGGTTAGTTTTTTTGTGTGGTGTTAGTAGTAATTAACTATGCTGCGAATGGACCATAGTCTATCAAACGATACTCTTCAGAAAACTAGCCATGGCAATATGGAAACTCCTGCAACATCGTTAAAATCTCCCAACTACAACATGAATAATCACAATGTAAGATGTTACTTTATTTGTGTTTTTTCAACATCAACATCAACATACCGGCGCCTCAAAATTGTTGGATGCTTGCACCAAAACGTCTCGCAACCAAATCCTTGTGTTTCAGTGAATTTCTTGGTTTCTACATCTTTTGTCACGTGTGCGTCATTCTGCAAATGAGACCAAAACATTCAATATATATATATATATATCATGTTATTCCAGTATCCATGTTTTTGGATTAATCAAACATCTGATTATTGAGTGCGAAAAAGAAGCATCTCACGGAAAATGATTATTGTTCGTCTCTCTAATAATCAATGCATGGGATTCAATGGGAAAACACAATCCTTTTGAATGAGAATCACTGCATTGCAGTTGAAATCTTTTGATCAGTGATGCATTTCCTTTCATCACCCATATGCACAGTATGGATTTTACATCCATGTAAACTAGTATGGATTTTATACCCATAGAAAACTATTAAAAAAAAACAGCCTTACTCTTTTTTTTTTGGAGATTACACAGTACAACTCAGACACTCACAACGCACGCATACTCATCCCTATGAACACACGTACGCAAATCCTACCCGTATGAGCATCTTCGAAGGCTGAGCCGGCAAATCTAGAGATACGAAGTCACCACTGGCGCCTCGCTGTCGACGGGAGCGTCGCCTACCACTGAAAGCACAAATGCCGTTAAATCTTTGAAAATTCGCTCCCACGGGGAGTCGAACCCAGGACCTGAGAGGTGTTACTCGGATGTCTTAACCACTAGGCCAAGACCCCTTTCACAAAAAAAAAAAAAAAAAACAGCCTTACTCGAAGTGTTGGTAGCCAGATAGTAGCAAATAATTGTCAGTAGGGATCATGCCACGCCTTAACCCCGATCGCCAGCTGTGCAACAAGTAGTGACAGCTTACCCACTGACTGGTGGGATCCACTTCTGTTGCACGGACTGTATTCCCACTCACACGTAACAAGTGGACAAAATCTTTAGAAGATCATAGTTGCCATGTTTATACTACGTACACGACCAACTTGTGAAGTTGCAAGCTACCTATGGGGACTAGCTTTATCCATGAGCCAATATTTTCTTTATTTTTGCCGTCTCAATTTCTATTTTTAGGTTTCCTTGTCTTTTAGAGAGAGAGAGAGAGAGACTCCCTTGCAGCGGAAGAGGAAGGGGGGCCTGTTAGCCAGACGTACACTCCATGCAAAGGCTTCCACGCATGCATGTTTTGCAGCTTACTACAACAGCTTCCATCGATCATGTCGATTGGTCTGTTATTGCATCCACATATTATGGCGACTGTTCTGATAAGCCAAGCCCCTGCTCTTTTTTTCGTGATGATGGCGTTTGGAGGCTGTGATATGAGAGATTATGTGAACTCGAAGCAATTATGTGACTTAGCGAGCTATGCTATGCTTCATTGTAAAACAACCCCACAGGGGCATAAAATCTGTACATGTATGCTTTGCATACATATCTCTGTCCCTCAACTGATCTCCCTGCCCTCAGGTGGCCATGATAGCCTTCTGGCTCAAGGGAAGTGACAAGGGAAAAAGACAACGAGAGCTGGAGTCAAAGACAAGAAGACTCTGTGTCCCATGAGCACATGGAAATGCTTGGTTCACTCCCAGGCTACACCATAACAAATAGATCGTTGAGCTGTGCCCCCTTTGATATAAGTGTATAGCAACGAAATGTATTTATGCAACAGCACCGAAAACACTTACGGCTCATAAACCATGCAGCATATAACCAGCATTGTATTGGATAAACTATTATAATGCACAAGGTTGTCCGTATTGTTTCTTTACTTACACACGGTTGGTTGTTAGATAACCAACAATTTATTGGTCACTTATCATGCCGACCCCGTACACCTATAACTAGTACGGCTGCCCCGCGCATTTGTGCGGCTAGACTTACTATATTATTTAAAATATTTTTATATTATTGTATTAGTTTAATATAGTTTATTGTTATTACTTATTTTATATTCTATATTTATAAAATAGTAGAAAATAGAATGGAGAATTTTTCACGGTCCCTCAATTTGAGTGTGAGATGAGTCATCATTTATTATCTTATCTAACAATATATTTGATTTTTATTTTAGAATGAGGTCGGTTCAAACTTGCATGCTAAACAACTAAGATATGTCATGGTTGCTACAAATAAATCTTTAGAAGAAAACGTGTCATGCAATAAGATAATATGCCATGCTAGCTAGAATGTCACAATGTATTTTTATAATGGTGTATTTAGAAATCGGGTGAAGTGTTTATTGGATATTTATATTATTATAAATTTGAGCTCATAATGTTATGTTCGGTAAATAAAAATAATAATTAGGGATATTTTGAGCTATTCTGTATAATCCAAATTTAGTTTTTTTGGACTTAATGGCATGAAGGGTAATTTAGAAATAGGTGTGAAGGGTATTTTTGGTTATTTTTATTATTCCGAATTTAGCTTTTTTTTTTGGCTCATAATGGCATGGTGGGTAATTTAGAAATAGGTGCGAGGGATATTTAGCTATTTATAAATATTTTTAGGGGGTTCTCTGACTAATTGTTTTATAATGGCAGTGGTGGGTAATTTTCTCTTCTTATTTTCTCGGATTAACGTGGGAATTTCTAGCATTTTAGAGCGAACGTGGCGGCTCCTTTTCGTCGTCAAATATATATATAATAGATGACCCTGCTATGAGTAGATTATCTCTTATTCACAATAGACTAGCTACTATAAATAGATCTTCAGGGAAAAAACTCTCATTAGTGCATATCAGTACGTAGGGATTATATGAATTACAGTCCTGATTAGTTACAACTCAAAATATTCTCCCTTGTGCAGTCTTGCAGTTTTTTTGAGAAATTTCATGATAATTAATATTTGGATCATGCATGGTGCAAGTTAATTTGCAGTGCATGTCAAAAGCCTATAACGAGTGGCATTAAGGTGAGCTGAACCTGTGTATCCAGGGGCGCGAGGCACGTTAGAGCGCATGCATGTGAGCCTAGCAATTTCCCTGGGTCGATCTCCCTCCTGCAGCTCTCCATCTAGCTACTTGTCCAGTTTTGAAGCAAAGCACACACCCCCATCACCATCGCCATCATGTCATCTCCTTCCTCCTGCTCCTCCTCTCTTCTTCCTCTCACTCCATACAACACTACACACATCATATATATACAACACACTCTCAAGTCCATTTCCCCCTTATCTTGCTCACCTACTCACACAAACCGTGAGATCATCCTCTCCATGCACATCCCTATCTAGCTTGGCACAGTTATATACGTGCATCGAGCTTGGCACAACGTGTGAGCCGAGATCAGGCAAGAAGAACCAGCCGGCGATCGCAAAGGCAAATAATGAGGAAGCCAGAGTGCCCGTCGGCGGCGACCGGCACAGGAGCGGTGGCGGCGAAGCTGCGCAAGGGGCTTTGGTCGCCGGAGGAGGACGAGAAGCTGGTGGCGTACATGCTGCGGAGCGGGCAGGGGTCGTGGAGTGACGTGGCCCGGAACGCCGGGCTGCAGCGCTGCGGCAAGAGCTGCCGCCTCCGGTGGATCAACTACCTCCGGCCGGACCTCAAGCGCGGCGCCTTCTCGCCGCAGGAGGAGGACCTCATCGTCAGCCTCCATGCCATCCTCGGGAACAGGTGCGTGTGCCTCCGCCTCTGCCTATGCCTGCCAACACGTGCAGCAATGCAGCATCCATCATGGTGATTAGTACTCTAGTATGTTGGTGTGCACGTCAAGCAGGCTCCACAGGCCGGGTCAATTAATCAGGGTTGATTCTGTCGTGCCGCTTGTACTTTTTGAGCATTATTAGTAGTACATTGCGAAAGAAAAACTATTTTTTTAAGGAAACAACGGTGGGGGAAATCCCCACCTGAATTTTCTCACTGCACAAACTTCACAGTTTTACAAGGTGCGCAATGAGCACTTGGATCAGCATGCAGCAAAACAAGGGGAAAAGCAACGAAAGAAAAACTTTGGCCAGTTGAGGTTAGAGACCTCAGGCTAGGAAGAAGAAAAAGTCAAAGATCATAACAAATATATAAATTGCTATATGCAAATGTGTTATGAGCATTTTACCTACAGAATTTCTCTTTCGTACTTGAGGTTCTCTTGATGAAGTTCGATCACGTAATTGCTCATAGATATTTTTCATATTCAAAAAGTGGTATTCAAAATTCTAGAGCGTTTAATTACTTGGTTGCAGTTTTAGCTGTTTCCTCCTCCTCAATAATCTTGCACCCTTGTATTGATTTAAGTTTTCTTGTGGAAAAATTTCAATGTGCCACTGAAAAGTTTGTGTTTGTTGTGTGTCACTAATGCCTCATTCATATATATGCGATTGGCTTAAGATGTAATTGAGTTACACATGTATTTCTTAGTGGCATTTATATATTACTTGTAGAAAACACACATTGTTATTTTGATCGTGTTCACACTAGATCATATATATTGTCTTACAATATAGACATATACAACATTATCTTGAATGCTCAGTTACATGAACGTTGTCATTCATAAGTGACCACACAATATAGTATAGCAGAATACCACATTTACATTATATTTGCATCTCTCATTAGATTTTTGTTCCATTCCAATAATATCAGGTGTGCAAACGCCTGACCCTAAGGATACACTCCAAACCCTTCCTTCTTTGTTCAGTTAAATGAACTGAGTTTTCAAATGACGCTGCTAAGATTTCAGGGATTTTCACCCCTGAATATATAATGTGTCCTGTTAAGAGTTTGTTTATTTCTCCTTGCTTTTATTTTGCATGAAGTGAACAAAATCAGCTGATATAACGTAGAAGCTAAAAGTTTCTCAAAAGGACAGTGAAAGGGACGGACGCTCTTTTTTTTTTACTGAACATGCTTTTTTGTCGGATCCACAACACAATCTGTAAAGGAGATTAAGACGTATCAATTAAGTTATTAGTATGTTCTTTTTTTATTTGAGGAAAAGCAATTAACTCATTTGTTTAATAACTACCGGATATTTTGAAGCCATGCATGCATACATATCAAATAGCCATGAAGTTGACACGTAAATACATATATGATACACAACTTTTTTTTGACAGTAACATCTTGTTGTTGCTTACTGTAAAATCCATCTATCCTACGTTACGACATTCCAGGTGGTCCCAGATCGCTGCCCGGCTGCCGGGGCGCACCGACAACGAGATCAAGAACTTCTGGAACTCCACCATCAAGAAGCGGCTCAAGAACAGCTCGGCGGCCTCGTCGCCGGCGGCCACCGATTGCGCGTCGCCGGAGGCCAACAACAACAATAATCTCGCCGCCGGCGGCATCGACGTCAGCGCCGCCGCCAGCTGCCCGGACCTCGCCGGCCTGGACCACGCAATGACGGCGACGACAGGACTGTGGATGGTGGACTCGTCCTCCTCTTCCTCCTCGACCTTGTCGATGCGTAGCCGGCAGTCAGCAGCTAAGAGTTATGGCGGCCTCCTCCCCCTCCCCGACCAGCTCCGTGGCATGGCCGCCGCCGCCGCCGCCGACACGCCGCCATCGTTCTTCCACAGCCATGTGGCGCCATTCAAGCATCAAGCAGTTTCCGCATTGAATGGAGATTACTGTGGCATTTCTGGTCATCAACACCACCATGGGATGGCAATGGATCAAGCAGGATGCTTCACAAGAGGATCAGTTGGAGGAGAAGGCATCTTTGGTTATGTGCCTCCCTTTCTAGAGCCCACAATGGCAGCAGCATCAGCACAAGAGCAACAAAACCACAAAGCCCTAATGGCGTCGAGTGGTAATGACAACCCTAATAGAAACAACAACAACAACAGCAACAACACTACCGAGACCACGACAACACTGAGCAACAACGACAGCAACATCACAGACAACACCAACCACAAGGATGTCAGCCTAGTGATGAACAGCAGCAGCAGCAATGTGGGCGCTGCAGTCTACTGGGAGGGGGCCCACCACCAGCAGCAGCAGCTCCACATGAGCAGGAATGTCATGCAAGGAGAGTGCTGGGACTTGGAGGAGCTGATGAAAGATGTGTCGTCGCTGCCTTTCCTTGATTTCCAAGTCGAATGATTGGGGGACCAAGGCCGGGCCCATCACCAGCTGGTTGGCTGCCAAAGGAGTAGTACATATATGCATATATATACACCCAACTATACATATATACATATACATACGTATACGTTAAGATTAGTATTCTTTTTCCCTCCTTGACATTATTGTTCCCACACCTACTTCAGTTCACTTTTGGTACGGGGTCCTACATATATTGATCAATTCGATCATAGATCCTTGTGTACACACATTCTTGTCATGCAAATATAAAGCAAATCTTGATCGGTTTTGTATAGTGTTGGTAGTTATCATCCAGTATATATAGTATAATATATGCTCATTACATGTAGATAATGCTCCACCTTTATCAAATTTCCCTTGATGGTAAAGCTACCTTGCTTTAGTTTGTTTTGTTCCTTTGCTTCCTCTTTCCTTTTCTTTCATGTACCAACTGCTTCCCTTACACATGAAGTCACATTGATGAGCTTGTGAATATAGCTAGATCCTGCTGGGGTGTCGGAAAGGTGATGTGAGATCATGGCCATCGATCATGCATGTGCATGAACGCATGGAGTAGGAGGAACAGTCACTGTCAGTACTGGTCAAAGTGTGTCGTTGGTTGCGATTAGAGGTCGTTATTAGGAGGTGCAATTAGAGCTGGGAAGAATGAGGGCGAGGCAGGAAAGCGGTTGTCCCTTTGCCATGACAAATAAGATTGCATCTCTCTCTCTCTCTCTCTCTCTCATGATGAAATTTAGGAAATACCAATCCACCATGAAGGGAACTTATCCTGATATCTGGCATTTTGTAGTAATGAATAATTTTAAGTAGTAAAATTAAAAGAAAAACTAAGTGTGCAGAGCAAGCTAGCTGGTTAGGTTTTTTGTGGTGGAACCAATCTATCGGGGTTTAAGTCCAAGACTTAAGTGTTGCACATTTACGGCTATTTATTCTTTCAATCGGAAGAGAAACGACGTTTGTACTGTGTTTCACAAAAAAAATCCCATGATATAGGTGTATTTACATAAGGACAATAATGTGGTTGAATTTGATGTAGGTGTATTCGAAACAAAGCATAATATATTTGAATGTATATTATGGGTATATGTACATAATATAGGTGTATGTACATAAGGACACCATAATATAGGTGTATGTACATAAGGACACCTATTGTACCCCCTCACACCATTATCGCAAGGGACAATACCACCACGTGAAGTACATGTAGTAGCATAAGCTTCGGAGAATGTTAAGTGCGGCATGTGAGGGAATTATTGCAACGTATGTACTTTGCATAGCACATGCATTATATGTTGTTATCATCTCTTACAAATTCATGTCGATGATATATCATTGCACAATAGGTAATCTCACTTTGATACCGTTCACTAAAGACTAGGATTAATAAACTGCTAAAATCGAAGGCCTAACTAACTCATGCACAGTTCGGTACTAGCTTCTATATTCTCCAATCTTTTTTGTTTCATATTATGCATGTTTTTAGCAAAAAAATATGCTGAAATGGGGAGCATTCAAAGTCTAAACACCTTTTACGCTTTAGCTATCCAGATGAATACGAGCGGGTGAAACTTAAAAGAAATTAAAAGGCTATGAGGCTCATCTATTCTTGCACCTAATCAGTCACATGCTCTTACTTTTGCAGAACCCATGATGCGTTGCATCTGTAGACGAAGAAGATACCCTTTGCACGAGTTGAAACCCTCATTATCTCATATTGTCATTACCTTTTTTCATGCATTTGATACTTAGATAACTAATTAGTAGTACATAAATAACCCTCGCAAAAACAGATATGAGCATGGGTTTCCATTTCATACGTTCTATTTAGTACTGAAGCAGCAAGAATGTTTTCCAACGGCTGACCAGTTTTTTTAGTTATCTTTGATATACAACCAAGTTGCGTACAGTATTCCCTCGCAAAAAAAAAAAGTTGCATACAGTATTAAGAAATATCCTTTTATTCCTCGCAAAAAAAATCCTTTTATTTTTATTCTGATGAACAGTACAAGTGCTAGGAATATATATACCACAGTCCGCTTCTTTAAATTGTCTAGACTTGATAATTTATTTCCAGCGTCTGCCTGCTAATTAAGCTTCTTTCTTACATCAGCTACATGGCACTCAATATATGTAAGGTGTGAGACCCCAAAACAGTTGAGCTGGTGTGAGAAGAAAACATATACAAAAGCAGCCTTACTTTTCTGAACCCGGCCTTTCTTTTATCCTAAGCCAAAAGACTCGACCCAGAGACTCGGCCTTTCTTTTAAGATCCCACCTAGAGTTTTTTTTTTTCTTATGGTTGCTGTCAAAAAATAAAGTGTTAACTAGAGACAATTTAGGGAAGAAAAGGAAGCTAGATGATGAAACATGTTTGTTTTGCTGTGAAAAGGAAACTGCCCAACATCTCTTTTTTGAGTATGTGATAGCTAGAAGAATGTGGGCTGAGGTTTCTGAAGTAACATGTGGCTTAGTGATAGACGCTTTGGAATAGTTAACATGATCACCTTTGCTGCTATGTGGGGTTTATGGAAAGTAAGAAATGATTTGTGTTTTCAGAGAACTTCATGGAGGGGGATGTGGATGATCTGGGACAAGATCATTCCCATGGTAGCAAACTGGCAGGTGCTATGTCCGGTGGGGAAGATAGACGAGCTGGCCCATTTTCTTATGGGTTGAGGGAGATGAGGAGAAGACCTAACAGAATTTTGATGGAACTGATGGACGCCCATTCTTCAAGCTCAAGAAGGTGAACGAGTTTCAACTGGAGGGGTGGTTGCGCAAGTGTGACCAGGTGAGCCAAGAATGAGTAGAAGCTGAATGATGGAGTTGCTGGAAGTGTTGAGTTTGTGAGTGGGTCAGTGACGAGCCGGGGTCGTGTAATGAGTGGACAAAACGCTCCTTTTTTGTGCTGTAACTGTCTGCCTGGTTGAAATATATCCGGCTGGAACGTTTTATGGCGCTCTAGAACTCTAGAAAAGCAACATACGTCTACTTGTCTTGCGCAATGGTGCTTTTTAAAGTTCATTTTTTGGCCTCCAGTCCTCCAGTTATTGATTCTTCTTATAATTATCATATATAGCCCTACAAAAGTTGCAGTAACAAAAATTTAGCGATGAATTATCGTATCCATCAAGAGGTGTAGCAAAGTGGTTGTCCCTAAAAATAATAGATCAAAAGACCCGAAAATCAACATTATATAGATTTGAATCTTCTCGAGAGCGCACAACATAGCCAATGTAGGGCAGTAAGTTAAAAAAAAAAGGTTTTTTAGGGATAAGCTAAATCGAATTGTTATTCGTGGGCCACGACTGATTTTCCATTTACACTTAGCTAAGATTCCCTCATAATATCCAAAACAGAAAAAAGTCCTACTTGCTAAGATTCCCGGATAATTAACAGACAAATCAAGTCTATGTGATGGCCAGACGTATGTATATACAGCTCAGTCACGGGTAACATAATAAACATAATATAGTTGTATAAAGCGAGCCCGTAGACGACGAATTAAGCAACAGAGTGAGGAATCGACTGCAAAAAGAGATGATCCAAGACACAAGGCAAAACAATACAAAATAAACATTTGCATTGAAGAAAAAAGAAGAAACAAGTAAATGAACCGTTTCTGTATGAAACGAACTTGGTAGTCTTATTATTCATCATCGTTACAACCACAACACAGACCTGAATCATTGTTGCTCATGCACGTCGGGGCTCCAGTATAAAGGAATGGGAATTGCCAAACCCAAGGTACATATAAAAAGAAAAGAGTAAAGTGTATGACCGGTCCTCGAACTTGTTCGAGTATGCCACCTAGGTCTCTGAACTCTTAATTTGTACATCTAAGTCCATGAACTTGCTAATTGGTTCACCTGAGGTCCAAATCTTTATAATTAGTGTTGATTGCCTTCTTAGTGTCTTCATGGCAACTATATGAGTATTGACCGGTCCTCATTTAGGAAGCACAGGGTGTCGATTTGCATTTTTCCTTTTTATTCTGACGTAGACCAGATAGTAATTCAAATTGCGAGTTGACAAAATTTTGACGAGATGAATGCCTCGAACACGCCAAACTAGTGGATTAACACTAATAAGATAGATTTAGACCTGAGTGAACCACTTAACAAGTTCAGGGACCTAGATCTGCAAATTAAGAGTTCAGGGACTTAGATGGCACACCAAACAAGATCGAGGACCGGTCATGCCCTTTATTCAAACGAAAACCACACTGAACAAAGACAAACTCACGACAAATATAAAAAGAAGGAAGCTGGGAGACGGCCCGGATCAACGGAAACTGAGAAATCCTGGGAGATGGATGCAAGCGCAAAATTAGGGTGCGTTTGGTACAGCTCCAAATTCACCGAGAATCAGAAACGTTTCAGATTCTAACCCAAAAACGTTTCACAACCTGAAACAGAATCACTTCAGAAACCGTTTGGATGGTGTTGTGGTTTCAGATTCAAAAAAGATAGGAGGAGGATCAAAATGACTCATGTACCCTTAGTTAGACAATGTTGTTTCTACTATATTATAATATGTAATGAAGTCTCCAAAGTATACAATATTTAGAGATGTTATTGCAAAATACATGTCATCATGATCCACATGTTCGGATATCCAACTCATAAGTGATCTCACCACATACATGTTTCCAAAATACAAGCCAAAAGGATCCAAATATTTGCTACCTATGATCTAGACTGAAATATTGCAGCTGCATTGTTCAGGTTGGTACTCAATACCGGTATTCTCTTTAAACTTCTCAATCACATTTTTGAACCCTACATTGTTCAGGTGGGTACTCGATCGATTTCCACATTTCACTTGTTCAGCAAACAACTCACAAACAATTCTAACATGCTCCTCATTTGATCAATCAGCCTCAGGCATCTATACAAATAGTCATGTCAAATTCTATCTATAGATACATGTCAAGCATTATCAGAAGTACTCGGTTGTTGTCCTCAGTGGAACAATGCAGCATTGGCAATCAAATTAAAAACATTCGTAACAGTGGAGGAAAAGAAAAAAAAGAATACAAAACCTTGACTATTGGTCTGCTGGCTCGGCGTCCTGTTGGAGGCGACCTCGGTGTCGGGTGGCCGGTCTGCTGACTCGGAGTCGTCGGGGGCGGCGACCTTGGCATTGGGGGCGGCGCTGCTGGAGGCAGAGACGAAGTGGGGAGCGGCAACCATGGCCGGTGGTGCAGGCGGCGACGAGGACTGAGGGCCGGGAGCGGCGTCGGCGGGCGGGCGGCTTCGAGCGGCGCCGTCGACAACGCGAGCAGCGCCGGATGCGAGCGCCAGGAGCAGGGGAGTCGTGCACTCGTGTGGATAAGAGCAAGCCCAATAAGCTTGGCTTGTAGCCAAGCTTGCAACCAAAGTGTACAACAAATTGTCTCCAAAAAAAGCCAAGCTTGATAGTTTATCTCCTGTGGCTCCCACCTTATCTCAACATCTAGCACCACTGCACCACGTGCGCACCACCCGCTGGAGTAGGGGATGAGGACGGAGGAGAAATTGAGCGAAGGAGCTCCCAAGGCGGCCGGAGCTCGATTCGCACGTCCAATGCCGGCCGGAGCTCGCCGCACCTGCAAGGCATGGCGGACGGAGCTCACTAGGTAGAGATCGCCATGCCTCCACGGGCTCCCGTCGTCACGCGTCTGTGGAAAGAGCATGTGGCGCCGGCGTTGTGCAATCTCGCGGTCGGCGGCGGCGGAGGTTGAAGATGTGGTCGGCGGAGGCGGCGTTCTCGCGGTCGGGGTCGTGGCTGGAGACGGAGGACGAGGCGGATGCGCTGCGGTGGGCGGCGCTGCAGCGGCTCCCCACCGTTGCCCGAGCGCGCCGCGGGCTGCTCCGGTCGTCCGCCCCCGAGGTCGACGTCGGGGGTGAAAGGATCAAGGGCACCGAGAGGGGGGGGGGGGGGGGGGGGTGAATCGGTGTGTCAACAATTTCTCCCAAACGTACTTTAGGCGTGAAGCTAGCAAGACTAGATATGGTGATAACAAAAGCAAGCGATGCGCGCACACAATCTAGTCTATGCAACAAGCAACACCCTAGCAAGCAATTCTACCAAGTAGTAAAGAGACACCCTATCAAGCAATTCTACTAGCACATAGAGTAAATGCGGAAACGTAAATGCTAGTATGTAAAGGAGATAGAGATAGGAATGCTCATGATTTTGGTCTCGGAAGGATGGCGCCTTCCCCTACTCCACGTTGGGTCACTCCCGCCGGAGTCTCGACCCCGTCCCTCCGCTCGAAGGCGATCCCTCCTAGAGCACACTTCACCCTCCGAGTGAAGTCGCGGGCACGTCCCGCCGGGCTCGATCCCGGGTACTCTTCCGGAGGTAAGGCTCCGCACTTGATGCGTGCCAAAGGGCGCTCCACTAGTGATGCTTCTTTCGCACGGGAAGCTCCAAGACCGTGTACAAACTTGTGTTAGCTTCCACAATCTCCTGGACAGCTCAACACCGACGTCTAACCGGTCTAGGCCTCGCCATAGACCAAGAGTAACAAACCGAAGTGACTCTCTCAAGCTCACACTAGCCTAGAGATCAAGTGGATGCAATTGCTACTCTCTCAAGCACTAGGATCACTCCAAATCCTTCACAAGTGCTTCTCTCCCTTGCTCTTGGCTTCCTCTGAGTTTCCTGCACTCCAACAATGGCCAAGAGAGCCCTCAAGGGGCGGGCAACCAACTATTTATAGGCTACCAACCCAAAATTAGCCGTTGCCCAAAAGTGTCCTGCGAAACTAGAGACCGTACAAAGGACCGTACTGTCCGGTCTCCATCAGACCGTACTGTCCGGTCTCTATTTCCAGGCGCATCTCCATCTTCTTCTTCATCTCCAATGAAGACCGTACTGTCCGGTCCCTAGGACCGTACCGTCCGGTCGATTGTCCGGTCTTCATTCTCATCACTTCCAGAAACTTCCACTTCTCTGTCTGGAAATTCTCTGATGACCGTACTGTCCGGTCTCCTTGACCGTACCATACGGTCCATTGTTCGGTCTTCATTTTCTCAGCATCCCGAGACTTCACTTCTCTGTCTGGATCTTCAATGAAGACCGTACCATACGGTCCCTAGGACCGTACTGTCCGGTCTCTACCGGATAAGCTGAAAACTTGATCCACTCTTGATCCTTGCTTCCAACTTCTTCATACTTTGGTTCCTCTTCTTCTCTTCAGCCACCCTAGCCCTCAAGAGACTCACAATGCATCCATTTGATCTCTAACCTAGTGTGCTCTAAGAGAACCAATTCGATCCCTCTTGATAGTCCGGTTTTTCCTATGGACTCAACTTAGCATCTACACCAAGCCAACACTTGCTTGGTCTATCACGTCCTTAGCCTTGATCCATCTTCAACCTTGACTCCATCAAGTTCTCGATCCGAATTGTCGAGGCAACCAATCACCAAGTCGTCAATAAGATAGAGTTGTGAGACGACGCTTCCATTGACATGACCATTTGAATATCCTACATGGAAATGTTAGTCACATCAATATGGTCACCCAATCACCAAAACATTCATACCTTTGGGGTTTCCGAACTCCAATGGTCATGAAGCTTACAATCTCCCCTTTTTGGTGATTGGTGACAACACATATCAAAGGATAAGGAATGGAATGCGTAAGAGTGATCGATAAGATAGGATATGCATGAAGAACAAGTAAAACGGAGAACAAGGTAGTCATAGCTCAAAAGGTATCACCTGCAAAATAGAGTTAGAGCACATTGGTGATATATATGGAATAACAGCATAAGCTATGACCACAACTCTGTGATGATAAGATTATAAGATATTCCTGCAAAAGCAAGTGAGTGCACATATCATCACAGAAAGAGGAAACCTGGCAAGATAGATATAAATAAGCGCATCCAGGATAGCATACACATACTCAGAGCAATATACAAGATATATAGATAACGAGCAAGTGTATGAAAAGAAACTAAGTGCATTCTTGGTGAGCTAAACACAAGCAAAAGAAATCCAAGCTCAACAAGAACCACGAAGTACCAAAAAGAATATACAATGAAGTCGCAAAAGATCTCCCCCTAGACAAAAGCTGTCTTACACTCCCCCTGAACACAAGATCACTCCACTACTCCCCCTGGACCTATACAAGATCTCTCTATCTCTCTCCCCCTTTGGCACCAATGACCAAAAAGAGAAAGGAGGAGGAAAGAGAGAAAAAACTGCTATACTACGCGTCGGAGGCTGGACGAGGTGCAGTGGCAGCAGGTGCTGAAGAACTGGTAGAAGGCTGAGCACTGTCCTGCTGCTGCTGAGAAGGTGGCACTGGAGGTGTCCAAGTCCAAGTCCGCGGCATCCCCAAAGTCTCCTGAGGCTGAAAGAGTGGAGTGAACGGCACAAGCTGCCTGTAAGCAATCCCAGGAGAGTCTGTCTGTAGTAGGGTCTGCTCAAGCTGTGTCGCATACTCAACTGCCTCTGAGTCTGAAGCTGAGTGGACTGAAGGAGAGGGTGAGCGACTGGGGGTCCAAGTGAAACTGCCAGTAGGTGAGGGTGCCTTGGCCGGTGGATCCTGGCCTGTAGCGAGAGCCTCATCTATCTCCTCACGAGTATACCCGAAGTCAGTGAGATCCACTGTGTGCTCAACAACCCGAGGCGGTGTAGGTGTCCTGGGAGGCTCTGTCTGCTCCACTGCTGCTGTCTCAGCTGTAGTAGTCACGACCTCTGCCTGTGAAGCTGTAAGTACTGAGTCTGTCTGTACTGAGGCGGTCTGTGCTACTGTGTCGAAGTCAAGTGTACGAGCTGGCAGTGGTGACACAAAGAAGGGACTCGTCAGCTGAAGCGGTGAGAAGCTCGGAGCTGTAGTAGCTAGTAGGGCTGACGGAGTCATGGAGAGACCAGGTGAAGAAAGGTACTGGTGTGAAGGTCCTGCCTCTCCTGCCAAACCAGCAAACGTGGACGACGACGGCCCCACCGTAGGTGCACCAGCAGGTGAGATGGGAGCCGTGAGTAAGGTGCTGAAGTACTGTCCCTGGCTGGATGACTGTCCTGCCTGTGTCTGAGCAAACTGCTGCTGCTGTAGCTGCTGAAACTGAACTGTATCTGGTGGCAGCACACCTGGGAAAGTGATAGGAGGGAACGACGGGAGACCTGGCAGTGCCTGTCCAAAGAGACGAAGGGTCTGTGCAATCGCCTCAAAGCCTGTGAACAACGAAGACATGCCAGAAGCCATCTCCCTCTGAGTGAGTACGACACTGTCTAGCATCTGTCGATCCCTCTCCCTATCCTCTCTCTGACTCTGGAGCTCTCTACGGATAGCTGCAAGCTCTGCACGTAGTACTGAGTCTGTCTGAGCTGGAGCTGTAGCTGAGCCTGAAGGTCCTGCTCTAGAGTCCGGAGTCACGTCCTCAGGAATGGACTCCATCTGGCTACCAGTGTGGATATGCTGCTCTGTCTCGGTAGCCGTGTCTCCTAGCCCCTGTGAGGAACTCCCCTGCGAAGCTGACTCCCGGGTAGCAACCCGTCTGTCGGAGGCAGGTAAGGGAGTGTACGCTGTGGTCACCTTGGGCAGCTCATCGTAGTCCTCCTGAGACAGCAACTGTAGCCTCCTCAGAATATAGCAAATCAGTGGAGCGAAGGCTAAGTGTCTGGCAGCTATGCTCTCTGCGATGACGTCCTCCACCTGGCTCAGTATCAAATCCACCAAGTCAAAACCTCTGTGCCTCAGTATCAGCATGACAACCCACTGTGAAAGTATAGAGAACTGATCCCTGTATCCACTCCTCGGCACAATGGTCCTGCTAAGAATGCTCCTGAGAACTCTGCCCTCATGTGTCAGTCTGGTGTGAGCTCGGCTGAAGTTCTCCGGGTGAGGTGGAGGGAAAGCAATGCTCATATCCTCATCAGACGGTAGGTGTCCCCAAGAGGTCTGCGGGGAGGCTCCATCCCTGGATGAGCAAGTGGAAACACCCTAGTCTCGTGCTGAACAGTCTCTAGGGCCTCTACGAGGTTCTCCCTCGTCACTCTGTGGGGCTGCCCTCTGAGCATGAACCATATAGCAGACCGATCTGAGGCAATCCACAGAGAAGCGTAGAAATCCATCACTGTATCATAATCTCAACGCATCTGAGTGGTGATGATCTCCTCGAGGCCCGGGATATAGGTCAAGTGCTGTGTGAAGTCTGTCCCGGCACCTCTGCTGGCAGCCTGTATGCTGCAGTGCTGGTGAGTGACAAAGAGCTTGTCAGCTCCACCAGTCCGCAGTCTGCTCCTCAGACCAGCTGCTATCCTCTGCTGAAGTAAGGTCCAGAAGCGACCTCCTGCCTGTGGGTCCCTCCTAGCAGGTACCCAAGTCTCCTCACTGACTCTCCTGAACTTCTTGAGGACGGGGCCTGGCAGCCTGAGGGCGTCCTCAGCAAGCACATCTCTGAGAGTGGCACTCCTGTCAAGAGCACAGAACTTGACTGCCATCCTCTGCCTGTCAGCCTCGGTGACCTCAGGGGATCCGTCACCGGAGTGGGAACTCTCCTCTGCCTCAGACTCTGGCTGCTCCTGCGCGGTCCTCGACGTACCAACCTCGCGGGTGGACGGAGTCCGCTGCACTGTGGCTCTGGCCCTGGAAGACCTCCTCGGAGTCTCCCCCTGTCCTCCTGCAGGTGGGTCCCTGATCCGGAACCCTGTGTCTCTGCCTGTAGGAAGGTCCACCTCAGCTGCCCTGAGAGCCCGATCCCACTCTGGATCACCTGTCCTCTGCTTCTTCTTCTTGGGCTGTGGATCTGGAGCCTTGGCCTTGCCCTTATCTCTGTCTCCTCTGCCCCTGCCTCTGCCTCTGCCACCTGCCATCTCTGCTGACTGGCCTGCAGACAAGATAGGGCGAGTGAGCTTGGCTCACCAACCCGTCCACTGACAAGCTGACTGCCAAAGATAGGACTAAGGGCTTGGCCCTCAATCCGTCCACTGTCTCTGCTCTGCTGTCAACTGCCCACTGTCCGCTGACCACTGCCACTGCACGGTAGGAATAGACAGGGTATATGAGTATAGAATAACCTACTATAATCTACAAGCAAGAATCGTAGGTAAGCGCGTAAATCTAGATGAAGTCCTAGCGCAGAGGTGAAGGACACAATGCCGGCAAATATGCAATGGGGAACTACGGCATTGTCGATTATGAGTGGCGATCGACTAGTGTACATAGATCACATGCAATAGACACAATGTACCACTAATCGAGGAATGTACTAAGTGTCGAGCTAGTGTATGGTAAGGAATCGGAAATCGACACAAAGTGACCAGCAACCAAAAATGTCGTAGGTATAAGAGATGAAATACGACCTCTACGACATATGGTAACCTAAATTGCGAAACAAATTGAGGCAGTTCATATCAGTTTGCAATAAAGGATTGATTTTTGGATGATTTTCTAGGGATTTCAATCGATGAAGGAGGAATGGCTCAAACCCTAGATGGAATGGAATCGAGACCAGCTACTGTGCTATCTAGGATATGCAGGAGCTCACCAGATCAAACAAGCGACGATCGTCGGAGTGGAGGTGGCGGTAGCAGGTGAGGTGCCGTGAGGAAGAGCTCGTCACGCGCGCGATGTAGATGAGCAGCAGCTCTAGGTCGGGCGCGTGAGTGGTGGAGCTCGAGGTGCTCGTCGACGAGGTCGACGTCTCCTGCTCCGGCACGGCGACGTGCGGCGAGGTGGAGCGGCACGGTGATGCGGCGGCGCGGCGCAGTGCTAGGGTTAGGCGAGCGGTGCGAGGGCGCTGTGGAGAAGGCACGCGGTGCGGTGGAGCAGGCGGCGGCGCGGGCTGTGGTGGACCTCGACGGCGAGAAGCACGTCGGCGTACGGCGGTGCACGCGTGGGAAGAAGAAGGCGGGAGCGCGAACGGCGAAACGGCGGCGGTGATTTGAGGATGAAGATGCACAGTAACTCATCGAAATCCCGTTAGGATAGGTTAATTTTGAATCAACGGTCAGGATCGATCCAACACAGAAACAACGGATGAGATTGGAAATGATGTCCGATAAACTTAACCAGACCGTATTGTACGGTCAAGTGGATCGTATTGTACGGTCTCCTTTAACCCTGACAGTTACTCTATAGAGACCGCATTGTACGGTCTTCAGGACCGTATTGTTCGGTCTCCATTCTGCCTCAGGTTTAAGGATCTCATGCAAAAGCACACCGTATTGTACGGTCCCTATGACCGTATTGTACGGTCCAGTCCAGAAAAGCTGATTTTCAAGGAATTTCCTTCTAAGTCCAAGTTTCTCACACAAGAACCAAATAAACGCCAAACATGGATTAGAAGGGGAACTCTCAAACACTCCTTTGAAAATAGACCAATATAGGTTGCGCATAGGCTTATAGTAATTTTTCAATCGGCAAATAAGAAGCATCCAATAAGAGCCAAAAGAGATAAAACCAAAGGATGGGTATGTATGAGCCCTTTGCCTATAATCCGTGCAAGTAGATTTAACCTTGAAGATCATTTAGCAAGACTCAATGGGCATGAAGCGCAATTTTTTCTTTAGTCACACTTCTATGAGATGTGAGATCATATTACGAATGAAGCACTTCCTCATAGTGTGACAACTCCTTTGTGATTTCCTATATGCAATGCATGAGACAAGCATATCATACAAATGCAAGGGAAAATAAACATGCCATGTGATATGCAAGCAAAGTTAAGACAACGCATAAAGGAAACCTACTCAAGGTCAAGTTTGAGCCTCTCTCAAGTTTACTCACTATGAGCCAAACCTTGCCTTGAGTCCATCGGTCCACCAACTCAAGCATCCCCCATGCTCATAGCTATCTGAGAAAGTTAGACCTTGAACTAATTTTTTTTGTTCTTTTCTTTTAGTTATTTACATATGCATGGATGCAAACATACTAGTTCACAAAGGAGCACCTAGCTACCATGCAAGCAATGCAAGAAAAGAAACTACTATGATACAAGTTACCTCCTTGAAGAGTAGATTTGTCGATGAAGCACTCATTGCTTGTGGTGGACGTTCATGGATCATCATCATGACACACGGTCCACCACCATCACCCTTCTAGGTCTTGTCAAGGGAGCCCATTCGCACTTGGTTGGCCTCTCAAGGTCAACTATGCATTTGGGCACCCAAATCTTCCTCATCATCCTCCTCTTGTCGGGTGATCCAAGAGCCTTTGCCTTCACCCTTCCTTTCTTGTCCCTAAAGAGCTTGTAGTGTGTATTCTCATGAAACAAGTTAGCGTTAGGCAAAACTTTGGAACTTCTCACCTTGGGACAATTCTTGCTAGTGTGCCCGTCACGGCAACACTTCTCACAATAGTAGTCGTCCGCCATGAGGGGGACTACCCAAGGTGGAATGTCATCGTCCTTGCCGATGAGGTTGATGGCGGCGGGGTAGGAGCCGAGTCCCTTGTGCCCGGGGTTGTTCACAAGGTTGCGACCAAGTATCTCCTTGTGAATGGTCCTTCCTCTTGTGAGCCTTTCGAAGCCGTCCATCACCGAAGCTCTCTTCTCCTTGAGTTGATGATATTCCTTCAATATGTTCTCATCAAGAGAGGTGCTCTCAAGAGAGCGAGTTAGTCCATCACAAGTAATATATGAAGAATCGGAAATAGATGAACTAGAAGAAGAAGTGTTACTCTTTTCAAGGATGGATTGATGTTCCTCCTCAAGAACCTTGAACTTGTCGTTGAGCCTCTTGTGATCAACCTTGAGCTTGTCGTAGCTCTCATCCAACGTTATGAGAGAGGTGGAAAGGTGCTTGATCTCATCCTCTAGTAACTTGGACTTCTCATTGAGCTTCATGTGGTCTTCCTCAAGCTTGTCATAGTCCTCATCTAGAGCCTTGTGAGAGATGGATAAGTCCCAAAGTTCACCTTCAAGTTGCCGGACTCGGAAAGCGGCCACTTCATGTTCTTTCTCCAACCGAGCAATGGTCTTGTCCTTTCTCTTGAGCATCTTGCCGGTTAGGAGAATGCTATCCAAGAGTTCCTCATATGTGGGCTTATCCTCCTCACCAAACTCTTCCTCGGACCCACTCTTCTCATCATTACTACTATCATCATCTTTGGCCATCAAGCAAGTAGGAGGCGGAGGTAGAGTCTCGGACATGTTTGTGAGGGCAATGCCGGCCATCTTTTTGCCCTTGGAGGATGAGTCATCACTTTCTTCTTCATCACTCTCATCGTCCGTGACCCACTCTCCAACATAGAGTCCTTTGCGAGATGATCTTCTCTTGTCTTTGCCTCTAGAGCTTTCCTTCTGACAAACCTCTTCCTTGTCTTGTACTTGCTTCTAGGGTCTTCTTCTTTATCATCGCTTGACTCTTGAGTCTTCTTCTTGCTCTTCTTGATTGGCTTTGTGCATTCCTTGGCAAAGTGACCTTTCTCCCCACAATTGTAGCACTCGGCATCTTTCTTGTTGATGAATCTTCTCTTGAAGAAGTTGTTTCTCTTCATGAGGAGTGCTAGGTCATTTGGATGAAGTTGCAACAAGTCTTCAACATCTTCTTCAAGCTCTTCATCATTTGAATCTTGAGTCACGACCTTCTTCATCTTCTTGCTTGAACCCTCCCATGCAAAAGCAAGATTTTTGGAGGGCTTCTCATCAAGCTTCTTGTCAAGGTTGTAGCTCTCGAAGGCGGTGATCTTCCCAAATAGCTTGTGGGTGGTGAGGCCTCGCATGTCGGTGTTGAAGAGACATGTGATGAGTGCTCCATATTTCTCCCTTGGGAGAATCCTCATGATCTCCGCACAAGGTCACCATCATCAATCTTGTCCTTCACACCGAGAGAGTTGATATCCTCTACAAGCACATTCAAGCGAGAGTAAGTGTCATTGATTAGCTCATTTGAAGACATGGCAAAGTCATCATATTTGTTCTTTAGCACATAGTATCTTTCCTCTTTCACATCCGTGGAACCCTCATGAATTTGTTGAATTTGTGTCCACACTTCATGAGCAGTACCCGCGGACTTGACTCGAGCAAAGACCTCTTTAGTGATAGATTCAAACAAGGCATTTTTAGCTTTAGCATTTGCCTTTGCAAGATTCACATCAAGAGTACCAATGGGAGTCCTTAGAGAGACACCGGAACTTGTCACTTCCCACGCGATAGGATCGAGAGCCTCGAGGTAAGCTTGCATACGAGCTTTCCAATAGGCATAGTTGGTCCCATCGAACGGGGGCGGTCCACTTCCACCCGGCATCCTTACTCAAGGCGGTTAAGCCCTATTTTGAGCAACGAGGCTCTGATACCACTTGAAAGGATCAAGGGCACCGAGAGGGGGGATGAATCGGTGTGTCAACAATTTCTCCCAAACGTACTTTAGGCGTGAAACTAGCAAGACTAGATAAGGTGATAACAAAAGCAAGCGATGCGCGCACACAATCTAGTCTATGCAACAAGCAACACCCTAGCAAGCAATTCTACCAAGTAGTAAAGAGACACCCTATCAAGCAATTCTACTAGCACATAGAGTAAATGCGGAAACGTAAATGCTAGTATGTAAAGGAGATAGAGATAGGAATGCTCATGATTTTTCCCGTGGTCTCGGAAGGATGGCGTCTTCCCCTACTCCACGTTGGGTCACTCCCGCTGGAGTCTCGACCCCGTCCCTCCGCTCGAAGGCGATCCCTCATAGAGCACACTTCACCTCCGAGTGAAGTCGCGGGCACGTCCCGCCGGGCTCGATCCCGGGTACTCTTCCGGAGGTAAGGCTCCGCACTTGATGCGTGCCAAAGGGCGCTCCACTAGTGATGCTTCTTTCGCACGGGAAGCTCCAAGACCGTGTACAAACTTGTGTTAGCTTCCACAATCTCCTTGGACAGCTCAACACCGACGCCTAACCGGTCTAGGCCTCGCCATAGACCAAGAGTAACAAACCGAAGTGACTCTCTCAAGCTCACACTAGCCTAGAGATCAAGTGGATGCAATTGCTACTCTCTCAAGCACTAGGATCACTCCAAATCCTTCACAAGTGCTTCTCTCCCTTGCTCTTGGCTTCCTCTGAGTTTCCTGCACTCCAACAATGGCCAAGAGAGCCCTCAAGGGGCGGGCAACCAACTATTTATAGGCTACCAACCCAAAACTAGCCGTTGCCCAAAAGTGCCCTGCGAAACTAGAGACCGTACAAAGGACCGTACTGTCCGGTCTCCATCAGACCGTACTGTCCGGTCTCTATTTCCAGGCGCATCTCCATCTTCTTTTTCATCTCCAATGAAGACCGTACTGTCCGGTCCCTAGGACCGTACCGTCCGGTCGATTGTCCGGTCTTCATTCTCTTCACTTCCAGAAACTTCAACTTCTCTGTCTGGAAATCCTCTAATGACCGTACTGTCCGGTCTCCTTGACCGTACCATACGGTCCATTGTCCGGTCTTCATTTTCTCAGCATCCCGAGACTTCACTTCTCTGTCTGGATCTTCAATGAAGACCGTACCATACGGTCCCTAGGACCGTACTGTCCGGTCTCTACCGGATAAGCTGAAAACTTGATCCACTCTTGATCCTTGCTTCCAACTTCTTCATACTTTGGTTCCTCTTCTTCTCTTCAGCCACCCTAGCCCTCAAGAGACTCACAATGCATCCATTTGATCTCTAACCTAGTGTGCTCTAAGAGAACCAATTCGATCCCTCTTGATAGTCCGGTTTTTCCTATGGACTCAAGCTAGCATCTACACCAAGCCAACACTTGCTTGGTCTATCACGTCCTTAGCCTTGATCCATCTTCAACCTTGACTCCATCAAGTTCTCGATCCGAATTGTCGAGGCAACCAATCACCAAGTCGTCAATAAGATAGAGTTGTGAGACGACGCTTCCATTGACATGACCATTTGAACATCCTACATGGAAATGTTAGTCACATCAATATGGTCACCCAATCACCAAAACATTCATACCTTTGGGGTTTCCGAACTCCAATGGTCATGAAGCTTACAGGGGGGCTCTCCTCTGGCGACCGCCTCCTCGCCAAATCCGGCAATGCCGCGGGCAGGCGGACGCGGTGGGCGTGGCAGGCGAGCGCGGTGGGCACAGCAGGAGGGCGTCGCCGGAGTCTCGCCGGAGTGAAGAGAGAGGTCGGGGAAAACACGGTTCGGTGCGCGGGGGTGCGGTGACAGGCTGGAAGAGAGGTGGCGGACCTCACGAGCGGCGACGCGATGGTCGTGGCCAGGAGCGACAAGCTGCATGTCAGAGGCGTTTTCTCTGTCTTCCACGTAGGAAATTTCTGACGTGGCTTGTCGTAGCGACAAGCCATTGGGTTGCTCTAAGAGATGAGGCGGTGGCAAATACCGTAATTATCTGCCAAAGTTGGAGGACAGATTCACGAAGGGGAGTGCGAAACGTTCTCAGAATTGCTCGGAACACCGATTTCGGTGATTCACCCGCGTAGTTCTTTTTTCCGAATCGTTCCAGTCCGATTCTTATGTGAAATGTTTCGACTTCCTTTTGGAGGTGATTCTAGTTAGCGCTGTAAGTGGGGCGGGATGCGGCTGCCCGCCCCGCACACCGCATCAGCCGCAACGGCAAAGCGGGCTGATGCGGCGGCCTGCATGTGGCCGCTTCTTCTTGGCGGGCTGCCGTTAGCGCCGCAAGCCAGCCGCCACGCTGCGTCTCGTTTGCACGCCACCGCGCCGAGTCTTGTTTGCCCGACTGCCGTTTCACGTATGCAACCAAAGCAAGAGAGCAAGCTGCGAGATGCACGTCGTACCCATGATGAACATCACGTACTTATCAGTTTACTATCTCATCATGCTGAAACTGTCAATGAACAAAACTGAGAAATACATGTTGGATTTCAATACATGTACGTTGCTGATTCCAAAACAATATGAAGTACTAGTAGGTATCTGATCCCAAAACAATATGAAAATAACACTAAATCTCATTCTGAATGCTTAGCATTTGATGACTGCTGCTATGGACATAAGACCATGCATAAGTGGGAGGTTTCATATGATCAATTCATATGACCAATTTAGCAATTGGGATGCTTTGATCAGTAGCATGAAGAAGCTTCTGTCCTACTCATAAACCGGTCAATGGGCTGTACAATGGAAGTGGAAACTAACATTAAATTCTGTACGGTTGGTCCTGCCTCAGATCAAAAACACCAGCAGAGTTTGGAGTATCACATTTTTCAGGTAAAGTTCAGCCGAAGAGAGAATCGACATGGTTACCAAGCAACTGATCATGTGAGCTCCACTAAGGTCGCACGTACAAAGTTACAATCCAGAACACTAACCCACTTGTTTTCGGATCGAGCCTAAGAAACACCATGAGTGCGCGCGGTGCACGTCGGCGGCGAAGAGGCCCGTGAGCTCTGGCTGGCGTCGACGTGGCGGAGGTGAAGGCCGTCGCCGCGGCGGAGGTGAATGCCCGTCGCCGCGGGGCGCCCCTTGCCCACTGCGTAGTAGTCGCGACGCCTGCGGCGCATGGCTAGATTGCGGGTTGCGGCGCCGCCGAGTCCCGCGAGCCGTGCCGCATCGTCCGCTTTGGTGAAGCGGACAGATTAGCGGAATGCTTGCTGAGTTGCGACGCGGGCTGGCCCAACGACGTTGCGGCCAGGCCCGCCCCGCTTGCAGCGCTAATTATAGTGATTCATGAAAGAATCTGAAACGTTCTTACATCCAAACGGTCCCTTAAGGAAGATTAACAATGCTCCCCTTTGCTTGCTACTGCAGCGGGCCGGCTCACTGCTTCGATCCTCGCCTTCTTCTGCGCCGCATCCTGACAGGCTTTTTTTTTTTATAATACGTATCTGTATTAAAAGATAAAGGAACAGTACAACTCCCCGTACACAAATACATACGTACAAGATCGGATACAGGCAACGCCACAGCGTACGCGCAGAAAACGAAGCCCAGACCTCGCCGCGCCGGAGATCGTCGCCGTCAACGCTGGCGCCGAACGACGACGAAACGGCCGATGAGCCCCCAGCCTCCAAGTGAAGCATCGCCAACAGGCTACAAAGGCCGAGCACCATCCCATCGACCAGAGAAAAAGGCTGAACGCACCAGGGAGAGCTCGCCGTCGCTTGGCACCCGAAGGAGGGAGAAGAAAGGCCGCCGCCGCAAGCCGGACGAAGAAGACGAAGCCCAAACCTCCAGATCCGCACGGCCCGCCGCCGCACCGTCGCATCCGACCTTCAAAAGCTTCGCCGGCGCACATGGAAGACCATGCCGCCGGAGAACATGACCGGCGGCTCCCGCGACGCCCCGCCGAAGCCGAAGACGAACGAGAACCCGCCGAAGACTCCTGTACAGGGCTCCCACACAGGGAGAACCACCTCCACGGGCTCGCCGCCGATGCCGGAGTAGAGCACCCGCGGGGCGAGGAAGAGCCCGAGAGGACCAAGCCCGAAGCCGGTGACGCCGCCAACGCCTCGTCGCCGCCGACCGGGACCACCACTCTCCACCCAGCATCACCGGCGTTGTCGGCGCCGTCACCGACGCCTCCGCCACCAGATCCGCCGACGAAGACAAAAGAACCACCCGCCCCCGACATGGGAGCCGACGAAACCCTAACCCTAACTACCCTACCCCTAAACTACAGCTAAAGAACTAACCTACTGACCCGCCCGCGACTAGATCCTGCTTCCCCGCCCTCTCCGGCGCCGACGAGGCCGCCGGGGAGGAGGGGGAAGCGAGGGATCGGCGTCGGGGCGGGGATCGCCTGAAAAACGCCCGTTCTTTACTGTAGCAAGAGGGGATAAGGGAGAGGGTCAGGCTCCCCCATTCGCCATTCCGCATCCTGACAGGCTGGCACCCTTTTGTGGCATATCTCCAACTAACCCCCCAAACCAGACGAAAATTTGCGGTCTACCTCAACAACGCCGTTCGCTACCGTGAACGACACTGAACCAGTTTCCCGTTTAGCACCTGCAGTTTTCCTGTAATCCGGTGACAGTGACAAGGAGGGGAAACGCGGCGGCGGCGGCGGCGGCCATGGCGATCCCTCTTGTGCTCGTCGTGCTCCCGCTTGGCCTCCTCTTCCTCCTCTCCGGCCTCATCGTGAACGCCATCCAGGTAACCTTGCGCGCCTTGGTCGAAGCAACACATTGTCATGTACCTTTCCCCCTGATCTTTTTGGGAAATTTGTGAGGTGAGCTGGATCAGTTCGCAGGCGAATATTATATGTGCGAATTTCGAAGAGATTTGGATCTCCTTGAGCTACCAACGCCTTTCTGCTTGTTTCTTGGTGAATCTCCTCTTATCTGGGGCCTTTTTTTAACAAAGATTTGATTTTCTTGGTATGTTTAATTGGCAACTAGTACTGATTTGTGTATACTTCAGTGTGTTGGGCATGAGTCAATTGTGTTTTTTGCCGCTGTTTTCCCCTTTCCATTTCGAGGAATTTCATTTGGTGTTTTTTTAGTTTAATAATCTGATGACACTACATTTCCAATTCAGCTGCTTAATCCGGCAGATTTCTCTGTTTCTTGACAAGCTTTTCTTCTCTGATCTATTGATTCCATACTGGATTTACGACCACATTGTTCTTGATCTCTTACTATGCTTACAAAACATTGCAGGCTGTCCTGTTCTTGTCTATAAGGCCCTTGTCGAAGAGCTTGTACCGGCGGATCAACAAATTCTTGGCAGAATTGTTGTGGCTTCAACTTATCTGGCTTGTAGACTGGTGGGCTGGTGTTAAGGTAGCGCATAAGAAACATTAAGATTGAGCAATCGAATGTCAGTTTCTTTCCTTGTCGATAGATTGTTCATGCGTCTCAACCGAGTAAAATATTACTTCATTAATCATCTTTTTCTTCAACTGGGCTTCATGGCCTCTCAGCCGCTTTTCAATGTAGGCTGACTGATCAATTTTATCATAGACGCCTTTGTTAATTACTTGCCTTAATATTCCTTTGAATGGATTATTGAGAATTAGCATGACATAGCACACTAAACAATTTGCAGTGCATTTTGATAGAAGAAGACACTGTTAATTGTTCTAGGTTTGGTTGGGTTGGTCACCATCAAGACATCAATGGTAAACACACAGCATGATTAAAGTCTTCATTCTTTTTAAAGGTTGTCAAGTCTACCACAAAAGTGACTAGTATCTGCTTATCTGGTTGAGTCTATTGGAATTCGGGTGCCATGTGATGTTTTTCTGTGTCCTTTGATTTAGCTGTATTGTTGAATTAATATAATTAAGGATGTCAGCCTCGATGGTCAAGTAGTACCCAAAAAAGACACCTTCGTTACTTGGGATCGATGCTACATAAGGATGGAGATATCGATGACGATGTCAGTCATAGAATTAAAGCTGGATGGTTGAAGTGGCGTCAAGCTACAGGTGTCCTTTGCGACACTAAAGTGCCACGGAAGCTAAAAGGCAAATTATATGCTGTATGGAGCAGAATGTTGGCCAACTAAAAGAAAGCATATCCAGCAACTAAGTGTAGCAGAGATGCGTATGTTGCGATGGATATGTGGCCACACAAGAAGGGATCGAGTCTGGAACGACATACGTGAGAGATTAGGGGTGGCACCAATTGAGGAGAAGATTGTTCAACACCTCTTGAGATGGTTTGGACATGTGCAACGAAGACCGGAGGAGGCGCCTGTACGTAGTGGGATAATACGTCGTCCTGAAAATATGAAGAGAGGCAGAGGTCGACCACCTTTGACATGGGCAGAGTCGGTGAAGAGAGACCTGAAGGATTGGAATATTGCTGAGGAGCTAGCTATGGATAGGAGAGAGTGGAAGCAAGCAATCCACGTGCCGGAACCTTGATTTCTCCTTTTTTTAATCCTTTTTTAAAAAACCTTTTTTTAAAAAAAACTTTTTTTCACTCTTTTTTCCTTTTTTTTTCACTTCTTTCTCTTTTATCCTGTTTTGCCCTTTCTCGTTTTGGTTGGTTTTGCCTCTCTTGTTGGTTCCTGCAGGTTTCATCTCTAGCCTACCCCAACTTGCTTGGGATAAAAAGGCTTTGTTGTTGTTGTTGTTGAATTAATATAATTAATTTAATCTGAATAGATGTCGTTTAACTTATTTTCAAGGGGAATTTTTATTCATTGATTGAGCGAGAGAGGAGGGTGGGACGGGGTATACTTTTGACAAAGACTTTTAGTTAAAACAAAGTAAAGAGGTTTGGCTAAACAATGGCGTTGATTGGAGCTGGATCTGCAGAAACCAAGCAGGAAATTTTTTTAAAATGAAAATTTAGCCTTGCTGGGAATCCAAATGCAATCAGATCTTCTTTATGTTGGAATCCAAATGCAATCAGATCTTCTTTAAATCGAACTTCTTTGTACTCAACTTTTGTAAGAATAAGATCTTCTTTATGTTGGAATTTCATGTGGGAAAGGTTCGATTCTCCAGGAATCAGAAAAAATTCCCATGTTCGAAACGGGCAAAAATACTTTTTTTTCTCGAACACGCAAGAGAGCTGCAAAAGTACTTTTGACTGCATTCAGCCAAACTTATTATTTGAACCTTCCTAAATGATTGAATTCACATTGTTAATTTGCTCTCTGGTTTCAATCATTTCATTCAAATCCTGCAGGTACAATTGCATGCAGATCAAGAAACTTATCAGCTAATGGGTAAGGAGTTAAATTCTAGTATTTTCTTGTGGGAACTGATGTGGCAACATTGTTCATAAGTAGCATTTAAGAAAACGATTGATTTTGGTTATAGCCTAATCTGAAGAATTATGTAGGCAAAGAGCATGCACTTATCATATCAAATCACCGGAGTGACATTGATTGGCTTATTGGATGGATTTTAGCACAGGTTATTAGACTATTCATTTACCATTTTGTTCGAAATTAGTAGTTTTACTGCTAATTCATTGTGATGAGAGTTTCACATGATCTGGTGCCAGCGTTCAGGATGTCTTGGAAGCACGCTAGCTATCATGAAGAAATCTTCAAAGTTCCTTCCAGTAAGTTGGCTCATACATTCGTATTATGGCATGCTGTCTCATGTTTTAGCTCCGTATCACTCATAGTGACACCTCATGCTGATGTATTTGCTGGAAAGCTGTGTCAGTTAATATATGCGAGGGAAATAAAGCAATCAAAATGAGGGAACAAAGTCGTGTCCTAAAATTATCAGGCACAGTGTTTCACTATCCATTGTATTTTCCTTTGAATTTTAGTTTTGTGACCTTGTGGTTGAATGCTTGATGCAAAGGATGGTTTCCCATTAATATCTAGAAGATTATCGCTAGCACCGAAATCTAGATCAATAAGGTAGTTTTTCAGGAGGTAGACAGCCTGATAGGTAATTTGTCTAACATATTAATTTCCTCTCTGTCGATGTAAATTTACTCATACTTGAGTGACAGCAGTGCTGAACTATGTACAGCTTATCGTTTCTTGTAGAAATATAGTCTACGCTCAACTTTCTATCTACTGAACTATTTTAGGTTATCGGCTGGTCCATGTGGTTTGCTGAATACCTCTTTCTGGAGAGAAGCTGGGCAAAGGATGAAAAGACACTTAAGGTATTTTCAACCTTACCTAATACTATGCCACTTGAAACTAGTGTTGTTCATAGCAACTTAATGATCTTTATGCTCTCAAATGCAGTGGGGTCTCAAAAGGTTGAAGGATTTCCCCAGATCTTTCTGGCTTGCCCTTTTTGTTGAGGGTACACGGTTTACTCCAGCAAAGCTACTAGCCGCTCAAGAATATGCAGCCTCACAGGCTTTACCAGCTCCCAGAAATGTGTTGATTCCAAGGACGAAGGTATTCATTTTGCTGCATCCTGATGCAAATTTTGTATTCTTCCAAGAAAATATACAATATTGCATGTAAAGTGTCGAAGATCTCTCCCAAACATCCATCTATTTTTTGCTGGCGGCAAATGTAAACTTCTATGCCCTCCGATTTGATACATATGATGTTAAGCCAGCTGATTAGCACTTAGTCATCATAATATCAAATTGGAGGGAGTATTTATTTGAATTCCCCTATTACCTCTGGTTGGCTAAGTGTTCTGTCTTTCCTCAATTTAGTGCTTGTTAAGTGGTCAGAACCCAGAAGGTAGCGAACTGCTTTCTAGGACAGTCAGTCATAATAAAATTTTATAGTTTTGGTACACCGTACATTTTGTGCCAAGTTCTTCTCTTTTTAGCTTTTGCTGATGAAGTCTTGATGTGCTGACAGCTCTTTTTCATGTTCTATCAGGGATTTGTATCAGCAGTAAGTACTATGCGTGATTTTGTCCCAGCTATCTATGATACAACAGTGATAATCCCTAAAGATTCACCTGCACCAACAATGCTGCGGATTCTCAAGGGACAATCATCAGTAGTAAGTGTTTCGACTTTTAAACATGTAGAAATTTTCTAGAAAAACTTATTCCATTGAGATGAATTGCCAAGAGTCCATATGTTATCGATCAAAACTTTGTTTCAGTGCTTTTCTGATGTGTTCTACTTCCACTATTCCTTTTATTATAGGTTCATGTCCGCATAAAACGTCATGCAATGAGTGATATGCCTAAATTGGACGAGGATGTTTCTAAATGGTGCAAAGATATCTTTGTGGAAAAGGTACGAGATAATAATCACTTTATGAAACCGTTGGCTTAAAAAATACTCCATTCATAAATATATAGAGGCAGTATTACATTTGAAAATACCTGCAATTGATAATTACTATTTTTCTATTGCAGGACGCATTACTGGACAGGCATATAGCAACTGGTACTTTTGATGAGGAAATTAGACCAATTGGTCGTCCAGTGAAATCTTTGCTGGTAAAGTACTAAGACATCATCAGTACTCCCTTTGTTTTTTTATTACTGATGTTCAGACATGAGCCAATAGTTGATTTCTAACTCAATTCCCTTGTCTGAGACGACAAGAATTAGAGAATGGAGAGAATATTGTCCAACAGCTGCTATGAAATTATAATACTGAATGCAGACAGATTCGTTTGTATGCTGTAATCTACTAGCTCAAAATTAGCATCTTAGCCTAATCGAAAAGGTGGCACAGTTCAATATGCTAACAAGTAAACTAATATCCCATCAAAAGCTTTTGTTGATTCCTACCCAAATGAGCCCAACTCCCTGACCTGTTAACGCATCAAATGTTCTTGATAAGGGATCACATCTTTATGACATAGAAAAGTAACTCTCAATCAATGCAGCTTGTAAAATTGCCCCATTGGTACGTGGTCTAAAGATTATCAATTATGTTACGACAGTATCTTGGATACATTGTCTTTTCAAACTTTTTTTCTGGGCTCTCTTGAAATGTTGTTCTCTTTCGTCTGCTCACTTCTGTCTCTGCTGATGGTGCAGGTGGTTCTGTTTTGGTCATGCCTCCTCCTATATGGTGCCTACCGGTTGTTACAATGGACTCAGCTCTTGTCGACATGGAAAGGCGTTACCCTCTTTGTTGCTGCATTGGCATTGGTGACCGGCATTATGCATGTCTTCATCCTGTTCTCTCAGTCAGAGCGCTCGAGTTCTGCCAGAGCAGCGAGGAATCGAGTCAAGAAAGTTTAAGGGCTCTTTGATTTAGTTTATTTTTTGGTGGGTCGAGCTTATGTAGGTGCAAATGTGATGGCACACAATCTCCTCACGCTTGCGCTCGCTAGGAACTGACCAAGTTTTGTATGACTAGAACTGTGGCCGATTTATCTCCTTACACAGATGCTACCCATTGTAGATATCATAACAAATTAAATAGTGTCGAGGTGTATTGAGGTGCGGTGTTTCCTTCAAGAATCCAACCCATTTGTGTGTATCCCTGTTATCCTTTGAAACTGCCCTATTCTTGTCCAATTGTAACTTCCATGTAACACCAGACCTTCGGGCATCAGCATGTGTTGTCCCGCGGTCTACAACAGGACGCATTATTGGACGTTCATATAGCAACTGGCACTTTCGATGATGAAATCAACCTCTTGGACGTCCAATGAAACCTTTGTTGGTAAAAAAGACATCATTCATGCATTAGCACTGTTTCGTACGGCTTGTTACAGATTCCGATTACCTATTTTTGGAAAAGGAATTTGTTTGTACTCCATCCCTTTCTCTCTTATCTCAAATATCAAAAATATGCAGCTCTCCCGCATTTTTCGAGGGGAAAAATAGATATTAAGGCTGCAGGCCAGTTTGGATCCTGCATCCTATGATTACATATACAGTAAAAAAAAGTCCTATTTATTTCATTATTTTGGTGCCACTCCAAGCTTCAAGCAAGTACCTGTCCCAGCCAGCATCCATTAACATCAAATGGGCGGCGCCACAGCAACCAAAAGCCACCAAGTGCAGTCTTCGTGTGATCGAAGAACAAAGGGGTTAGGAGGAATCCAGCGTGAGATGAGCATGGATAGAATGAACTGAACTACAACTATGGTGGAGGGGAAGACAATGAAGACTCTTTTCTGGTTACCGTTCATTAGATAATATACAGGGCATGAGACATGGGTACAAGTCACAAAACAAGGTTCAGTACTTAACACAATTGAACACGGGTGAAGCTGCTCCCCTTATTTGCAAAATTGTCATTAGACATATTACCATGAAAACATGCATTCGACCCCCTAAAAAACCAGAAAAAGAAAAGGAAAAAAAAAAAGCTCAGATAGTCAGAGTGATGCATTTACATGAATGGAATCCGAAGCAGGCACCATTCTACAAGGTAATTCAGTTTGCTCGAAACTTTGACAAAAAGTTTTGAAATGTGGAAAATCCATCCATTGCATCGTGCGGAAGAGAAAGCGTGAAGGGAGGAAGAACACTCTGTGCATCCCCCTTCATATCCTTCATGCCACTTGCAGGTGGGAGTGCCAGTGCCGGTTGCTGTCTATTTAGCTTTTCTATGATGTATGAGAAAGTTCCAAAGGTCAAGCAGCTCTGAATCAGTGTTTGTGGTGCACCTGAGACCAAAAAGAAATTATGTAGGCACAAAATATAGAGTATAGTGATTTGCACTTGGATAGGGAGGAAATAAAAGCTTGGGAAATTTTGCTACAGGACAATAATGAAATGTGCCTTTTTTGTATGAAATTTATATATATATAAAAACTTTGCCACAAGATACTAATTTGTTAACAATGCAAGATGTGATAACATCTGCATATTAAGGGCCATTCACTGCACGGAAAAGGCATGTTCTGTATAATCATCAAACTCACAGTGAGTAGTTCTAACTCTTGTCATGCTCTCTCTAATAGTGACAGAAGTTTCTAAATGACCAATCAACTTTATCTAAATTATTCGTCTGTTAAAATAGTGAGGGCATACAATAGTAGATCTGTATACAAGCGATTACTGCATAATGACAGAAATGAAGAAGCATTGTACAAAGACAACGAAAACAAGAGAAGAAGCAAATTACTTCAAACTGAATTCAAATAGTTCATGTAAGCCATGCACACCAACATATCCAAGAGTAACAACAAAAGGTTGCTGTTTTTCTCATGACACGGAAACAAACCACAAATTGATTACTGGGGCATTTGAACAAGACTTTGAAATGAAAAAATAGTAAGCCTGATGCAGACCAAATTTATAACTAGCATCAAACATTAAGGTCATCCTATCACGCTGCAAGTTCCCCCAAACCCAATATACAGAAAGCAACATGCCAAAGTTTTCCAGCCAGCTTCCTTTGGGGCATTTTGTATCCCATAGCAGAATTCAATTAGATCAGGAATGCAAGAAAAGGAAATGCCCAAGAACCAGGCAATCAGTCATATCATCAGCCATTTTAGGATATTAAAATGTAGAGAGCAAGTGCCTTCACACGATATTCGGGAACAGATTGTAATTAATAACCATTTCAACAACATTTATTAACTGCAATAATTGCAGTAACTTTACCTGGGAAGCTCAGAGCAAGGCCGGTACAACATCCTGCCACTCCTGCATTGATACCTGGAAACAAAACGATGCACAAGTAAATGATCATCCTTAGCATTTTATTAATCCAAAAGAACAGAAATAGAAACAAGCAAATCATAGACGGACACAAACCATCATCTTTTCCACGTAGTTTTCTCAAAGAACAAGCTACCAAACTTTGAACGCCAGCAAGAACAGCAAATATCTGGACCAACAAGGAAACATTTTGCATAAGATATGGTAAACAAAACTATTCAAAATTGGCAGGGTTATTCACATGTGGAAATGCATATCCTTATACCTTGGCAGATGATGCAGCATCAGCAAATGATCCTCGAAAACCCTTCATAGTGACCAAACCTTTTCCTGCAGAGTTACCAGAGACAGAAAATTGGAGCTATCACATAATTCAAATTGACTTTGCAAGGATTAAAAATTCACAACCAGGTGCTACCCCACAGTAAACCTACAGCTGAGATTTTTAGAACATTTGCGTCAGGTAAACTACAAGGTCAAAGATTGGCATGTTCTGTGATGCAGAATCTAGTAAAATATAGGGATCTCTATCGACTCTGTAGTTTTTTTTTCTCTCTAAGAACCGCATATAAATTTGTACATATTTGAAGTCAAACAGTATTTTTTTTAAAAAAAAAAGTATTCCTGCTGGCACCTAACAACAAAGAGAGAAATACGGTTTATTTTCGGAGTTGGTGGTTATCTTTGAATCTAACCAATGTTCACAAAAATAAAAGCAAAACCATTTTCTAGAAGGAGAACTATGGTGAAGCTGGACGAGTCGGTTAAGAGGGACCTGAAGGAGTGGAATATCTCCAAGGAATTAGCTATAGATAGGAGCGCTTGGAGACTAGCAATCAACGTGCATAAATCGTGATCCTTTTTTACCTCTAACTCTACTTCTTGCCCTGTGTCTTTTTGTGTTTCTCTTGTCCTTGTTTCTTGTGGGTTTCATCTCTACCCTACCCCAACTTGCTTGGGACCAAAGGCTATGTTGTTGTACTTGTTGTTGTTAGAACTATGGTGAAGCTTTGGTTTAATGCGGTCATGACAGTAATGTCAATTGAATGTTTGAGATTTCGGCATCTCAGTATCAGTTTTTGAGTTTTTTCACACGAGATTGCATGGCTTAGGATGGCCCACAGATGCATTTAAAGAGCTGAGGCCAGTTTCCAGACCAGTTGTATGGAGTAGCCCCAATTATTGAACAAGTAATCATGATAAGTTATGGATTGTAGCGGTGAATTATAGCATCTATAATATTAGTAACATCTGGCTTTCTAGACAAGTCAAGGTGACTTAAACATAACAAACTCGTGGGGGTCAACATTGATTTGGACAAGAGAAAATGCAAGTCATTGTTTAATTTCGTTAGTTGTGTGTGATGATGCTGAATGAACTAAGAATTCAAGATCTTGTCGGCAGGATGCAGAAGATGATATTATCAAAAATTAGCCTGTGTTAATCCACTTTTCTAACCCTTGATTTCACTTTTACAGCAGACCTTTACCCAGCAAATGTTGGCCCAAACTGACATCTACTCTACTCAATCAACCTTGCTCGCACACACACAAGAACAGCACGTGCAGAGGAAGAACTCAGGTGAGAGCTCACACACACATGCACAATTGCAGCAGCTTGAGCTGCCCTTGAATGGCGCCTTGCTCCTTACTATATAGTCAAAACACAAGTACAAGGGTACAACTACAACATACCTGCTACTATTCCCATGTCATGGCATGCCTCTACTTGCAAACATACCATGCCTCTTAACTTCCTACGCTGCTGCAACAACATGCTACAGCAGCTGCTACTCATATGTCAGCCTATATTGGCACAAAAAGAACTTCTCCCCCTAAGGCAAAACTAGTGCAGCAGGATTATCAACAGCAAAATCATTAATGGGTCACTGGATCTGCTTTTTGCATAGCAGGCTAAGCCTCACACAAGCAGGGCACATGATCAAATAGAACATAAGATGTGAAACGCCCCAAATCCACCTCCAAAACTCCTTTACTTAGGAATATAACCTGCATTAAACAGCTACACCAGGGAGGCAGGGACATACCGTCAACCGAACCGACCATGCGACCAAGCACATACACCTACTGGCCGTTTGGCAATTGGGAAATGAGGATGGGGATTGGGATAGGGAAATGGGATGAGAAATCTAGAATCTTTCATTTCTTCATCTTATTAAATCTCAACCCTTCATATCCTTCAAGGACCATTTCCCAATCCCTAACCCACTCCACATTTCCTATTTGCCAAACGCCACCCCAGGTAACAACAGATCGAATACAGATTTGCAATAATGTGTGCTTTCTGCAAGCACTTTTAGCAACATAAATACCCAGCTACATGGACCATGCAAGCGAACTTTTTTCTGGGCTCAGCGCCTCAGAGGATCCGATCAGAACATTTTAACAGGATAGAAGCCGAAGAAAATTTTGGTTGTTCGAATCCTTAATTCGGAGAGTTACTTTTAGGATAGGAGCGTGCGGAAACTAGCAATCCACATGCCAGAACCATGACGTATGTTATCAGTTTCCACCAACCTTTCTGAAATGGTTATATTGTCTATTACATTGTTTATGCTTTCCTTTTCTTTTCTTTTCTTTCTTCTAACATTTTTCTCTAGTTCTTGCGGCTTTCATCTCTAGCCTACCCCAACTTGCATGGGAAAAGGCTTTGCTGTTATTGATGGAGAGATGCTTTCACAGTTATTCTTAGTCCTTGCATTGTTTGTTTATTTGTTTCATCAATGCAACAGACACTAACCCCTGTGCGGTTAATGGTTATGTGGTTTGTGCCACGAGTAAACGAAGCAATGGAGAAATTACACCCAAATTTCCAAGTAAATTTACACGTCGATCGAAAACCAAATAGTTCCATTTTACATGGTTTAGTGCAATGAGTTCAAAACATGAAGCTTGTCTCGTGTCAAATTTCTGAATAATCTCTAGGCACAACATTGCACTGTTTTAGCAAGCCAAATTCGGTAAAAGGTGAAACTAGCCTAGATAGGAGCAGAATCGTACACAGAATACCACAAAGCTGAACCAGCACAAAAACAAACGAAACAAGCAAATCACAGAGGGTAGCCTGTTAGCCTCATTTTGTTTTTCAGCACTGGGCACAGAATATCACGAATGGCATCTAACTCCCTAGAACGCGAACTGTGACTGTGAGGCTTCTCACTTCTGTCGAATCGGAGAAACCAATCCCAATCCCAATCCCCTGCGCGAGTCCGAATGGGCCCAAACCCAAACCTAGTACGGGGGACCCTGAAATGGCTCCAGGACCCCACATGCCGCAGAGCCTTAACAAACCCTAACGCGTCGTTGCATCCGAACGGAGAGGGGGCGCAGCGCGAGGACGGCGTGGTGGCTTACCGTATCCGACGACGGCGCCGACGAGGGACCCCGCGGCGGATTCCCAGGCGAAGCGAAGGAGGCAGACCCCGGGAGCGGCGGTGGCGGCTGCGAGCGGGCTCGGGTTCCGCGACACCGCGAGGCGCGTCAGGATCGGGGTGCTGGCGCCGGGGCCCGACCGCGGCCGCGTGGGGAGGGACTCGTCGGCGGAGTCGGAGCCCGATGTGTCGCCGTCCGAGAAGGGGTCGTCCTCCGGCCTCGGGCCGCCGCCGCTCGCCATGGCCGCCGCGACGTGTTCGTGTTCGCCCGCGTGTGCGTCTAGCGCGCCGCTCTGTCACGGGGTGTGGGGGCGCGCCGTGTGACGTGTGGGCCGTATCCGTGTGCCTGCAGTGCGAGTGATGAGCCTGCGGGTGGGGCCAGACGAGCGTAGGATTCTCTGTGGCCGAATCAACCGTGTGAGCGGATAAGGGGTAAATAAAACCTTTGAATTGTTGTGTACGTTCTTCACCACTTTTTCTTTTCAAACATCCTGCCGTATACCCACTCACATCTCTGCCGAAAACCTTTCTCGTACTATGCTTATGCTAAAACTCTTGGAATAATGTGGACAATCCCTTGACCTGATCTTTGTCGTGCTTCTTTTACCCAAGAAATAAGTTTTAAACTGAGATCATGATGCTAGAAAAGAACTATATTAAACTCGTCATTTCTCTTATGTAACCACCTTGATAAAACTTTTTATTCAATTCCTTTCTACGTTGGAATAAGTGCAACTTTCACTGAATATCCTTACATGTTGACTCATCTCTCTTTTTGTGTTATCATTTATCAATTCCTTAAAGCAAACCCATCATGGATTTAAGTTCAGTTCCTGCATATCTACCAAAGAACAATGGCTATAGCGTCAAATAAATGACCAGTATACTCTCCTAGCCAGGGCCAACATATGGTGCTATAATCTCTTATCTAGACTAATGGAAATTACTGCAGCTACGACGACGACGATGATACCAACATGCAACTTAAATTGGAACTCAAAAGACTCCTAAATTATCCCAACATCACCACGAAGTCAACATACATAGAACTTTAGTCCAAACACAAAATACATCATGCAGATTAGTTTAATGCAGTTCAAATCTACCACGGTGATCAGTACCAAATATAACCCAGCAATCAATCATCACTCCCACGACTGACAATTCATCAACAGCTACTAATCAATCTTCAATCAATCACGTCGGCCAGGCCCAGTGGCATGAATGGGTCCGCGAGCTTGTAGTTGGACGCGGACATGCTTAGCCCGAGGTAGCAACCGCGGTGGAACACGACCTGAGCATCGCCAGAGCCCCTTCTCTCCGGGGGCAGCAGCTCATCATCGGCGGCCTTACTCCTGCAGCCGAGGCGCATCACCTTGAGTGCCTTTGCTGCTCCGAGGAGGAAGTTGGCAAACATGAGCGTCTTGGGGGCAAGGTTTGGTGTCCTCAGAACAATCGTCTTGAGGGTGCTCTCTAGGCACGCGACTGGGCTGCCGGTTGTCATTTCCTCAAAATTGGCCTTGTTTGCGTTAGTGTTCATCGACGGCTCATCATCAAGCTGAGAATCACAAATAAGAACACATTACATGTAGAATTAAAATGTTATATCTCGTTTGTGATATAATTACAAATGCTGTTATAACAATAGTTGATGCAGAGGTGAAAATTTAAAATATATTTTCTTTTCGAATAAGATGAGAGAGAGAGAGAGGGGTTAATATAACTAACCTGCAAATGAAGTGTTTCGAGGCGGGGAAGCCTACGCAGCATAGACATCACTTTGTCGAATTCATCAACATTGACGCACAGAGCGATGTTCCTCACCTGCTCGATGGCCACCCCGTCGCACGCAAGACCGAAATCATCGTCTAAGACTCCAACGGTGTGCACCGCCGGCAGCGACTCCTGGAACTCTGACCTGGTGGCGAAGAGCCTCGCCGCCGACCAGTACAGCAACAGCCGCTCAAGATTTGGCACGTGCCAGTTGGACAGGTCGAAGAACCCATCCCGCTCCATGATGGTCAGGCTCAGCAGGTTCTTGCACGGGATCCAGAGCCTCTCGAGGCGGCAGGACGCGTGGAACCTACAGATCACCAGGCTTAGCAGCGCCGGGCACCGCCACAGCAGGTCCTCGAACTCCGCCGCCGTCATCCTCATCGACGTCAGGGTGAGCTCCGTGAGGTGCGGCAGCATCCAGGCCACTCCCCCCGTGGTGGGCCAGGTGTAGTTGCAGAGGCTCAGCGACCGGAGGGAGCCGCAGGCGAGGATGAAGCGCGGGAGCTGAAGCCGTGGGGCAAGCGGCGTCTCCAGGACGAGCTCCTCGACGATACCTCTCTCCGACAGCATCTGGAACCAACTCGACAGCGTGACAGCGAGCGGGTACGTGTGCCGAAGGACGAATCGTTTGATGGTGTCCCCGTGCGCGGCGAGCACGCGGGTGACCGCGTCGGGGTGCCCGCCGCGCCACATGTCGACGTCGTCGATGCTGTCAGGTTGGTACTCCGGCGATGCGTACAGGGGCCGCCACCGTGTCGACAACACGGTGGTCCTCGCCGCGTCTCGGATGGTGAGCAAGGTCAGGATGCAGCACAGGACGCTGTCCGGTAGGGAGCTAATCCTGTCCTTTGGTCCGGCGTTGCTTGAAGACACGGTTCCACCTTCCCTCGTCCCCTTCTTCGCCTTCTTGGCCATTTTTTTGTGGTCGGGGTTCCACGGCGTCATGGGCCCAAGGAGCAACTGATAAGAGATTGCAAACCAGGGCATTACAGATGTTATCATTACATATTAACAAGCAAAACATCATAAATTATATATACAACATTCTACTTAAATTCTACTCAAAACGTGGCCTAGGCATTAATCGACTAATACAATGAAATAACATAGATAAACGTGATAAAATGGAAATTTTCCCACACTATACCATTTTGACATTCCCCTTATATCATGTGATGAATCAAATAGAATCGCTACCCAGCCCCATAGTGACATCGAGCAAGTTGAAAGAGGCAAATAATTGATAAAAAACCCGAGTACTTAGGCTAGCAACAAAATTTTTTTTAAAAAAAACAAAGGAACGTGTTGCTAGGGTTTGTCTCACCTCGGCGGGCCGGGGCTCGGCGGCGCCCCTGCTCGGTCACGGTGCGTGGCAGCGCTCCTGCTGGACGGGACGGGGCGGCGCTCCGATTCCGCTTTGGATCCAACCGCGGGGATTCGGTGACAGGAGCTTGGGCGGTCGGGAGAAGAGAGAAGGGGAAGGTTGGCCGGGACAGGAGACAAGTGTGTGGACGTGGTGGAGATGCAGATTGCGGCCACGAGAGGTCACGGCGGCGCGGCCTAGGGTTGGGCGCTCGGCACGCCAGCTACAGGAAGCCAGATCTCGATGGAGAGATCTGGAGAGGAAAGAGAGGTAGGTGGGAGAAAATAAAAGAATGAATCGAGTTTTTTTTTTACCTAATGGCAGTAGTGGGTAATTACCTCTGAACTCCACGCCTAGGTGCGTAGCCAATGTTCAATGAGGTTGTCCGTTACAGTGAACTAAGCTTTACCAACTCCACAGAATTAGGCTGCTCCACCCAGCTTCAGGATCCACGCTAAATAAGCTCTTAATAATATATTTCTATAATTGTGATGTGTAAGTCAATTTTTTATAATTTTTGCAACTTAGAATATTTAAAGACATATAAAAAGTGAAAAGTAAAATGATAAATCAATTTCCCTCTAACTTCTTACAATTTGAAATGTTGAAAAGTGTATAAAAATTGGAAATAAAACTAAAGGTGGAAAGCCGCTCTACGCGACGCATAGCGGGGCTTGCGCTGCCCATCAGCTTCCCGGCTCCCACTTCCAGTTCCCCTCCCAGTTGCTCGTCCACGGGCACCACCGCGCCCGGCTTTTACTAACGCCGTCGAGCACCAGTTCCGTCGGCGAGCCGGTCCCCTCTCTCCCCGCCGGATCCTCCGCTCACCGCTCCTTTCTTCCTCCCGGCCTGCTCTGAGCGAAGATCCATTCTGTCGAGGATTGGTTCCTTCTTTTGCTGGTAAGCAACCCTTTGCCTGCTTGCTGCGATAGATTCCTTTCAGTCGATCCCATTTGGCGTCGGCTCCGGATTCTTCTGCTGCGTGGTGCGCTACTGACCCAGTCCGCCGTCCCTTTGCTGTTCGATTAGGTTCTTCTCCTCCGGGGCGCGAGATCGGCGCTGGTCGGCACTGGAGCTCTTCGTCCACCTGGTTGAGTCGCGGGTGCGGGTGCGGTGTTTCGTCCAAGGATTTCGGTGGTTTGGTTCTGAGGCCCCATGACTCAGACGAAGTCCGCCCCTGGGAGGAGGGAGACGGGCCGGGGGCGGTCACCGGAGCCGCTGGATTTCTTCATCTGGACTGTCGAGGTTCTAGTCTTTTCGCCCCTTCTGCTTTGACTGCTGAAAATGCTGTTGTTGTTCTGCGAAAATTAGTGGCCTTTGTATAGCGTAATGCTGTTCCGTAGGTTCTAGTCTGGGAGAATTAGCTAGGAGATTGTTGAATCTGTGATACGGCTTTTCTTCCTCTGACGATTCGGAGCTTCAAAATCCTTGTCCAGTTCTGTAGAGGACTGGAGTGGAGAGTCTGCATTTTTGCACCGTTAGTTTGAGCCACTTTGGATGGAATTTGGTGATTGTTGATTGTTAGGTTCCTAGTTCAGAACTCACACCTTATATGCTGTTCCCACTAGTTAGGTACTGGGGAAATCTGTGATCTTGCTTTTGTTAAGAAAATTCCTGGTACCTCTGTACTTATATGCGGTTGCTCCATTCATTTAATGTACTGCTACTGACTAGTTGACCTTTAAGTTGTTGAACTGCTCTGTGTTTAGATTTATCAATTTTTGGTTGCATCTTCTATCATCCCTGGATTCTGTTGTTTTGATGGCACCGGAACTTGGGCACTGGAGAGGCTATCATAACCTAGGCATCTTTCATTAAGTCTTGTGAATCAAATGTAGTGCTTGTTCCAGTGCTACCTGGACTTACCACCGATCTATGATACTATCATGTGAAATGATATACTATATAAGATACTATCATGTGAAGTTCAGTTATCTGATATACTCTCGGTACCTATTCAAAGGTGCTTATGAATTCATTTTAGGTGAATGTAACTCCATTGTGTTTTAATAGTTATAAAATGATTATTTAGGGACTATTATAAACCAAGTAGTTATCCTTTAGCTTTTTTTTTTTTTAAAAAAAATATTCTCACATGGAACGTTTGGTACACGTCGACTGGTGATGGTCAGAATCTCGAAAGGCCTAGGCGACGAATAGCGCTTAATGGAAAACTTGGCTAACTGTTTCATGGGTTTGATGTTTGGTTTCCCTTATCTATCATCTAAACTTGACTGCAAATTGAGAATCATTTCTATTTCACACTGTTTATCATTGCCATTATCTTGGTATTTACTACTTTTACTGACCACGTGATAGTTTTGAGGTGATTCTGTTTCTTGATCATTTTTTCTGAGCTAAGCCATACTCATCACGCTGTAAGGGGTTTTCAACTTGAGGTAGGGCCTGGACCGCCTGATTGAGGCTAAGGCTAGGTTGACGCTGTGCTAAGTTTAGATGGTCTCAGGCTGTTTTAGATTAGGCTACCCCTAGAATGGGGTTGGGTTATTGACAAGGCTCATCTATGGCTAGTCTATGTTTCATTTCATTTTTTATCTCATCTTGCAACAACAATCGTTTTATAGATATATGCACTGAACAATTTAATGGCTTGAATGTTATTAGAGCATGGGTTTATGCAAAGTTTTGGTTTTGGAGCATTGTTGGACTGTGTAAAAGTTTGCGTTTATGTTGATTCTTACATTCGTGCCTTTGAGGCATTTATGTTATAGCCCATCTTAGAAATTGGCATTTCTTCTCATTGTAAGTTTTCGAAGTAAAGTTGCTTTTCATTGTTCTTTTGTCTCATTTTGCCATGGGTCTTTCGTCCTGCAAATCTGGTTGCAGATTAGTTTTATTTAGTCCTTGCCTTCACTGATTATCTACTCTAGAATTGTGTCTTTGACAAGGTTTCGTTATTTTCAATCCATATTTTAACCTGTAAGCTATATTTAGCTTAGTATGGTTACTTCTGTTTGGGTCAGATGCAATAGTTAATGGCTAATTTTTCTCCACAAGATGCTTGATTTGTGACCTAATAAGATCATTATGTTCTTTCAGGATGTTGGATTATGGCTGGAAGAAATAAATCTTGGTAGCTACAGACAAGTTTTTGAAGAAAATGGTGTCAATGGAGAATATCTTGAAAGCCTATCCATGTTTACTACTGAGCAAATTCTGCGATTTATCAGACGGTGCCATATGAAATGGGGAGACTTTATCACACTCTGCAAAGAGTTGAGGCGCATTAAAGGTTTGTGTAATTCCCCTTTTTTCTGTGTGTGTGTGTCTTTCGTATCTACATTGGCTGAGCTAAGCAGTTCGCAAAAGGTTTATGCATAGATAGTGTCGTTATCAACTTTATGACAGTGGCTTCATGTCTTCATCATCAAACATATGCGGCACTACCTCTGGTCCAAAATAGATGGTGCCAAACTCTCAATACTTCGCTTCTATACATAAAAACTTGCTGACTTGTCACATGAAGCGGTGGAAGTAATTGATATAATATCGATAAATTCTTCATCATGTGCATTTGAGGTTGAATCAACACCTTAAATGAAAATAAGTAAATCAGACTGGGGAAAGTATTATTCTAAGATCCGATAAGGCATTAGCACCGCTCACGTCAAGAATATAGTACACCTACCTAGCTACAGACATGTTTATTTTTGAATGTTGTGCCTGCGGCTGGGGAATAATGCTGTCCCAATATTTTTATTCAGTTTTACTGTTTTGTGGTGCTGTCACTACGTGACCCGAGTGTCGTTTGGCATAGCAAGATGTAAGATTTGAGTCCGAGATATACTGCTATCAAGTATTGTATTGGATGACTTTGCCAGTTATCTAGGCATGCTTTAATGAGTCCCTTCGGGGACATCCGATAAAATAAGCATGCTTTAATGAGCTCTTTGTATATTTTGTTTACAGTATCAAAGACAGCTACATATCTTTGAAACTGTATGTCTGATATCTGAATAATGTATTTTCTTTACTTCATTGTTAAATCCATCTCCAGTCGCCTGCCTGAAAGGGGAGCAAGAAGTCCGCAGGCCATGGTGGGCGCCATCATGTCTCTCAGTGGTGTTTGTGAGGGCAGCCAAGCGGAACCGGCAGTCACGGGTGGTCTCCTTGAAGCTGGAACCGTGACGACAAGCAGTTCTCATCATCCACCTTTGCCATTCTCCTCCAGCTCCATTGGAGATACCCTGCGCGCGCACCGTGGTGCGCTAGCCTTTAAAGTGTTCTGAAAGCTGTTGTTTGGGAGCAGTATGCTCGACTATGTACACCTTGTACTAGGTCTGTTCGTTCTTTCATATATAGGTTTGGAATAGTAACTTAATGTAGACAAAGGAAAGATACATACAGTATGTTGTGCAGATGGTCCCTGTAATATCTGCTTCTTGCAAATCTCCCCTAGTGCTTCTCTAGCGATAATTTGGTCCAGGACTTTCATTGTCTGCTATGAAACCCCAGATGCTTTTTTTTTTTTTGTGATAGGCAGATGCTTTTTATTTTGTTTGTTATGTGATCGACTTCTTTTGTTCTGAGATAGCCTACATCATAGGAAGACGGTGGTTGTATGTACGTGACTGTCACGTGTGTTCTCCGTATGATGTAGGCTCCTCGCAAAAAAAAAAGTACTATGATGTACGGGGGTGTTCGGTTGGAGGATGCAGTTGTAGTTACAGTTTCAATAGTGAAAGAGAACACTGTAGCGGAGAATTTACGCACTGTAGCATCTAGTTGACTGTAGCAGCCCAAGCAGCAGCAGCCGGAGGAAATTCCGGCTGCCGAACACCCTGGTAGGCTTGTAACGGTTGCACGTCAGCCGCGCAAAAATTAATCTGCGTAGCTTCGCTCCATTATCCAGAACGTTCCGCAGCGTGCAAAATCCAGCCACACAGTGGCCGGTAGACCCACATGTCATTGGCCGCAACCAGGGACTATCGGGTGAAACCCCGTGACCACGGGAAGGTCCTCTACTTCGCTCACTGCTTGTGGGCCACAAGCATCCCGACCTTACATGGGATCCACATGTCATTGTGCAGTATTGCACATACCACTTCCGCCACGGATGCCCGCAGCATTTTCTTGCGCCCTCGCGCTCCAGAACCTTCTACTTAAACTGCTAGACACACCAGGCAACACGGACCACGCTTCGCTAGCCACCGACTGACATATCGACCCCACCAGTGGGACCATCTTTTCAGTGGCTCGCACCCATCTTCTTCTTGCCCCGCAAGGCGCACGCCATTTATACGCCTCCCTCCCCATCTGCCCCGCGCTCCCCTAAACCCTACGCCCCCGTTGCTAAACCCTCGCGTCGTCGTCGTCTTCGCTCGCTCGCCGCTGCTTCCGCGCGCGGAAGCTCTCGCAGCCCTCCGCCCTCGGCGTGGTTGAAGGAGCTTCAATATGCTGGGGGCCTCAAGGCGATCCCTCTGCGCCGCCGCCCGCCGCCGCGCGGCCGCGGGCGCTGCCTCCATGGTCCCCGGCGACGCCGCCTCGGCGCCGCATCGCCCGGTGAGTGCGGCCCGCTAGCTAGTGTCCGTTGGTTGGGTCTGGATTCTAGGGAAGGGTGGAGAGGAGATGAGAGTGAGTTTTTAGCTGGTGAGCCGGTTCCAATCCGCTCAAAACTGGTGAATAGGGATCTTCGTTTTGAGTCGGTCTCGGTGGTGTGGTGCTGGTTAGTAAGTTACTACTTCATTTGGTGATTGAGTTCAGTTCTGGGTATTGATCTGATGCGCAACGCAATTGGTCATGTCGTTGCCCTGACTGAATTGGGTATGAAATGTGGCCATGCTGAGTTTTTAATAGAGGAGAAAAGTGATTTTTTTTCCGAAATTTAGTTGTCCCAATTGCTCCCAGGGCATGAGCGGCTGTGTTATTACATACTTATATCTGTTCTGTTGTTTGGTCTCAGGTGAGCAATGGTGCGTCCGGGGTGCCGCAGTCCCAGAAGAGGTTGCTGTCTGCGCTTGCAGCACCCAAGGTTACTGGAGCCGGTAATGTGGCGTCGCTCAAGCTGATGGATGGTGCCCTTATTGGGAGACGATATGAATCGAGCGCTGCCGCTGTTGACTCGTCAGACACGCCACCGGCTGAGAAATACGAGTACCAGGCTGAGGTATCTATTGATCATCTTGTGCAGCCTCATGAAGAAAATGTCTATTTGTCATTGTTGCGAAGAAAAGTCTCCTTTTGTCAATGCTGAGAGGTAAATTATGGTTGGGTGTTGTACAATGTGCAGGTCAACAGGCTCATGGATTTGATCGTGCACAGCTTGTACAGTAACAAGGAAGTTTTCCTTCGTGAGTTGGTCAGGTGGGTGACATGCTAGGACAGAAATTGGTCCATTTAGCACGCTCTTGTTTCCTGGAGTAATTCTGCTGTTCCCTTTTCTAAAAATAAGTCCTGCAAGCTATTATCAGGTTCTATGTAATGTCTGCACTGTGAAGTTTAGTTTGATCTCTCTAACGTGTTTTTTTTTTTGGTTGCAGCAATGCAAGCGATGCACTTGATAAGTTGCGTTATTTGAGTGTGACTGATCCTGATCTTCTGAAGGATGGTCCTGAACTTTCCATTCGCATCCAAACAGACAAGGATAATGGAATAATAACAATTACGTGAGTACTATTTACATTAAAGTGATAGGCTACATATAGGCAGTTTCTTTATTGGGAAACGGTTTTCATTATGGCCTGCATTTTGCTCTCCTCCAGTGATACTGGGATTGGTATGACGAGGCAAGAACTAGTTGAATCTCTTGGTACTATTGCAAGTAGTGGAACTGCCAAGTTCCTGAAGGCACTGAAGGTGAGATCCTACATATGTTCTCTTTCTGCCTTTGCGTTTCTGCCATATTCTCGATTTTAACTGTATTGTACAACAGGAGAGTCAAGAAGCGGGCATGGACAGCAACTTAATTGGACAATTTGGTGTTGGCTTTTATTCTGCATTCCTTGTTGCAGATAAGGTATGGTGTTACATGTTTATTTTGAGCATTAGTTGATAATGAGCAGAGATTGTTTACATCCTATTATCTTTTGCTACTGTATTTGTATGATACCCTTGACTTGTTGATATTACATGGATGCCTTTTTATCTAAATTATAGGTTGCTGTGTCAACAAAGAGCCCTAAATCAGACAAGCAGTATGTTTGGGAAGGCCAAGCAGAATCTAGTTCTTATACTGTAAGAGAGGAAACTGACCCAGAAAAACTCATTCCTAGGGGAACTCGTCTTACTCTCTACCTCAAGGTATGTGTGCTTAGAAGCTCATTATAACTTTCTTTTCTATGTTTCCAGTTGTTAACCATCATGCTTGTTTTTATCAGCATGATGACAAAGGTTTTGCTCATCCTGAGAGGATCCAAAAACTTGTGAAGAACTACTCTCAGTTTGTTTCCTTCCCCATTTACACATGGCAAGAGAAAGGATTCACAAAAGAGGTTAATACCCCTATTTCTTCTGTAGTTTATATTTTGAGCGATGAGGTTATTTATGCCAGGCAACTGTTGGATTTTCTAGGTTGAGGTTGATGAGGATCCAGCTGAAGCTAATAAAGAAGGTGATGCTGAAACTAAAACGGAGGTAACTTTAAAAATATCTGGAACTCCTGGGTATGCTTTATTATAAAGAAAATTCTATTGTGTAACTTACCGAGATTATGACATCATCATCAGGCTAAGAAAAAGACAAAAACTGTTGTGGAGAAGTATTGGGATTGGGAGCTTACAAATGAAACCCAACCCATCTGGGTAAGATCTTTTTCTGTTTGATTTGATGATAGTTTGATTAATTTGTTGATTGTTTGAGTAAGTCTTAGGTACCTGTGCTTTCAAATGTATGAATGTCTGAGCCTCATGTTCCTCTATGCTACAGCTTAGGAACCCCAAAGAGGTTTCAACTGAGGAGTACAATGAATTTTACAAGAAAACCTTCAATGAATACTTGGATCCATTAGCCTCCTCACACTTCACTACAGAGGTATGTCTTTGATTGGTTGCCTTTTCTTTATTTATTTTTTGATGATTGTTATTATCCTGGCTTGTTTAGACCTTGTAAGATATTTGACCTTGTAAGATTTTTCTTCAATTTTTTCATGCCATGAAAGTACATACCAGTTGACATTCTTCTTGCAACATCTGTGACATAATGAAATAACTTACTCCCGAGAAATAGATAGAAAATGTAGCACGAATGTTGCTTATTCCTAACTATCTGTTGCATTGAGCTGAGATACCATGTGATTTATGTTCACATTCGAAGTTATTATTTGTTGTTTGTGTTTTTGGTATCTCTATTCCTTTACCCAACCCCAGCCCAACTCGCCAGCCTGATTTGGTTCATGTTTGTGGGGTGAATTGTGTGATTTGCTTAGGCGGCAGGATGACATGTGCATCTTCCATACAACTAATCATACTTGCTTGATCTACTTGATGCAGGGTGAGGTGGAATTCAGATCCATTCTATTTGTTCCTGCTACAAAGAAGGAAGACATAACTGATAGGAAGACAAAGAATATCAGGCTTTATGTTAAACGCGTGTTCATCTCAGATGATTTTGATGGTGAACTGGTAAGCTCAAATTCGTATACAGTTTTCATAAAAAATTATGAACCAAGATATCTAATACCGTGACATGTGGATGACAGTTCCCAAGATATTTGAGCTTTGTAAAGGGTGTTGTTGATTCTAATGACCTTCCACTCAACGTTTCCCGTGAGATCCTTCAAGAAAGTCGAATTGTAAGTTACTTGGCAAGAGTTTCCTTATTGTGTCTTTGTTTTGAGCAATCGGTCCTCATGAATTTGTTTTATCCCTTGCTCTTATCACTTCTGACAGGTGCGTATAATGAGAAAGAGATTGGTGAGGAAGGCGTTTGATATGATACTTGGCATTTCGTGCAGTGAAAATAGAGATGTAAGATTCATTTTTTCTTTCCTTCTTGTTGATTTGGTTATCTCCTTTTTTCATTCAATCATCCTTAATTTACTACAGGACTACGAAAGATTCTGGGAGAACTATGGCAAATTCTTAAAGCTTGGTTGCATGGAAGATAAAGAAAACCACAAGAGGATTGCTCCTTTGCTGCGCTTCTTTTCTTCTCAAAGCAACGATGAATTAATAAGCTTGGATGAATATGTGGAAAACATGAAACCCGAGCAGAAGGACATTTACTTCATTGCTGCAGACAGTCTAAGTAGTGCCAAAAATGCTCCATTCTTAGAGAGGCTCACTGAGAAAGAATACGAGGTATGAAATGAGCTTACTGTAACTGCAAATAAGTTATTGACTGTAGCGTATTTGGATTTTTTTTTTGTTTTACTGTTTCCTGATATTGGATGGATTCATTTTATACATGCCAAATCTTGCCAAGAAAAATGGATGGATTCCACTTTGGCACCTGGGTCACTCATCTAATCTAAGTTTCATGATCTGGGACTTCGTATTTTCATGTGGGCAATTAATGTGCATAAGTAGAGAAGCTGATAGGCCACAGAATTATTCCATCAATAAAGTTGCTGGGTGCCTGGGTCAATTACTTTCAATCCTGCATCCTGGAACAACAATCTGTAGTCTTTTGTCAGATATAAATAAATCATATAAATATTTTGGTGTAGTTCAGTTCTTACCATTAAACTGCCCTTGCTATTTTGTTTGTGCCATCAACCATCCTCTATCATAGACATAAAGTTGTACTCCCTCAGTCCAGGAAAATAGTGTACATCTAGTTTTGTCCTAAGTCAAACTTTTTGAACTTTGACTAATAATATCTAGAAAACCGTAAAGATTGACAACATGAAAATGCTTTTACTAGATTCATCGTGAAATGAACTTTCAGAATATATAACTATCTTACTTTGAAACAATATATATTTTTAAATATTGTTGGTCAAAGTTCAAAAAAATTGACTTAGGACAAAACTCTATGTACACTATATTTCTGGACAGAGGGAGTAGCTTTTTTTGAAAGGATGAGATGTCCGAAAAAATAAATGAGTTTCTTGCAATTTCTGTTGGCACAAGCATGAAAACATGATCACTAGTTGAAACAAATAATAATTCTAGTAGAATGTGCACTGTATTCTAAATGTAATGAATCAGTTGGATGCTCTAACTTTGAAACTATTGTTTCCTTTCTTGCAGGTTCTGCTTTTAGTTGATCCTATGGATGAAGTGGCTATCCAGAATCTGAACTCCTACAAGGATAAGAAGTTCGTGGACATTAGCAAGGAAGACTTGGACTTAGGTATGAATTGCTAACCTCAATTTTTACTTTGCCAATTTTGCAATGACTAGTCCCACTGACATGAATTGTTATTTCTGTTGTACCATTTATTTTTTAAATTATAAGTAATGAAATTTTTGGAAGGTTGGATTCTGAGCAACAGCGCTGTCTTATAGAAGTAATTTGGCATTTTGGCTATTTGCAGGCTATGTAACTTCTCCGCATGAGTAAAAAAAACTAAAAATAATTGTCATAGGGATGTATTTTTCTTATTTCTTGATATGGTTTGCAAATATACTTCAGGTGATAAGAATGAGGAAAGAGAGAAGGAGATCAAGCAGGAGTACAGCCAAACTTGTGACTGGATCAAGAAACGATTGGGCGATAAGGTTGCACGTGTTGACATTTCTAACCGTCTCAGCTCATCACCATGTGTTCTTGTTGCAGCAAAGTTTGGTTGGTCAGCCAATATGGAGAGGTTAGTTTCTTTTGTAAATTTGTGGCGATTTTCCAGATTCGCAAGACACTTTAATTGAAATTTGTTAATAATTTGGCCATGTCGGTTAACAGGTTGATGAGGGCCCAGTCTATGGGTGATACATCATCTTTGGATTTCATGCGATCAAGGAAAGTATTTGAAATAAACCCAGAGCACGAAATTATCAAGGGATTGAATGTAAGTGCTTGCTTGCTGTTAAGTATTTACGTAGTAATATTGGACAGTGTACTCGAAAATTTGTGTGTTATGGCAGCATTTCCTGTGTGACAGCAGCCTGCAGATATTTTAGAAAGTTGATGTTTGTCTGATTATTGCAATGATCCTACTGTCTGCGCTCTAACATATTTTTCTAATATTTTTCTTTGGAATGCAGGTTGCATGCAGAAGCAACCCGGATGACCCTGAGGCACTAAAGGCTGTTGATATCCTCTTTGAAACTGCTATGATTTCAAGTGGCTTTTCGGTGAGTAATTAAGCACGCAAGTGTGTTACTGTCCATCTCGTATGCATTGGTGAGGAAAACTTGTGTCGACTGTTTAGAAACCTGACTACATAAGATAAACATTTTTTAATAAAATGAAATAACAAGTCAGTGTAATCATTGTCTCAAAAACCATAATCATGGTAACATTCAATAAAACATTGTTTCACCTTTGACGGTGACTTTTACGAATGACTTGCAGTCACTCTTATTGCATGAGTGGCTCTTTTATGGCAAAAGAGTGTTTGTCCAAACGACCGAGTAATGGTCAATGTAACATTTGCCTAAGGTTTCCCTGTTTTCAGCTTAGGATTGTTTTCGTTTTGTGTCGGCTGATGCTGCAAGTTCTTTATATTTCTGCTGCTGTCTCTGTTTTTCTTACACTGTTAGTCCTACAATCCATTCCTCTTTTTACAATCATCTTATGTCTGCCCTGTCATATTGCAGCCTGATAACCCAACTGAGCTCAGCAGTAAGATATACGAGATGATGAGCTCAGCTATCGGCAACAAATGGTCATCGCAGGCGCAACCTGCCAATCAGAGCCAGCAGCCTGCAGCCTCTGTCAGCTCCGAGCCACTCGAAGCGGAGATAGTCGAAGACCCAGTTGAATCGGGCCAGCAGAAATAAGAGGAATAGCGCTAGTTCCTGAGTTAATCGTCTATTTTTTGTTCCTGGTCGGCACATGAAGAATCTTGTAGTAATAGCTTACGATTGTCACGTCTACTGGGATGTGAGCGAAGTTTGAATTTTGTTTCGGCGGCCCGTATACGAGCTGTGTAACTTCCAAGTGTAGTCTTATTGGATTGGACTGACAGTAATAAGTGGAGGTATTTCAAATTATTCGCATTTTGTTTCTGTCAGGCGAGACTATTTGAATGAAGCGGTTAAAATTATGAAAATTGCCTGGTTGGTGCCTGTCGTCGTGTGTTTCTGGCCTCAGTTGACGCACATCGCATGGTGGTAGCCGCAGACGGTAGGTGAGTCACCAATGGGTCAGTTCTCTCGAACTCTCTCGTGTTGCTACAGTAGAGGCGAAATCAAGGCGCATCCATGTCCGGCGGCGAGTCCGGCGGCTCCTTCTCGCCTTCGGTGGCCCATCCGGCGCCAGAGGTGGGCAGGGGTCGTAGGCTCGTCGTCCGGATGTACATATCCCTCCCTCCTCCCTGTTTCTTTAGATTTAGGTAGTAGGGTTAGGGTTCGTTTTCTCACGTCGCCATCGTCGGCGACGGCGAAATCTTTTGCAGCGTCGAAGCTTTGGCGGGCGGCGGATGTGCTTGCTGTTGGCGGACTTCGGAGCGGCTGGTTTACCGGCGCCAATTTCGACTCGGTGGCGGGTGCTTGTGTCCTGGGTGTATTGCTGATGCGGCGGCGGCGGCGCGACCATGGAATAAACTCTCCCAAGTTTCCTCCGCCTCGATGGTGAGTTCCTCTCCGACGCCGTCGTGGAGCTCGTGGAGATGGGTCTTTTGGGGGCCTCTTTGCAGGAGAGCTCGTCGGCTGGCGAATCTTGGCGGTTCGTCAGCTTTTGGCCCACGGATGCAGAGGTGCGGCTGGCGGCTCTTGCTTTGGAGGTTGCCGGCTGGCGGATCTTGCTTCGGAGGTCGTCGGCTGGCGGTCTAGCTTTGCTGCGGCGGTCGGCGTTGTGCCTGGCGGCGCGGAGCCATGGAGTCCCAGGGGCTTCTTTTAGTTTATTTAGTTTTTTAGGGATCTCTGTGCAAAGTTGATAGCTGTCTTCTGTTTTCTTCCGGGACCTTCTTTTTGCATGTACCTCTCACACGTGGTGACACAAAGGTAATGCGACGCTCCTCGTCGCACATCGGCAACAAAAGACAACAAGATCTGGTGATCTCTCGATGGACGCGGCTTTTCTTCTGCGTATAGGTGTAGGTTTGTGTCGTGTGTGTTGGAGTGTTTTCATCTTTGTATGCACGGACAGATACTACATTTATACTAAGATTGGAGAGGTTCATTTTTTTTTTTTGAAACACAAGTAGGTAATTCATAGGTCGAGGAGCAGAGTAGTCCGTGTGATGTCGATACTCGATAGTCTGGGGTCTGTTGGGAGTATATTCCTCCTATATGGGGGATTATCAATTTTGGTGGAAAAAAATAGTGGGAAGTACTCTATCATGGAGAGAGAGATGGAGTATTGGAGTGTATTTGGGAAAGAGGCACGCTGGATATCCGCTCTAACTTCATAACCTTGATAGACCATGGTGCATTCGGAAGAAATAGTCCATCTCAATAATATAGGGGGATGTACTGCACTGTTAGACAAGAAATAAATCCCATCCCATATCTCCTCACCTCTAAATAAGTAGTAAATAAAGGAAGCATATTTCCATGCTGGGGCAGGCCAACAAGGGCGTGCAAGTGCAACGGATACACACAAACATAAATAAAGAGAAGAAATGGGAAAGGAAAGAGGTTTTTTGTCCACAGCACAGAGCATATTCATATCTTCTGCTCATTATTTAGGAATCACAAACTACATTGTTCTAGTAGTGGCTACAGCGGACACTCAGGTTTGCATGCTGGGCAGTGGTTCTTGCACTCGTCGCGTGTTTTGTAACAATCTCGATTGTTCTGGCAGCAGTAGCAAGTAAATGCATTTGAACTTGTGTTCAAATGCACACAAACAGTCGACGTGCAAAATATTAAGGTTAACTTGTTGTCGTCTAGTGACGTGATGTTGGACACGATAGCATTTGAATTTGTGTTGGTAAGACCATTTGTGTAGTTCCTTCCTGTACTCCTGGCCTCCAGTAGCGTAGCATAACCTGTTGCAATATTTTGCTTTTATCAGTAATTGGTAATACACAACTTAAGAAAGTTTCTAGTACGTACAAAAGGATCTTGCATTGAAAATATACCGCAAGAAGATTTGAAACACCGCCAAAATCTACAGATGTTTCAGAATTTATGCTGTTCTATTATATCCACATTAAAGTTGGCAACAATAAAATATTAACATTCATAGTATTATGGGCCTGTTTCGATAAGAAACTGGAGGGCCTCCAAACGGGACGGTCAGTTTCTTGCCCAAATGCTCAGATTCTAAAAACCAGTTTCCCGGTTTCTAAGAAACAAAGAATCTTTCTTGACCCGGCTATTATCAGTTCTTTTATCTGGTTGAATGACCCCTCGCCCACCAAGAAAATATGATAATTACCCCTACGTGCGACCGCCCTCATTCGCTCCCTTTATATGGATGGACAGCTTAACTACCCAAAAGCTAGTTTACATATTTTAAAAGACCAACATCCAAACAGCCTCACTTTTAGGAACCATTACCAAAAAACCAGGGTTTAAGAAACTGAAGGGGATCCAAACAGGACCTCAGCCTGGCACTGCCTCGGAGCCTATAATCTTATGGAGTACTGCCGCACCACGATAGATCCACTTCCTGAAGCCTCTTGCAAACCCGCGCAATATACAAGTTGGACAAACTATTTTTGGCACCGGGATGTGACAGCTAGCTGGATCCACGGGGATGAAAAAACATGCATGTTCAGCATGGAAGGAGCCTATTAGGGCTTCAAGGTACAATGGCTTGAATATGTCAGTGGTGCTCCACTTAGTTCTAATAAGTGATCATATATACAAATAAGGCTGCATATTTCAAAGGTATTTAACTGAACAAAAAAAAAAGGTGCACCTTTCGATTTTGTTGGTACAGAACAAATTCTCTCTAACTTTAAGAGAAAGGTTGTCAAGAAGACAATGTGAAGAATATATACGCACTTTGCATAGGTATTGCGAGAAACGAGAAAAACATGATGAATACGATGGCCACCACGCATACCAGGCCACTATCGCTGCTCCTCATTTTTATCATTACGTTCTCCTAACAGAAATGAGTATATGGGCTGGGCATGAGCAATGGCCACGGTTTCCTCACATCATTGATTTATATCGATCTTTACCAGGCAGATATGCATGCCATTAACCCAATCAATCAGTTCATGTTCCTTGTTTTTAATTGTTGTTGACAATCCTATAAATGCTGGCTGCTATTTTTTTGTTTGCCTACGATTTAGTTCGGCCATATGGCAAGTATTTATTCACAGTCAAACTATCTCCAATTTATGTCAAAGAAATATTTTTTTACTCTTGATTAATGGGCATTGCTTATACTAGATTACTATTGTCGCAAAATTACAGCCAGCCATTAGATTCCCCGTCGATTTGATGTTATTCATCATACTATCATATTCTTGCAGAATTTAATTAGTAATAATGAAAACGCACTACATATATAATTTTGACTCTGTAGCAAATTCTTGTTTAATGCCTCTCACTACAACATAAAATTGTTTCCCTGTGGATGATCTGTTTTCATGGGAGGCATGAAAAGCCTCCACAGTAATTGCCTATTTCCGTGGTGGTTTTGCCTATTTTCATGAGGGCTTCTGGCTCACAAGAAAATTTCATTCTGTGGTAGCCTCGGGATGACATGCTATTACTAGTAATTACATTATCGTACATGCCGCAATTTTTCTGTAGCTATCTTTTCAGTTTGATTGTAACTAAATTATTATATATTCTTTCCTATTTTTTAACCAAAAATTAATATTGTCTTAACAATATTATCAACTAAAAAAATCAAGAGCGAAATCCTCATTTGCCATAGGAATTTTTTTCACCCGTTGCTTACCATCAAAAGTTTGCAGTTTCTATATCTATCATCAGATCAAAATTCGCATCCCCGTTCTGCCACTCCAGATCAAATGAGGCTATAGCGGGCTATAACAGCTAAGTTGTACATGAGGGAAAATAGAGGCAGACCCTCTAAAACAGCTATAACAGGCAATAGCGGTACCTATAGCCGGCTATTTAAAACCCTATGCGTAAGTATCATGAAGGAATTAATTAAAAAATGAAATAGCTAGGTGAATTGTTTCAAAAAATAATTGTTAGGGAAGAAAAAGGAATGCCGAAGTATCATGTAGAAATGTGAATTTTAGTAAAAACAAAGAATGTGAAAGAGTCTATTGTTAATTTACCTATGTTAAACAAAATTCAATTGAGAATTATTCCGCATATGTAGGTAATAATGACCTCGATGGTCTCATTTTGAATTTTTTACAGTATTTAAAATCTTGAGGGGAATTACAAGAGAAGATGGATTGACAAGGGAAAATGGCCAGTCGAGATCGAGGAGTAGCATATTGACTCTTTACAAGGTGAGCGGTGCTGATTAGTTTGTTCATGTAGTGAAATCTTGTGTTGCCCATACAATATAGTTTTCCCGTACGTGCTGTTGTTGATCATTCGAGTCTTGATATTGAATTCCAACTGACATGCAGGAGCCAAACAAATCGAAAAGATAATTTTTGGTTGATGTACATAAATATGAAGGTGACAAATCAGGATATAATAACCAGGTCACGCTATAGGTGAAGCCGTGAAGGAGGCCATACAGAGTTCCACTTGGAATTAACGGAACATCCACAATACTTTTTTATTGATTTCTTGCTATGGGTGATTTCATAAAGCCACCTCGTCAGAAATATCGTGTTGATAAATCATTACACGCACCTGCCCACCAATTAATTACTAGTTTTCTTAGGGGAATCCAGACTGCACTCCGGCCTGTGGAACGCTCAACCAGTTGACAGCGCAATCATATTTTCCAATTCAATCAGTTGAGAAGAAGAAAAAAAAAAAACGTACGCGCCTGATCGCATCCAATCCAATATAATTTGGAGCCAGCATCCTTGCCGCCATGCATGCAATTAAGTTGATGTTGATATGGTATCCTCAACATTCACGCAGCTGACATCCCATCGTTCTCAGGGAAAAAGATTGTTGCCACCACCGCTTATCACATTTTTTCGCTTTTGAAGCCATTGATGATTGTTCGACTAAGGACAATTGTAACAACGGAGCAGCAGCATGCCAGAGTATGGACGTCGTTACTCATCAAGCCGTTCAATGCAATGGATGTCTCGTCTTCTCTAACAACCACTACTACACGCTTTGTCCGCATCCCGCCCTGATCTGCAGCGCAGGCAGGAGAGTGAGAGTCCGTGCTAAAAGTCAAGAGGGACTGCAGTACAGTTAGAAAGCAATATATATAGCGACAAGTGAAAGAGAAAATAATGGATTCGTGCGTGGGTCTCAAAATGGAGAGGTGGACGACGATGGGTGAAGCCGATCGAGCGCGTCATCACGTACTGGCGCCGTCGAGTCGGTGGTAGCCCTGCGACTTGACCTTGGAGATGAAGATCGGTACGGCACTCAGCAGAATAGCAGATGATGGACAGGGCGATGTGATGGGGAGAAGCTAGGAAACGAAGAAAGCAGATGATGGTAGGTAGAGAAGGAAATTAAGCACAGAAAATGCAATACACGTACTACGTAGAGAGAAGGTGGAGAAGAGGACTGCTTCAATTAATGTGCATACACAAGGAAATTAGTGCGTTAAGTAGAGGCTTGATCGAGATTTGTGAAGCTAGGGGTTGGGGTGTCATCGATTTGCAGATGGAATTGAAAACCAAGGTTAAGACACTGGTGGACCGATCTAGCTACAAGGTACTGGTGGCAATTAAAATAGGAGTTACTGACATGAGGAGAGATATATACACTCCAACAATGCTAAGATCGGCTCATGGCTCATCACGTACCATGAATCAAATATTATTAGGAAATTTACACTTGATGAATCATTCAGGATTGTTGATTGGATCAGGCCAATACAGGAGGAGGGGGCGGTGGTGCGTGCATCAGTGGTTTACAATTCAAACAAGTGTTAAACAGTGCATGCAGTATAAGTACGTAGTTCACTTTTATTGAGCGTAGCAAAGGATCGATACACATATATCTAGTTTTACTATCCAAAATAATAGCCATTAGTTTCTCTAAACTAATGGCCATTAGTTTGAGGGTACATTTGTAATTGCAAAAACATTTAAAGAATTTACGTTTTATATTACATAAAAGAGTTGTTCGGACAGCCCATATTTCTGTGAAGCCCGATAAGGGGGAAAAAAAAAAGCCCCAAAATTGTGTACAGGGCGTTTAGCGAGCACCGCCAGCATCGTACTCGCCGGGCATCGCCTTCCCCTGCGCCGCAATTCTTTATAGTTCAAACTCAGGCATTTGGTGTTAGATTTTTTTTCCCAATCTGTGTTTATATATCTTTTGAATTGAAAGGGGTATGGTAAGGTTTGTTCAGAAGAGAAAACGCATAGATGTGTTATTTTTTTATTATGACAATCACCATGCGCAGATGTCAGCTTAATGCGTATGTATGGCCACGAGAGCTGGGCTGCTGCTCCTTTTTTTAATGCGTGAACTGCAATGTTTTGGTAGAGTTCATGCGGTCGCAGGTAAACAACAAAATTTCTTGTCTGATCATGGCAATTAGCAGTCCTTGCTTTGGGCCTGTGCGATGCTATTTCCGATTTTGTGCATCCGCCGGGAAGCCACCGCCAGCGGCGGCGGCGGCGGCCGAATAACGACGAACCCTAACTGGTGACCCTACCGAGCCAATAATAATGATCAAATTAGAATTGAATTAATGAACACCGAAATTCATTCGATTATTAATTTGATTTCATTTGTAAAAATAGAATTATTTACTATAAACTTACTATTCTTTCCTATATTACCCTTACTAATGGCCATTAGTAGAGGATCTCTGATATTAAATCTGGACCGTCGGATCAAACTAATGGTCATTAGTTTGGAGAAACTAATGGCCATTATTTTGGACCGTAAAACTCCTCATATCCTGACATGAGAGAGATATATACACTCCAACGATGCTAAGATTGGCTCTCTTGACTTTGAGGAAAGCTAACGAAAATACATTCGAATTATTGGGCACGCAGGCCAACTGATGATCGATATGGAACTTATATAATTACTAGCTAGCTATAGGGATCGACCGATGATACATTCATTATTCATTCTGCTGCGCTTTAGGGCTAGTCCTTTCGATCGATCAGGAGTACGTCGTCTTGACTAGACTGCAAGCCACGATACGAAAAAAAAAACCATAATTAAGAATCAGAGTAGTAATAATAACAACAGAAACAAGCAAGCTAAGGCACGACATGACACGAAGTCGATCAGCTTGTTAGTAGTATGTATTACCGTCTTCATTGAAGCCTTCATTCAATCACACCGGGACGGTGTTGTTCCCGGCGTCGTGGTCGCTCACCTCCGGCCCGCCGGAGACCTGGTGGTGGAAGCACGCGACGCGCTAGTGACCTCCTCGGGGGAGCCGCCGGCGACGGCCCGGTTGCTGTCCACCGACGACTCCGCCTCCGCCTCCGCCTTGCCGCATCCGCATCCGCCTCCGCACAGGCGGCGGCAAAGGGCGAAAAGCTTGAGAGAAACGACGACAAGGCCTACGAAAGCAAGGATGCCAACGCAGACGTAGGCGACGTAGATGAGGACGCGAAGAACGGGATCGGGCTTCATGGATCGATCGCTGATCGTTCACGATCAGATGGAATGGAAGTGGAAATGGAAGAAGAAGAAGAAGGTCTTGCTCTGATCTCTTCTCTTGTTGAGCTAGCTAGGCAAGCGTGCCCTCTGCGGCGAGCGAGCTACGTCTCCGCGCGCGAGCTTAAGTAGCCGATCGATCAGAGTGCGTGGCGGCTGGCAGATCGAGGAGAAGGCGACGGCGCTGAGCGCCGCGTCGTCGTCTAATCGGACCGGCCGGAATACGTAACGTACGTACTGCCATTTGCTTCGTGTTTAATTTGATTGGTTTTTTTTTTTGCGATGAAAATTTGATTGTTGAGTGCCAGCATAAAACCAAATGATACTGTACGTGACCTTACTATAGTACTCCATTTTGCAGTGCTGAATATAACGAAACCACCCACATACGCCTGCAGATCGATCGAGAATCAAACCAAATACTAGTACTACCGTGCTGTGTTGTAATTAACATGGCCTGTTAATTTGTATTGTAAGCAACGACAACGCGCATGCATGCTTTCTAGTACAAGGTCATCGCAGCAGTCGGATCCCGGCCGTGGAATTCAGAGAAGGTATATTGCGCCGCCGGCCGGAAACGTACATGCATGCGCGCGCATTGCTCAGTCTCCGGCCATCTGATCCGGCCTCTCCATCGATCGGGGCGTGCTCGTCTCTCCATCAACCAGGAAATAAACGACCAAGTCACATCGGCTTCTGCTGTGTCAAATCCTGGACCGCACGTGCGCTACTTATCGGACGGCTTCCGGGACCAAGGGTGGTCATCGACTCCGGTACGTGGCCGCCGCCGTCTTCAGCAGCATTGAACGTCGCGACCCAAGTCTACACGGGCGCTCCCTCCCGGCCGGCTGCCCAAGCTGCTCAGGCAGAGCGCAAATAGGTAGGAGTACTCCCTTAATTCTTTTTTTTTAATGTCGTTCAGACAAAGCTGTGTAGTTCACTTCTAGTCCATTCTTGTTGTCTGAAACGACAAAAAAAAAAGAATGGAGGGGATATGTCCCAATGCGTTCCGGACACGCCTCTTCCGGGCGGCGTCCATGTCGCAACGCGTTCCTTCACCCGGCTCAGGGCGGCCATCTATACATATGCTTTGTTTCGCGACGCGGATGCTCCAGCTCCTCTGCATGGCTAGCTAATAATTGGATGGCTCATCAAGGGCTCTCAGGACGACGCCTTCCTACAGGTGAGCACCTAATTGGGACTGATATATTGGAACCAGATACGTACATATATACAGTCCGGAAGCTCGCCGTATAGCGGTACGTACCACTGTCCTCCGCCAGCCTACGTATGTGCTTGCGCGGGGCGTCCTTCTGTTTTTGAGACCATGACCGATTCTTGGGTTCAAGACCTCAATCTTCATTCAATCACGTACGGAGTTGCATTGCGTACAAAACTTTTCATGCACGACATGGACCGGAGGAGAGCTGATGAGTGATGAGGAGCAAGTGAGCAACGGCCAGCCAAATGGACCGATCGCGCGAGACAAATTATTTTGACAGGCTTAATTTGCGGATTAATTTGCAACTCGCAACCCCTACCTACCGAATTGGCTTCTAATGTTGCATTTGTCCTATCAATGGAGTTGGAGTTACTACGTGGGATTCTAATTTTGTAACTATGAGACGTACATCAAAGAAATTCCCTTTTCTCAAAAAAAAAGAAGAAAAATAACGTGCAGACTTCAAAATTAACTCCAGCTGCTAAACTAGTGCACGATGCTGAAATTTCATTGAGGAAACAACCAAAAAAAAAAGGGCTGATAAGGGAGATGGACTACATGCATATATACGGGCGGCAAATAATTGATGTGTGACTTCGGCCTGGTTGCACTGGCAAAGAATCAAAACACCCCGATCAACCAATATATATTGACAATGGAAAATAACAAAAACGAAGAAGAAACTAGCATCATCGGTAAAGGAAGCCTTCCACAGAACAACCATCAGTAAGAAAAGGCTCCACACAACACCACTAGTCGCGCACCGAGAGGTGGCAGCTCTGAAAAGATGCTGAAAGAGAAGCGCTGTACGCCTGTATCAGTAGACAGGTTAAAATAGAAAGCAAGGGACCAGGTAAATTACACGCCAAACATTCTATGGGTCTTCCCTGACAAGGTTAAAAAAAATCAATTGCCATGCTTTGGCGCAGGTTGTTCCTGTTTGAATCCAGGATACAATTTTGGAAGAGGAAACTAAGCAAATCTGTCCTTCGAACATGCAAATCATTGCAACTTGGAACACAATGGCCCGCTGCGCTAGCTGCCTAACTTACCAAAGTGCGGCTGAAAAAGCATGCACAGGATCAGGCAAATTGCACACCAAAAGTTCAAAGTTCCGTGCCAGTTATCTCGTGACTTGCGTGAACGTCAAAATCAAATTCCCATGTTTTAGCACAGGTTCTTACCTAAAACCTAAAACTAACCGAGCACGCTCTTCAGAATAAGACCTTCCATTCAGTAAAGGTCTTCGGCATCTTCTTACAGTTCATCATACACAGCACAGAATGTTGCTAAACAGCCTAACCTCTAGTCTTCTACCTAAGCATTATCATTAGGAGTCATCAAGCTGAAGTCAGACAGACAGTCATGCTTCACTGCCCAGGAGAGAGCTTCATCAATTCCATAGCCTTCCTGCAAAAATCAAATGAGCGAAAAAGGAAATTAGGTCAATAACCATTCGTTATCACGGACCGGTCAGACAATAGAAAAGCATACAGAAATAATTAAAAGAAATCACTGAACTAGTGTCGCTGGTCTGTGCAACTATTTGCCATTTTTGGAAGACATTCGAAAGAAGACATAAAGCGGTTACCGTAGTTCTCTTTTTATATCATCATTGCCAGGGTCCAATTTCTCTGCATCCAGAAGCGTGTTGTAAGCTTGCTTGTAATCCTGGACATAGCACATGCGGAACGTGAGGCTTAACCAAATCACAGCTAAATGCGAAGTTTATGAACAGATTGGCAAGCTTTATTAGAGGTGTCTCTCACCTTGAGTAGCATGTGAGCTGCAGCCTGACGGTAGCAAGCTTTTGCCCAGTCAGGCTGCAACATCCTGCACCGGGTTGCATCCGACAGAGCACCTTTACCGTCGCCCATTTTCAGCTTACAGAGGCTTCGGTTTGAATAGAGCTTTGCATCTGGTTTGCACTGTAGCAACTATGATAGAATACGACAGGTCATACAATCACACTCCCCAAGACTAACAAACGGCAATTGGATGTTACCAGTAATGTGTATGCAGATCATGGACTTCACAGATTGCAAGAGATATATAGAAATATGTCTACAAACTTTTCATTGTGTCGGAAGGTCCAGTTTTCTTCCAAATGATTGGAAAAACTAAAGTCATGTCATTGCAATCGTATGCAAGAGCAATCCTGAACTCCATGCTGCTAAAAGTGTGTATTTCATAGCACTCTTAATTAGATAAGGCTTCAAGCTTATATCAATATCAGTTTGTCTATAATCAGATCTACTCATAACATCATGAAACGTGATGAAATCATCGCCACTATTGAGTTAAGCGAACCACAACAGGTTCTTTAACCGAAGGAAACTAGAAAAGAAATTCTAGTTAGCAAGCAAGAAAATATTTTCTCCTTCTAAACCATGACAGATAAAAACCAATACTTACCAAACTATAATTGTTTGATGCCTGGGCATACTTCTTCTGCCTAAATAAATCATTTGTCTGTGACTTAAATATGGATAATCTTTTCTCAACGACCTCTTCATCCTAACAAAGAATGAAAGCTTCATGTAATGACGCAGATTAAGTATTTGAATTGCAGAACATAATGATTTCAATGAGTTCTTCTGCCTAAATAAATCATTTGTCTGTGACTTAAATATGGATAATCTTTTCTCAACGACCTCTTCATCCTAACAAAGAATGAAAGCTTCATGTAATGACGCAGATTAAGTATTTGAATTGCAGAACATAATGATTTCAATGAGAACAAAATTCAACATCTTGTTCTCCTTAAAAACAAAAGAAAATCTTTATCTTCAAAATTTCCCATATATTAGTAGCTAGGTCCAACTCTATTAAATGCTTATGCAGCAACTCAAGTGCACATGGTGACAATTCAATTGCTGAAAATCAAACAGCTCGTGTCTTCATCATCAACAAAGACCCAATATCTATAACCAGAAAGGAAAATACATTTAGCATTGCAGGATTTTTCAACTTTTGCTATAAATTAAACTTCTGGGTTGATTTTCAGGGCCTAATTGACATAAGGTGCAGCATGTAATTGATAGTGACTTGTTTCTTTGTTGATGTAAGGTTCTATTTCTCCACAAACCTGAAAGTCAAAGTCTTTTGAATAAGGGATCAAACTCAAGCAACAGGAAATTCAAGAGGGAATCATATAAAGTTGATTTAAAAACGATGCATTACGGTTGAACAAGAATACAGTTTATCTATACCATGCAAGCAATTTCATGTATGGGAAGAGCACTCCAGCAATCGGAAATGGCATATTTGTCCAGAAAAAGCTAACATACCAATGGGTTTGTACTTTTAATCTTTGTATAGGCGATTACTCCATCAATACTCCAGTTCGGGACATCTGGAATTGGTGAAGTCAATGGCAGCAGCATTTTAATTTCTTCCCTGCATTCACGTAACGCAGCACGCTCTATTGGCAAAAAACCCATCTACATAGAGGGAGAAAAATTTCAATCAGCAACTCATATAGAAAATTATAATAATAAGTGACAAAAACAGGGATCTGGATGATATTGTGAACAGGATGTTTCAACTAAGGATTTAAGGAAGCAACAGTATGCTTTTTTATAGAAAACAAAAATAAGCAGGCATATGCTCCAAATGTCCTATAATGTGCATACATATGTAGCATTTCGTGCTAATACATTGTGCGCTGCAGTTAGATTCTACCAACAATTCATGATATTCAACACGGGGAGTGAGGGTTAAGTCCTCAATTAGAAAGGATCCACACAAGTAGAATTATTAGCTAAGGATGCGTGTGGACTATATGGTCAACCATGCTACATTGACTGTGAAGTATATATTTGCACAGCAACAAAACACTTTCTTTTGAGACGAACTCAAGATCAGTCAAATAGTAAACATTAGTGTCCATCGATTGATATAAAGTAGTAGAAGGTAAAATAATAGCGTCCCTATCGGCTGTGTTTAATCGGAGTTTGTAGTCAAAGAACTCATTGCTAAAACAGTTTGTCCTCAAAAAAACATAATCAGTGAATGTTGTGGACGCGTTCGTGGGCCGCACGTACCGGCGTCGCTCCAAGGATGGTGCGGCAAATAAAAGTGGCTAAGGACGGCGTGAACAACATCAACAAGAATAATCAGGGAGTTAGTTAGTTAGTTGCTTGAGTCCAGGAGTTTGTTAGTGTGGCGCCTATCTATAAAGGCAGCCGGGTTTGTGAGTAGTAATTAGCGAAGAACATTAGGTCTCCCTGTTGGGCGAGAGCTGATCTTCGGTCGCCGTGGCTGGCCATCAGTCCGGCGACAAGAGCGGCTCCTCGCCGCCCAGATATCCAATTCGTTCGTGTTCTCAATCCATTGCACTACTCGTGTCTCCCCTGCGTACTCCTCACCGCCGACGTCGTAACAATTTGGTATCAGATTCATCCGTCGCATCGCCATCCATGGCCGGCGACGATGTCGATCCTGAGACCATGTCCGATTCGGAGAAGCTGATGCGGTTGCTGGCCCAAGTGACCACCATCAACAACCGCCTGGACTCCCACGACAACCGCATCTCACGCCAAGAGAAGAAGGCCGTCGACGACATCCCGGAACACCGCGACAGCAACGACGGCGTTCCACCTCCCGAGCGTCGCAGCCATGGCGGCGGCGGCGGCGGCGGCGGCGGCGGCGGCGGTGGCGGTGGCGGTGGCGGTGGCGGCGATGGCTTCCGTGGTGGGCGCTTCGACGACGATCGCCGTCACGGCCCACGCCTCCCAAAGATCAACTTCCCCCACTACGACGGCGAGGTCGACCCGCTCACCTAGGTGAACAAGTGCGAGTCGTACTTCCGCGGCATGCGCACGATGGCAGAGGAGAAGGTGTGGCTCGCCTCCCTTCACCTCGACGGCGCGGCGGCGGACTGGTACTACGCTGGAGCGCGACCATGGCGTCGTCTCCTGGGCACGCTTCGTCGAGTACATCAACCTCCGTTTCGGCCCCCCCCCCCCATCCGCACCAATGCGTTGGCCGAGCTGAAAGATCTCCACCGCACCGGGACCGTCGAGGAATACCAGCGGCAATTCCTTGCGCTCCTGTGCCGGTGCTAGGACTTGACCCCGGCCCAGCAGATCAATCTGTACACAGCTGGCCTGGGCAAGCCATTGCGCACTGACGTTGAGCTGCAATCTCCCACTAACTTGCAGATGGCGATGAGTCTCGCCCGTGCCTACGAACAGCGCGTGGCGGACGATGTCGACGCCGGCAAGACATCTTCGCGTGGCGCGGCGCGTTCCACAACAACGCTCGCCAAACCACTGCCATCAGCTACCGCGCCGCCGGCTCGACCCGCGACATCGACAGCTTCTTCACGCCCCCGCTTCCGCCGCCTTCCACCAGAGGAGCTGGCGGCCAAGCGTGCGAACGGGCAGTGCTACTACTGCCCGGAGAAGTACGTCGACGGCCACAAGTGCGCTGGCAAGAACCTCTTCATGCTCGAGGTGGAGGATGGCGCGAACGTCGACGCCGCGCTTGAGGAGCTCGGCATCTCGCTCCACGCCCTCACCGGGATCGGCGCCGCGCACACCATGCGCCTCAAGGTGACGATCGGCGGCGAATCGTTCGTCGCGTTGGTCGACTCCGGCTCCACGCACACCTTCATCCACGACGACGTCGCCCGCCACCTCGACCTGAAGGTGCTGCCACGCCCGGGCCTCTCCGTCAAGGTCGCCAATGGCGATCGCGTCCGCAGCGCCGGCGTCTGCCCGCGCACGCTCCTTACCATCGGCGACGAGCGCTTCATCGTCGACATCTACTCGCTGCCGCTCCACGGCTTCGACGTCGTCCTCGGGGTGCAGTGGCTACGCACCTTGGGCCCCATCACATGGGACTTTGAGGAACTCACGATGCAGTTCATGCGCAACGGCGACGTTGTCACGTGGACTGGCGTCGACGGCTCCCTCACCTTCTGCACGGCAAGCATCGGCGACGTCGACGACCTCATGAACGTCCTCATCGCTTCCTTCGACGACATCTTCGCCGAGCCGCGGGGACTGCCACCGGCGCGCGCACAGGACCACCACATCCATCTGTTGCCGTCTGCCTCGCCGGTTGCCGTGCGCCCGTACCGCTACCCCCAGCTCTTGAAGGACGAGATCGAGCGCCAGTGCGACGACATGCTCGCGCAGGGCATCATCCGCGTCAGCACGTCGCCGTTCTCCTCGCCGGTCCTCCTCGTCAAGAAGCCCGACAACACGTGGCGGTTCTGCGTCGACTACAGGGAGCTCAACGAGATCACCGTCAAGGACAAGTTCCCCGTGCCTGTGGTGGACGAGCTCCTCGACGAACTGGCTGGCGCCCGCTTCTTCACCAAGCTCGACCTCCGCAGCGGGTTCCACCAAGTTCGCATGTACGGCGCTGATGTCCACAAGACGGCGTTCCGAACGCACCATGGCCACTTCGAGTTCCTGGTGATGCCCTTCGGCCTGACGAACGCACCATCCACTTTCCAAGCCATGATGAATGCTGTGTTGAAGCCGTTCATTCGTCGATTTGTACTTGTGTTCTTTGACGACATTCTCGTGTTCAGTTCTACTTGGTCAGAACATTTGCAGCACGTCAAAGCGGTCTTCCAGGCGCTCCGCGACCACGAGCTGTCCCTCAAGCGCTCCAAGTGCTCGTTCGGCGCGCCATCCGTGACCTACCTCGGGCACGTGGTGAGCGCCGACGGCGTCGCCATGGATGCCAGCAAGGCGGCGGCAGTGGAGTCGTGGCAGCGCCCGCGCAACGTCAAGGCGCTGCGCGGCTTCCTCGGACTCGCGGGGTACTACCGCAAGTTCATCGCGGGGTACGGCACCGTCGCGGCACCATTGACGGCGCTCCTCAAGAAGGACGCGTTCTCTTGGAGCGAGGGCGCCGAGCAGGCGTTCGCCGCCCTCAAGCACGCGTTGACGTCGGCTCCCTTGCTGCAGCTGCCCGACTTCACGCGGCGGTTCGTCGTGGACTGTGATGCCTCCGGCACGGGCTTCGGCGCCGTCTTACACCAGGGCGATGGCGCCGTGGCGTACTTCAGCCGCGCCGTGGCACCCCATCACGCCAAGCTCCCGGCGTACGAGCGCGAGCTCATCGGGCTCGTCAAGGCGGTGCGCCACTGGCGTCCCTACCTCTGGGGCCGCCCCTTCACAGTACGCACCGACCACTTCAGCCTCAAGTACATCCTCGACCAAAGGCTCTCCACGATCCCACAGCATACATGGGTGAGCAAGCTGTTCGGCTACGATCTCACGGTGGAGTACAGGCCCGGGAAGCAGAACGCCGCGGCGGACGCCTTGTCGCGCCGCGGCGTGGACGACGACGACGTGGTGGCCAACATGATCTCGTCCCCGACGTTCGAGCTCTACGATCAGCTCCGTGCCGAGCTGCGCATGGACCCGCAGGCCTGCGACATCCGCGCCAAGCTTGCTGCCGGCGATGCCGACGCTGGGTGGACTGAGGTTGATGGCCTCCTTCTCTTCAATGGCCGCGTGTTCGTCCCGGACGCGTCCTCGCTGTGGCCTCAGCTCCTGACAAGCGCGCACGAGGGCGGCCACGAGGGCGGACAGAAGACACTCCACCGCTGGCGCGCGACGTTTTACAGCCCCACGGCTGTCCGGCGCATCCGCGACTTCATCAAAAGTTGCGTCGTGTGCCAGCGGAACAAGACATCGCACCTGCACCCCGCCGGCCTTCTCCAACCTCTGCCGGTACCATTCGAGGTGTGGAGTGACATCTCGATGGATTTCATCGAAGGATTTCCTCGCGTGGGTGGCAAGTCCGTCATCTTGACGGTCGTGGATCGCTTCTCCAAGTTTGCCCACTTCATTCCTCTCAGCCACCCGTACTCTGCCTCCTCGGTGGCGCGAGCGTTCTTTGAGAACATCGTCAAGCTGCATGGTTTCCCTTGCTCCATCGTGAGTGACCGGGACACCGTGTTCACGAGCAGCTTCTGGAGCGAGCTGTTCAAGTTGCACCGCGTCCAGCTGAACATGAGCTCTGCGTTCCACCCGCGGACCGACGGCCAATCGGAGGTGGTCAACCGCGTCATCACCATGTACCTGCGCTGTCTCGCCGGAGATAGACCTCGCTCGTGGTTGTAGTGGCTTCCATGGGCGGAGTTCTGCTACAACACGTCCTACCAGTCGGCGATCAAGACCACTCCGTTCCGCGTCGTCTACGGCCGCGACCCGCCGCCGCTCGTTCCTTACCAGCCTGGCACGGCGCGTGTGGCGGCTGTTGATCAGCAGCTGAAGGACCGTGATGAGTTCCTCGCCGAGATCAGGGAGCGACTACTTCACGCGCAGGACGCCATGAAGTCGCTGCAAGACCAACATCGCCGCGACGTCGAGTTCGCCGTCGATGAGTGGGTGTGGCTGCGTCTACACCGCCGCACTGCTGCAGGCATTACCCCGGCGTCCCCGTCCAAGCTTGGGCCACGCTTCTACGGCCCCTACCAGGTGGCTCAACGCATTGGGGAAGTGGCCTACCGTCTGCGTCTTCCGGCCAAGGCACGCATCCACGATGTGTTCCATGTGTCGCTGCTGAAGAAGTTCGATGGCGAGCCGCCTGAGGAGGTCGTCCAGCTGCCAAACGTGTACCACGGCCGCGTCGTCCCTATGCCGCTCACGGTGCTTCGTGCAAGGCTCAACCGCAGGCGCTGGGAGCTGCTGGTGCGTTGGGAAGGACGCGCCGAGGTGGACACCTCGTGGGAGAAGCTGGATGAGTTCGTCAAGACCTACCCTGATGTGCAGCTCGCGGACGAGCTGTTTGTCGGGGAGGGGGGAAATGTTGTGGACGCGTTCGTGGGCCGAACGTACCGGCGTCGCTCCAAGGATGGTGCGGCAAATAAAAGTGGCTAAGGACGGCGTGAACAACATCAACAAGAATAATCAGGGAGTTAGTTAGTTAGTTGCTTGAGTCCAGGAGTTTGTTAGTGTGGCGCCTATCTATAAAGGCAGCCGGGTTTGTGAGTTGTAATTAGCGAAGAACATTAGGTCTCCCTGTTGGGCGAGAGCTGATCTTCGGTCGCCGTGGCTGGCCATCAGTCCGGCGACAAGAGCGGCTCCTCGCCGCCCAGATATCCAATTCGTTCGTGTTCTCAATCCATTGCACTACTCGTGTCTCCCCTGCGTACTCCTCACCGCCGACGTCGTAACAGTGAAGTGAATAAAACTCAGTATAATCATAACCTGAGTTTACTGGGCCAGAATCAGGGGAACATCTAGAAAATATGGAATAAGAATTAAGAAACATACATCATCTGGAACATTTGGGTCTGCCCCAGCCTTCAACAAGAAAGGAATTAAGTCTGTATAACCACCCTGGCCTGTAGCAAACAATAGAGGAGACGCCAAAGAACCTTTGCAATGAACATCGGCACCAGCCTGTGAAAAGGATTGTGTAACAGAAGTTCAAAAAGGTTAACATGGAACGTTTCAGTAAGCAAAATGATAAGCGGTAGAATAAAATGAGTAAGTACTGGCCTGAAGAAGTAGCTTCACGCATTTCAGCGAGCGTATAACAAAAGCGCTGAATAGTGGAGTGGCGACTTTGCCGGCAACAGTGTTTGGCTAAAAGCACATCATTAACATTTCACCTCAGTAGATGGGTAAGCAACAAAAACCAAATTTAAAACTATGGCAGCTAAGACAAAGTAACGAACTGATGGATTCTACTGTTCTACTACCTTCTATCTATTCATTTCAAAATCCAGTGAAGAAAATAAAAGAAGAAACAATGAGGATGTATACATTTGCGTTGTGGTCCAACAAAATCTTCAGTGTCTTATCCTGATCATTGGCCGCAGCATGATCAAGTGGTGTCCCATGGCCACAGTCTATGTCGACAGGTATTCCTTCGGAAAGCAGGAACTCTGTTACCTTACAGCTTCCTGCGATAAATGTGATGAGTCCACAAGTCATGAGCAACAGAATAAACATAGTACATAATAACGAACAACCAGTTACATGACCTAAATGTGGAACAAGCATGTTTATATCCATCCTTCGCCAGTAATATATCAAAAGGACAAATAACTAAACTGCATGATAGATAAAAGATGACATCACTAGATTTTTAACTGAAACTACTCACACAAAATACTTAGTAACACAGGCAGGGGAAGAACCTGAGCACACAGCATAGTGTAGAACTGAGCGTCCTTTTGCGTCTGCTTTCATTGGATCACCACCATGATGAAGAAAATATTTCACAGTGCAAACATCACCCGACTGAGCAGAGAACATAAATGGTGTAACACCTGCAAGAAAATAATAGAAAGGCAGCATATATATCAGAGCGCGGTCAGTTGCCAGGAGAAGTAAAGAGTTTTTTGTAAAAATATTTTTCGAGGTCAGGAGAAGTAAAGAGTTAGAGAAGGACCTTTAAATTGCTCTACACCAGCAGCCATATTCGGATCACCCCCTAGTTCCCCTACCAGGTACTTGCAGACCTCCAGATGGCCGTGGGCTGCCGCGCAGTGCAGAACTCCAAAGCCATCTATGATAACCGAAAGGACAGCAGCTGGTCCCATGCCAAGGTTCTTTATGATACCTTCGCACAAAGCAAACACCGAAAATCATCGCACCATGGAAGTGGATAAAAAAAACATAACAAAACAATCAGAAACAACCACCGCACTAATTTGAAGGGAACAAAGCAACATGCAACAAATACAACATTCATCATGAAACATGTTCAAAAAGACTTGTATGTTTAGCATCATTGAGAACAAGTTTTCTTATGCAAATCAAAGAACAAGGTTACAGCATGAAGGACTAGTTTAAGATAAAAGGAACTAATGCTGCATATGGCAATTGCTAAGTAACTAAATGACTTGAAACGCATTGCTTATCCGCAGGCCGTCATGAAGTCAGGAGTTCAACGCAGGATCAGGGGCAAACACATACACCTTCACCAAAATAGACACAGGAAAGACCATCGCTGCTCGGTCCTCTGGCGAGCAAGGCTCTTCACCATACATCAGGCGAATAATCATCAAGTAACGCATAGTACACAAACAAACAACCTTACTAACTCGAAACGAACAAATCAAGGTACAGCAGGCACGACATCATTCATTCATTCTGCCTGATACATGTTGCAAAGATTTATGCTTTGAGTGGTTGAAAACACATTTTCTTATGCAAATCAAAGAGGACATCGTTGCTGTAACGGTTTACCATGAACGACACCAGTCAAGGTAAAGGAACCGGTGGTGCGGTCTCACAGTTGGTAGGAAGGAAACAGAACAAATCTGACATTAACTGCAAATCCGTAGCTCTTGTGAATGCAGGACCTCAATCACGCGAATAACCATCAAGTAACGCACGGTACACAAACAACAACCTTACTAACTCCTGATACATGCATGTTGCAAAGATTTATGCTTTGAGTGGTTGAAAACACATCTTCTTATGCATATCTAAGAGGACTTCGTTACTGTAACAGTTACCCATGAACGACACCAGTCAAGGTAAAGGAACCGGTGGTGAGGTCTCGCAGTTGGTAGGAAAGGAAACAGAACAAATCTGACATTCACTGCAAAAGTGCAAATCCGAAGCTCTTGTGAATGCAGGACCTCAATCACGCATGATCAGATCAGGGTAGGGGCATACAGCACAGCACCATCGAAATAAAAGAAAGAACTTGGAGATTAACTTACAAAGAAACAACGAAGCTGATACATGTATGCAGCATTGCAAAAATCACCAACCAAAAGAGTTTCTTTTACTTCTCCCGTCGAATGAGGAAAAATGTTCAGCTGGATTTAAGCTCGAACACGGCGTGAGCGTCACTATGGTACCTCTAGGTGGCACGCATGGGCCCAGACCAAGATAGGGCGATTCGGCACCGGAGGCATGCGAAAGGACCAAACTTTACAGGGGATTGACGGGTGCCGTACCTTTGAGGCGGCGGAGGTTGCCGTCCAGGGCGGCCTGGAGGAGCGAGCCGTCTCCTGCACCCACACGCACATACGGCGACCACCGTCAGAATCAATGCGGCCCGGTCCGCCCGCGGGGCGCGCGCGAGCGGGAGAGGGGAGACGGAGGAGAACCGGAGCAGAGGAGCGCGGACTTACCGGTGGCGGCGACGGCGGGGGTGAGGTAGATGAAGGGCAGCGCCATGGCTCGCCGCCGCGTCGATCTCTCGCTCGTGAGGCCGCGTACGGAGGAGGCGGAGGAGGAGAGGAGGAGAAGCTTCCAGCGGAAGGAGGCTGATTGGAGTACTGGACTGGAACCACTGCCGCTGGGGGAGGGAGAGGACGGGAGCGGAATGGGGTTTTCACTTTGCGTCGCTTCAGTGCGGCCGGGGTAGGACGTCGTGGACCGGGTGTTGGTGCGCTGGCGGCGCCCTCGCGCGGGCTTTTGTCATTTTGCGCGGACGGGCGTAGCTGCACCGGGAGCACAGACTTGAGTGCGAGGGAGGCAGGGCTGCAGACGAGCGTGCCGGTGGACGAGCGACACGTTGCGGCCAGGAGGCACCAAAAGCTGCTGCTCGGCGTCGCGAGCTCGGCTTCCAGCTGCAATTGACACGACGCGTTTCACAATGGGTCTTTTCTTTTTGTTACAATAGGTGTTTCGTTTACCGAAAATGGATATTTCAATAGATAGGATGGTTATATAAACCAAACTTTTTCTTGGAGGGGGGGCGGACGCCCCCTGAGGTTGTATGAGGTTGATATTAGACTCATTTTATAGTGATATATTTTAATAAAAAACATACTTCTATGGCGGGCACAGCAATGCAAAGACGCCCTTAAACTGGAACCTACCGTCTACGGATAAGAGGAGAGTGAACTTTAGACTTTTCATTCATGCAGCGATCACAGAGTCATTGCACAAGAGTATTTTGAATGAAAAATATTATAAATGAGGGCTCAGAGGATATGGTCATTTTAGTTGAATAGAGTTGCATGGATGTTGTTTTTTTATTGTACTCCTTATCGATGGTGTTTCTTGGATTTGAAGGTTAGACATTGTGCTAAATAATTTAGTCAACCTAAGATTTAGGGCCTGTTCAGCTGGTATACTTCTCGCTGGCTGGGCTGCTTGCTGCAGAGTAATATGGCTGCTCTGCTGAGTGATATGACTCATGTTCGGCTGCTAGACAGCCAAAACGTGACCAGCCGAACAGGCCTTTATTTTTCTCTTTTTATTACACAACATAACTCAATTACTCAGACACTCACAACGCGCACACACACTCATCTTTATAAACGTACATACGCAAAATTCTATCTCTATAAGCATTTTCGAAAAGTGAGCCGGCAAATCTTCGAGATTGACGAAATCACCAGTGATGTGTCGCTGTCGACGGCCACAACACCTACCGTTGAAAGCACAATGCCCTTAAACCTATAAATTTCGCTCTCATTGAGAGTGGGAACCCGATGCGCTACTGAGCCGTTGTAAGTTGTAACCCATTAGGCTACATGCTTTTGCTCAAGGTTTATTCTTCCGTTGCTACAAAACACACATGGGAGAGCAACCCTGGGCCATGGGCCTCAGCTAAGTTGAATATCCCATTTGCAAAAAATAAAAATAAAAATAAAGATGAATACTCCTTCCGTTTTAATTTATAAGCAGTTCTGGCTATGTTTTTAGGTGTCCAGGTTTATTAAACATTCTCTGAATCTGGACATATGCGGTTCAGAGAATGTTCGAAGAATCTGATACAAAACCGGAGTTACTTATAAATTGAAACAGATGGAGTATGTTTTATTCTGGTTTGGTATAATGCCTAATCTGGAATGTGCTAAGGTTAAAACTGTTTTTTACAGCATCAAATGTGCCGCAGGAAATACCAATTTTATTATTGTACTCCCTCCGTTTTAATTATATGACGCCGTTGACTTTTTTGTTGAACTTTGACCGACAATATAGATTTAAATAAATACTTTCGAATGTGCAATGAATATCATTGGATTCATCACAAAATATTTTAAATTTAATCTATACACTTAGCTAGTTATACAAATATTTTGAATAAGACGAACGGTCAACGTAATGAAGAAAGTCAACGGCGTCCTATATTAAAAAAGGGGGAGTTACAAACATTTTTTTGGCTTTTACAACGGTAAAAAAGAAAGAAAATGGTCGTGCTCCATCCTGGTCAACCCACCTGCGCTGTGGGGGTTCCACCCACCGCTGGCCGCCCACTCCCCGCGTGGCCCACCGGTCAAACCGGTCCTCCTCCCCACGTCGCCACCGGCGACACCCGGTCGCCCCAGCCGCCGCCTTCTTTGGTCCGTCTCGGTTCCCACTCCCATTTCTCGCGAGAAAAAGAAAACCATTTTTCTTTCTGAAGAAAAAGAGAAGAGAGGAACCACAGCGCGGACAGAGGAAATTCGGTCAGGGGACCTCGCCGCCCTCGCCGGTCAAACGCGGCGGCAGCCAGCGAGCTCGCGGACGCCTGTCCTCCGCTGACGCTGCGCCGCCGGACCGGTCCTCCCGTCCGCGCCCAGGTGAGCGCCTTGACCCTCCGGCTCAGCTCCAAACCGTCAGGCCGGCTGTCCCGTTGGGTAGCTAGCGGTGTTCTGTGCTCGAACGCGGAGGGAGCTGGGGCTTGGGGTGGTCGATTCGGCGGCGGCGGGTTTCGATCTGCGCAGGGAGCGTCGTCTGGCCGGTTCCGTGCGGTTTTAGGTTTCACGTGGGAGTAGGAGGATGCGACGTTGCGGTTGGGTTGATGATTCGGTTGGCTATGCCCTGTGCTAGAATGGTTATGTCGGGGTTCACGAATTCTGCCTGTGGTTGGTTAGTACTCTCTGTGTTCGTTCCAGGAGAAATCGAGAGCATCAAGTGATTAAGGGACCATGGAGAATTATAGGTTCGATTTGTGACCGGTTGGCTTGGAGGAGGAATTTTGTTGCTTGATGTTCCTTAGCATTTTGGTTTGGATCTGATTTATAGTACGGTACCCTGTTTCACTGTTTTCGTTAGGACAGAGATGCTTTTGTCCCACGATGATGAGTTAAACAGCAACCTGATTAGTCAGTCTTGTCGTAGTACTGAAACTGAAATACCTCTTGTTTTCTTGCAGGTTGCAGCTTAGGTTTTGAGAAAGATGGGGACGTCTTCCGGCGCAAATTTCCACCCGCAGCAGCCGTCGCCGCAGGGGATGCTGCCGCCTAGGCACGGCCCGCGGCCCTCGGGGCTGCAGACCTCGCTCTCGCTGGCCTCGTCGGAGCAGGTGGGCTCGCCGGACATGCAGGAGCCCGGCTCGAACTCCGACCCGGGGCACGACTCCGCCACCGAGAGCGCGAGTTCCAGGGACACCTGGCCTGCGGAGCCGAACCAGAGCAACGGTGGAGGCGGCGCCGCGGGTGGTCCGAGTAAGGTGGAAAAGGATAAGGAGGTGGCGAATGGTGTCTCCAAGCTGCAGGTTGTCAGGGGACCCTCTCGAGTCGGTGCTATGCTGCTAAGGGAGGTTGCTCGGGAGCGGGTTGACCTGGTTGCTGAGAAGATGAAGATTTTGCCTGAGGAGCACTTGGACGAGATCAAGAATGAGCTCAAGTCGATTCTTGAGGGCAGTGGGGGTCCCCACCATGTTGAGGAGTTCTTGTACCTGCAGAAGCATGTCCAGGACAGGGTTGATTTGACGCCAACCATGCTTTCAATGGCGCACCAGGTGCAGTTGGAGATCCTTGTTGCGATCAAGACTGGGATTCAGGCCTTTTTGCACCCCAGCGTTTCCATTCCCCCGAGCCGACTAGTGGAGATATTCTTGTTTAGGAGGTGCCGGAACATTGCTTGCCAGAGTGCTCTCCCTGCTGAGGAGTGCAGGTGCAATATATGTGCTAATAGGCATGGATTTTGCAACCTCTGCATGTGTGTCATCTGCAACAAGTTTGATTTCGAGGTCAATACGTGCCGCTGGATTGGGTGTGATTTCTGCTCTCATTGGACCCATACAGATTGTGCAATTCAGAATGGTCAGATCGGAATGGGGCAGTCGGTGAAGAGCAGCACTGGCCGTGCTGAGATGCTCTTTAGGTGCCGGGCTTGCCAGAGGACCTCAGAGTTACTGGGTTGGGTTAAGGATGTCTTCCAACAATGCGCTCCTGGTTGGGATAGGGATGCCCTGTTACGGGAGCTCGAGTTTGTTTGTAAGATTTTCCGTTTAAGTGAGGACTCAAAAGGGAGGGTGTTGTACAGGAAATGTGCAGAACTGATTGAAAGGTTGAGGAACACTCCTGCTGATTCCATCAATCCTAGGATGATACTACAAGCGCTCCAAGGTCTGTCTATTTTCCTTAACTGAAACATCCATATGACCTGTTAGCTTCGTAGGTTGCTTCTGTTTGTTCCACTATCTAATTGCTCATTTTCTGACTCTGCTTGATTGTCTTACTTTCTCATAGTACTGTTGTGCTACTTTTTAGTGTCTTGTGCATGTTTTATTATCATGTATTATCTGAATGCTTGTGCTCCCCCAGTCTATTGTTAGGCTATTAAATTGGATTACTCTCACAATCCAACAACATATATGTTCCTTCAATCATATATTGCTATTCCTCTGAGCAACGATTACTGCAACTTTTCTCTGTATTGATTCTGTATTTCTGTCCATATTACTCTCTTAAAATGTGCTGTAAATATGCTGATTTTCAGTAGCTTGGAGAGCGATCAGTAGTGATTAAAATTTGATTTGTGCCATTGATGATGTAAGACATGTATTTGCAGTGATTGAATGGCAACAGGAAGAACCTGTAATGTTGCATTCCGAAAATTCTTCCATTTTGATGCTGTCAGTACCTTTTTTTTTTTAGGCAATCACTAAACTAACTATTGTGATGTATTGGTACAAACGTTTAAATGACTGATCGAGATCAATGCTGCATCGACCGTTCTTGTTTTTCTAAAGCGGTCCTTACTACTTTAGGACTACATTTTCAGCTTAAAAATGAACACTTGTTGTCCTAGCGTCATCAATAATTAAAAAAAAAACAGAGGCAGTAGATTTTGCTACCAGCACCTTAAAAAGTGGAAAGCTTTAGATATTGAAGTCGAAGATGATATTGGTCTTATAAGAAACTTCTGCTTGGTTTGCTTCCTAATTGCTCATTTCTGACTCTGCTTGGTTCATCGTACTTTCTCGTAGTATTGTTGTGCCACTTTTAAAGTGTCTTGTGCCTGCATTATTCTCATATATTATCTGAATGCTTGTGCTCCCCCTGTTTATTGTTCGGCTATTAAATTGGATTAGTTAATAGTTACACTATCCAACAACATGTATGTCCTTCAATCTATTGCTATTCCTCTGAACAACAATTACTGCAACATTTCTCTGTCTTGAGTCTGTATTTCTTTCCATATTACTTTCTTAAAATGTGCTGTAAATCTGCTGATTTTCAATAGATTGGAGATATATCAGTAGTGATTAAAATTTGATTTGTGCCATTGATGATCTAAGACAAGTATCCGCAACATATTTATCTTGTGATTGAATGGCAACAGGAAGAACCTGTAATGTTGCATCCCGAAATTCTTCCATTTTGATGCTGTCAGTACCTTTTTTTGTGAGGCAATCACTAAACTAACTTTTGTGATGTATTGGTATAAACGTTTAAATGACTGATCGAGATCAGTGCTGCATCGACCATTCTTGTTTTTAAAGCGGTTCATACTACGTTAGGACAACATTTTCAGCTCAATAATGAACTAAACTTCTAGTCCTAACATCATCGATAGAAAAAAAAAACTGAGGGAGTGGATTTTGCTACCAGCACTTGATAAGTTGGAAAGCTTTAGATATTGAAATCGAAGTTATGTTTGATATTAGTCTCCTAAGAAGTTTCTGCTTGATAGGCTCCTTGGAATATAGTTTCCATGAATTGTTATGAGACCCACAATCCCTTATTCCCGTATTTGGGAAGGGGACTCCCCCACCCCTAGTCACCTTTGACAATACTGCTTGTCCCATACGAAATCAACCAGATATGCCCAACATATAAAATCGATTGCAACCAAAGGTTCATAAATTTTTGTTTTCATCTAATACAAGTCCATAACTTTTGGCCTGGGTCCTCATTTTGTAATATGTATAATTTGGGTAGCTGGAGTTGACATAAGCATGGGATAGGCTCTGTTATCATGCTGTTCTAATTATATTCTACGATTAGCTTGTTATTCTGACTACTCTTTGCGCCAGTTGTAGGCCTTTGCAATTTTGGTTCCTTGCTAAGAATTGATTGATTGGTGTTGTTCTATGCATATATGCACACAGAGCTTGAGATGGATTCTCCAAAGAACTCTGAAAATGAAGACTCAGGGCGCCTGATCACACCCCAGGAGGCCTGTAATCGCATTGCTGAGGTAGTCCAAGAAGCTGTACGGAAGATGGAGCTTGTCGCCGAAGAGAAAATGCGGCTGTACAAAAAGGCTCGGCTTGCTGTGGAGGCCTGTGAGAGGGAGATGGAGGAGAAGGTCAGGGAAGCACAGGAGCTCAAGGCCGAGCAGCTGCGCAAGAGGCAGCAGGTGGAGGAGCTCGAGAGCATCGTCCGGCTGAAGCTGGCCGAGGTTGAGATGTTCCAGCTCAAGGCAAGCGAGGCCCGGCAGGAGGCGGAGCGGCTCCAGAGCATCGCCCTCGCGAAGTCCGAGAGGGCCGAGCAGGACTACGCCAGCATGTACCTCAAGCGGCGCCTGGAGGAAGCGGAGGCAGAGAAGCAGTTCCTCTTCGAGAAGATCAAGCTGCAGGAGAACCAGAGGCCCCCGCAGGCGAGCAGCAGTGGCGCGGTAGATCCAGCACAGACGATGATGCTGTCCAAGATCCAGGACCTCCTGAAGAACGTCCGTAGCATGCAGCCGAAGTCCGAGGGGCACTAATCTCAGAGACAAAGAGCGCTGCAAAACAGTGCTGCTCAGTATATGTTGTCGTGCTGATCTCTTCAGTGTAAAGTATTAGCAGATGTATAATGTAGTGTCTGGGGAAAATTGAATCCCTTTCAGTTATAATGTCTGTTGGTGCTTATTTGCCATAGTAGGATACACAAGTTAACTCGGTTGTTGCATATGAGAATAGTATGATTTACTCCTGTTAAAACCAAATTCTGCTGATAAGGAAAAGTTGAAGCAAACAGTGTTGGTTCTATACAATTTACTTTGCCGAACATACCTTGCGATGCACAATCTTGTTTGATGCTGCTTATAGATCCCACTCGATGATGACAAGGTCCAACAGGATGAATGGACCTGGCCATAAAGCTGCGTCGGCAAGGTATGAACGTTGCGATGGACTAATGGCGGCACGGCCGCATGGTCCAGAGTTCAGAGACAGCAGTACAGAAGATAAGAATAAAGCTCAGGCTCGGGACGGCTGGTGCGAAGATGGTCCTCTGGGAAATGGTCGGTACGAGAACACTAGCTAGAGCGAGTAGCAGCTCCCATGTGTCGCGTCCTGCAAATGTGAACATGTGAAGAGAGTCTTATATTGCACAGCTGTCTTATGGAGTAGCATCATTGCCACGCTCATGGCTTTTGCAAATGTGGAACCAGCACGATGGAAGTGTGCTCCTCGGTGCGTCACTCGTGTCCCTCTTTCTGGACCTTTCGTTCAATGTTGCCTCATTTTCTTTCTTCGGTAATCATGCTAAGAGAGGACAAGATCATCGCTGGGTGATGGTTAAGCTGCTGAACTAGTGCCACGCACGCATCCAGCATCGATCGATGGAAGCTTCCATCGATCCACGGTAGGAGTAGCTGTGCATATTGACACGTCACTCAAGCATCATCGTGATAACAACAGCAACAACGTACATGTGCATCGATCTCCTTGGTGTCCTGCGGACCCAGGAAGAAGCAGCGCCCTCTTCCATACGCCACAAAAAGAAAGCAATCATCTAGTGACCGAGCGAGCGCGTGAACGCGACGTGTCCAAGCGGATCGAGACGTGTTGTGCCCAAGCTAATATATCCTAGCCGCTACGCTACGACGAGGAAGAGGAAGACGACGCCCTGCCCGTGACCCCCTCCTCTCGCTCGATCCGTTTCAGAACTCCGAGGCCCAAGACATTGATGGAACCTTAAATCGCGTGCTACACACGGACCCTAAATTCCTTACAGTGATGGCTTCGATCAGAAACGTCGTCTTCCAGAATCCAGATACGTCGCATAGCTCATGTCGTTCTCCCGGACAGGAACTGATGATGCGTTTGTGAGTGAGTGACGAGCCGTGTTCGTTACTGCTAGTACAGTACTACACTAATTTAACTGTGTGCTCCCAAAAAGCAGGCCTTGGCGTGCACACGTCCACCGTTATCCTTTCGATCGATCGTTGGGAAAGAGCTCCGGTGATGGCGGCAATAATAATGGCGCAGACCGCCACAAAGGATCCCACACCACACTCAATTCCACTAGCTAGCAGGCTGTAGTGGTGGAAGCTTTCCCGCTATAAAAATGGCCATGGATGTGGACGGAGCCAGACCTCACTACGCTCCTGTGCTCGAACCTCCCTCACTCTGCTGCTCTGCTCTGAAGAATCCAAACCTCTCTGTTCCTCCTGTTTCACCGGCTCATTCTTCGTACGTCACTGCACGGGTCGGGATACCAGGTGAGGCCATGGTCGGCGGCGGCGGCAGCGCGGTGGCCGAAAGGAAGGTGAGGGTGGCGGAGGTGGCGCTGCGGTGCCTGGTCTGCGCCCTCGGCGCCCTGGCGGCGGCGCTGGTGGCGACGGACGCCCAGACGCGCACCTTCTTCACGCTGCAGAAGAAGGCCCGCTTCACCGACCTCAAGGCGCTGGTCTTCCTCGTCGCCGCCAACGCCGCCGCCGCCGGGTACAGCCTGCTGCAGCTCGCGGCACGGCTCTGCGCCCTCTGCGCCCTCACCGGCGGGGCGGCGCCGGCGACCCGGACCCGGCGGGCGCTCGCGTGGTCCGTCTTCTCCTGCGACCAGGCGCTGGCGTACGTGACGATGGCGGCGGCGGCCGCGGCGCTGCAGGCGTCGGTGGTGTCCAAGCGGGGCGTGCCCGAGTTCCAGTGGATGGAGGTCTGCGGCCTCTACGGCGCCTTCTGCCGCCGCGCCGGCGGGGGCATCGCCAGCGCCGTCGCCGCGGGCCTCGCCGCCGTGCTGCTCGCCGCCCTCTCGGCGTTCAACCTGTTCAGGCTCTACGGCAAGAGTAGCGTAGCAGTACCACTCGCGGAGGCGGCGGCGCCAGGAACGGCGCGACGTGGTAGCCGGCCAAACAACGGTGGGCGTATTCACCGACAGCACTAACGGCTTCTCCTTCAGCGTGGTGCGTGCGTATGGCTGGTGTTTGTTTGGCCGTCGTCACGGAAGTATATTTCTTGGCAGGTTTTGCCTTTTCACCGTGTTGGTGTAGTTTTTGCTGCCATCATCAATCAAAGAAAAGGCTTGATAGCGGCATCGCGTGCTCGTGTTTAAAAGCGGTTCTCGTGCAATGTCTCTGTGATAACTTACAAAATCGTCAAAACGCCTTTGTTTGCTTAGTACTACTCCACCTAGCATCAATGCTCGTGTCGACGTTACTCTTCATGAGAAAAACGCTTACGCTCACACTTCAAAAGAATGTCTATTGCAACTTGTATGAAATTTCTTTTATTGGATATGGAAAATAATATGCAAAACACAAAATTATAAATGGAACTTGTCCGGTAAGACATCGCGCACACTCGCATGAAAGGAGAAACTCATATATTAGCTTTTGGGCTTGTTATAAAGATGTTCGATTTTCTTAGTGGTGAAGCATTTTTTGTCATCGTGTATGTCTCATGAATTGGTGTCCCCTGCAAAAAATGTATCGCAAAATTAATCTAGTGTAATGTTTGGTTTTCAAGCGATGTTTGCTTCACTAATTGGTAGGATTTCTTCACCAGTGTTCATTTGTAGTTTGGCTTGTGTCCAAGGGCAGAGACAATGTGATGCCAACACTATCCTGATGCGTATAGTGAAAGTTGATACAATAATTTTTTTATTATACACCATAACAAAATTCTCCTTTAATTCACTTCCTTTAGTGATTCGACCTTGTTGATCAGTAGTATTGTTTGTCCACTACAAATGACACTCTAATTTGATTCAATAAAACCAAATGTCAAAATCTATTTATATATCCATAAACACATTATACATTATATGCAATGCACTATGACAAAACTCTTGATCTTGTTCATTTGATACTCAATTTTTAGGTAGACCAAGTGCAACCAGATTGATGAGTATAGTTGGGTCATTATCCTTTTTCATAAAACTCACGCTTCTTTGGATCTACACATGGTATAAGATATCATTTCTTTCAAAAATCTTAGTTGTTAACAAACTCATCACAGCTAAAGCACACATGCCAAAATAAAAACATCATTGTTTAGCCTTTTTTACACATGTATAGATACAAATTACACCTGCCAAAATAAAAGCATCATTGTTTAGCCTTTTTACACATGTATAGATACTAATTTTGGATCGAGATGAGAAGACAACATGATCCTTTTCGATTTCTGAAAGTTGTGACACCATTTTTTGTGTAGATATATACATACAGATACATGTGTGCTATTGATAGCCCAATTGTGGGTACTATTTTTTTCGGAAGGATTTTGTAATTACTTTGTATGGCCATACTTGGAGGATGGATGAACCGGCTTATTTCGTGGTTCACATAGGCATCCACACCTTTTTGAAATGAGAGACTAATCACTTGCGCACAGGGGCGGAGCTAGAGTAAACTGTCGGGGGTGCAGCATTCCCTGTGCGTGCCTGGCTTCTGTCTTGCTGACCTTGTGGGCTGGGTTGCTGCTGGGCTGTGGGTGCTGCATTTTGGGCCAGAGGGGTGCGAAAAGGGTGAAAAATTGATGGAGACCACTGATTTTCGTTTTGGGCCTGGGTGCGGCCGCACCCACACGGGCCAACGTGGATCCGCCCCTGCTTGCGCAGACCTTGAATATGTTATACGCCCTAAATTGGTGTTTCGAGCGACAAGTATTATTATGAATACAGGGCTCCTTAACAGAGCTATTTATTTGTATGATATTGTATCTATCAGCCGTTGGATCACCACACTGACTTTGGGTCTGGCAGCAACAAGCTAAATATGTGGAGTCCTTCCTCCTAGTACAAGCTAAATATGTGCTTGGTCATTTTCTGACAAGGCCTGAGCCCACACGCCACATGGGCTGTCCGATTGCGAAAGCCCATCTTGCTGACCTGCAGCGCGAATCTCAAAGGCGAAACAAGCGGCCCTTCTTCCCCAGGTCCACGTGTCAGATTCAACCCAATCGGCGCCCACCACGTCACCCGAGCCACGTCCCAAACCGACTGGCAGACTGGCAGTTATGAGAGGGAACCTTGCATAAATACCCCCCCGCGTTATTCGTCCCCAAACAACGCTGCACCTCCACCGCTGCTGCTTCTCCGACCGGAACTCCGACCCGCCGCGCCGGCCTCCGCCACCTCCGACTCCGGCGAGATCACCCGCGGCGGCACGCGAAGATGGTAAGGACTCAGCATCCCTGCCTTCTCTCTTCCATTAGGATTGTCGCGAGTGTACATACGAGTATGCGCGATCCGTTGGCGGTCGATTTGGTTGTGTCGAAGCATGTTTGATCGATTCGTCTGGAATTTTGCGTTTTGGTTTGGGGATTTTGGTCTCCGTTTCGCCGGATCCGTGCGGCTCGACTGCGAGTGTGGCTACGGTATTCCTTGCCATATTGTGTGGGTTACGATATATCAACCCATTGGGATGATCCTCTTCTTGTCCACTCTGGACATGGATCTTTGTCAGTGCACCCTTGTTTTGTATGGGGGGAGGCCTTACGAATGGGAGTGATGGTGCTGTGATCCCATTGAGATGTGTTGTCACATTGAATTCCCTGCACGGTGTTACAGTGTGAGTTGAGAGATGAGGTCGCATGGTGAGATTTCCGTGCATTAGCAAAGGGATTGGCTTGGATTTGGCCGGGATTTTTCCTCCTGCCCTTTTCTGAATGCACCTTCAGGTCGGGCCGGGAATGGTCAATCAGGGTCCATCTCAAACCGACACTTGCATCGTCGGATCAGCTGAATCGTATATTGATTGGGACTAGGTTGGTTTTGAGAAACCTAAGCTGGCAGGGGATATATGTGGATTCCATGCATGCATTGTGGTATTTGATTGAATAATTGTAGGTTTTAAGCTCTATGACCAGCATCAGGTAATGTTATTTAGTGCTAGTCATCAGATAGTCTTCAATAGAATAAGAAGCTTGAGTTCCTTGCTGTTTTAAAGTTGTTCAATAGGAACAAAGATCTGTTATTGTAGGCTGTTTCCATGTTTGGTAGGAATCTTTGCAAATTTCGAAGATCCTAAACAAAAACAGTTTTGGTAATATTCGTTTGTAATCTTAATTAGGTATACTGATTGGAATTCAGTATAATTTTTAGTGTTCGTTATTACCTGTGCTCCCTGTTTCTGGTTGTTGAACCACCACCATCTAATTTGGTTGTTTTGTGGGTACAAAAAGTTTGGCTAGGTCACTGCTCAATGAACCACGATCACTGTCAGAATGATTCCAAACTGCTCAATGGCCCACTTTGCAAAATGTGGATGTAAATATGTTGTACTTATCCGCTTGAAATATTGTTATCTTTGATTATGGATACTAAACTCATTTCATTTGCATTCACCAGACGACTTCAAGGCGTCTTGCTGACAGGAAAAGCGCCAAGTTCCAGAAGAACATCACAAAGAGGGGTTTTGTGCCTGAGACTACTGTGAAGAAGGGAAATGACTACCCTGTTGGACCCTTGGTGCTTGGGTTCTTCATTTTTGTTGTCATTGGATCATGTAAGCTACAAATCTTAACCTTTACTAATCCCACTTGGATTTTATGCATTTGAGTGTCATTGTCTTATGGTTTTTTGGATGACAAATACATCAAATTAGTCACCCCTGCAGCTCGTTAGAACTATATGACCAACTTTGTTACATTTGAGTGTTGGTATTTTGCATTTCGCGAACGACATGTGCAATGTAATAATAGTTTGGCTCTTAGAGCTGGACCTTTTAGCGATTCTTGTTTCCAATATTCATGTCAACTCTCTGATGAGAGTCAGAGTAGCCACCTTTTACTTGTAGGGATTATATAAACTCTACACAGGAGCATCCTTTAGCCCTTTTACCCAAGATTTTCAGATGCCAAGACTCATAAAAAAAATTATTTGTTATCCAGTCAGACAACGAAAAATTTGACTTCTCTTAACAATTGGCTCATTCTGACTCATGGAAATAGTGTCTTTTAGCTCCTATGAGGCAGCCTATAGAACTTGCAAAGCCTCTAATAACCTAAAAACATCCTTCAGCTGTTCTGCCATGTGCCGCCGCTAAATATTGCAGCACAGCCGGAGGCTTGCATTTTACGAGATATAAACTTATGTATTAACATTCTAGTTACCTAGTCCATGTCCTGGATTATGCACATTTAGAGGTCTAATATAGTTCATGATTTATACTAAGTTGTTGATGCATCCTTGCGTTGTGATGTCTGTAATAGAGGCTTCCAGAGCTGTTGAAATATATTGGTTCTTGTTAGCATGAGGTTATTTCAAGAGTGCAGTTTTAGTTTTAGATGATTTTGAAGCCACAGTTCATGTTTGCGCAATTTATTGATTTCTTGGAATTTTCAGAGTAGTTGTTTTCTTTGTCACCTTTTACATTGCTGCTTCAAATGATCACTACTAAGTTGATCTAAGCAAAACGAAATTTGACGCATGATCTTTTGGTTCTTTGCAGCCTTGTTTCAGATAATCAGGACAGCGACTAGTGGTGGCATGGCTTAAAGCGAGCCCAAATCAGAAACTTACCTGTGCGTCTGGGAACTGGGAGGCAGTACCTGTATTCTGTAGCAAACTTGTTCCCAGATGATGTCATGTAGTGTGTGAATCTTGCTTTTGTTTCCTGTTATTCAAGAGTTGTAGACGATACCAATGCCGGAGTACTGCACATGTTTAAAGTTTAAGGATATATAATAGAACTTTAACCTGTTCTTGTGGGGCGCATTTGGTTCTCGCTTGAATGTTTTATAGGTGTGACCGCATGGCCCTGTGCAACTATACTTCCCCATTATGGCTCGTTTGGATTGGAGATTTTTTTTTTGCTGCGTTTTTCTTGTGAAATTGAACTGTTTTCTTTGAAATTCTTGTGCGTTTTCCATGAAATTCCTTCGTTCTAAAGATGCCTTTATGTATATCATGAACAGTTTTCCATCGTTGGAAGTTTCCATCAGGACGGGAATGCATTTGCCGGGAAAGGCAGGTCCACAAAATTTTGCCATATCGTCGGATGATGGATTTCCTGGGTTCCGTTGCAAGTCGCGAAACACATCTGAGGATCCGATCTTCCAACTAAGCTATGCACTGATATATCTGAAACACTGGGTAAAATATCTGACTTATGTTGCTGCCACAAGATGAGCAACTCAACAGCTTTCTTACAAAGATCAGTGGTCCACTTTACCTTACAAGGGACACATATTAATTGAATTTATATCAGAAAAGGACCGCTAACCTCTCAGATTTGCGAGGCAGGTTGCTGTTCTAGATTCGTTTTGGTGACCGGTATGCATAGAACAATAATTATATATAAATTATGAATCACATTTGCAAAAGATCACTTAGGCAATGTGATCGAAATATCAATAGCTGCCTCATTCTATCTTAATAGCTGCCGCATTTCTTCTCCCATTCACCATCCATTGCAGCTCTTGCCACATAGGTTGGCTGGCTTGGGACTTAGGATAAAATCATGAATCACATTTGCAAAAGATCACTTAGGCAATGTGATCGAATTATCAATAGCTGCCTCATTTCTATCTTAATAGCTGCCGCATTTCTTTTCTCCCATTCACCATCCATTGCAGCTCTTGCCACATAGGTTGGCTGGCTTAGGGTGGGGGATCTGCAGACATTCCAGCCCCCTGTGGTGTTTCGCCGCCATTGTTATCTACGTTTAGTCGTATGTCAGTATGTTACGTGATGTTGCATTCTCCAACATCTTGCTTATCCATTCAAAGTGGTATACATAGTTTTCAAACACTGGAACATCATCAGAGCTCCAGTTTTCTGTAATAGCAAGCTTACTACCTAACATACAATCTATCAAGTCCTCTTCTCAAAAAAAATACAATCTATCAAGTCGCTTCACAACGTAAAAACAAGGCTGCATAGTTGTGTTTCTTAAAAAAAAAAAGGCGAGGAAGCAAGCCGCAGATCTGGAGAAAAAAACCTTGGGCCTCTCTAATTTGATTCAAACACGTCAAGCTAAGCATTAGTCATCTGTTTCTGATTGTGTTCCATTTGTACACAGCTAACAGCTTGTCATTTTCTTGTGCAAATGAAAGAGAAGATATTTTTCTTGAGACTACAAATACTGCACATGTTCCCGTAAGGTCAATGGGACAGAGGATGTAACATCAACGTCAATGATTGAGTAACACATGTGCAGCAGCCGGAAAATGATGGAAATCTTGGGAAGATCCAACCAGGACAGGACTATGTATGTATGCATAAATTCCAATCAAACAGAGATACGTACAGGAAGTGATCGCTCTATCCTTGTGTTGCTACGTGTTGACTAAGATATTTGACTTTGTCCATTTTCTGATGATAAACCAAAACTGTCCCATGCACATGAAGAGTCCAAAAGCAGTCGCCATCCATAAAGAAAAAAACATCCAGTGAAAGTCCATAAACACCTTTTTCTTCAAAGAAATTACAGGTGACGGTAACCCCCTTGCTACGTACAAATAAAAAGAAGATTTTAAAGATCAGTTGATCACATGATAGGCGAAATCAACATCATATACCCCTCGATTCTTTGATATATTTGATGCTGTTTAGTTAAATTTTTTCTTTTTCACCGTGTTATATATTAGCCCATCAACCATGTGTTGGATGCCATGTTATTGACTAAGCGTACTACAACTAAAATCAAACCTTATCTAAACTAACAGCTGTAACCCGAAAGATTGACTCCTCTAAGCCAGGTAGGCACAAACAGTGCACCACCACACGCACGCGCACGTCTCTTTCAGCTCCACGTGGCCCGTGCACGGCCACGTCACCGACCGGCGCCCATATCTGCTTTGGCGGCGTCCTTCCCGGTCCCCGGTTAATTAAACTCGAACAGTACGGTGTCCTTGCTGCCGAGAGTACACCGGGCCGTTCGTGACACTCACGCTGCACTCGGGTTGCCCAGCCATGGCGCAGGACGCCGAGGCGCCGCTGCTCGCCGCCGGCTGCACCAAGCCAGATGACGCCGCTGATCCGCCGCCGAAGCGTAACAAGTACCCCTTCTTCTGCGCCGTGCTCGCATCCATGACCTCCGTCCTCATGGGCTACAGTAAGTACATATACATCCTCCTCTTGCTGATTATCAGCATCTTTGCATATATATGTATATGTATGTATGTATCTGTACGCTGAGTCGTGCGCCATGGCGTCGCAGACGTGGCGGTGATGAGCGGCGCGCAGATCTTCATGGTGGAGGACCTGGGCTTGAGCGACGCGCAGATCGAGGTGCTGTCGGGGGTCATCAACATCTACTCGCTCGTCGGCGCACTGCTGGCGGGTTGGACCTCCGACCTCATCGGCCGGCGCCTCACCATCGTGCTCGCCAACGTCTTCTTCCTCGCCGGCCCGCTCGCCATGGCCGTCGCCGGAGGGTACGCGGTTCTCATGGCCGGTCGCTTCGTCGCCGGCGTCGGCGTCGGGTACGCGCTCGTCATCGCGCCGGTGTACGCCGCCGAGATCGCGCCCGCGTCCTCCCGCGGCCTCCTCACGTCCCTCCCCGAGGTAAGCGTTGACAGCAGCAGTGTACGGTAAAGAACTGCCAATAAGTTCTTAAACAATTTCCATTTGAGGTTGGACCAAACTGAGCTTTGGACTCGTTTTGTGCAGATTTTTATCAACACGGGGTTGATGCTGAGCTACGTGTCCAACCTCGTCTTCTCCGGGCTGCCGGCGCACCTGTCGTGGCGGGTGATGTTTGCCGCCGGCGCGGTGCCCACCGTGTTCCTGGCCGCCGGCGTGCTCACCATGCCGGAGTCGCCGCGGTGGCTGGCGATGAAGGGCCGGCTCGGCGAGGCGAAGGCCGTGCTCGACAAGACGTCGGACACGCCCGCCGAGGCCGAGCAGCGCCTCCTCGAGATCGAGGAGGTCGTCAAAGGCGACGGCACCGGCGACGGCGGCGCGTGGAAGGAGGTGGCGACGAAGGCCGGCGTCCGGCGCGTCCTCGCCATCGTCCTGACGCTGCAGTTCTTCCAGCAGGCGTCGGGCATCGACTCCGTGGTGCTGTACGGCCCGCGCGTGCTCGCCATGGCCGGCGTCACGTCGAACACGCTCCTCCTCGGCCTCAACGTCCTCTTCGGCGTCGCCAAGGCCGGCTCGATCCTCATCGCCATGGCGCTCGCCGACCGCGTCGGCCGGCGCCCGCTGCTGCTCGTGAGCACGGGCGGCATGACGGCGGCGCTGCTGCTGCTGGGCTCCCTGTTCGCGGCGTTCGCCGGCGCCAAGGACGACGCCGCCGTCGCCGCGGTCAGCGTCGCCGCCGTGGTGGCGTTCGTGGTGGCCTTCTCCGTCGGCTTCGGCCCCCTGGCGTGGGTGTACAGCTCCGAGATCCTGCCGCTGCGGCTGCGCGGACAGGGCGCCGGGCTCGGCACCGCCGTGAACCGCATCATGAGCGGCGTCGTCACCATGACCTTCATCTCGCTCTACCAGGCCATTACCATGGCCGGGGCGTTCTACCTCTACGCCGCCATTGCCGCCGCAGCATTCGTGTTCATTTATGCTTGCCTGCCGGAGACCAGGGGCCGGAGTCTCGAGGACATGGAGGAGCTGTTCCACACCAAGTGAGATGTGTATATGATCCATGCATTCATTAGTACTACGATGCAGTGGCGGAGCTAGAGCTGGTTCAAGGTCTCGGTGGTTGACACGCACAAATATGATGGCAACACTGCAAAAATCGATTCTTTCCGTACAGGACCAAAATAAATGATTGCTCTGTTCATCAGGCTCTCCTTTGCATTCCCGGATTACAAGTTAATTCTTCTGCGATTGTTGCTGTTGAAATGTGGGAGTACGTTAGTACGCATGGTTCGAATGCACGGGGGACCAAAAATGAAATCTTGAGGAGTCTTTTTATCTCGCAACATTTTCCTACTACCCGCGTGAGAATTGAAATGCCAAAACTTCAATTGAGTTTCCTGATACGATTGATCCCCATTACTCCAACGAACCATATGGGCATGTCATCGCCATAGTCTCTGCAAGGAGAGAACTCTGAACTTTTGTCATCCATTTGATGATGAATGTCAGTGTCACTATTGCTCAGCCGTGCAGGTCCTAGATGAGCAAACGATGCGGATCTAGTGATCCTTGCAATCTCAAACTCGAATCGACTCCGGACTGTTTATGATGACCTGAATTGTAGTAACGTCAGTCTGCAAGATATGCATCATTTGACTGCTGCTAGGGACATCTCTTGAGCGGCGTCCTGTAAAATTTCAGACAAACTGCTGTAGCATTCCAAATATCCTACTTGGCAGCTCTGAACTTCGTCAACTGTTTGCAACTAAAATAGTAACTGGCTTACATTGATAGGCATTTGCAGCCTCTTCCTGTCGATTGAATTTTGAAACACGGGCTGAATATCCCTTGCCCCACACTGAATATGATCTCAATGTCATCAGCGTTAATTCACAATGCTTCTCGGATACTAGCGATGTGTCAAGAAACGCTCTTTTCCGCACCATGGAGACCATAACGGCCCAAACAGTTCCGGACTATTACTTTTTCTTGCGTGAGGCCAAATTAGTGGGGCACGAATCGTGATGCAGTTATCGCCCACGTAACCAATATGTCCAAGAACCAACCAGCATATATATGTGCCACAAACAGACACAGAAATTTGAAGATGGAAAACACATGCTAGTTCAGACCGCTGAGGACATTAAACAAGGCCCTGAATCCTTGATAAGATCAGTAGAGGACTTTATTTTGTGCTGAGCGTATCACATTTATTTTTTTGCTGAGGAAGAGCCTATCTCAATTATTAGCAATGTGTTGCGACAATGCGACTTCGGCACCTTCATTCCTGAAGTACCTTTTAACTGTTTCAGCTAAAACAAAATTGGCACTCGTAATCTTAGCACTATTTCAGCTGTACGTGGTATATTGGTGAGGCCAGCAATATAAGAAAAATATGACCAATTCTATTAACTTGATGTACCTTACCTGCACACATGGCCTAAACATTAACACAAGACATCGTGTCACACCCTGAAAATTTCAAATTTGAGATGTGAAGCATTTTTCTTTAATTTTCAAAACTTCTATTAGAAAATAAAAAGAATTTGTTCTATGTGATGAAAATTAATAAAACTCTAGAATATGATAAGGTAATTGATGGTCGGATAAATCCTTGTTAAATTTCTCTCATATTCCCTATATATTTTCTCACAGTCTTTCTCATTTGGCGTCCCTTTTATTTCCGTATAAATCCAAAATTCCCTAAACTTACCGCAAAAAAAAAAAAATCCCTAAACTTACTCAGCCAAACTCCACTTGAATCCCAGCCCAATCTCCGTCCCAGCCTCCCTCTCTCTCTCCCGGGCATTTTCTCTAACATGGGCCGAGCCCAACAGCCGCCAGACTTGTACCACCCGAAGAACCTATAGCACTCGGGTGCTGTGCAGCAACTAACACTACATGTGGCGTATTTTTTTTTCGATTATACAGCACAAGTTAGGCACCACAACGCACGCACACATCCCTATATGAACACACGCACGTAAACTCTACCCCTATGAGTATCTTCGAAGACTGAGCCGGCAAATCTTCGAGATTGACGAAGTCACCACTGGCGCCTCGCTGTCGACGGGAGGGTCGCCTACTACTGAAAGCACAATGCCGTTAAATTTTAGAACATTCGCTCCCATGGAGAGTCGAACCCAGACCCTGAGGTGCTACTGAGACTCTTGTAACCACTAGGCTACGCCCTTTCGCCAGACATGTGACACCTTATTAGTCAATATGTATGGTGGGTTAGATTTCAAAACTAAAATGCTTTTTTCTCTCATACCGCTAATCCGATTTCAAATCCATTTGAACTGCGATGTTTCTGAGAATTAATGCTACAAAATGATATCTCACATGAATATGTTTTTAAAATATTTTTAAATTGAACAATATAAATGTAAGGTTCAACATTTTTTATGACTTGATTCAACATTTGGCATCAACTGTTTCAACATTTTAGACATGAACTGTTAGATGAGTTTCAAAAAATAAATAAATTTTAAATAGAAGTCCTCAACATCTTTTAAATACTGTTTCAACATTTGTGATAAGATGTTTCAACATTTTTATAAATTTTTTCAGCACTTTTGACAAAGAATGTTGAATACGTTGTATAATTTTGTCATGGTTCAACTTTTTTTAAAATCCGAGTCAACATTTTTGAAAGCATGATTCAACTTTTTTCAAACCTAATTCAACATTTTCCGTAGCATGATTCAACATTTTTCAAACCTTATACTAGATCGAGTTGGCCGAATTCGGGGCCGAGTGGGCCGAGTTTTAGTTTGTTATACAATGCTCGGTTGCTATATAGGAGGTCCCGTACCAGCCCACATACTTCCTCTCTCATATATTCACTGATGCGCGGCACCAGCTTGTCATCCTCGTAGCCGCCAATTCCGCACAATCGATATCCTCCAGCGCTGCCGCCCTAGGCGTGTGTGTTCTGTATTCCTCTGGTACCCAGTTCTCCGCGCTCCCTTTTCGTCACCCCGCTGCCTCCCGCGTCATGACATCACCACCTCTCGTCGCGGCCGAATGATCGCCGCCACGCCTCACCGACGAGCTCCCCCTTCTGGCTTTCCTCCCCCAACTGCGACGCCAAGGTGAGCTCCCCTTCATCCCCACTCCCTTCTTCTAGCCTTGAGACTAGCTTCCCTTGCACATTGCGCATTCCCAGCCAACTTCCACGTCGCATCGCTGTGTCCAGTGGCGGTGTCGTCCGGCAACTGCCGCTGGTCCGCCATGGACCATGGATAGAACCCCACGGCCGCGGTGCACGATCATGTGAGCCAGTCCAAACTTGTCTTTCAGAAGATTAATTCTACAAAAAAAACATATAATGTATTCGTGACCCCTAAGCTCAGTTACACCAACCATGTACGGAGGCTCGCGTGGGTGGGCCCAAGGGCGGAGCCAGGATTTAGGCTCGGGGGGGGGGGGGGGGGGGGGGGCAAGCTGCATATTGTCAGAGCCCTTAAGAAAAATTAGGCTACCAAAATTTTTATTCTGAGATTTTCACTCGGATTTTTAGCAACCAAAATTTTTCATAAGGATTTTCAGCACTACCACCAGAGTGGGAATCAACAACTGGTTAATATATAAAAACTATCAATTGTTCTTATTCTCCTCATGGTGAAATTGAAAAAAGTAGAAGAGGGACTAAGATTAGGCATGGCGTCACCAACATTTAATCCTTCCTCAATTCCCCTACTTGATTAACCTAAATTCTAATCTCAACAGAATTGGAGATTAGCATGTCCAATTAGCTAGGAGGAAGCAAGATGCATACCAATTTCAGGAGCTTGATCGGAGCTTGCTGGCTTGGGAGTCAGCGCTAGGGGATGATGCTGAACATGGGCGTTTGCGGCAGCCGGGCGGCGGCGACGTGACTGGAGAGGAGCAGAAACTGAAAACGATAGAACGATGCTGAACGTGGACTTGGAGCAGGATTTTCTTGAGGGGCCGATTGTGCTTGAAATGAAGAACGTCTTGGGCTCACGGCAATGAGGAGGGCCCGCTCATGCTTAAGCCTGTCATTAGCAGGGAAATTAAAGGTGGATCTCCGGAAAAACTCAGACGATAGGGCCGGGGGGGGGGGGGGGGGGGGCCAGGCCCTTGCTCACCCCCCCCCCCCCCTGTCTCCGCCACTGGGTGGGCCGCAAAAGGGAAAAAAAAACAAAGGAAAAAAAAAGAAGAAGGAAAAAATGATGCTACAGTATGGCTGGTAGTCACGATGTGGTCAATTTGGTATGCAAGACGCAAGGCAATACACGAAAATATATTTCAGAGCCCGCTGTCGACTCACAATTTTATTGAGCTTTCTGGCAGACTTAGCACTGGCTACACCTCTGGTGGAGAAGAAAAGAGGCGCGCAGGTTCATGTGCCTCGATGGATACCGCCACCGCAAGGAATGATGAAGGTCAATGTTGATGCTGCGCTATCTAAGAATTTGTGCATTGCGACAATAGCTGCGGTTGCGAGGGGTGAAGCGGGTGTGTTCCAGGGAGCTTCCGTCGTACTGATGGTGGGTGTATCTGACCCGGAGATGGCGGAAGCGATGGCCTGTAGAGAGGGACTGGCTCTCGCGAGCGACCTTATGCTGCGAAAATTCAGACTTGCCACTGACTGCGCAAATGTTGTGAGAAATATGAAAGGAGCTGGGATGGGTGCTTATGGACATATCATCAGAGAGATCAAGTCGGGGATGGCAAGTTTTGTGACAGCGAAAATCGTCCATGAAGGCAGGAGCTCCAATGTGGATGCCCATAGATTGGCGAAAAGCTAAGTTTACGACTCTGTAGGACGGTATGTCTGGCTTTTAACTCCTCCTGATGGAGTCTGTACCTCCGTTTACCTTGATACATGAATAAACGCGGTACTGGTTTTCAAAAAAAAAAAAGAGAGAAAATTTTGCTAGGCTGAATCTGAAACCAGACCCATCTTAGCCGTAGCGCTTCAAGTTCATTACACCAAGGCCTCCGTACATGGTTGGTGTAACCAATTTTGCACTCTTTCTAACCAATCAGAGCCACCTCACCTTGTAACCAATTTTGTACTCCTATTTACCCATAGAGATGCACCCCCCCACCATTTGGTCTAGCATCCCCAGTGACCGCAAGAGTGGTACATAAGGTTTGGCCAATAATTCGGCTCACTCCTGCTGATTATCGAACGTATACACATGCACGCAAGTAATGCATGGGCCATTTGCAGAAGCTGGCACGTGCGAGCAGATCGAGTCAGCGGCTCTCGGTAGCCGTACGATCCAGCCAGCTCGATCGATCTGAGTAACGCATCGACAAGCGAAGCATGTGCTGCAGTGAGATGGAACCTCTCCTAGTTCCCAGCTGTTGCTTGCTTCCGAGCTCACATCCCGTCGGTTGGTTCCGGACTGCGCGGGTCAGCGCCGTGCGCGGAGGCCCGCTACACCACGTGCAGCGCAATGCATATATAGGGAAAAAAACTGCATAATTAAAACCCAGGAAAGTTACATAGCCCCTTTTTATTACTAAGTTGCTTCCAGTTTTGATAGCAAGTATAGTTAAAAAAAGTTAGTTTTCAGAGCAAGCCAGCGCTGATCAAGTCACCAGTCACCACCCACCCCCCCAGTTGTTCGCTAGAAGCCGCCTGACCAAGGCTCAAGAGTGGATTAAGGTTTATCTAGATACTCCCTCTGTTTTAGAATATAGTGTTCATCTAGTTTTGTTCTAAGTAAAAAATTTGAACTTTGATCAACAATATTTATAAATTATATTGTTTCAAACTAAAAGAATTACATGCTATGATAGTCCATTTCAATAAATCTAGTGACATCACTTTTCGTTGTCAATATTTATAATTTTTTTTTGTAATTGTTGGTTAAAGTTCAAATTTTTTGACTTAGGACAAAACTAGACATTATATTTTGAGATGGAGGGAGTATATCTTGTCCCTAAATCTTCATTGCAATGTAATCTATAAAACCATAGGTTTTTTATGATATGTTTCATACGTTTCATTGTTTATGTTTTCTCTTTTATTGGTAGTTTTTGCATATGTATGTCGATGTTGTGAAGTAGTATGAAAATACGAAGAGCAAGAGTACAAAAGATCACTAAGCAGCATTAAGTGTCCATGAACATATTGCTCCTATATTAGTATTAAATTTAATACATTCCTTCAATGCATAAAGTCTTAATTTTTAATCCTATTCTATAGTTTACTAGATATTTCCTCGTTATCCTTGAACAAGTTGGGTATTGTCTTTGTTATGCGTAGATTCATGCTCATCCTTTCTGTAATTTGATACAGAAAGTTGCCATTAATCTTGAGTAATGATATCTATGCAATATAATTCTTGTCATTATTATCACCACTCGATTATCAAACCAACCAAACCATCACCACTCCGTTGTCCACCACAAGACTTCTACCTTTTCCTCTCAATTTATTAGCAACTGACCAATAGTTTGTAGTATATTTTGTTAAGTACTATAATTGTGGGTGATAGCTTTGTAGGTAATAATATTGTTGGTAATGAGTTAAACCTATAGGGAACACTCAAGAAGAAAGTTAAAGAAATCTTTTAGTGTTCATGCTTTGATTGGTTGAGCAGCAAAACGGAACACACATCTATTTATCCGGACCTGCGAGCAGGTTTCTCATAACGAGTTCCTCACAATTCGTTTCCCCAATGCGTTCGAGTAATAATTCGAGGGACTATAGTTGAAAAACTTATGATGTGGCCAAATCTGCTATATTATTTTCTCCGACCTTCGACATGCATGTTATATGCATCCAAGAACTGAGTCACGGATCCATCAAGTAGCTGCTAATCTTTCGACTATCATCCCTATCATTGTTGTTACTCACGCGATTCGGTCCTTATATAATACTCCCTCTGTCCCAAAATACTTATCATTATGGCTTTATACCAGGCTCATTGAACATTGTCTGAACCTGAAGAACCTGTCTATCCATTCATTGAACATTATAATCTGAACACCAAAAAACACTTCCAGAATGACAAGTAATAAATTGGGAAGGAGGGAGTACTTATATAACTCCCTCCGTCATGATGAGCGCACTACCCACGTTGCGGAAAATTCTAACGAAGGAACATGACACTCCTCCTAATATTACATAATATAAGGATTTCTGCAGGGTGTCAGCAAGCTGAAATTAAGCAAAAAATCAAAATATCCCTAATTAAAGCCATCCACTTACCCACCCATGCCTGCTCACATGCCGCACTTCTCTGACCTCTCTTCCCCTATTGTCTGCTCGCTCCGACCCCAGCCGCGCGTGCACTATTGTCCTCCCCGTTGACCTCAGTCATGGGTGGCATCTTTGTCCTTCGTGGCAAGCGTGCGCCCAACATGTTGATGGTGTTGGACTGGATCTTCAACAACCTCTCGCAACCCGCCACCGAGATGAATGGCGGCCCCCACCTCCACATATATCCCCACTCATGGCTTCGCGGGTTGCTGCGCCACCATCCTCCCAGCCACCACACCTTGCCATCGTCCTCCCAGCCATCACGACAGTGCGTCGTCTTGGCCACACGAGTCTCGCGCCTTTGGTTTCCCCCGTGATGACGGCTGTAAAACCATTTGTCAGAAATACACACATTAATCTAAAGGATTTGCTAGCTTAAGGAGGTATCTCTCCTTCTCAGGTGACTGAGATTTTGCCAATCTCTTAGTTATTTTTTCAGTCATGTGACTAAGAGATATACGAAATCTCATTTACTTGAGAGCTAGCAAATCCTATATTTTAATGGCCACAATTTTCTTTTGCTCCTAATGACACAGGGCCGTTGCCTCAGGGCCGAACTCCGACCATAAGCATACCCACGTCCCTGTCAGCTCCACATGGCTACGTCTAGGGGTGAGCGTTTGGTCATACATGAAGTTTGGGTCCGGTTTTTTCGATTCAATTTTCTGTTATCTAGAATTGCTACCCGAAATGATAATAAAAGTTTGGATACCCGACAACTTTGGGTACCTAAATTTCCGCTCCATCTTCGGTTATACCCAAACTACCCAATATTAACACTAATTTTCAAGAAAAATTAAAATCTATTTGATTATAACCAAAATACACTATACAGTCAACTTGATAATGAGTTACAATTATATGATAGAGGAAAAATAAATATGGTGAATGAGTAACAAAGGATGTTACCTCATCATGACATGAGTATGTGTGCTATATTTTATACCTATTAAATAATTTGGGTATTTTGGGTTGTTCGATACCCAAAGGTGCTACCTAGATTTGAACAATAAAATTCGGTTATCTAACTCTAGTATCCAAACAATTACTTAAAGACCGGAATTGTCTTGTTTTTCGGTTTCGGTGTTTGGGTACCTGTTTTTTTCCCCACCCTCTAGCTAAGTCACCGGCCGGCTCTCTGGCGGCGTCACCGGGGTGATTCCGATGATTAAACGTGAACAGCACGTTGTTGTTGCCAAGATACCATGGCACGCTGCAGCTCGAGCCGCCCAGTTATGGCCCGGAACCGGCCGGACGCTGAGGCAGAGGCGCCGCTTCTCGCCGCCGGCTTCAAGCCCGATGACGCCGCACCGCCGGGCGAAGGCAACAAGTACCCCTTCTTCTGCACCGTGCTGGCCTCCATGACCTCCGTGCTCATGGGCTACAGTACGTTTTCATATATTCTCGCTAGATTATCAGCATCTTTATATATATGTATACATATCAATCAGCGTACGTATGCGCTGAGTTGCTCACCATTGGCGTTCTATGACGATGGCAGATGTAGGGGTGATGAGCGGCGCGCAGATCTTCATGGCGGAAGACCTGGGATTGAGCGACGCGCAGATCGAGGTGCTGTCGGGGGTCATCAACATCTACTCGCTCGTCGGCGCGCTGCTGGCGGGATGGACCTCCGACCGCCTCGGCCGGCGCCTCACCATCGTGCTCACTAACGTCTTCTTCCTCGCCGGGCCGCTGGCCATGGCCGTCGCCGGAGGGTACGCCGTGCTCATGGCTGGCCGGTTGATCGCCGGCATCGGCGCCGGTTTCGCGCTCGTCATCGCGCCTGTGTATGTCGCCGAGATCGCGCCGGCGTCCTCCCGCGGCTTCCTCATGTCAATTCCCGAGGTAAGAGCTAGGAATTAAATAGTGTCGTCGATTGCCAATGTCTCAAACAATTTTTATGTAAATTTCGAGCAAATTGGGCATTGATCTTGATGGTTGCGTTTTGTGAAGATTTTAATCAACTTTGGGCTGATGCTGAGCTACGTCTCCAACTTCGTCTTCTCGGGATTGCCGGCGCACCTGTCGTGGCGGGTGATGTTCGCCGCCGGGGCGTTGCCCACCGTGTTCCTGGCCGCCGGCGTTCTCACCATGCCGGAGTCGCCGCGGTGGCTGGCCATGAAGGGCCGGCCCGGCGAGGCGAAGGCCGTGCTCGACAAGACGTCGGACACGCCCGCTGAGGCCAAGCAGCGTCTCCTCGAGATCGAGGAGGTGGTGAAAGGCGGCGGAAATGGCGGCGGCGGCGCGTGGAGGAGGTGGCGACGAAGGCCGGCGTTCGGCGAGTGCTGGCCATCGTGCTGACGCTGCAGTTCTTGCAGCAGGCGTCCGGCATCTACTCGGTCGTGCAGTACGGCCCGCGCATGCTTGCCATGGCCGGTGTCACCTCCAAATCCCTTCTCCTCGGCCTCAACATCCTCTTCGGCGTCGCCAAGGCCGGCTCCATCCTCGTCGCCATGGCGCTCGCTGATCGCGTCGGCCGGCGGCTGCTCATGCTCGTGAGCACGGCCGGCATGACGGCGTCGCTGCTGGTCCTCGGATTCCTCTTCTCGGGGTTCGCCGGCGCCAAGGACGACGCCGCCGTCACCGCCGTGAGTGTGGCTGCATTGTTGGTCTACCTCTACGCCGCCATGGCTGCCGCCGCATTCGTGTTCATTTACTCCTGCCTGCCGGAGACCAGGGGCCGGAGCCTCGAGGACATGGAGGAGCTCTTCCACAACAGGTGATAGTTGTGTCACGGTGTCGATCGTTGACACGGACAAACATAGTGACACGCTGCAAATGTCGATTGTTTCTGCCATCAGGCTGTCCTTTCTAACTGCTGGGTTGCATACTAATTCTTCTGTGATTACTGATATTGCTTCCGGAATTGCATACGTTTGGAAGTACATAGCGTACAAATATACCGGCCGGTTTGCACACAAATGGGGAACCAAATTGGCATCTTAAGGAGTCTTCACGCCGCAACATTTTTGTCAGTATGGGCCACGCCGAGGTGACAGGCCCACGAAGCCCAACCACTGAGCCACCGGCAAGGAATGGATAGCTTTCATGTAACAGAATATTGATTCTCAAAAAAAAAAAGTAACAGAATATTGTTATTTCAATAAAATTCTTCTTCCTCCAATCGCTTCTTACTCCCCAATCCATCTACTTCTGCTCTATTTCCGCTACTAGATCGCTAATATACGGTCCCAGAGACATCAATTTCTGGTACCGTTTCAACATCGCCCCGTGATGCCTGCCTCGAGCGACAGGTGGAAACAAAAATCTTGAGAGTTACCTATAACAAAATATCACATAAACTTTCAATTTGTTGATACACAAGAAAGATTATGTTTATCCCTATTTCTCCTATCATGGACTCTGCAAGAACAGAAATCTGAACTTTCGGTCAGTACTGAATGTAAGTATAGTCTAAGCAGGTTGCTGGCATCTTTTTTTTTGCCCCCATTTCAGGGTCACCCGAAATTTCATTACTTTTTGGGTAACGAAATTACATGAGTTCGCAGTATAGGCCAGCGGAAATGTAAAGCAGTCATAGGTAGTTGGCTTCTGCACGGTGATCTTCCTCATTCTAAAACAAACGGTGCTAAGCTTGTGATCCTTGTAAAATCTCCTCGAGACTGCTTACGAATGACCTTACTTTACTTAGTCCGCAACGCAAGACGTACCTGGTTTGCCTAATTGACTGTATGGTATCAGCTAGCCTCCTGTAATTAACTTTCAGAGGAACTGTTGCAGTATTCCAAGTCTGTTACCGGCAACTCTGGACTCTGTGTAATTAGCTTGCGACTGGAAATAGTAACTGGCTTACCTCGATCAGCATTTGCAACCTTTTCTTTTCAATTGAATCGTGGACTGAATATCCTTTGCACAACGAATATAATCACTACGTCGGATTTTTGCAACACTCACAGTGTAGCCTATATGGGCTCCAGACCCAGTTCGTCAAGAATCGCACTTTTCAGCCTGTAACCGTTTTTTGAATTTCCCGTCGCAAAACTGCTATACCTCGTGCTCTGCCACACCCAATAATTTCGCGCGCTTTCTACACTGCGGGTGCTATGATAAGTGTTGGAGTATATTGGGATATCTCCAGATATGGTAGATTAGGATCATATAATCTCGAGTTGCCTTATCTCTACCGAAGGCTCCTTACCCTCCAAACAGTGTACTTCTATATAATCTGCCCATAAAGCTTAGCAATACAATCAACCATTCCACCAATTCTATTCTCCTACAATAAGTAATCACCACACGGTGCTTAAGTGGCTCTTCCGCCTCTAACTCGTCGTCAGCCGATCCCTCGAAGCCCCGCGCCTCGCCCCCGTCGCGCCCGCGCGCTACACCCGGCGACTCACGCCTCTCTGCGCCCAGCCGTGCCCCAGCCGGATATTGTTCCAGTCAAGAAGTCTTTATTGTTTCAAACGAAGACACGGATTGTTCCAGTCAAAGAAATGGATTGTTGCAAGAGGAGAAATGGATCGTTGCAAGAGGAGAAATGGATTGCTCTAGTCAAAGAAATGAATTGTTCCAAGCAAAGAAAAGGATTGTTCCAGGCGAAAAAAAAATTGTTCCGGGCAACAAAGTGAATTGTTCCAGGTAAGGAAATCAATTGTTCGGGGGAAGAAATGAATTGTTCTTAGGAACCGGAGGTCATGGCGGTGTGCCGGTGTGGCGAGGGAGCACGCAGCGTGGCGGAGGAGTGGGGTCGGCGTGCGGGGCCGGGGGCGCGGGACATGGCCAGTGACCTGGGGGTGGCGCTCGGCGAGTAGGGCGGCGCGGGCGCGCTGGAGCAGCCTCTGCGAGCAGAGCCAAAGCGGCGCGGAGCTTTCGAGCGGGAGTGCAAGCTAGGCGGAAGAGGAAGACAAAGACGAAAGCTTTTTGAAGGGCCAACACTGATGTTCAAATCAGGCCCAAACCGCTCGCGAGTAGATAACTAATACCGCAAGTGTGGTGGCCAATAATTCGGCTCACCCCTGTTGATTGAAGGGGGTCCTTTGATTATCGGACGTACATGTGGCAAACTGGTGATGATGAGTACTGCCCATGTTGCTAAAATTTCCAACGACGATGGGAAACAGTATCAGTTTTAATTACGACACTACTAACTAGAAACGACCTGTACATTCAACTAACTATCCTCTTAGTATATCCTACACATTCGGCGCGCCTTGCCATCTGTTGTCAAAATGTCAAGTTGCCGTGAAATCGATTGATTATATTCCGTGGTATCAACTAGGGATCTCAAGGTATATCCATGCATCCAGCCAGCTGCTAGCACCCCTGATCTGATCTGGTGCTGATGCTAATGATGACAGCCGTAGAACCACGTCGAAACGAAACAAAACTCTTCAACAACAACACATCATCCATCACCATTAACAAACCAAGAAAGGCACGTTAATTCATGTCTAATAATCAGTACGTCACGATCGATCGGCCATCCGGTTCATGTTACCTAGACTAACTAGATACAAGTAGCAGCCTACTATAAAGTTGCATGCTCCAACAAATATCGCACCAAAAGAGCACATGCTTACATTTGCTTTTCACAATATAGGGATGAAGACGTAACTGAAGCACGGGAAAGAGGCAATAATGATTAACTACCAGCATATGCATACATGTACGTGCCTGTCCTCTGCCTATGGTGGACTCGATCATCCAAGTGGTTCAAAAGAAACTATAAATTGATTAACAAAAAAAAAGAGCTTATTATTGATTCAGGATTCCTCAAGAGAAGCCATATCGATATGTGCCACGCTTTGATATTTATGATGAGTAATTGATAATGAGTTGAGTTGTAGTTAAAATGTGAAATTTGGGATTGCATGAGCACACGTTTATTTGAAATAGGATATCATTGGAGTCAACATGGCGGTCTATGACATTAGAATCAGAACCAAGCGGTGGCTCAGGGCCGGACTATTGGGAGGTCTGTTGAGGTAAATGAGCCACGTGGTACATCTTAGGAGTACAAGGCACAAAAGTGGTTCAGGGTTGAGCCTCAAAATCGTAGAATCGATCAAAAACGGTGGAGTTGATCAGGTCGGTGCAAGTAAAGACCTTGTCCGTATGTGGGAGCAGCGCGGGAAAGACTTGTCGATGATGAAGATCACATGATAAGGTGACATGCAACAAGATGGCCAGAAATATTTGTTTCGATGAAAGGAAAGCAAAAAAGAAAAAATAGCGCTTTGAGAGCGTGCAAGTCGGTTTAGCGGTTTGGCCTCAAATTAAACTGTGGCCGTGGTGAATGGTTGTGCAAGGGGCACTGTTGCGGGCCTTTTAGGATGAGATGAAACTTTGTTATGAAGGTCTCGGCTACATTCTAGTGATGTCTAAAAGGCTGTAGAAAATAGCTCTTTTGGAAGGATATGTGTATGTGTAGTCATTCTTACACATATTTGTTCGAGACGATATGAAAATGTAATGAGGGAGGCTGGTTGGGTTGGGTTCCCCTGGGAGGTTTTTGTGTGCTGTCATGTGCGTGTGAAGCTGGTTTTGCTCACGATGACAACCTAAGAACTACGTACCAAGACGAAAGAAACTCTTCTGTACTAGCTAAGAACGCATCATGCATCTGTCACTATTAAGCAAACAAAGAAAGGTGGCATTAACTCTTGTCTAATGAATTGTTATCGGCCGTCCGGCTCATCCTACTTAGACTAGCTAGACTCAAGTATATATAGAAGCCTAACTTACTGCATTCCCCAACCATGCAACAGCGCGCCAAACCAGCACATGATTACATTTTGTTCGATCGTGAAAGAGACAAGGAGGCGCTACATGCATGCCATCTCCAGCCGCCGAGCCACGAGCGGACGAGGTGGATCGACACCGACGGCACCAGGTCCGGCCAAGGTATCCATCGTGGGCTCGGTCTTTGACAGTGGTTCAACCGAAACTAAACAACAACAAAAAAACAGCTTTGCTATATTACGCCGGAGCAAAACAGGGCTAGTCGCATGAATTTTTATTCCATTAGATTTGTGCTTGATTTCAGTTGAATGGCTAGGTTTTGGAAATTCATGCAATCCAGTAAAAATTTATGCTAATTACTGTTAGAGTTACTACACTAGAATTATAACTATTTGACGAATAAAATTGATTCAAATGCTGGAATTTACCACATTAACCCTAGGGAAAAAAAGAAAGGAAAATTAGCCACCATTGTGATTATGTAAAGAATAACCTAATTGACCTTCAGATGTTTTAAAAATTGCTTCCCATTGCCATTAAACATAACCTGTAAAATTTTAAATCACACACGCCTACCGTTACAAAAACGATCAGCCAGAAATACTACTAGTAGAAAAAATTAACAATAACAAGCAACAAGTTAGTGAAGCATTTAAGATAATACAACCAACATTTGTTGTAACAATCTTTGTGTTAATGGCATCTCAGCTGAATTTCTTATTACTAATATCTGCTAATGAGATTTTGACCACATATATTATATCTAGTAGTTAGAAATTCGGATGAAATCTGTAGCGTTTCCGCTTTTCACAGGATCGAGTCGGAAGTGCTGATGAACAGACACAGATAGTACATCACATAAAAAGCACAAAATTTAAGTCTTTAAGTTATTACATTAAGTCCAAATGATTTAAAACACGTAAGTAGCAACAGCGGAAGTCTGAAAGTACAACAACTACAACTCTCGACGATACATGGCCGCACATCGAAGCCCTACGATGTGGACCTGGAGACGCTCACTGCTGGAACTCCACCAAGGCATCAGCGGAAGCAAAAACAAACCTGCACAAAAACATAACGAGCCAAACCCTGAGCAACTAATACTCAGCAAGACTTACCCGTCAACATGGCCAACTACAGCCGACTCCTAGCATGCAAAGGCTACAAGGGGTAGGCTGACTCAAGTTGCGAAAACGGTACTAATTACTTGGTCCTTACTTTCAAGTTTTAGCTCAATTTAAGTAATTAACCAAGTATCATGTTCTGCATCTAACAACTATAACAGGCAAGTAAAATAATCAGGCAAGTAGATAGTACAGTAAATACAGTAAGTAAAGCAATAATCATATATATATCATCATCATCCATAATCACACTACGATGTAGCGCACTGAACAAGGATGCTCATTTCCGAGAGCGGCGGCATCGATGTACATCCTGCAGGAGAAAACCTGACCACACGACATATGCGCCCGCGAACAGACCACATATGGCAACCTTTCACAAAGCCCCCGCAAGGCCGAAATCTAGCTGCTGCTCCCGGCGAAATATTGGGACCACCCCCAGGCGACACCCGGCCCCGCCGTCGTCCGCGGGTTGTCCCATTCCCCGTAGCAGCAGGGTAAGGTTCGTCCCCACGGTTGCTAAGCTACATCGGTTTACTGGTGCCCATATCACCAGCATGTGAATCAGTACAAGTCAAACTTGCTCAATAGGGCCAACAACGAACGGTCCTTAATCGACACAGACGGGGCTACCACCGTGAAGGCCCAGCCTTCCCAAACCATCCTATACAAACAATCCCCGTCCGGTCTCCAACAAACCTATAATTCTTCTAGTACAATCCAGGGTGTCATAAACCTGCCATGCGAGTAGGACCTACCACTCGACTTCTACCGATCGCTATCAACTACGCCTAGCAGCACTAACGACTGACCAAAAGACCTAACTACCTCTAACAGGGATTAACCAAGGATAATCAGGAAGGGTAAACCTAGTGCAAGTCTACGGCTCCAATCGACTCCTATAAACCTAATGCATAAACACTTCTAGACCTCATACATAGTGAGAAAAGAAAACAGAAAACACAGGTCGGAATGCACCAGGGCTTGCCTGGCTCAGGGTGCGGGGTTAGCTACTAGAGGATGTCAGCTGATGTCTCCGTCTGATCTGCTCAGCATCCTGCTCCTCCAGCTGCTCCAGAATCGCCTCGAGAACTATATGTCATGACAAGGAAATGCAAGTTAGATGCAATGAAATGATGCAATTTAATTTAATTACACTTTCGTCTGAAGTATTTCCATCATTGACTCTTGATTAAGTTAATTACATAAATTAACTTAAGTTGGTTAAATAGATTAAATTAATCTTAAAAATTATTTTATGTCCAGTGGCATTTTTCTGGTGAAGAGTACCACTGAAATTAATTTACTGTGAAAATTGACGATTTATTGAGGTACGGATTATTTTTAACAATTTAAACAAGACAGCGGATTAAATAAATCATAAGAAAATCATTAAGAAGGATATGACAGTGGAAAAATGCTCTGTAAGTATGTGATTAGATCTTTACAAGCATGGAAGAGTTTGTGACTTATTGATTTATAGAGAATTTAATATGATTTAAGCAAGATTTAACACTTATGAAATTTTACAGAAAACAAAAAAATGATTTTGTTCAGTTTGACAATTTTGTTGGATAGATCTCACCACAAGGAGTCCAATAAAATTGGATTTGTATTTTTCTGATTTATTTTCGATTTTATATGAGTTTTACAAGTTTTTGTGATTTTCCAGAGAATTAAATAAATTCGGGGAAATCAAGAAAAAGAAATGGGCCGAACTGGAACTGGGCCTCGGACTGGGCTAGGGTTTGGGCTGGACCGGGTCTGGGCTAAGGTGGATCTGGCCGGGGCGGCGGCCGGCTCGCCGGAGGCGGGCGGCGCGCTCGCCGGAGCGACTTCCCGGCGGGATCTCGGAAAATGGGTGGCACGGGGAGGTTCGTCTCGAGGTGGGGAACACGGCAGTGGGAGACTTCGTCGACGGCGACCACGGGAGGAGGCCGGCGGCGAGCGGCGGAGCTAAGGGCTAGCTCGGCGATGGTGCGCACGCGACACAGAGGGAGAGAGAGAAGGCGGAGGGGCTCTGGGGCTTCACCTTGGCGTCCTGGTGCCCATCCTTGTGCGCGTCATCGAGGAGGAGCGGCGGAGGGCGGAGCTCGTCGTGCGAGTGCTCGCGTGCTTCAAACACACGGCGGGGAAAAATTCCGTTGCCAACGACTCGACTGCGGAAAAGGAGGGGAGAGGGGTTAAGGAGGTGCGCGACTTGGTAAAGAAACTTCCAGCGCGAGGGATTGGTCAGGGACTCACCGGAGACAGCGAATCGGACGACGAGGTCGGAGCTCGATCAGCCGGCGGCCATGGTAGCAATGCCGGCCGATTCGCGGGCCTCGCGCGGGATTGGGGGAAAAGAGCGGAAGGGAAAGCTGGATAGCTCCCTTGCGCAGCCCCTAGCAGCGTGGCTCGGCGGCGCAGTGGCTCGACAGCGGTGGACGGGGAGCTCGATCTCGGCACGGCAAGGGAGAAGAAAGTGGCGGCGGGATTGGGGAAGAAATAGAGCTAGGGTTTCGACCGGGGGAGCAGGGCGGCTTAAAAGGGAGCGGCGTCCGTGGCCGGGGAGAGGGGGGGGGGGGGGGGGGGCGTGGCGCGCCCGGTCGTCGCCGGCCAACGCCATCGGTGCCCAATCGAGGAAGGAGGAGGTGGGGACGAAGTCAATGACAGGCAGTTTGTGCTCACTTCACTGAATTTTTAGGGGGTCTTCCTGAATTTGTAAAATCTTGGAAAATTCTCCAAAATTCTCTTTTCTGATAAGCTTTCACAGGAATTTTTGGTTGGGTCAAGTTGTTATTGGAATTTGTGAATTATTTCACAAGCTTAGGTTTGTTATTTGTTTGAACATTTGAAATTCGAATGCAGGAAGTATGATTTCTAGTTTGATTCAGTTTGGAGAGTGATTTGTAGGTGTTTGGGCTGCAGGTGACACGGGGTGTCACAAAATGCCCCCTTAAATTACCCAAAAAATTAATTATTGCTTCCTCTGAAAGGCAATTTTTGTGGAAAAGGTTGAGAATCTCTAGACCCTTTAGTGAGCACACATTCACGAGGAGCGTCACAAGACAAACAGAAGCTGTGTGCCCGGCCCTCCAGACTCCAGCGGCCTGGCTACTGGAGTATGTAGTATATGTTGTTGGATTAAGAGTTTCTAGCTGCTGGCCATGAACTTTTTCATGGTCTCGATCGATCTAAATCGACGCACACAATTAGTTGGCCGGGATTCCAGATCACATCGATCGAAGGCGTGTCGTCCATGTCATGCGACAGGAGTCGTGCCGGCCTCAGCTCAGGTTGTTCTCTTCCATCTCCTCCACATGCATCCTCTGGTTTCAACCCGTCGTTTTGGATGTCTGATATAGATCAATCCATTGTTACGTTGTGCCGCTCTCAACCTGCCACGTGGTTTGTTGTCTTATCTATGCAATCGGACATACAGCATGCTCACCGTGCATGCATGAAGACTGGGCACATGTTGACTTGTCTGTTCCCTCCCTCCTTTTCACCGTGTTTATGTCAGTCTCTCTCTCTCTCTCTCTCTCTCTAGCTTTTCTCCGTGTCATTGTCGGCAGGAATAATCCCAGGGAGGATAGAGAGACACAGAAGAATTAATATAGAGTGCTGCCGCGTTAATATCCATTATCTGGAACGGTTCGAGATAAAGATCAATGGAAAAGGCACTTCAGGCAATTATCTCTCAACGGTTCTGAAATCGTGTGGCTAATAAGAGTTTTCAAGTCGTGTATGATGGAGGTCTTTTTGTAATGTTACCTGGTGAATCCAGTAACGATGTTACAGTCTACTACGTACCTCCGTATTCGAATCTAGAGATTGTGTCCTAACGTCAAGAGAAAAGAAAACCCGATCGATGTAGTACTCTGTTGCATTACCTTGACCTTTACACCTGACCTGGCCGGCATTTGTTCTAGCCGTCGACGACCTCCCCCAGATCTCCCTACCTCCCACCTGAAAGCATCTTAATAAGTCTGCTGCTGTCGTCCCGTCATTTTTTTGCTAGTCGCTATTAATTTTCTCGTCCTTTTCTTGCTTATTTTCGTTATCCATCAAATCATTCGACACTTCATTCGATTCGCAAAATAATAGTGGCAGCATGGGAGAGGGAATCATGCTGCAAAAAAATTAACTCCGGTTACGAGAAAGTTAATCAAGGGTTGTTCGTCGATCTCGTAGTATATTGCCGTGCCTAACTACAGCGCTACAAGTTCATTAATATATTATTACACGCTCGGTACTAAAAGATGGAGTTGATTTCGTCTCATTCAACGTTGTATCATATAGTACTCCCTGCCGAGTTACGTAGCGCCCTGCCGCAGTCACAACAGCCGTCGAAAGCATACCAAAGCGAAACAAAATTCTTCAAGTCAGCATATATGCGAAGCACATAACCATCGTCATCTTCATCATCGGCAACACTGAAGGTGACCCAAAGATTATCCTAGTAGTAATTATTATCAGATGCGTGATCGACCATCTAGTTGCATCTTTGCCTAGACCAGACGCAAATAGAAGCTTTACTTTGCTACACCCCAATCAACAAAAGGACAACTTAATGAGAGCACATAATTAAGCTGTAATAATTAAGGGAATGGGACAACAAGACGTCGCTGCCAAGCTCGTTGATGGACGCGCGTGCGGTGTCCATTCTAACCTGCGGCGTGTCGAGAGCCGCGTCCAAAGGCCAAAACGTTGGTATGGTACGAAACCAGCAACCGGTCATGGTTGGCGGGTTGGCGGAGCATATGCTCAGGGCGGGTGCTGCGGGGCGAAAAAACTTGCTGCGCTCAACATATTTGTTTGGGAACGTATCTGCTGATTTGCAAGCTCATGAGAGGTGGAACGGATGATTCGCAAATGCGCTTTTGCAAATAACCCCTCCCACCTCCCCTGAGCGTCCCTCTTAGATCAACATCGTGTGGCTCAGATTGAAGTTTATATAGTTTGCACGGAGAGGTTGGTTTCCACTAGATATGTTCCCTATTTGTTTAGCCAACTAATTTTCTACCTTTTAATACATGTACTTGTTCATGTAGTTCATTATGATCCGTACTTACCAGAGAAATCACCCAATGCATCTCATTGTCAATGGACATGTCGTGTACCGCTGACAGAATAATTAGAAATAAATTACATAATTTGTGTTCAACCAGATACTGAAATACCAATTTGCAGGCTCTACGACTCGAAACCAAACCAATTGAGATATACGGTCTTTTGGATCTAGCCAATTTTAGAATTGACCACGTTGAAATTGGACCATGAAAATAGCCCAACCATATACTATGTTTTTAGGTGATCCACAGGCAACATAATGTTTGTTATTATAAGGTAAATATACAATATTAAGGATGGACATGGGTCGCCCCATAGATAGATATCCACTAGGGGTGATAACGGATGGGATAGTGCTTGTCCCATATCCCATCTTATATTTTTTTTACTCGAATCCGGAGTCTGAGCGGATAATGCCGGATAATAATTATTGCATCCCATACCCTACCTCTTATGTTCTTTGTTCGCAACCGGAGTCAGACACGGATATTTTCATTAAGTTTCCAAGGATGAAAAATTAAGTAATAGTGACACAATTATAGATTGGGAAACAACATACAGACCGTTGATATACCTCATCAAGAGCATTTTGACTCTCATTCATTTCGATCTCTTGATTTTGCATCATATTTTTGGCATACAATCGTTATCAACTCTATCAAAGCACATGATATTCGGATTTGGCGTCTTATATCCTATCCGGTTATTATTTTTGAGACTCAGATTCGTTCGGACACAAATAACTTTGGATAATCATTGATGCATCATGTATTTGCCCATATTAATTTTATTCGGATTCGGTCATCAGTCGGTCAGATATTTCCGCCCCATTTTCACCCCTAATATCCACACGTGTTACGGAATGCTCCCTCCCTCCATTTTAGTTTTGTTCAATTTTGGGACAACAAAAAAGCAACTACAATTTGGATGTCTGATCAAAACGTCAATAATATTTGTGTTATAATAATAATACTTGTTGGAGAAGGAAAGGAAGTTTCAGAAGAACCTATCCTAGTCCTCTCCATATGTGGGCAATTTACCAAAGAGTTTCTCTCCTAGTAGGAAAGGAGGGCCTCAACCCCAAGTATAAATAGTGGAGCACCCCAAGCATTGTAAATACAAGTTTATTCAGAATAATAAAGAGAATGCTCCACCCTACATTGCGTCTCGCTTTTTGTCTACTTTTGTTGTTGTTCTCTCCCGTCGATAGCGTTATTACAACACGTTATCAGCACGCTCTACGGAGCTAGTAGAAGCCGCCGAAGTCGACGACCAGGAGGAGTCGGCGAGTCGCAAACTCGCCGCCTCGGGTTTCGCGCCGCCTCGAGAAGTGTGCCGACCTCAGGAATCAAGCCACCTCGATTTCCGTGCTCGACGACATCGACGTCCGCGCCAACGCGAAGCTGTTGACAGGGAACGACTACACTGCGACCGGGTCTACACTGCATCGACGATCTTCCTGCAACAACGCGAACGACTACTTTCGAACCCTAAGGTATACTAGCAGTTCTGCCCTACGGTGTCGAATCGATCGCGTGGACTCGATGCAGTCCAGGATCTGAAAATCCCCCTGCAACACCCGGCCCTGGTTTTTCTAAACCAGGTTTTTATCGCGTCCCTACATCTAGTTTTGTTAGGGCCACCGAATCGAATTGCATAGCATACACAGAGGTGGGGCTTGTAGCCGTCATCATCGCCGGCGAGCACCGCCGGCGAGCACCACATGTCCAACATCAGTAGCTCGAAGGCTACTGCACACACAGCATACTCCGTGCAAGAAGCAGAAAAAGGAAGGGAAAAGGGGGAGGCTGCAGATCTAAACCTAAACCTAACCCTAACCCTAACCCTAGCTGGTAAGATGGAACTCGCCGGAGTACAAACTGTAGAGCCAACGGATGATCCAACGATCGCATATGTGGGCCCGCACGTCCTGGTGTCTCCTAACCCTAACCCTAGCTCGCCGGCGACGAGCTTGGACCTCGTCGCCGGCCACCGCGCCACGCAGACGCGCACCTGGGCCACCGCGCACCGCGCCCGCGAGCCGAACCCGCGAACCTAGCCGCACCTCGGCCTGGCTCGGTCCTCCTCGCCAGTGGGGCCCGCCGACCCCACCTCCGCACCTCGGTGTCCCCGCACGCCGGCACCGACCGCCGCGACCCCGGCAGTGGGTCGCCGGCCACCGGATCTGGGGGCGGGGCAGCCGGATCTGCCCACACCGCCCCCACCCGGGACTCCTCCGCCGCATGGGGAACCCCGGGGCCTCGTCCTCGCGCGTGCGGCGGCGGGAGCTCGGAGCTCGACCGCCGCCGCCTTACCGTCGCCTCCCGCCGGGTCCCGACGGCGCGCGCTCCTCGCCGCCATCCCGCGTCGACGCGCCGGGCCCGCACGCCGCGTTACGCCTCCTCGCCTTCCCCCGTGACGAGCCCCGCCACAAGGGCTCGCCCGAGGACCACCTCGTCGCGCCGCACGCGAGCACCCCGCCTCCAACCTTGCCACGCCGCCGTACCATGGCGTCGCCCTGGGCGCCGCCCGCGCTCGCACAGGCGCGGGCCCGCGCCGCCGCCGCCGCTCTCGGAGAGAAGGAGGGAGGAGAGGGAGAGAAATGACGGGATTAGGGTTTCAACCCTATCCCCTCGCCTTATATACCGGGGCAGGCCGGGTCTCTAGTGGGCCGGGGTGGGCCGGGATGGGCCGAGGCCGGCCCAGTGGGTCGGCCTGATTTTAGAAATATCAACCATGTGCTCTAACTCTATTTTGCAGGTGATACCTTTTGAGCTATGACTACCTTGTTCTCCGTTTTCCTGTTCTTCATTTCATATCCTATCTTATCGATCACTCTTGCGCTTTACATTCTCTATCTTATGATATGTGTTGTCACCAATCACCAAAAAGGGGGAGATTGTAAGCTTCATGACCATTGGAGTTTGGAAACCCCAAAGGTATGAATGTTTTGGTGATTGGGTGACCTTATTGATGTGACTAACATTTCCTTGTAGGATATTCAAATGGTCATGTCAATGAAGCGTCGTCTCACATACTCTATCTATCGACGACTTGGTGATTGGTTGCCTCGACAATTCGGATCGAGAACTTGATGGAGTCGCGGAGAAGATGTGGATCAAGGCTAAGGACATGCTAGATCCAAGCGAGTGTTGCTTGGTTAGATGTTAGCTTGAGTCCATAGGAAAAACCGGACTATCAAGAGGGATCGAATTGGTTCTCTTAGAGCACACTAGGTTAGAGATCAAATGGATGCATTGTGAGTCTCTTGAGGGCTAGGGTGGCTGAAGAGAAGAAGAGGAACCAAGTTTGGAGAAGTTGGAAGCAAGGATCAAGAAGTGGATCAAGTTTTCAGCTTATGCCGAAGAGATCGGACAGTACGGTCCTAGGGACCGTATGGTACGGTCTTCATTGAAGATCCAGACAGAGAAGAGAAGTCTCGGGATGCTGAGAAAATGAAGACCGGACAATGGACCGTATGGTACGGTCAAGGAGACCGGACAGTACGGTCATCAGTGGATTTCCAGACAGAGAAGATGGAATTTCTGGAAGTGGAAGAAATGAAGACCGGACAATCGACCGGATGGTACGGTCCTAGGGACCAGACAGTACGGTCTTCATTGGAGATGAAGAAGAAGATGGAGATGAGCCTGGAAATAGAGACCGGACAATACGGTCTGGAAGAGACCGGACAGTACGGTCCTTTGTAGGTCTCTAGTTTTGCAGGGCACTTTTGGGCAACGGCTAGTTTTGGGTTGGTAGCCTATATATAGTTGGTTGCCCGCCCCTTGAGGGGTCTCTTGGCCATTGTGGGAGTGCAGGAAACTCAGAGGAAGCCAAGAGCAAGGGAGAGAAGCACTTGTGAAGGATTTGGAGTGATCCTAGTGCTTGAGAGAGTAGCAATTGCATCCACTTGATCTCTAGGCTAGTGTGAGCTTGAGAGAGTCACTTCGGTTTGTTACTCTTGGTCTATGGCGAGGCCTAGACCGGTTAGGCGTTGGTGTTAAGCTATCCAAGGAGATTGTGGAAGCTAACACAAGTTTGTACACGGTCTTGGAGCTTCCCGTGCGAAAGAAGCATCACTAGTGGAGCGCCCTTTGGCACGCATCACGTGCGGAGCCTTACCTCCGGAAGAGTACCCGGGATCGAGCCCGGCGGGACGTGCCCGCGACTTCACTCGGAGGGTGAAGTGTGCTCTAGGAGGGATCGCCTTCGAGCGGAGGGACGGGGTCGAGACTCCGGCGGGAGTGACCCAACGTGGAGTAGGGGAAGGCGCCACCCTTCCGAGACCACGGGAAAAATCATGAGCATTCCTATCCTTATCTCCTTTACATACTAGCATTTACGCTTCCGCATTTACTTCTATGTGCTAGTAGATTGCATGATATGTTGTCTCTTTACTACTTGGTAGAATTGCTTGCTAGGGTGTTGCTTGTTGCATAGACTAGATTGTGTGCGCGCATCGCTTGCTTTTGTTATCACCATATCTAGTCTTGCTAGCTTCACGCCTAAAGTACGTTTGGGAGAAATTGTTGACACACCGATTCACCCTCCCTCTCGGTGCCCTTGATCCTTTCACTAAATTTTTGCAAAAAAGTCCAGATTGTTCTGAAATTACGATTTGACCCTGAAAAATTGCAAAATAGACCCTGTAGTCTATGGAATTTGTCTGAATTAATGTTATATTGCATATAACACCTCGGGTTTAAGGAAAATTATGTCAGAAACATAAATACTTGCTGTTTTTGCTGTTTAATCCTCCTGTTTGTGCAAATTACTGTGTAACTTGATCTGAAATCATGCATATCATATTTAAGCAATTAAAATATGATCAAAAGTGCCTTTAATCATAGAAACATGGTTTTAGGTTGTTTTTTCTAGTTTTAATCCATTACTTTATGCATTCTACAAATCTAGATTACTTGAAGTAATACGTATGTACATTTGACCATCTTGTAGATGGGGTACACACTTGACAAATGGAGAATCAAAATGCGCAATGAGCTGGAAGATGAAAAATTGTGGCATGTGATTTCTCCACAGGAAGGTCCACATCCTACACTTTCTGAAAAAGTGAAAGCAAGGATATACATCAATCTACGACTTGATCCTCACCTGAAGGATTGGTATTCGTCGATAGAAGATCCTGAAACACTTTGGGATACGCTTTATGCAAGATACAAAAAAGAAATCTTGGTACTAGCATCCAAAGCTCAACGTGAATGGGATAATATGAAATATTCCACATTTGTCTCGTTTGAGGATTATGATGTTGAACTCAGAAGGATTGCTAATGACAGATGGATGAGTGGCACCATCATCACAGAAGATGAAATGATCCAGAAGACACTAGATACCATCAATCCTAATGAGGATGTGCAATCGAATAAGTTCTCTAGCCATGATTATTCAACGTATGAAGAACTTGCTAGAGACTTGATCTGGGATCAAGAAGCATGCAAGCGGGACTACTTGCATGCAATCATGGAGGGTCCTCATGAAATAAAATGTCGAAAGTGTGGTCTACCTGGTCATTTATCCAATACATGCCAATCTCCTCTATACATCAGGAAGATATTCAACTTATATATCATTGAACATGAGATTAAGAGAACAGAATTCTCACGATTCGATGTTCTATTTGAGAATCTTGAATATTATGAGATGGAATATTCAGATGATGAGGATGATGAACACATGGCACATCAAGAAGATGATGAATTCATATATCAAGAAGATGATGAAGTCAATAGTCTTGAAGATAATGACATGGATTACTATAACACCAGATATACATTTGATGATGAACATGAAGTGATAATCATATCAGATGATGAAGAATGATGTACATGGAGACATGAAATAATTCTCCCTAGTTATAATACTATCTAGTAGATGGTTTGGGTAGTAGTTATGCATTTAGTTTTAAATTCCTGCAATGAATTAAGTGGATTAATGTAATCTCTAGTAGAGACCTCGTTTTTAACTTATAGTACTTGCAGTCTATATAATCGCCTTGGTTTTTCTTTTACCTTGTCGTTGTTTGGCTTTTTCTTGAAGTATTTGCCTTTGTTTTTGCCTACAAGTGTAGTACAATGGAAGAGGAACTATGTCTTGTAGACTGTTGCACCACTAGCACAGTTCTTAGGGATACTCGTTATTTCCAAACACTCAGAAAGTATGAAGAAGGATTGTGGGTTCCGGAAGGGCAACCCTTACTCTCCCTAATGGAACGACATTAGTAATCCAAGCAGCATTACTATATCCAGACGCAACTAGAACGTTGCTGAGCTTCAAAGATATCCGTGCAAATGGTTTTCATGTAGAAACTAATGACGATAATGGCGAAGAACGTCTTATCATGACTAAGAAGCACGGAGATCAGAAGACTGTTGTGGAAAGTTTCCCCTCCTTTAAGGAAAGCATGTACTACACCTATATTAAACCACAGAATGGCTTAGAAGCGTTCAAAGTGATCTTGAAGAATCATGAACCATACAGAATATGGCATGAAAGACTTGGGCACCCAGGAAGTAATATGATGAGCAGAATCTTGAAGAATTCCAGTGGTCATGAATTGCAACCGAGACAATTTCCTAATAATCTTGAAGATTTCTTTTGCGCTGCATGTGCAACTGGGAAATTGATAACTAGAACCTCTACGTTAAAACTTCATGCAGAAGATACACCATTCCTTGAAAGAATACAAGGAGATATCTGTGGACCTATTAGTCCCTCTTCAGGGCCTTTAGATACTTCATGGTATTAATAGACGCCTCCTCGAAGTGGAGTCAAGTATGTCTATTGTCCACTAGAAATCATGCTTCTGCACGCCTTACATCCCAAATAATTCAATTGAAGAATAATTTTTCAGAGCATAGAATTAAATCCATTCGCATGGATAATGCCGGAGAATTTACCTCGAAGGTATTTGATGACTATTGCAAGTCATTGGGAATAAAGGTAGAACATTCTGTTCCTCATGTGCATACGCAAAATGGTTTAGCAGAATCGCTAATTAAGAGAGTTAATTGCAAGGCCACTATTATTGCATAGTCAGCTGCCAACCACTTGTTGGGGACATGCTGTGCTACACGCTGCTGCTCTCACACAACTTAGACCATCTGCTAAAGTTCAAGAATCACCATTAGCATTAGTGCAAGGGAAGATACCGAATATCTCTCATTTAAAGAAATTTGGATGTGCCGTATACGTCCCTATCCCACCGCCTCAGCGATCACAAATGGGAGCTCAACGTAAACTTGGAGTTTATGTGGGATTTGAGAGCCCATCGATCATAAAATATCTTGAGCCTCTCACTGGAGACTTGCATACGGCTCGATATGCTGATAGTATCTTCAATGAAGATCATTTCCTGGCATTAGGGGGAGGAATGTACCTCAAGAAAGAATGCCGAGAAATAGAGTGGGAAACTCCTAGAATCCATGGAATGGATTCTCGCACTAAAGAAACTGACCAAGAAGTTCAGAATATCATCCACTTGCAGATGATTGCTAATAAACTGCCAGAGACATTCACCAACACACAGGGAATTATAAAATCTCATATACCAGTAGTAAATGCACCGGAAAGAATTGAAATACCCATGAAGCGGGAGTTCAAATGGAATTCCAAACTAGAGCCACTACCTCACTAGCTAGAAATGCTAGGAAGAGGGGAGTGAACCGGTTGCAAGGGTATCGAAGAAAACCAATGTACAAGTAGGCTCCTAGGAGACGTCCGATGGAGCGTAAACGTAAGCTTGGTACTAATGAGAATCCCGTGAATGGTGAAATGAGTGTACACGAAGTACCGAAACCGGATATTCCAGATCCGAACACACCTGTAAGTGATGATCTGGACCATGACGAAAGAATCATGGAGAACTCAACACACTATGTTGAGACAGGAGAAAAGTATGATAGAAGAGCCCAGAATGTCGACATATATTTTGCAAAAAAGATTGCCCACATCGTTGATGAGGTTGAAGAACCCAAATCAATGAAAGAATGCAAGCAGCATCTGATTGGCCAAAGTGGAAAGAAGCAATCACTGCAGAACTAAACTCGCTTTATAAAAGACAAGTATTCGGACCAGTCTGCCTCACCCCTGAAAGAATGTATCCCGTAGGAGACAAATGGGTATTCGTCCGGAAGAGAAACGAAAAGAATGAGGTCGTAAGATACAAAGCGAGATTAGTGGCTCAAGGTTTTACGCAGAGACCAGGTATCGATTTCGATATCATATACTCACCTGTAATGATGGAACCACATTTCGATACTAGATCTCTCTAGCAGTAAATATGGAATTGCAGATGAAATTGATGGATGTTGTGACAGCGTACCTATACGGGTCGTTGGATACTGAAACCCACATGAAGGTTCCAGAAGAAATCAAAGTCCCAAATGAAGAAGAACGCAACTTATATAGTGTGAAGCTGCAAAGATCACTATATGGTTTAAAGCAATCTGGAAGAATGTGGTATAATAGGCTTAGTGAGTTTTTACTGAAGAAAGGATTCCTGAAGAATGAAGATTGTCCTTGTGTGTTCATTAGAAAATCAGAGATGGGATATTGTATAATATCCGTATATGTCGATGATCTGAATATCATTGGAACGACACAAGACATCGAGGAAGCTAGTACATTCCTGAAATCTGAATTTGAAATGAAGGATCTAGGAAAGACTACATTCTGCTTAGGCTTGCAGCTAGTGCATACCCCAGAAGGTATACTAATGCACCAGTCGAACTATACCAAGAAGGTATTAGAGAAGTTCAGTATGAGTAGTGCATACCCACTTAGAACCCCTATGGTTGTGAGGTCACTCGATGTAGAGACAGACCTATTTAGACCAAAAGAGGAACATGAGGAAGTATTGGGACCTGAATATCCCTACCTAAGTGCTATCAGAGCGTTGATGTATCTAGCAAATGGTACAAGACCCGATATTGCCTTTGCTGTTAATCTCCTAGCAAGATTTAGTGCAGCTCCAACCAGAAGACATTGGAATGGCATTAAGCATATCCTCAGATACCTTAGAGGAACAGAAGACATGGGGTTATTCTTCCAGAAGAAAAGAAATGTAACCTTAGAAGGTTATACTGATGCTGGGTACATGTTGGATCCACACAAATCATTCTCGCAGACTGGTTATGTGTTTCTCTGTGGTGGAACTGCAATTTCTTGGAAATCTACGAAGCAGACGATGGTGGCTACATCATCAAATCACTCAGAGATTGTTGCCTTGTATGAGGCATCTAAAGAATGCACTTGGTTAAGAAGAATTACTCACCATGTACTGAATACATGTGGAATTGAAGTGATTAAAACCCTACCATTATCTATGAAGATAATGCAGCTTGTATTGCACAAATACAAAAGGGATATATTAAGTCTAAGGTCATGAAGCACATTATACCTAAATTCTTCTTCACGCATGAAATGCAAGAGAATGAAGAAATCATGGTGACTCATGTTCGCTCATGTGATAATCTTGCAGATATGTTTACTAAAGCCCTACCTACTAAATCTTTTGAAAAGCATAGGCATGGTATAAGAATGAGGAGACTAAAAGATGTGTGCAAAACAGGGAGAGAATTCCCTTGAGCACATAATCCCTAATACTATAGCCAAGAAGACAATATAGTAAATTCTAGAAGAATATAGTATTGTACTCTTTTTCCCTCATTTGAGTTTTTACCTGAAAGTTTCTCAAAAGAAGAGGTTTTTAACGAGGCAATATGTGCAATTAAGAGCTACGGTACAATGTACTCTTTTCTCCGTTTTTCCCACTGAGAGTTTTTATGAAGGAGTTTTTAATGAAACATGTGTGTCGTCGTAAAATGCCCAAGGGGAAGTGTTATAATAATAATACTTGTTGGGGAAGGAAAGGAAGTTCCAGGAGAATCTATCCTAGTCCTACTCCATATGTGAGCAATTTACCAAAGAGTTCCTCTCCTTCTCTCCTGTCGATAGCATTATTACAACAATTTGAACAGAGAAGCAGCATCTACATGGTATCGATCAGAGCCAATCCACCCAGCCCAACTCTGTTTTCACTGCCTTTGGTCTATCTAGCATACGTGTCCACAAGAAACTATACGTGTCTATCTATATTGTATACTCCTAGTTCTATACAAATACATTGTGTAGAAAGAAAATACTGAGGTGCCGAGCGCACGCTCTGCCATTGGCGTGCCGCGCGCCGGAGGCCTCTCGCTGCGTCGGCTCACGCGCCACGATTATTCCGTGGGGCGCCAGCGTGTCGTGTCGCGTCGCGTCGTGCATATATAGCTAGCTGCCGATATGATCTCTGGAAGGAACAGGAGATCGGTAATCACAAGCGGCAGAGCCAGCAGCAGCTTGCACGCCTCTCGAGCTTGGTAGGAGCCAAGCCAGAGGGAGCAGCCGGCCGGCCGGCGACGATGAAGAAGGATGAGGATCTCGAGGCCAAGCTGCTTGTTGCCGACGGCGAGCAGCCAGCGAAGGCGGACGCCGCCGGGAACTCCTACGCGCTCGTCTGCGCCCTCCTCGCCTCCCTCGCCTCCATCATCTACGGATACAGTAAGCGCACTATTTATGTTAATTACCATGCACGTTTCTCGTGAACAATTCGGATCTTGATGAAATTGCCCTTGTTATGAACATGATCTTCTAAAAGAAAAAAGATTAATGTTCGATGGAATTTAGGTAGAATTCTCATGTTCTTGTCTCTGTGTACGTGCAGATCGCGGGGTGATGAGCGGCGCGCAGAAGTACGTGCAGGAGGACCTGGGCGTGAGCGACGGGCAGCTGGAGGTGCTCATCGGCCTGACCAGCGTCTACTCCCTCGTCGGCTCGCTGGCGGCGGGCTGGGCCTGCGACCGCGCCGGCCGCCGCCGCACCGTCGCGCTGGCGGCCGCCCTGTTCCTCGCCGGCTCCGCCGTCACCGCCGCCGCCGGCGGGTACGCCGCGCTCATGGCCGGGCAGCTCCTCGCCGGCGTCGCCTGCGGGTTCGGCCTCGTCGTCGCGCCCGTCTACATCGCCGAGATCGCGCCGGCGGCATCGCGAGGCTTCCTCTCCTCCATCCCCGAGGTGCGTGCGTGCGTGCGGTAGATTCCGGCCGACGGCGGAGGGGCGGCGTCGCTCCGCCGCGCGTGCGTGGCTTGTTAATTTTGTTGCTAATGCCAATTCCGGGAGGGGTACGTGATGGCTAATTAAAGAACGAATCAAGATTATCCCTCAAAACATTTTTTTTAAAAGATTACATTAAGATTGCAAAGTTGGTCGCCAAGAGATCTTACTTAAGTCCTAGGCAAGCAAGCATGACGACAAGATCACTGAAATAAGGAAACTTGTTGAGATATTAAATGAGAAGCGAGAGCGAAATCTGCATCTAGAACTAGTACCACTTGATAAATTATTTAGCGAATAGGCTAGAGCGATTTTCGTCAAAAAAAAATATGCTAGAGCGAAATCGAATGGGGGGACTTCTCTGAAACAACCCAGGCTGGGGCTGGTCTGTGTAATTATTGTTGCTGTTATGATGTACAGGTCGGTGTGGTACAGTATTAGGTGTCGCCTGTCAGCTACAGCTACGCATGCACGGTCGCATTCAGAAATCAAACCAAATTTGCATGCTTGATAAAGTTCACCAAGAAATTGAAGTAATTTTGTTATTACTGTTACTGTCACGCGGCTCTAAACTCTTACATTTCTGCGTGCGCGTGCCACGTCGTCAGATCGCCGGCAACTCGGGCATCCTGCTGAGCTACATCGCCGACTTTGCGCTCGCCGGCCTGCCCAAGACGCTCAACTGGCGGCTCATGATCGGCATCGGCGCCGTCCCGCCGCTCTTCCTCGCCGCCTCGGCCATGCTGGTCATGCCGGAGACGCCGCGCTGGCTCGTCCTCCACGGCCACCCCGACGAGGCGCGCCGCGTGCTGGCGCGCACCGCGGGCGACGCCGCCGCCGACCGACGGCTCCAGGAGATCGTGGCCTCCGTCGAGGAGGCGGCGTCGAAGCAGCAAGCCGGCGGCGCGCCGCCGGCGACGACGACTAGCGTGTGGCGCGAGATCCTGCTCCGGCCGACCCCCGCAGTGCGCCGCGTGATGCTCGCCATCACCGGGCTGCAGTTCTTCCAGCAGGCCTGCGGCGTGGCGGCCATGGTGCTGTACGCGCCGCGCGTGTTCGGCCACGCCGGCGTCACCTCCGAGCGCGCCGTGCTCGGCGCCACCGTCCTCCTCGGCGTCGCCAAGACGGCGTCCATCGTCCTCCCGCTCTTCCTCGCCGACCGCCTCGGCCGCCGCCCGATGCTGCTCGCCAGCGCCGCCGGCATGGCCGCGTCGCTCCTCGTGCTCGGCCTCTCGCTGCGCGCGCCATCCACCACATGGTGGGCGGCGGCGACGTGCGTGGCGGCGGCGGCGGCGTACATGGCGACGTTCTCGCTGGGGTTCGGGCCGGTGATCTGGATGTACGGCTCCGAGATCCTGCCGCTGCGGCTGCGCGCGCAGGGCACCGGCGTCGGGACGGCGCTCAACCGGGTCATGAGCGCCGTCGTGGGGATGACCTTCATCTCCATGTACGAGGCCGTGGGCATGGCCGGGAGCTTCTACATCTTCGCCGCCTTCTCGGCGGCGGCGTATGTGTTCGTCTACGCATACCTGCCGGAGACCAAGGGGAAGACCCTTGAGGAGATGGAGGCGCTCTTTGACGGCAGAGCTGGGCACTCCTCACCACAGACGCCGCCGTCATGATCGTGAAGCTTGTACAATTGTTTGTACAAAATTATTTATGGAAATGAAATTTAAATTTTGATTCGTATTTTTTGTGTAACAATTTTTATTCGAAATTAATGGAGCTGTTTACTGGTGCATATTTTTTGCTTGTGCGTATTGCTTGCAGAGTCATTTCATAGAGTTTGCATCACTTTCATTGTTCAAATGTAGAATTCCTACTTTGACGATGTCCAGGACTGGTGAGAACAACACACTGAATTTCCACGAAGTTACCACGAAAGCTTTATCAATTTCGTATGAATCTTTCTCAAACTTGCATGAAGCCAATTTGAAAACTGTCTGGAAGAAAGTCGCATGAAACAAGCCCTGGCTGCTATGCTATGCCATTGCAACGGGGTGCTGTTAAGTAGCAGCAATGTTCGAATTTTGAAGGTTTTTGGCAGAAAAAAATTCAGATCTCATAAGAATTTTGAAACAAATTCTCGCGACAATGGTAACCAAGTAGCTCCGGTTTAGAACATCTCCAGTGTTACCGCGGGTTCGCATGTTACCGTGTTACTGATCACTGTAGCGCCTCAAATATGCAACGAAAAATTGCAAAAAAAATATAAATGAATAGCTCATGCAACGATCTACAATTCATATTTTTGGTCGAGGTGCAACCGAAGCTCGTACAAGGAGATAAAAAAAAGAGAAATCAGACGTTGAATAGTAACGGGTTGCGGGTTCGCGATGAACAGTTGCAACCCGCACTATTCACAGTCCGATTTCTCTTTTTTGTATCTTCTTGTACGAGCTTCGGTTGCACCTCGACCAAAAATATGAATTGTAGATCGTTGCATGAGCTATCCATTCATATTTTTGTTGTAATTTTTCGTTGCATATTTGAGGCGCTACAGTGATCGGTAACACGGTAACACCTAAAGAGGTGGTAACACCAGATACGTTCTCCGGTTGGCGCATGCAATGCTTTTGTATGCTTCACAAGCCCACAAAACACACGGCCCATGTAAAAGCATATTAAGCACTTCAGGTTCTTAATTTTCAGCCCAAAACGCAAATGAAATTACAAAGAGGACTTGGCCATTATTGATGCGGGCTCAATCAATTTTTCTTTTGTGTGCGACTTTCAGGTACTGTCTCATTTGCGCACTCCTGAGCCCATTTTAATTATCTTTTACCCGGGCCTGGTTACAGCGATGACACAAGCAGGACTGGACGAAAAGCTCTTGGCTCATTAGCTCAGCTCAGCTCGCGACTGGCTCGGCTTGGCTCGGCTCGGCTCGTTCACTTTTTCTAGCGAGCCGATCCAGGTTTCTAGCTCGTTATGTTCAACGAGCTAGCTCGAGCTGAGCCCATGAGGAGAAGGGAGAGGCTTGCCCGATGGAGCACCATGAGGTTGCCGGTGCTTTCTTTCCCCGTCGCAGCACTCGCCTCTTCTTTTTCCTCAATCACAGACGTTACAGCCATCAATGCCAAAGCTCATGACGAGCCCGAGCTCATTATCCTCACCGCTCTTCCCATGACGATAGCAACGACAGAAGAGGACCGAGTCAAGATCCAAGCTGCGGATAGGCGACGCGATGCGAAGCAGTCAGCAGCTCGAGCTAGGCGATGCCAACCTCCTCTACCTCATGCGGTGGTGCCGCCCCTCTACCTCCTCCCCTCACACGGTGGCGCCGGCTCACGCTCCGCCGTTCCTCCACGTCACCTGCCTCCTCCCCTCCCGGCCGCCACCACCTCCACGACGTCAGCCTCCGGATCCCCGCCCGACGCGCCATCATGCTCAAGAGCGTGAAGATGTACGAGACGATGTGGTCGTTGTCTTCTTCCTCAGGTCGCAGCAGGAGTGCTGGAGGCGAGCGGTGGGAGCTTAACGAGCTGGCTCGCGAGCCAGCTCGAGCTCGTAACGAGCCGAGCCGAGCTAGCATTCCAGCTCGTTAAGATAACGAGCTGAGCCGAGCCGAGCTACCTCAAGTAGTCCAGCCCTAGACACAAGCCCTCTGAAATGCACAACCCGGGAGGAGGCACCTTTAGTGTGCTGCCTATAGAAATGACCTGTTTCTCCGGGTGTGGCGCATTGAAGGATCCATCTATAACTACAGTTTGGAGTAGGAATGTGCTTCAATAGAAACTAGGTGAATTCCCGTGCGTTGCTACGGGGATTCTAGATTAATGACTAACCTTGGTAGCAGAAGAATAATTTAATATAGAGTTAAATATTTCAATACTGCAGAAACTGGATTGGTAGAGTTTATCTATGACATAGCATTAGGAAATAATTATCTGTCCTTTAGAATCAGAATCACATGCTTAAACGTTTTCGGAGCTCTGAAAGTTGAGATATATTTCCTACAGAAGCATATGGTAACCTTTCTATCTGCCTACATATGACCTTGAATGACATATTTATTCTGCCAAGAAACTGGTAAACATGCATGAGACAATTCAAGAACCCTTCGATGGTACAGGGAATGCATCGAGAGGCTGGTGACCCATATTAGACTGACTCCAACAAGGATGTGTATATTTGACATGCAAATCAACCATTGCATAGCGTGAACAGAGTTTTGCATTCTTTTGTCTCGACACCGTCTCCAACAGGTGACAATGCACTTCTTTCCCCGCGCAGCTCCACCGCCACACCTAGAAGCTCCGCCGCCGCCTTCACCTGCGCCAACAGCTCGTCTCTGCTCGCAATTCGATCAACGGGATGCTGCTGCTGCTGTTTCGGCGGCGGCAACTGCGTCAGGATGATTAATCGACGAGGCGTGGAGGGTGGAAGATCCGCTCCCGCGCCCCCACGCCGGCGTGCTCACCCAGGCCCCGCGGCCCTCACCCGCACGGCCCACCTCCGTGCCCCCACCTCTGCGCCTCCTGCTGCAGCTCGACGGCGGCGGTGGTGGAAGCTGGTGGGCACGCTCGACGCCGACTGCGTCGAGCACAACCTGCATGCCCTTCTCTGGCGCGTCGCCGTCGCCTGGAGGTACGCGCGAGGCGAGGCGGAGCTCTCTCGCTGGGCGAGGCGCGCGGCCACCTCGTGCATGATGTCTCCACCCTCCGCGCGGCGTCGCACAGGGCTCGTCCGCGCCGCGGCTCGCCCAAATCAATGGCACATCGAGCTTCCTTCCCTTCCGCCGCGCATTTCGCCGTTAAATCCGTCGCTTCCGGTAAGCCGTCTTTCGATTCGTCGTGCCGTGAGCTTCTGAAGGTGGTCGCGTAATTTCTTGACCCGACCCTTCTCCTTCTTCCGCAGCCGAATCGCCAAATCGGTCTTTTCCCCGCCGGTCTTCCTCAGCCTGCCCGCTTCCGCCCCGCCCCGCCCCGCCAAATTCGGTCTTGCGTCCCCTGCTCCAGTGCGCCACGCCCGCATCCAATGCGCCATCCGGCAGCTCGACCTGCTTCCGCCCGTCGACGCCAGCAGGGTCCGACTCGCCGACGGCGCGCGCGAGGAGCTTCCAGACGTGCGCGCACAGCGCCATCGAGCTGGCCCCTGCGCCCAGCTACCGCCCGAGCTCACTAATTCGCACGCTCCCTCTCCCTCCTGAGCTCAACCTGGGCAGCCATGGCCGCCCCTGTTCTTCTCCGTCGCACACGCTGTGAGCTGCTGCCGCTGCGCCACGAACTGCTGCCTTCACGCTCCTGCCACACGGCTGCTGCGAGCTGCTGCCTCCACGCCTCCCTTCCCGGCGCCTGCTGCCACAGCTGCTTCTCCGCCGCGACGCACGTCGAGTTGCGGCAGAGGCGGGACGAGCGCGGCGGCGTCGGACGGGGACGCGACGGCCATCAAATGCATAGCAAGAGAGAGAGTGTCCATTTTTAGCTGCTCTCTCTCCTCACCAGGCAAAGTGCCTTCTCTTTTGCATAGACTGTTGGAGAAGAAACAGGTAATGCACAGTGGAGATTGTGATCCATATATGCCTTTGCCTGTTGTTGTTGAAGTCAGCCTTACAACTGAAAGTAAATGGAGCCACTATGATTTTCGATTGTTAACTGAAAGAAACATATCATCAGTAAACATTGGGATGCAGAAAAAATGAATGCAAAAGACAGAAAACAAACTTCTTTCAAAAGTATAGCACGTACCATGTTGATTACAAAGAGAAACTAATCAAATGCATAAACAGATCAAAGACAACCTTTTTGCACTTTTGCGATGGCTATGAACTCTGCAGCGGACAATGACCTTCAGGAAAGAAAAGTAAAAGCAGAGGGCATTGAGCTTTTGTTTTCCAACTCTCAAATCATGGGATACATGAGCAGGGATAAAAATCATCTAAACTATGTTGTTGTATCCTGTTTAAGAGGGCTTGATGCAGTCATAGTGCAGCAATCAGAGTAGATGAGAAATCCCAGTGGAGAGTTTCGTGGTGGCAACCTGCCAACCACCCTATAGAGAGCTGGGTCTTATAGACAGCAAGAAGAACAACATCAAAATGGGAAACTGACGGGTCAGGCTGGAGAGGAAATTAACACCATTAAGAAGACCTCTTGATTACTGAGTAATGGCGGCAGTTTTGACAACAAAATGTTTTATTTATGATAACCCAAAAAAATTCAGTAAATTACTGGAAGTTGAGTAGCCTAAGGCATTAAAAAAAAGGGGGCATGTACATGCTTAAACTGAGATTGAGGAACAACAACAGGGATTGAAATGACATAAAAATAGTGGTACTGGAACAAAGAGCATATCAATTCAGCAGAACACAAACAGCTTCATTTGGACTGTAATTGTGAAAGTAGAGGATAGATGACAGAAAATGTATGATGAAAAAGGGACATGAACATGTGTATATTTAAACAGAGAAATGTATACTGTAATGTAGTAGAAATTATATTATTTGGTGAAATGATGAATGTAAGGAAATAAACTGAACGTTGAGGTTACATACCTTAGAGCAATTCAATTTGCTGGTGGTCTAGGAATTGAATTGAAGAGGAATCTTAATGGGGTAATGATAAAGAAACCTGCATGGAAGCTGAGTAGCCTACGGTATTAAAAAAAAGGGGGGCATGTACATGCTTAAACTGAGATTGAGGAACAACAACAGGGATTGAAATGACATGAAAATAGTGGTACTGGAACAAAGAGCATATCAATTCAGCAGAACACAAACAGCTACATTTGGACTGTATTTTGAGCAATGTACGGATATTGGAGGTTACACAGAAATAAAAGTTCAGTGCTTCACATTTGGAGAGAACTTCGCACATAAAAACAATAGATGAAATTCCAAAGTAGATGAAAATATGAAGCTATGTGCATCGTTCACCAGAACACCCTTGCACGGATATTGCAGTTTGTACAAAAATAAAAGTTCAGGTGAAAAAAGAGAGAACTTACTGCACGGGCAACACAAGGGATGCTGGAGCTTACCTGGGCAGGTGCCTATACTGGGTTCGCAGATGCACAATCCTGCAGAAGACGAATGGTATGTCAGGTGCGTCGTGTAAGGAGAGTAAACAGAGTAGGGGAGCAGGAGGAAAGAGGTACCTCAACGGACACAATTTGTGGCAGTGTGCAATCAATTGAAGGTAGCAAATGCAAAATTGAAGAGAAAAACAGACGTGGCTTGTAGCGTGTAACCAATTGGAGGTAATTCAAATGCAAAATTGAAGAGGAAAAATTAATGCGTGTTGGGGGATGCTGAAATTTATGTCAGAGCAGGCGGCGGGGGATGTGGGGGTGGCGGAGGATGCGGGGCTGGCAGTTTCATCTCTGGGCGGGCCGTCGAAGCTTGGGGGCGACCAGTGGTTTGGGATAGATATCCGGCGCGGGCGACCGGTGTTTTGGATGTCTGCACCTTTGGAGAGATCGGTGGGGAAGAAGAATGATGGACGGCTAGATGCGGTTGCCGGCGATAGATCAAACGGCTGAGAAATACCCGTGATGTGGACGCATGAGAATTGAGCTTTAGAAAGATTAACTGCACTTAGTGGGTCTGACCTTTATAGATACTAGTACGAATCCACGTGCGTCACGCACGTGTCTAAAAATTGCATCACTTGGCAGAACCTTTAGAATTGCGGACCACTTACCATGAAAGAATTATGTAGGACCCCACAAGAAATTTCAATGTCGGGCTAACGCATTCGTGACATTGATCATCAGCCAGTCACATATCATTATTATAGAATAAAAAATGTATAACGCACGACACCCTAAAGAAATCTAATGCATATCTTTGTATGCCATTGTTGCTTCAGAGGTTGCCTCCAGTAAATTGGATCATATTCACTGATAGAGCCACCTTACGCCCGGTCGAAGCCTGGTCCACTGAGCCCAGGAAATTTCTTTTTGAAGATTTCAGCCCCAACCTCCACTTGTCATGTTTGACGGCCTGTCAGGGCCCACTAAAATTCGTTGCTGGCTCTGTATTAACGTACTCAACACAACCTATACAGTAATCTCACCTGCATTTCACAGCAAGGTTTGGAATATCTCATACTGGATAATTTGTTTTGCAAAATTAAATAACATCATACCTATTCTTTGAAACTGAAACATCATGCTTCCTCAGGCATATGCAAGCAAGGTATTACTCTTTCTTTCCAACTGATGGCATCTGTTGTCCATATAAACATATTTTTAGATGAGAAAAAAGGTGGTGCGTCAGATTGCTAACCAGTTTCTGCAATCCTGTACCAACATAAGCAAGCTGTAAAAAAATCTTTAAAAACTGAAGCTCAAAGGCTGCAATCATGGCAGCCACCACATGATTTTGACATATGACCACTAAACTGGTAAAAGGGTGTAAACTATCAGTTTTTGATATATGAATTGGTTGAACTGTACCACGAACACCAAAATCTCAAAAAAAAAAACTTCCAAGACTGTTCCTCTACCAAAACAACTCAGAAGGAGCTTGGATAACATGATGAGCTCTTTCTTCAGGCACAGATTCATCTCCAGATTGCTTAAAAAAATATTCATCTTCAGAAAGTATATACCCTGCATCTAATTAATTGCTTGATGCTAAGCGTAGAAACAAAATATAACCTGCAAAATTTTCCCAAAACAATGCACGAGAAGAAAAACACCTTGTTCGAACTGTGTGAGTCAGCTGCAGGTCACAATAAAAATTGGTTTCTTCATTAATTCCCTACAATTGCAGATGGAAGCAGCTCCTTTGTGATAGACTGGCAGTTCTTTTTTTTTAGATAATGGAAACCAAAGTTCCCGGCCTGTGCACAGCACGCAGCCCGGTTTTTGTTTTTGTTTCATTATTACATAACCGTCAATTCAAAGATTGACCAAAAGAGCGCAAAACATAAAAAACTTTTAAGGAGGATTAAGTCTATTATTAAATCTCCATCCATGAGAGGCATATAGCTCCAATGCAGCGACCTCCAATCCTGCGCTCACCCCTCGTAGATGGTCCCTAACCTCCTCAGGCTGCAACAGCGCCCAAAACCGCAACCAGTAAGCTCCTCTGAACAATGCCTGCATAAACGATGTATATTTTGCATTATCAAAACAAATATCATTCCTACATCGCCATATCGCCCAGCACATGGCCGCCATATGGACTTTAAAAGTACTATTCCTCTGTGATATAGAAGGCAGTGCAAAATCTAAAGCGAGACTTTAAAAGGAAAAGGTGCCATTTTGAAGGGGGTCTAAAGCAATAAAAGTTTGCTTGGTACCATATATTTTGTAGATAACATCAGCACACCTTGAGTGCCATTATATCCTATCTGCTCCTCGAAATAGGGATAAAGAAACTGCAATCTCAATCGAACTATAAACAGGAAAGAAAAAAGAGAGCAACAGCATCAAAATCTATGGTTATCAAGACTGAAAGAACACCAAGCAACGACGTCAGCACAGAGTACGAACTGCAATTATGGTGATCATGTCGTATTGTAATGCTAAGAGAGAAATTGCAGAAATATATTTCAAACTGGAATAGTTGAAAAAAAACTCAAGAGTGGAGGTAAAAAGAATCATACCAACTCACTTGGAAGTTCCTGGGCGCCTTGCCTCTACATTCACACAAGGTTGATAACCCCCATGAACTCCATCCAATCCTGGATATCTAAATTCCCATGGCAAGTTAGCCCATTGCAAGGAAAACATTTTTTTTGTATCAATGATGTCTGAAAAATTTCAGATATTAAAGAAGGTTCATTTCTGCATTAATGGGAGCTGAGCAGTTAATATAGTTTAATTGACTGATAGAGCATAAGCATATGCTTACTGCTTAGACCGTGATATGATGAATTATAGTGGGAAAAATCAGAAGTGGATAGGAGAAATAGAACTGTGCAACAAAAGAATAGACACTTCCTGGTAGTCAAGTTGTTTACATGCAACCAAAAGACTTGTTCAGCTAAAGGTATCCGTGATCATTTTCTCAAAATGATGATTAAGGAAATAAAGTATTAGGTAGGTGTATGAGAAAAACTTAATAATCATAAAAAAACAAAATGGATGTGTACATGGGAATTTGATCGAAGACCTAGCATGCAACCACCTGGTTGGCCTTTTCGTCCCTAATGACCGGAGCTAATCAGAATCTGCAGCAACATAACATCCGTTTATAAAGGTAAGTTACAACCTATGAAACCTGCCAAGCAACCAGAAATCATTGGTTTATGTTTGGGAGAAGTATTCAGATACATTCATTCAGAGTATAGTTCAACTACTGTACAGTACTGAGAGGAAATGATCTTTAGCAATGCCATTTATAATGCTTCACATATTCAACGATAATCTATTTGGCAGTTTCAAATACTATGACTGTAAGGTAGTTCCGTCAAACTATTAAAATCACCACTACCAATCTGAAGCTCCTAACTGTCACTATATAGAAAACAAATTTAAAAGCACCAGCATAACCAAAAGTTGGCATTTGTAATTCTATATTTTTAGAAACAGGCCTTACTCAGCAATTGGCTTACCAATGGCATGGCATGCCCAGATTACAAATAAACTAACTGAAATTAGCAAACAGCAAACTGAGTCATGCATTCATCTAAAATGCTATTTATATAATTATACTTTGAGAAGTCATACCATGGTTAACAGCAATAGTAAAAAGGTTTGTCTGTTGGCATCTATATCGATCTACTGAGTGTTTAATGAAAGGACAAAAGAAAATTACTCTCATAAATCTAGTGGAAGAATTAAGTGAAGAAAATAATGCAGATTAAAAAGAGCTTAATATATAATAGATATGATTGAATTCCAAAAAATGATATATATTTTATTTACTAAAGCGTGAAGGTAATTCCGAGAAAAATGAACATGAAAAACATGTACAATGAGCTGGAAAAGGATAGAGAATACATACACAGAACTGCTAGACAACTTTGTTTGATCATTTCATCGACTCATATGACTTGTCTCGTTGGAAAATTCTTGCACTGCAAAATGAAATCAGTTTTTTTTAGATCATATGGTGAGGCAACAGAGGAAAAAACCAAAATTGAAATAAGTTTTGTTAACAATGGGCACCTCAGCGTTTTCTTAAGATGATATATGTTAAAGTTATCCGACAGAACAAAGAAAATGAGAATCCTTGACCAGCAGTCGTTACATCCTATATACCATGAAGATTCACCTAAAAAAATTGTTTCGCTGGTTAATTTCCTCGGTCAACTGGATGTTAATTTGCAGCAAACTCTCTATTATGGTTTTTCTACTGCTTGAGCAAATAAAGGTACACTTTCTGCAAAATGTGTTTCTGTTTGACCTGCCTATCAAATTTATAGTAAACAGCAACACAATCAATGAAGACAGCGTTTACACAAAAGTTTCTTTCTTAAATATAATGGATCTATTGTGAAAAATCAAATAATATGTATGTGTCGATACCTGACATTATTCACATGAGGTGATCTATGCTCCTGCTCGTCTTCAGATATCACCTCTTCTAGTTCTAACAATCGTGCTCACCCTGCTTTAGTCGATTGAGTTCCTATCAAATTGTATCACAAGTTGCTACAAATCACAGTGATAAAGAATAATCCAGTGTTTAGCGACATAAAAGGCATAATCAACACATAAAAGTAAAACAAATGTCTCTTATTACCTGGCTCCTTTCCCAGGGAAACTGACAAGTCCCTACTTATGGCATGAAAATGACGAGGACTGGAATACTGTTTAGTTTGTGAAAGCTCAATCCATCTTTGTCTTGCCTTCGTATTTGTACATCCTGAAATTCGAGAAACAAAGGCCAAAGAAATAGAAACATCAATATAGAACCACAGGTTCATTCGCCACAAGAAACAAGTTCTGAGAAATCACAAGGCAAAGTAACATTGCTTTAATAGATTAAAAAGTAATACTGTGATTTTGTTCTACTATTAGTTAGTGATATTCCATTAGCTATTGAAATATCAATCAACAATTGAAGAAAACAAAAACAACCTGGGTAAAATGCTCTCAATCTCTGGTTGTATCTTTACCACCAGAATGGTGCCAAGCCTGTTGGACACCTCATTGATGTAAAAACAGCAGGGCAAAGCCATTTGTCATACACCTAGCAGGCAAGCCAAGATGGTAAAATTCAGGCTGCTAGGATTTAGTCAATCTCACCAGATGCTACCCCAGGTACAATCGCGAGATGGACTGCATCCAAGCCATTTTTGCACCTAGTGTCTAGCCCCTCTCCCATCCACATCAAACTAAGCCTCCAATCCTGCTGTCCATCAATACCGAAGACCCAGAGCTTGGAGACAGCTGCGGTGCAAAAGGGAGCGAGCAGCAAGGATGATTCACAAAGAATCCGCCTAAAAATCAACAGACGAACATCAATAAGAATTGCAAGTGCAATGGCATCGTAGAGGAGCTGACCTTGCAGGATTAAAGTCTCCACCTGAGATCCTCAAGCAGGCCACACCAGGGATCTTTGAACTGACACATCATGAAGATTAAGGATCGACCAGGAGCAGGCAGGCAGGATGGTCGGCGTTGGCGACAATAATTATTACCGTCTCGACAAGGAGGAGGCATGCAGGATCGTCGACGCAGATCGCCGTCGTCGTCGTGCAGATCGTCGGCGCCAATCGTCGTCTCGACCAGGAGCAGGTAGGTAGGATCGTTTACGCAGATCGTCGTCGTCGTCGCGCAGATCGTCGGGGCCAATGGTCGTCTCGCAGGATCGCCCGGAACTGCAGCAGTACGATCCGTTCTTGAAGAAGATGATGAATTGTTCTGGTTCACCATCACTAAAGCCCAAACGAGATAAAATAATATGCGTGTCAAAGAAAGTTTCAATCACGAGATCACTTGTGATCTGTAAACCCTAATATAAACACGCGAACACTAATCTGGCATGGATGCTGAAACACGCATTTGGAACTCTATACCCTATTCATGTGAAACCTAGAGTTAATTAAACAGGCAAACGAGGAAGAACAGGGAGAGACCAGCAGCAGGCAGGGAGAAGTGTCGCCGCAGATCGATCGACTTCGGCGCCGTCGCCGCGTGGTCGCAGTGCACGCCGTCGTCGTTGTCGCCATAGTCCTCGCAGCAGGTCATCGTCGCCGTCGTCCTCGCAGCAGGTCAGCGTCGCCGTCGTCCTCCGGCCAGACGTTCCAAGATTGGGCAAAGGAGCAAGAGGTCGATCGACCTGGATTGGGAGAATAAGATGAGAAGGAAATGGAATTAGGCATAGAAGGAAAATCGCGTGAATTTGAAAAGGCGAATTATGGAATGCAAGCGTAAACGGTGGGTGAGATAGAAAGGCGGGTAGAAAAATTGCTGGGTGAAAAACAACGAGCCAATGTCCCGATTTTTCAACTGGAATTCTCCTAGCGTTACACATTGTGACGCCCACGTGGCAGGTGGGAAGTCCATGGCAGGATCCGACGGTTTTAATTTGGGGTTGGATTTGAATCAATGGTTGATACACAGGTTGGGTAGGATCTGGCAGGTCAAAAATATTTCCTCACAACTGGTTCTTTATTGGTTTAGATAGATTATAGATAATACTTGAGAGAGAGAGAATCCACAACAAAAGTTAAATTGGACACTATTTGTATTATTGTCTCTTGCATTGCCTTATCAAATTTTCACTGCCCATAGCGACGCACGGGCAGTCATCTATCTAGTAATAGAATATATAAACTTGTGCTTCACTCGTGCAATTTGATTATTACTTTTTTGAAGAGTTGAATATCCATCCCAGGATCAAGCACCAGATATCACGTTGAAGCCATCTCATTGAACAATATTGATGAATTATTTGCTTTTGATGCAATCGGCCATTCATCCCTGCACGTCGTTTGTGGGCTGGAAGATCAAGTTGCCACATCACATTTGTGTTGAGTTGAAGGGAAGAGGACATAGAAGGAAAGCAAGCAACAGACTTTTAGCCGACTGATGCTCAGGATCCAAGAAATTTTGTCAGATTAAAGACCATGAATTGCATGTTAATTCTGTCAGGGAAGTATATATGATTCATAAAACTTATTGCAAGAGTTAAACTCTGTTTGCAGTGTAACTTATCTGGCCAAACAAGGACGCGTCAAAAAGATGGCAATGTTTTAATTTTGGCACCCCCCTCTTGCTTGGTGTGAAAATGATTAGGGAAACGACATTGGCGTTGGCGAGCAAAATCGGTGGTTACAATCCAAAGGGACTAGCTGTGACTCTGGGCATCCAACAAGTGGTCTTTGAGACTTTGATCTCCATTTCTTCTGCAATTTCTGGCGTTAATCCATCGAATGTTTGGGTCGCACATGCCGGTCGTATACACCCGTCCATATATACCGCTGCTCGATCCGATTAAAATGAACTTCTAACTAATTGCTGGCCTAAACATCATGATAACCTCGATCAAAAAGTGAAAGGAGAGAAAGCACGCCAGTGATTCTATGAGCCGGTCTTCATTTCCAACGTCTCGGGAAACATGTTGAGATAGATGACAGCACCTTTTTATCCCCTTCCTTACCCGGAAGGCGCACTTCTCTTCTTCTGGCCTTCACCTCCTGCCACCTAGCCCCCTTTCTGATCCATTCATTTCTGCAAGCTGGCGGGATCCAGAGCTAAGCCCCCCCCTATTCGAAGCCGGGTGTGGCCTCGCCCTTTTGCTCTTTGAACCCATGGATTATCTCAATCACTACCGGAAACCCTTTGTTTGCCGAGTGCTAGAGGCACTCGATAAAGCCCTCTAGCACTCGGCAAAGAGCCCGAGTGCTATCTGATAGGCACTCAGCAAAGTGTTGCCGAGTGCCAACGTGGCACAGCACAAAAAAGGCGGATGATGGCTCAAACATGCCGTTACAGCTTGTTTGCCGAGTGCCCGACGGCAGACACTCGGGAAAGATGACACTACAAGAAAAACCCTCTGTAGATACGCTTTATTAATAGGTTAGATACGCATATTGCGTCTCTATCAAGATATAGAGACGTTTTCACAAAGCGTGTCCGAGGCGTCTTCGCACGGGCCGTGTCAGAGTTAGTAGATACGATTTTCGAAAGCGTGCCTACAAAGGTTTCGATGCTCCACAGAGACGTTATTCCACGTATCTACATATATAGATATGTTTTCATAGATACAATTATAATACGTATCTATTGCAGTAGACACGTTTCATTGTGATGGATTCACGCGTGTTAAAAAATATAGACACGTTGTAAGTCGTGTTTATAGATACGCATCAAATAATATAGACATCCTTTGGTTTTTATTCACGCCATTAGTAGGAGTTGAACCTCAGACCTCTTTGTTTCATGCAAGCTCCTCTAACCATCTCCTCTCGCAAACAACTCTGAATATTTGGGCATGTATTCTTTTCTACTCATATGTTCGAAGTGTTTCAACGTCTCTAGAATCATTGATAGCGTGTCAACACTGTCTCTAGATGAGGCTACATACTATGAAAGCGTGTCTAATATCATATTATTTTTATACGTTCTTTATAACGTATCAAGTCAAAATGTTATATCACTTTGAGACATTCTCAATAGCATGTCAAGAATCGTCTTTGATGGGCTAATAATGGTTGAAAGCATATCTAATGTCGTATCATTGTGAGATGTTATCAAAAACATGTCAAAAAGCGTTTTTACGATGCGTACTAACAGTTCAAAGCGTGTCTAATATTGTATCGCTTTAAGACATTATAAAAAGCATGTCAAAAAACATGTCTATTTTGTTACCCACGTTAAAGCGTATCTAATAACGTGTCAAATTGACACAATCATAATATCGTGGCAAAAAACGTCTTTAGGTGTTGATGTAGTGACGTTTGTAAAAGCGTATTTAGAAAAGCGTGTTTAGAAGGCATTTTTCTTGTAGTGTGATGGCATCTTTGCCGAGTGACTGGGTTTCGGATACTCGACAAATATGGCATCTTTGCCGAGTGCCACGCGTGGCACTCGACAAAAATCTGGGGCACTCGGCAAACATTTAAACTCTGCTGTCGCAAAAAAAATTTAAAAATTTCAAACAAATTCAAAAATAACCAAAATTTAACATGATACAATTTACATGGTATATTACCTAAAAAAAGTTTTGAAGTTAATACTCAATTCGAACGTCATTTTGATTCGAACTCTCAACGAATCCTTCTCAACTCTCCATTTTTTTTTCTTCGGAGATGCTTCATTTTGTAAGCAACGTACGTGACAACTCGTGCGAAACTTTCACAATGATTTACTACAACCTTCATGTACAATATCATGATATCAGGGCAAGTCTCATGATTTTCGAACATTGTTTGCATTTTATGAAATTAAAATACAATTTGACCCCACGTTCGTGGTCATATTTCACGAACAAGATGCGCTAAATTTCCTTATGGATACGGCCTCACATTGGACTCAGCAACACGAATATCAATTTTTGATTCACTATATTCCATTATTCGAATCACTTGCAGTTCAAATTTGAGTTATCATGAACAAATACTTTAAATGAAATAAATGAGCTAAATATAAAAAATGGATCGAGAAATATACCAAAATTTAACATGTACCATGTATAGTATGTGGACCGAAAAAATTGTGGGCAGAAAAGGAGGAAAAAAATTAATTTGCTGAGTGTCAGAAGAAAACACTCGGCAAAGTTAGATCTTTGCCGAGTGCAGCTTGATACACTCGGCAAAGTTGTCGAGTGCAGCTTAATACACTCGGCAAAGTTGGATCTTTGCCGACTGTCTCTAACGGACACTCGGCAAAGCCTTGACGTACTGGCTCAGCCAGCGAATAGGTCGTTTGCCGGGTGCTCGAAGGAAAACACTCGGCAAACAAGACGTTCCCAATAGTGAATGTAGCCTGCATCCTTTCTTGCCTGTGTTTCCTTTCCCGCCTTCAGCTCTTCTTTCCAGACGATGTCCCTCCGGCGTCTAGCTGTGTCGACGGCTTTGGTCCAGCGGGGAGGGAGGCGGGATGCTCTTGCGCAGCGGATGAGGGCAACCAACATCAATGGCGGGCCAGGCGGCGGAGCAATCGGGATGGAGCAAGACGGTGGCCACGCCAGCAGCGATGGGAACGACGGGGATGTGGGAGGGCAAGGAGACGAGGATATCTCCAACAGGTCACCCGTAGTATGCTATGAAAGATATTGTAGTCAAGTACATCATAATAAAAATGATTCTGCCAAACAATGTCATTATTTAGATGCGTGCGGGCCGCACGTGCATTGGTACTAGTTGTACCTAGAAACTTAATTCGAGCACATTTCCAATATCAGAAAAATTCCCAAAAAAATCCCCAAAAATCCAATATTCCTTCCTAACCATTTTGCAACCCTTGTTACCCTCTAGAAAATTAGGATGATGGTTATACTTAATTAAGGTAATCAAATCCTAATCAATTTTTTTCTTTTACTTCAAAAATCAATATCTTCATCATTTTAACTCCAATTTTGGCGAAACTTGCGCCAAAATTCATCTAAAATCCTATTCTATCCAGTGCCACCAAAATCAACTCCCCTCTGGTTTCATTTGGATTTTATTTGATTTATTGCCTGTTAATTCGTTGCAAGCGGTAGATTTATCTTTTTGTTAAATCGTTAGATAATCAAGAAGAGGAAGCAGAGGACCCTGATTACGAGGATTTAGAGGAAGAAGAGCTTGGTGAAGGCAAGTCTAACTCCCTTTGATCATATCGATCCTATGTTTGCAAATATCCTACTTAGAGCTGTTTATAAATAAATTGCATGGAATTTAAATGAATTTAAATGCTAGAATGGTCCTATGCAATATTTGATTGCCTGCCTTGACTTGACTATATCCGGTATCCTTGTTAACCCTAGGAATCAACATCATTAATTTAATTAATGAATTGTTGATATGCTCACTGCTTAGGACTTTCACCATGTGTTTAATTAATACTGCTCACATGATTTTCGTGTAAAATGCGTGTGTCTTGGTGGTGTGTGTAAATGAGAAATTGGGTGGTTTAATAATAAGTGCAACCCTAGTGAGGGATGTTTTTGGCGGGATCAGGCGAGGTAGTCCTCAGTGGGGAGGCTATCTCTTGGACGCCCTTCCACGTGTGGATTGGCTATTGAAGATGCCTGGTTCGGTCGTATAAGGACCGGTTCTTGTGCCGCCTTTGCCTAGCACCTCTCCGCGCAGCCACAAGCCGTGAATGGGCACGGGATTGGAACCACACCCTACTAGTACTCACCCGGTACCCCCCGGAGGCAGGAGATTGCAACGGAGTCCCAGGAGAAGACTCGTTCGTTGGTGGGTGTTCGAGATCCGGCATTTATGACTGGCCATGTTATTATGATTGTGAAGCCCCTGGTGATGTCCGTGGGGGATGCCGTGGTGGTACGAAGTAGGTACGGAACCTTTAGTGGGACAGTCCAAACTATGACGATAGGGAGGACGACCACCTTGTGGGAAAATTTGTGCACCCTTGGCCAAGGTTAAGAAACTTTCTGGAAAGCCGTGTTCCACGGTATTGGAAAACGCGAAAGCATCGGTCACACTACGATTAGACTCTGGCGTGCGTATCCTTGGTGTGTTTTTGAAAAACGTCGGTTTGGAGCCGTGTGCTGGTTGTCGGCCAGTGATAAAATTTGAGGAACTGGTGGGATGGATTGCATCTCCCCCAGGGCCGCCCAACCCCACTAATCTCTATATTTGATTAGAATTGCGAAATGCTTTGTTTACAAAACAACTCTGCATAAACTTGGCTTTCTCGCCTGGTCAATAAAACTCAGCCTATTCCTTGAAAAATCCCTTGCATAACCTTACCCCTCGTGTTAGGCTTGCTGAGTACTTTAAGTACTCACCCTTGCTTAAATCATTCAGAAGATGAGCCCGACTATGACTTTCAAGCCGATGGTGATGAAGAGTAAAGTTTGGCCTTCACTCAAGTGGTGCCTGTAGTAGTGGAGCCCTGTCGTCTTCCGCTAGAATTAGTGTTAGCCTGGCTGCTGCGTCAGCCTTTGAGCGTGATGTCTATGTGTGTAATAAAAGGCTATGTGTGAAGATCTTTGTGTAATAAAAGGCTTGTATGAGACTCGGTATTATAAATAAAGCATCAGTTGTGAAGCATTCTGTGAAAGTGTCGTATCAGCTACTGATCCAGGGACTGATACGGTAAACACTAAGTACTTCAGAAATAGGGTACGACATCGATCCGATTAAAATGAACTTTTAATTAATTGCTGGCCTAAACATCATGATAACCTCGATCAAAAGTGAAACTTCTGCGGACCCCATGGATCATCTCAATCACTATGAGAAACCCCTTGTTTGCGGAGTGAGAAACCCCTTGTTTGCCAAGTGCTAGAAGGCACACGGCAAAGCCCCTTTAGCACTCGACAATGAACCCACGGCTTACCAAGTGTCAGTAAAGAGCTCTTTGCCAAGTGCTATCTGTCGGGCACTCTTTGCCGAGTGCCGACGTGTACACAGAAAAAAATTGCAGATGACGGCCCAAACCTACTGTTACGGCCTGTTCGCCGAGTCCCCTAATGGCAGACACTTGGCAATGGCATCTTTGCGGAGTGCCTGGGTTTCGAACACTCGACAAACATGGCATCTTTGTCGAGTGCTACCTGTGTCCTTAGCACTCGCCAAGTGTTCGCCCGTGGCACTCGTCCAAAATCTGGAGCATTCGGCAAACATTTGAACTATGCAGTGGCAAAAAAAGTTAAAAACTTCAATAAATTCGAAAAATAACAAAAAGTCGTATCTGATACACTCGGCAAAGTTCTTTGCCATGTGTCTCTTACGGACTGGGTCCATAACCGACGGTGCCGGTCGCGTGACACAATGTGCCGAATGTTCCTGAGTTTGCCGAGTGCTGTTCTTGCCGAGTGTTGCTTTCTGAGCACTCGGCAATGTGTGTGGTTTGCCGAGTGTGTAAACTGTGCCAAGTGCTCAGCCAGCGAATAGGTCGTTTGCCAAGTGCTCGAAGGAAAGCACTCAGCAAACGCTGTGACACTAGGCAAACAAGGGTTTCCGTAGTGAATGTAGCCCGCATCCTTTCTTGCCTTGTTTCCTTTCCCGCCTTCAGCTCTTCTTCCAAACAGTGTCCCTCCGGCATCTAGCTGCATTGACGACTTCCGTCCAGCTGGGAGGGAGGCGGGATGCTCTTGCGCTTGTAGCAGATGAGGGCAACCAACATCAACGGCGGGGAGGGAGATGGCGGCCAGCAGCGATGGGAACGACGGGGATGTGGGAGGGCGAGGAGACGAGGATATCTCCAACAGGTCACCCGTATGGTCACACATACCCAAAATGCACCGTAAAAAGGTAAAAAGAGGCCTCCAACCGATGACTAAAAAAAGAGACCTATTTTGGGTCATAGGGTTGATGACCAAGAAATAGAGCATCTCCTCCTGCGACCCAGCCGTTCCACGCGCGTCTCTCATTCCTTACTCGCCGCATAGTTTAATATTTCAGCTCCGATCCGCTTAATTGAAGGCATATATTTAATCGCTTGAAACATGACCACGCCGCATGATGAAGCTAACTGCTAGGGCGATTTAGCTGAAGGAAGACAAGTTGGGAGAAATATCGAGATTTGGGATTTGGTGGCGATTTGGAGGAAATTTTGGGTAGGGAATTGAGACAGAGGTACGATCAAGCTGGGAGAGTGAGAGAGAGGAGAATCTGAGTCATCCATACATGCAACTATATTGAATCCTATTCAGCACTGCCACAGGTGCGAAACCACCCTTGAAAACCACTTAAAGGACCGATGTTGAATGGTATGGACAAATAAGGAACCAAACATAACCGAGGCAAGAGTAAACACTCAGACGCGGGCAGACATTGCCTGGCTGCATGGAGCGAAGGAAACCAGATGATCAAGGGAAACAAGCGGCCGGCCGGAGAGGCCGATCGATCTGTGTGGCGCCTGCAATGCAAGCAAGCAAACACATGCATGATAGAAGAAGAAGCTCCCGGATCGATCGAATCAATCGGTCACTGCTTCTGGCCGGCGGCGGCGCACGTACGTCTGCGTCAACTCGACGCTGGTCATCGCGTCCACCTCCGCGCCTCCTCCTCCCTCTGCGCCGCTTCCTCCGCCTCCATCTGAGCCTTAGCTACGCACGCGCCGTGGATGTCAGTCTCCCCGCATATCTTGTTCATGTCGACGCCTCTGGCCGCGATGCTACCCAGGACGAAGCAGGAGCAGTCGCTCACGGTCCTCTTCAGGATACTGCAGCAGCCGAGGCTTTGAATTTCTTGCTCGGAGCCATCTGCACAACGTATCACATCATCACCACGCGATGATGAATCGCAGGGAATTGGCTGTGCGGTGGTGCCTGGTAGCGCAGGAAAGCCCACGAGCAACGCCATCAGCAAGATCGCCGTCAGACCTTGCTGCTGCTTCCAGAGCATCCTGCTGCCCGCTGCCATGGGCAAAAGTGTCTGAATCCTTGTGCTCTAGGCTTGCTTCTGTCGTCACAGCTCGCTTGCTGGGTAGTAATAGTATGAGGGATGAGGTGAGGTGACCGTCCTGCCGCCGCCCTGTTATAGACGCATCGCGTATATCCATATGCGTGTCATCAGCAGCGCTCGGGTTTCGCTGAATGTATCTACATAAACAATTGTTAAACGCGTTGCTGAAGTGATCGATCGTGCCACGGCGTGTATGTTCATTCTCTTGAATAAAATAAAGACAGATGTCAGCAGTCATAATGGATAGATAATTATCTCGTTCGATGCAATCACCATGTCTAAAATCCAGGTCTTTTTTCGTTGCAATCGATCCGGTTCAAGATGAAGATACGGTGTTCATAGTTCATCCTTGCACGTTGATTATAGCGCTGATCACCATGCCGTGCCCTTCCATATGCGTTGGCCTTGCCCCCAGTAGGATGCCTGCATGACTACCGTATGTACTATCGTTTCTAGTGACCAACTCACAATACTTGAAAGTGAGATTGCCGCATCCAATCTCAAATTGACGAAGCCATAGTTACCTGTATATTTGGACTTTAATTTTCACGGTTCAGTAAATGGAATAGACGCATACTGCACTCATAACGGATACGCATGTGGCCAGGTAGCTGCACCATGTGTTTGTACGTTCCAAGTTCGTTTTCACGAATTTGTATTCAGATTGATGTAGTGGTCCTCGTGTTTCTTCCCCTAGACAGTTAGACGAATAATAGGTATGTATCAAGCGAGCATGGTATCGTAGCTATGGTGTGAAATGAATATAAGTGGTGCAGTATTGGATGCATCAAAGGTCAGTCTGCCGGCCTTCTTTGTTCGACAATGTGTGAAGCACGTATTAATCTGCCGGCCTTTTATTGATGAGTAGCCTCGGCTGAAATTCAGAAATGCGTATGTGCATCACTCGTGCTCCCTTTTGTTTAGTCCATCCAAGCGTTGAATATCCATCCAGGATCAAGTGACAGATAGCCCAAGGCAGATAAACAAGCTGCTCATAAGGTGGTCAGAATAAACAAAAAAAATGTTTCGAGTAAATCTGTTATTAAACAGATATACCTATACCAGTGTGATAATCATACATACACAGGATCGAGCGAACAGTTTCTGCTAGTAAGCTAGCTACATTTAACTACCATCTTCAAATATATGCCGCCAACATCGTCGCACGTACGCCAGCATAACTACAAGTCTGTTCATCTCAATCGTGGGACAGCCTGGCCACTAAATCGTGCTTTGCATGTTCATGGTTGATTGCTGCTGAAAGTATAACAAATAAATATATTTTGCAGATAGCTATTATTCTATAGCCGGCCACATAATAACTTATTCTGTGGCCACTTCAGTATAGTAATTTACGACATTCGCCTAAAGTGATTGACGACATTTTGCTACATGATTACTACATTTTTACCATAGTTTTTGCTTGTAACACGTGTGTGAACGCAAATGTCGTAAATTTGCTTCAATTTATCGTAATTTGTGATAAAATTATCGTAAAACTGGAGTGGCTATAGAATAGCTTATTCTATAGCTGGCTATAGAATATATGCATCCTACCTTGTATTAGAATTTATGGAGATTTATTACTTTTCTCTCGGTGCATTCATCCTTATACTTCTTCCATGTATACATTGCCTCATGCTCAATGCATGTCAATATTCAATTGGATCGTTTGGCCGTTGTACCTTTATTGCCACTGGTGATATGGTTCTTACGGCCACAACCCGAAGGTCAGGCTCCTGGAGACTCCAAATCCATTTTGACAATTTGTATACTTATCTTGGTTGTAGGTGTCAGTAGGGGAAACAAGTATGCTAAACATAATATCAGTGAGATTTTCAATAGTCACAAATTATACTGACCATTCTTCACTTGTATGATGTCAAATATTAATATTTGAAGGTTAAAACTGGTCACCATATTAGCTGTCAAGGCTAGCAAATCATCACACCATTTCGCATATTCACAAAGACACCACTGCCCTTATGAAAATTATCTCCAATCATATTCCTATACTTTAAAAATGAAGTGTCAGATGTGATGGCACTCAATCAGAGTAGCACTTAGCTGGGTTATACCTTTGCGGAATGACTGTACTGTAGAAATATAACGTCCCCTCGATCTAGGATAAAACTGAATTCATCCTGTGTATTTCAATTCTAAAAACTAATACATAAACCAATTATTAGTCCCAAAAAACCCATCTAAATGGGAGAGTGGAGAATACCTTTCGAGTGGCATGCTAGACTACCAATCGCGCGCAGTTATGCCTGTGCTCTTTGCTGAAACCAGAGTAGAATCACGCAAACATTTTTCACGCCATTGTAAAAGAGGCCTTACTCATTTGACGCTAATAAGAACACATCAGCTACGTCTGCCAAATAATCCAACTGAGACAAAAGAAAAACAAAGAAACGAAAACACTAAGAAATCAGCCAGTAAAAAAAGCAAAACGTCATATGAAAATAAAATTTGATTATTCAGTAACGGAGTGCTCATAGCTGTAGGAAAGATCTAATGCCAACTGGAACGTTGGTTGTCTCCCTCTCTACTCAACCACGAGCTGTTTGCACATGGGTCTTCTCGACTGCACCATAGCAGTGGACTGGCCTCAGGCAGTGCAGCGGTGAATCTTGACGTATATATGCTACTCCCACTCAGATCCGGTGGAGGGCAGTGATGGGCATGGCGAGGGAGAGGAGAGGAAGCACCTGTGCTAGAGAGATGCATGAGGATCGAGACGCATGAGAGAGGAGACGCCCGGAGAAATTAAGAGATCTTGGATCCATGGTGAACTGCGCCGCCCTTAATTGGTACGGTGGCGACTTGTTGAGACCCGTTGCAGTAGTACACGACGATGCACAGAGGAGGATAGCAGCGTCGCCTCCAATCTGATGTTGCTCGGCCATGCATGCCTGGAGTCCAAAAACGATCGAGGACGAATTAAACGCAGCTGCTTGCTTGCTTGCTTGTTACTACTTACAGTTGCCTGCCTGCCTTTGCTTGCTAGTTGCTTTTGCTTGTGTGCATAAGGATCAGAGTGATTTAGGATTCTGATTCGCAATCACAGGAGTCATGCAATTAAATATGCGGGTCGTGCTTTGCGGCTAAAATTTGAGTTCAGGTATAGGGTTGTGCCTCAGTTGATGTCAATAGTAAGCATCAAAATGACCCATCAGAACATGACCAGTCTGAATTCTTCTTGTTATCAAAACTAGTATGGCTGCCCGCGCAATTGCGCGGTTAGACATACTATACTATTTAAAATATTTTTATATTATTGTAGAAGTTTAACATAGTTTATTGTTATTACCTAGTTTATAATCTATATTTATAAAATAGTAGAAAATAGATTGTAGAATTTCTCACCGTTCCTCAATTTGAGTGTGAGATGAGTCATCATTTATCTAACAATATATTTGATTTTAGTTTAAAAGTGAGGGTGGTACAAACGTGGCATGCTAAACAACTAACATATCTCATAGAGGAAAAAAGAATGTGTCGTACTACAAATAAATCTTTCGAAGGAAATAAGATAATATGCGATTCTAGCTAGACATATATCACGGTGTATTTTTATAACAGTGTATTTAGAAATTGGGATTAATTAAGTGTTTATTGGATGTTTTTATTTTTTCTAAAATTAGCTATTTGCTCATAATGGTATGGTTGGTAAATTAAACATAAGAATTAGAGATATTTTTAGCTATTTTTATAATCCAAATTTAGTTTTTTTTTACTTGTAAGGGCATGGAGGGTAATTTAGAAATAGGTGTGAAGGATATTTTTTGTTATTTTTATTATTCCGAATTTAGCTATTTTTTTGACTCATAATGGCATGGTGGGTAATTTAGAAATAGGTGTGACGGGTATTTTAGTTATTTTTATTATTTCAAATTTAGCTATTTTATAAATATTTTTAGGAGGTTTTCTGACTAATTGTTTCATAACGGCAGTGGTGGGTAATTTTTTTCTTCTTATTTTCTCGGATTAACGTGGAAATTTATAGCATTTTAGAATTAACGTGGTAATTTCTAGGCCTTGATCAGAGCGAACATGGAGGCTTCTTTTCGTGGCCAATTATATATATAGTAGATGACAAATCTAAAGTGAACTGAAGTCCATATGTTCCACCCTGTTTGTAATTTGTATTGTCAATATTACCTCAATCATGTAATTTGTATTGTCTTAATCATGTTTTCTACTCATAATGCAATCTTTTGTATTGTCCAGCCTGGGGTTTAGAGACAATAATAGTAATAAAAAAAAGGCGAATGAATATAGAGATTCTCATTTAGAGAATCAGTTGGAGTGTGCTGCAAAATAGAGGATGAAAACAGGATAGAGGATCCTCTATACGGGGATATGGAGAATGAAAAATAGAGGGTTGGAGATGCTCTAATCAAATCTCAATCTCTATATTCCTATTTAGCTATCTATTTAGCCAAAATTCTCTCTTTATATTTCGGTGCACTCCAACAGACTAGCCAAAAATCAGACTTTTCATATACCTAACATGAAGGACCTCACCTTTGAACCTTTCTTTTTTTTCACCCTACCCTATCCTAGCCCCTTTCTTTTCCCTCTCTATAGGTGGGGCCGGGTCAAGGCAACAAGGCCAACCAGCGGGGGCGGCACCACCGCGAAGAGGAGAGCGCGAACCGGGTGAGTCCTCGTCGAGCGCGGGTGAGCGGCGGAGATAGGGGCCCGAGTGAGGAATGACGGCGGCAGCCATGGCCGCCATTGAGGCACTGCGGCAGCGCGAGGGCGCGACGGTTGGGCTTGGTTATTTGCTGAGCGATGCTGTTGGATCCAGTTTTTGGTGGGGTTTCTCTTTTTTTAGCTAACTTATGAAGAATACAGAGACTCATAGAGATGCGGTTAATAAGTTTGCAGGAACTTGTGCTTTAGGAGTTTAGATATATACACAATCAACTCAAAAGTTCTCTCGTTTAGAGGGAAAAGAAAAGAAAAAGTAGAAAAAATCTGAAATGAGGACATCAAAACACAAACATTCTAGTGATCGAACAAACCCTAAAGGCGCATACAAAGCATGCGGTTAATAATATATCTTTGAGCAATAGCCTCAAGCATCTTGGTCGCTGCTCCTGTGAGCAGCAGTGGGGCTTGCAAGGGCCTCGGTCCACCGGTCGGCGATGTCGCCGGCAATTCTGAGAGCATCGTAGGAGGTGCCCATTAGGCCCCTTCTGGTGAAACCAGCGGCATAGAGTCCGTTCTCCCCCCTCCAGCTGTGCGGGAACGGCTTCCTTGGTAACCCATCAACTTGGCTGAACAACTCTTCATCCTACATATTTATTGAAATGTTGATATTGGGCTACGCATTGAATAGAAAGAAGATGCAACTTATGTGTTTATCATATATACTTGAATAGATATTTACACCTAGGAAGATGAAATGCAATTAGGATCGATAACTCAGTATATTATAATCCCGTTTGAATTTGTATTTACACAAGCCATGGGCACTGTTTCAATTCACTTATAAGAAAAGGCATTCAATTAAAATCTGTCCGCAAGATACTTATAGAACTAACAAAATGCAAATGCCAGTTGCTTTATTCACAATTAATTATTAGTTATCAATTTCAATAAAATAGAAAAGACGACCTTGGTGGTGCGGCAAATAAAAACGTTGTGCAATCCATATCCCGTTAGGGAAATAAACATTGCTTATATTCTCCAGTTAGAAAACGACAACAGGTGTTTGCTCGACTGCAAATTAATATCCAGCTGCACTAGCTGCATACCAAAACTGAATTGCAAGCGGCCATCAAATATGCTTATTAAACAGATGGGATCCATCAAGCAAGCAAGCATTCAGGCATAGATGGGCCACCCTACAAAGGTAGAGTGGGCGACACTTGTCTGCACATGATCATGACCAGAGGGCCCTCACCACAAAATCATTATGGGCCAGAATGCTGCAGCATGTGCATCGCCTAACTACTCCCCATACATGGAGCTTCTGGCAATCCCTTTTCCAACCCACAGGGGTGCAGCTTCCTCATGGCCTTCACCACTAGATGGAAGAAGGGAAATCAAATGGGGCAGACTATCAATAGGTACATGCAGTCATGTCCAGTATGTCATAAGTTAATTAATTGCTTAGGTGCAGAGCATGTGCATTAATTCATGTACCTGGTTTTGTCCAAGTTATTGGGGGTGTTCGGTTTGTTCTGGAATTCTTCATGAAACAAAGCCAAATTTTGACATGCTAACTGGGTGTTCGGGACCACTATGATAGCTGCTCAGATTTCATATAATTATCTAAAAATAAATTAGGTGGACAAATAGTTAAGCTAGATGCCTTGCCAGAGTTTCTATTTCTTTTCGATAGACAAATCAAATGTCCAAAATTTATCAATGTGCCAAATTATATGGTAAGGCAAGTTTACAGACTCTTCAGCATCAAACCAAATGGCTCTATGCATGATACGTGAAATTAGATCTAGGTAGATCAAATAGATGAATATGTGCTTTACAAGTCCTAAATTTATCACGAAAGGTGATTTATCTGCTGCCAAGATTTGATATTTGACTTATGTGATAGTCTAGACTTCAATTCTTTCAGTGTTTGAGGAGAAACTTCGTGTGTGTCTGTGCGCGCGCACAAGATAATGTTGTTAACTGGGCAGAGCGCACAAGATAATGTTGTTAACTGGGCAAATACTCTTTTAGATTATATTATTATTACTAATTTAGTAAATCTGCAAGAAAGTATCCGTATATATGTTGAATGAATTCTGCAGAAAGGCTTCTTGCTGGTAAATTTGAACAGAATTCTGTGGAAGGTGGTGAGATGGCATCATGAACCAGTTTTTTTCTGGCCCTGGTCGCTATTAGATAGACCAAATACCCATGTAGATAGGGCTCCACTGTTTGACCAGGGATCATACATCAATGACGCAAACAAAAATACACAGAGAAACTAAACAAAAATGCACACGCGTGATAGCTACATATGAAGCAGATTGAGCCGCTAATGCCCACTCCATCTTCCATTGGCTCTAGCTAGCTATTATAGTTTGCACGATTGAAACTTTGACGTTGTGATATGACATCTACAGTTCTACATATGAATGTCCATATATGTACACACACACACACAATGATGCATCTATGTATGCAAGTAGATCCAAGGAATCAAGTACGGGACTAGCAGCTATCATATCGAGGGCCATACTGAAAAACGGAAAGCACGTACTATAGCTTAATTTTGAGCACATTTCTTTCCTCTACCTAATATTATTGTTTGCCTTCACAAATTAATTAGTTACACAACATCAATCAACATTGGCCTTGTTTGTCACTTTCTGGATGATCAATTCGTCTTCATGTCAGCGTTGGAGGGATGTCGTCCCCCTGTTAGAATCATTGTCATTGCCCATGCCTTGCCATCTAGAACCAGGCGGCTTAAGTGGACAAGGACAACATTTATAGATATGCGCATTGAATTTACTTGACATCAAGTACACATTTCTCATTGTGAAAATATAGGCGTGGGTATAACGTTAGTTAGGGGCGTGTATAATTTATCTTCTTGTATCTGAGGTGTCGTTCAGTTCTGGCACCAAGAAAAATGGGCCAAACATCAAGGCCCTGATGTCTGGCTTTAATTTGGGCACACGCAAGTGCCACTACTATGATGGTAAGAACAAGCCAAACTCCTAGCTAGACAAGCCTAAGACTCAAAATAATTTATCGATGATTACAAAAAAAACTCAAATGAATTGTCCATGAATTTCATCGTGTGACCAGAGAAAAGATAAATGTGTTGCAAGCAGGTGATTGAATAAGATGCAATTTATATACTGTACAACAATCAAAAGTTCATTCATGAGAATTCTGTTGGCGATTATATATGTGCATGCTATAATTACCTTGAGCCATGAAGGCACGTTGCTTTTGTAGCCAGTGGCGAACACGACGGCATTGAAGTCCTCTCTGTGGCCGTCTATGAATTCAGCCCCATTCTCTGTGAACCGATTGATTGCTGGGACCACCTGCAGAATATTTTCCTGATTCATCAGTTAGGACAACATATATAATTTATCATTGACTACACTGACTGGTGATCTCACTCTAGGACTCTTCTGCCTTGCTTTGGATATATGTGCAATTATTCTTTGTAGAACATTGAGGTCCCCATTTAGAATTACTACTGTAACTCCGTAGCCCATTTTTGATGATTTATTTTGTCAAGAAATTCATCTCTAATGTTTTTGGGAACCAGGATCACTTACCTTAATTTTGCCATCTTTGATTTTTCTGAGTGCTCCGATGTCAAGTACCGGTGTTTTCCCAGTTTTACTCTTGATCTGAAGTGGGCCGACCTTTGGCCGGTGGAGACCATATTTTTCCGTATCACCAAGGATAAATCTTGAGAAGAAGAGTAGCAAGGAATCAACCCGTTCTATGTGGAGCCACCTGAGCAGGAACATCGAGAGGCCAAATGTGGAGATGCCTAGTATCTCCCTTGGCAATACATGGAGCTACAAAATAGTAGAACATAGGAAGTATGATTTTATTGCATGGATACTATATGATACGTAACAATCCAATATAATATGCATTGTTTAAATGCTGACGGACGGGTTCCTGAAATTTTATAACATATTTTTCTTAAATATAGCATTAACTAAGTACTTTGGAGTTTTTAACAGGCACTTTTACATTGGCAATCATGCATGCCTGACTACCATTTGTTCTACATAAATAGGACAAGTTAGGATTGAAACTTTGATTTTCTTTTTCTTCTTCCTAAAAATATTGTTAGCTCTCACTGCTAGCAAGTAACTGGTAGACGTGTTCATTTGAAAAAAAAACATATTGCCCTTAAAATATCAAAATAACATCTATTTGCAAACTAACTTATAGAGAGCTCACTTCAAGTCCTGAACTACTTCTGCTGAGTCGCTGAAGTATTTCCAAACCACTCTAGTTAACTAGCGAACACAATAATGTTCAACATTACCAAATTCTAATTTTTTGCCAATTTTGAGCTAACAAATACATTCTAATATTTATTCAATTTTTCCTATTATGATTCCTTTTCTTATGAAAGTGACAACGCATAAAAGAAAGGGAGACAAAATGGGAGAAAATAAACGTGGCGCTATAGAATTGACCACTCAACAGAACTAGCACACAAAAGCTGAATTGTATTGCTTCTGTCTACATCGCAAAACGCGGGGCTACCCGTTTCTCCTGTAGCATGTCTAAAAGCTATTGCCACATAAGTTTATTCATACTATGTTCATGTCTAGTCTACAAACCCATAGAAAGATCTTATAGAGCGTTACATTTTAACCTCCTATATACTTCCAAAAACGTCAATTGTTTCTGTACCTGAGATATCAAGCAGTATATACCATACTCGCAAAAAAAAAAAAAAGAAAAAAAAAGCAATCAGTATATACCCGAACATAAAGGGACGTTGATGGCAAAAAGTGATCTTTAGTTGTTACTGCTATGTGTTTGCTCACCACACCAAAAATATGGTTCTGGAAAACTGGGTGTCAGAATAAAATGTTCGGAGTTGTCAATTACTTATATCAACATTGACTGCATGCCAGTAAACACATGATGCGAACATAGACTTACCTTGTCCCTGACAACCATGGAGGGTATGGCGCCATTGTTGCAGAGGTCAAGGCTGACCTCCATGCCGGAGTTGCCGCAGCCGACGACGAGCACCTTCTTGCCCCTGAACGCGTCCCCTCTCTTGTAGCTGCTCGTGTGCACGACCACGCCGCGGTACGCGTCCACGCCGTCGGGCAACACCGGCTCCGCGTTCTCGCCGGTGGCCACCACGAGCCACCGCGACAGGAACTCCACCTCGCCGGCGGCGTCGTCTTCGACGACGGCGACCACCCTCCAGAAGCCGATGGCGGCGTCGTAGGCGGCGGCGCGGACGCGCGCGCCGAGGCGGGGCTCGATGGCGAAGGCGCGCGCGTAGGCTTCGAGGTAGGCGATGAACTGGTCCCTGGTCGGGTACGCCGGCGTGCCCGGCGGGAACGGCGCCAGCGGCAGCTCGCAGAAGCCGCGCGGCAGGTGCAGCCGGAGCCGCTCGTACGTGCGGCGGCGCCACGACGCCGCCGCACAATCGTCCTTCTCCAGCACCAGCGACGGCACGCCGCGCGCCTTCAGGCACACCGCCGTCGCCAGCCCCGACGGCCCGGCGCCGACGATCACCGGGCCGGGGACCCACACCTGTCTCGCCGTTACATTGTCGCCGTCGTCGGCTCCGGCGTCCGCGCCGCCGCCGCCGTGTAGGATGGAGCTGGAGGGGTGGCCATCTTCTTCTTTTCCACCACCTCCTCCGCGAGAGGTTGGCATGGTGGCGACGATTAAGGAAGGAGACAAGTGTTTGGCAACGTGAAAGAGGTTGCGCTGCTACCTAGCTATAGTTACTGTTGAGTGTTGAGAGTTGGTGTGCTCTTGTGAGCTTGTACTGCACATCTATATATATAATATATAGCGTGTAACACCTACAGACATGATAGCTCTCTTCTCATATCAATGTCATCCTTTTTTTTTTTTGCGAGGATATCAATGTCATCCTTCTTCAGTCAACATTACCATTTATTTTTCAACATTTAAATTCTAATATGAGAACGATATTTGCCACTTTAATTTCGTCACATATCTAATATGGTTTAGACAAGAATGGTCGTGTAACCTGCATCGACGTTTTTGCAAGGCAGCTAAGGGTAAATATATACTGTTTAAACATCGATGCTGCTATATATATAGACCGAACTGCAAACAAATTGATGAAAATTCTTGCAATTCGAAATTTGAATCAGCCTACATGCTGTATATCCTCACACTGGAAGAAAGATTACATTGAGATTATATATAAAAACACCATATTTTTTATGGAATTAAATATCCCTACCCTGTACTGCTCCGCTACTAGATTTAGATTTGGTAGCCAGATCTCAGTAGCAGGCTTGGCACATGCAAAGGGAGGCATAGGGAACCAGAGAACCAGAGATATGGCTCTAGCTACTGATGAAGTGATGAGGAATGGCGTGCGTACGTAGCGTACGTGGAGAGGCGACAGCGCCATGAGTTAATGCATGACATGTACGTCCAGACGCCACAAAACAGTATTGTGAACAACTAACAGGATATGCTAGCTAGGATATGTATAAAGTCTTTATTTAGGAGTAGAGATATGCATAGGTCCCTTTAGCAGGAATGTATACCGGCACTGCAGAAGCATGGTTGTCCTACCGAGGAAGGTGGTAATGAGGTCATCGGCATTGTTGGTATTGAGGTGTTGGTAATGAGGTCTGTCACACCGAGGAAGGTGTTTGCATCTAGATCCTGCTCCCGATATGGTACATGTATATATATATACCATGCACACTCTTCAAAACAGCCGTACGTAGTCAGCAAGGATCACAATTATGAGTTGAAAATAGTGGCAACAAAGAGTTCTATCAAAAAAAAAATTCAGTGGCAACAGTGATATGAGAAGGATGGGACATGGCGGTGACTCGCCTGTACACATCAAGACATTGACTTAGAAGTTGTGGCAATTAGGCTGTTACCATTTGTGGTTGATTGAATGCTGATATGGGAATGGTATGGAGATGCAGAACCGATATGGATCATATTTAGATGACCCATGCAGTCTCACGCTTCTTTGACAAACTCTGCACCACTTATGGTAGAGGACCTTTTTTTTTTTTGCGAAGGGGAGAATTTCATTGATTACTCAGAAAGTGGGTTACAATCATGAGCAACCAGTTGCTCGATGCAGCGGGGGGCTTGCGCACGCCATACAGCCGTATGCGTCGTGCGTTTCGCCAACTGCGCGAGCTCATGGGCAGCACTATTACATTCTCTCCTCACGGCCTGGATCACTACATCCGGCATCTCACTACACACCAACTTAATGTCATTTAGCACAAAACAGAGGTGGGATCTAGACATCTCCCCCTTATTCAGCGCTGCAACAACCGCAGCACAGTCTGACTCGAGCACAATCCTCCTCCCAGCGCACCAATCAGACGCTAGCTTCATGCCCTCCAAGCAAGCCAGGGCTTCAATCTCCTCCGCCGACCTGCCATCGAAGATAACCCTCCAGGAAGACAGAATGACATGTCCCTGATGGTCACGGATCAGCACACCAACACCCGCCTTGCACGAGTTGTGATCAAAGCCACCATCTACATTTACCTTTAGCCATCCTTCTGCAGGCTTCTCCCAGTGGGCCCTTGTCTGTTGTACCTATCCAGCTCTGAGTTTCGCTGCCTTCCGTGCCTCTTTCATCGACAAGATTTGAGCTTTACCTTTCGTATCCTCGCAATTCAACCCATGTCCTACCATGAACAGTGTGTTCACATAGCTGGTTAGGAAGCCCACCGATGCTGCAACAGGGACAAACTTGTTGTTGTGGAATAATTCGTTACGCACATGCCATGTTCTCCACAAAAGCAACGAGAGGAGGCATCCCTCTTCCTCAGATAACTTGCTTAGTAGCACTAGCAGCCAGTCCGGCCCAGCATCAAGCAGCTCACCATCCCGCGGCAACGTCCAGACCTCGCTCATGGCCTGTCTGAGGGACCGTGCATGGGGGCACGAGATCAACGCATGATGTTCAGTTTCCGGGTCAACTCCGCATAGTTTGCAGGTGTTTACCGTCTCCAGCGTACGCTTCCACTTATTATAAACTGTGGGCAGGCCTTGACTGATTGTTCGCCATATAAAGACTCTGACCTTTTGAGGCACTGGCAATTTCCATACTGATTTCCAAATCGGGCGTTCACCAGAGGGCCTAGAGCTAGACCCTTCAAGACCATCCTCCTCGTCCTTCAGCAGTACCGCGAGCCTGTATGCACTCCGCACCGTAAAAATGCCGAGCTTTTCATAATTCCAAGCGATGACATCCTCACGTGTATGTGCTGGTAATTTAATCCGCTTTATTGCTTCAGCATCGTGGGGATAGAAATACCTATCCAGCACACCCCAGTTCCAGCTCGTACCACCATTATTCATCAGCTGCGACACTCGCTTGAGCCTGCATGGACGTAATTTACCGGAGACCGTATGCCCCATGTCACGCGGAATCCAGTTCTGCCTCCAGATATTAATTTTCTCCCCTGATCCCACTCTCCATATAACACCCGCCTTTAACAGCTCCAAGCCATAACAGATTGACCGCCATGTTGGTGACATAACCTGTGGAAATGCTGTATCTAGGAGATCACCGTTAGGGTAGTACTTGGATTTCAGTACCCGGGCACAAAGGCTATCTGGTCTCTCAATTAGACGCCAGGCCTGGCGTGCTAGCAGCGCTTTGTTGAACAGCCTTAAATCTCGGAACCCAATGCCTCCACTATTCTTGGTTCTAATCATACGGTCCCATGCAATCCAGTGTGTTTTCCTCTTGCCATTCTTTGAGCCCCACCAATAATTCCTGATCATCTTCTCCAGATCCTCGCACACCCCATCATGTAGCCGAAACACCGACATGATATATGTAGGTATGGCTTGCGCCACACATTTGATCTGAATTTCTTTACCTCCCTGCGAGAGATCCTTCTCTGCCCATAAATTCATCCTCTTCCCCAGTCTCTCTTTCAAAGGCTGGAAACGATCCTTCTTCATGCGCCCCTCCGGAGTAGGGAGCCCTAGGTATTTAGGCTCGAATTCCACCTTTTCTAGCTCAAGAACAACCCGTAACTCCTCTTTCACCTCCTCTGGACAATGTTCCCCAACTAGCAGCGAGCATTTAGAAGGATTGATAAGCTGTCCTGTTCCTCGACAAAATAGTTGAAGAGTGTTCTTCACACATTGAGCCTGGGGCTCCGTAGCTTTGAAAAATAGCAAGCTATCATCAGCAAAAAGCAAATGTGATACACCAGGAGCCCTCCTCGCCACACGCAAGGGTGATATAGCACCAATCGTCTCCTCCTTTTTCAGCAAGCCAGATAAACAATCAGCCACTATAAGGAAAAGATAAGGGGATAGCGGATCACCTTGCCGTAAGCCTCGGGATGGTTGGAACGAGTCCAGCAGGACTCCGTTGAAATTCACAGAGTAACGCACGGTGGTGACGCATTCCATCACCCACCGTACCCATATACTATGAAAGCCCATCTTCAACATCGCAACTTTGAGAAAATTCCAATCAACCCGATCATACGCCTTCGATAAATCCAGCTTGTAAGCACAGAAATCATTTCCTTCTCTACGATTTTGCTGCAGTGTATGAATACATTCAAAAGCTATCAAGGCATTATCAGTAATCAGTCTTCCAGGAACAAAAGCACTCTGATTTGGAGATATGACGTCCTGCAGCAACGGCCGTAGCCGATTCACCAAACACTTGGAGACAATTTTATACATCACATTGCACAAGCTGATTGGGCGGATATCTTTGAGCGTTTCTGGATGGTCCACTTTAGGAATAAGGACGATAGATGTCTCATTGACTCCGCCAGGCATGACTCCCTCCTCAAAAATCTCCGGACAGCAAGTACGACCTCTTGTTTCATGACCCCCCAATTTCTCTGGAAGAAGCGTGCCGGGAAACCATCCGGGCCAGGAGCCTTTAGCGGTCCAATCTGAAAGAGAGCGTCCCCGATCTCCTCCTCCGAAAAATTCCGGCATAGGATTTCATTCATGCTATCAGTAATAACAGAATTATAGACATGTGCCACTCGCTCTGGATCAACAGTATCATCCTTTGTGAACAGGGTATTATAATAGTCAGTGGCCATGGTCTCCAATTCATCCCTATTTTCAGTCCAGCTCCCATCCTCCTTCTTTAGCTTTTTAATTCTATTTTCCGAGCCCTCCATACTGCCTTCCGGTGGAAATACTTCGTGTTACTGTCCCCCTCCTTGAGCCATGTGATTCGTGACCGCTGCAACCACAAATTTCTTCCCTGTATAAGATTTCATCCATGCGCCGCATAGTAGCTTTGATTTCCTCAGCACTCGCTGGGTTATTTTGTGACTGGAGGGCCTCCAACTGCTGACGTAAAGCTTTTAGTTCCGAGCGAGCCGAGCCAAACTCCTCTCTGCTCCAAGCAATAAGACGACCCATCACAGATTTCAGAGTACGTGAAATATCACCCAAGTTGTGCTTCATACTACCATCATTCCATGCTTCAGCTATTACACCCTCCAGGGATTCAACCCGTTCCCACATGATTTCATACCGAGAGCAGGAGCGTTGCCGATCTCTTGGCTCATCCAACTCCGTACGCAAGTGTTGGTGCTTTCTAGGTGCACATTTTATATGACAAATATGGTGTTTTTAATACTTTATTATGTCATAATTGCTAACAATTAACCCCCATTATCATATATATGCGTAGTTTCTGTGTATTCGGAAGATTTGCAGGAAACAGGTGAAAGTTAAGAGACTACAAGTAAAGAGCTGCCGGAGGCCCGAAGGACGAGGAAATTGGAGTCCGTGCCGGTCGGCACGGCCTGTGTGCCGACCGGCACCATGGAGGTCGGGCCCCAAACTTGAAGCCCACTCGGAGAATATGAAGCCCAGAAGAAATATCAGAGTCGGAGTCGGTGGAATCGAGCCCACAACCGAAAGAGACTATAAAGAGGAGATCTTGGTCGCGAAGTAAGGGAGAGACAGACATACAGAGGTTTTGACCTAGGTTGAGGGTTGTGGCGGCGAAGACGGCGATCACCGATCATCACCACCAAAAAGGAAGACTGTGCCGACCGGCACACCGCCGTGCCGATCGGCACCTGTGGGACCACGCCAAAATCCTGCGTCCTACTGTACCCATGTTCATGTGTTGCAGTATGATGCGTGAGTAGATCTCATATTCTCTCCGTGGCGAGGGGAATCTGGTTATGTAACTCTCACGCTTACAATACTCTTTTGATGTGTTTGGTCTATGTGATGCTTTGAACTCGTATCCGATCAATACGTGTTTATTACATAGTGCAAGAAACCAGTGGGGAGCTATTAGTACCTTGTCGTGACAGGATCGGGGCGAACGAAACCACCATGTCTTGTAGAATACTAAACCTATTAATTGAACCATAACCTGAGTTGCATGCCAGTACCCCAAACCATAGGAGAGAATCCTTTTCATAACCTTTATACAACCGCAGGCCCTTTCATCTCTAGCTATTAACCACCCTTTCCACACACACCTTTGCCATATTAATTTAGTAGTTTAAATAATAGTTTAAGTCCCGCTTGTTCTCTGTGGTTCGATATTAAACCTTGGAATACTCTAAGGGAAAAAGTGCTACAACTGTACACCGTCCTCTTGCGGTATATAAGTGGGTGCGTACAAACGACCAACAAGCACGTTTTCTGGCGCCGTTGCCGGGGAACAAGCCAGTTCTTTTACTATTTATTTACTCTACTAACCTCTAATCCTCTCTTTTCTAGTTTGTTTTTGTGTTTTCTTTCTGTGTTTTCAGGATGGGTACTCCTGAACCGGCTCATACGGTTAGGGAGTATTCACTACCGTCTCCGGGATTGCTGATTCCACAAACTTCCGATGAGAAAGTCACTGCTTCGTCATACGTTCTCAACCCGACCATCATCAAAATGGTCGAGAACAGCAAATTCTCTGGGACGAAGGACGAGAACCCATACACACATCTGCAAGATCTAGAAGTTCTCTGTCAGACCTTTAAGCATGAGGGAGTGCCTCAGAATTGGTACAAATGGTTGCTATTTCCATTTTCTCTAGATGGAAGAGCCAAAGATTGGTATAAATCTGCAGCCCGTGAAGCTAAGGGAAACTGGGATAAGCTTGTAGGAAATTTCTGTTTGCATTTCTTCCCGCTTCCGAAGGTGCAGAAACTGAGAAGAGAAGTGGTTAACTTCGAGCAAATGAAAGAAGAGACCCTCACGCAAGCATGGCTACGCTTCAAATCTTTATTGAAGCAAGGCCCCGATTTGGGCATGGATGATAACTTGACTGCTCAGACATTCTATATGTCTCTTGAAGGAACCTCCAGGATGCATTTGGATAGTTCAGCTGGAGGGAGTTTCCTCGACTTGACTGCTACTGCAGGTCTGGATCTTTTGAGTAAGATATCAAAGACTGAAGCTATGCATAGGCATTGGGAAGAATTCCAAGAAGATCCAATTCCCCCTGAAGGGTCGACGCTAGCAAAAGGTTCTTTGGATTTGAGAGCCGAAGCGGAAAGCTGTACAGTATCTGAAGTGGGATTAATAGTAAGAACAGAAGAACCAGCGCAAGGCGATCTGAAAAGACCCAGATTGGAGGAGGTGCCGACCGGCACGGCATCTGTGCCGACCGGCACACTGAAGCCCATCGTGCCGACCGGCACATCTCTCGTGCCGACCGGCACGTTGCCTGCTGTTAAAGGGGTTTCCAAGACTGAAGCTGCAATATTAGAGGAGCACGAGAACAGCTTCGTGAATAAATTTCCAAGACCAGTAGGAGATCCAACCTTAAGCAATGCTAAACCATTGGACGAGTTTGAACCGTTGGATTGGATTCCCATTGATTTCAGCTCAAATTTGCTAAGTATGAGGAGAACATATGATCCAAGGTATGCCTCTTCTACAGGAGTTCAGTATAACTTCCCTAAAGACACTAGAACTTCGGAAATACTGGACAATGTCATCATTGGTGAAGTATTGGGGAAATTGTATAAGGATGATATGGAAATTGATCAGATGGAGGTTCAACAAGCAAAGAAGCTATTTGATAGTTGTTTTGTCCCATCGCCGTATGAAGGTTTGTGCGGAGTATATGCAGTTGGCCTTACGGAACGAACGGAAGTTGATCCTTACATACCGTGCGAGATTGGATATAGAAGCTTTCCTAAAGCATTATGTGATTTTGGTTCCCGCGTCAGTTTGATGACGTATGAAGCATTCATGGATATGCCTTATGACATAAAAGGAAGATTGCTAGGAACCGAGCTTGAGCTAATCATGGCGGATGGAAGGAGAACCAAACCACTGGGAGTTATCAAAGATCTGAACATCGAGGTAAAAAAGAATACTATTCCGGTGGATATTTTTGTTCTTGATAAAGGTGAAGTTGGAGTCGAAGATATTATTTTGGGAAGACCTTTCTTAAAGCTTGTACGAGCCGTAATAGATGCTGGAAAAGGTCACCTCAAATTGACTCTGGGCGGAGAGGAAGTCCTCTTTGAATTCGAAGACCCACCCGTCGTTCAAGAAAGTGACGACCCACCCTCTCTCCAAGAATTCTTCACAGAAAAAGACGAAGAAATTAGTACAGGATACTCAGACCCGTTAAACAAACTGTTTGCGGAGTCAGACAAAGAAGAGGCCGAGATTCAGGACTGTGCCGACCGGCACGAGCCTTGTGCCGACCGGCACAGTGGTGGTGCCGACCGGCACGGAGGTGAAAATCCTCAATTTGAGCCTTTGGGTAATCTGGATCCTGGTGCAGCACCAGAAGTAGAACAGAAGCCACTTCCTGACGGTCTGAGGTACGAATACTTAGGCAAAGATAAAACTTACCCCGTCATTGTCAATAGTGCTTTGAATGAAGAAGAGACAAAACGATTGCTTGCTGTTCTGAGAAAATACAAGAAGGCGATCGGATATTGTCTTGATGATATCAAAGGAATAAGTCCAGCTTTTTGCACACATAAGATCAATCTTGAAGAATCAGCTAAGCCAGTCGTTGAAGGCATGCGACGACTGAAAGAGGGCATGAAGGAAGTTGTGAAGAAAGAAGTGCTAAGACTTCTTAATGCAGGAATGATTTATCCAGTTGCTGATAGTGAATGGGTGAGTCCAGTGCATTGCGTGCCAAAGAAAGGAGGACTCACAGTTGTGCCTAATGAGAATAATGAGTTGATCCCTCAACGGACAGTTACAGGATGGCGAATGTGCATTGATTACAGGAAACTGAATACCGTTACAAAGAAAGACCATTATCCATTACCGTTCATCGATGAGATGCTTGAAAGGTTAGCCAAGAATTCTTATTTTTGCTATCTCGACGGTTATAGTGGTTTCTTTCAAATCCCTGTTAGACCTGAAGATCAGCATAAGACTACTTTCACTTGTCCTTATGGAACTTATGCGTATCGGCGAATGCCATTCGGCCTTTGCAACGCACCGGCTACATTTCAGAGATGCATGAATGCTATATTTGCTGAATTCATTGAAGACATTATGGAGGTATTTATGGACGATTTCTCTGTTCATGGTACTGATTTTGATCACTGCTTAGCAAATTTAGAGAAAGTACTAAAGAGGTGCGTAGAAGTTGATTTGGTTCTTAATTGGGAGAAATGTCACTTCATGGTAACCGAAGGGATTGTCTTGGGGCATGTTATTTCTAACCGAGGCATTGAAGTAGACAAAGCTAAAATATCCACAGTTGAAAGGTTGCCACCACCTACTGATATTAAGACACTGCGCAGTTTTCTTGGACATGCAAATTTTTATCGCAGATTTGTGAAGGATTATTCAAAGATTGCTAAGCCATTAACAGAATTGCTGCAAAAGGATGTTGAATTTGAAATGAATGATGAAAGGCTTACTGCTTTCCGGAAGTTGAAAGAAGCATTATGTTCTGCACCTATTATGCAACCTCCGGACTGGAATTTACCTTTTGAGATTATGTGCGATGCAAGTGACTATGCAGTAGGAGCGGTTCTTGGACAACGAAAGGAAGGTAAAGTACATGCTATCTACTACGCTAGTAAAACTCTCAATGAAGCCTAGATTAATTATACAACAACAGAGAAAGAGATGCTAGCTGTTATATTTGCATTTGAAAAATTTAGATCCTACATCCTCAACTCTAAGGTCATTGTTTATACGGATCATGCTGCTATTAGATATCTTGTCTCTAAAAAGGAGTCGAAACCTAGATTGCTTCGTTGGGTCTTGATGTTACAAGAATTTGATTTGGAGATTAGAGACAAGAAAGGGGTTGAGAATTCAGTAGCAGATCATCTGTCTCGTTTGACGCTTGAGAACAAGGAGGGATGCATTGGTGATGCCATGGCGCAAGAGCAGCTATTTCGAGTTAAGGATCATCGAGAATCATGGATGCAAGACATCATAAATGGATTCAAAGGGAAGCTAGATTATTGTAACAAGAATTCAAGAAGAAGATTGTCAGTGAAATGAGAAAATTCATATGGGATGATCCTTATTTATATAGATATTGTGAAGATGGAGCTGTTCGAAGGTGCGTACCTCGCGACGAACGCGAAAGCATATTGGAAAAGTGTCATTCATCCGAGTATGGTGGACATTATGGGCATTTCGAACACAAGCAAAGGTATGGGCTAGTGGATTTTATTGGCCTTCGATGCATGAAGATGCGAAAACGTATGTAGCTAGATGCCCTCAATGCCAAAGAATTGGAAACGTTAATGCTCGTAATGCGATGCCTTTGAAGTATAACTTGCAAGTTGATATATTCGATGTTTGGGGCATGGATTTCATGGGACCGTTTGTTAATTCTCATGGTTATGAATATATTTTGGTTGCTGTGGATTATGTCTCAAATGGGTAGAAGCAATACCATGCCGAGTCAGTACAACTCATGAATCCAAGGTAATATTGAATGAGTGCATATTTCCAAGATATGGTGTTCCTAGAGTCATTATCACAGATGGTGGAACTCATTTTACCGAACATGAGTTTACTAAAGCCTTGAAGAAGATGGGTATTGAGCATCGAATTGGGACAGCCTATCATCCACAGACCAATGGCCAAGCAGAAACTTCTAACAAACAGTTGAAAGGAATTCTGCAGAAAATTGTTACAAGAGAAGGAAGGATTGGTCAAACAAGTTGAATGGCGCACTTTGGGCTTATCGCACAGCATTCAAGACACCAATAGGTATGACACCCTATCAATTCGTCTATGGAAAGACTTGTCATTTGCCTGTAGAGTTAGAACATAGAGCATATTGGGCAATCAAAGAGATGAATTTGGATTTAGATGCTGCTGCGGTAAAAAGAAAGATTCAAATTAGTGAACTCGAGGAAATGCGCTTAAAGGCTTATGAGAGTGCAGCAATCTATAAAGAAAAAACAAAGAAGTGGTATGATAAGAAGCTTTTGAAAAAGGAATTTCATGAAGGAGATAGAGTGCTACTATTCAATTCAAGATTTCGGTTATTCGGTAAAGGCAAATTGAAAAGCAAATGGGATGGACCGTATCTTGTTCATAAAATTCTCCCTTCCGGAGCTGTTGTCATCATGGATGGAAAGCAAAATACATACACGGTGAATGGCCAACGACTAAAGGTATATCTTGAACCCGACACTTTTGAATTAAAGTCATTTGATATATATTTTGTGAATTGAGTGATTGGGTGGTCGAGCTTAACGACGTAAAACAAAGCACTGTTGTATTTACTGTTTTTCTGTGTGTTTTGTGATTTTATTGAGTCGTTCGAGGCAACTTTGCCTCCGTGCCGACCGGCACAGCATGTGCCGATCGGCACGAGAGAGTCCGTGTCGTTTTGAGTCGAGTTTTTGCCCTTCCTCCAAGACATGCTTCGATGACTTCCAAATTTAAGAGATAGAGTCCGGTTCGATCAAGAGAATTAAGGATATATATATGAAGGAGTTGTTTCGGATCTCATCATCAATAATCGCGCGGCGCCGGAGTTCCCACCAAACCCTAGAGCAGAAAACAATGCAAGGCGGCGAAACCGGAAGCGGAGGCGGAGGTGCCGACCGGCACACCGGCGGTGCCGACCGGCACGGAGCCGTACTTTCGCCAATGAGCCCAACTCTGCCATGGGAGAGCAACAGGAGCTTCAACCCCACCGAGGACGATCCAATCGTCTGGTCGCACCTGAAGCAACGATGGATGATGAAGAGTGAAGCGGACGCGTTCAATAGAGAGAAGAAGGAGATGGATGAAGCCCTTCGGAAGAAGGTTAGAGAAGTGCTAGTACGCAAAGGTAAATCCAAGGTTGATGATAGCACACCGGTCTCTGATAGGTATACTATGGATCGACTTCTCGCTATGGAACGTCCTTTGACATATGATGATCTTATCACCTTTGAATCGATCCTTACTGATAGCGAGAAGGCAGAGTTAGACAAAGACTGCTTTCTGACCATCCATAGGTCTAGGCTGAACGATGGAAGGAATCCCGATAGGGGTGCCGACCGGCACACGCAAGGTGCCGATCGGCACAGTACACTACCACGCGTCCTGACCGACTGGGAAGACCTCCAAGAGAAGATTCTGCACAAGAACACCAGAGGTTTTGGATGTAAGTGTTTTTACTGTATGAAAGACCATCAGAGGCAGATTGAGAATTATCTAGCTGATCCTGAATGCATCCCTGCGACTTTCGTCTTTGATGATGGCTTTCCCGTTGCTAAAGGGCGCATGACCCCTAAAGAGATCAATGATGAAATTCAGAGGCGTATTGACAGGGACAATGCTGCAAAGAGGAGAGCACGCAACCTGGCAGATCTAGAAGCGTATTTTGCAAGGAACGGTGGGCGTGCTGACCGGCACGGCCTTTGTGCTGATCGGCACGACGTCAAGGTTGTGAATTTCATTGAAATATCTGATGATTCCTCTGATGATGAGCCAGACCCTAAGCGATCAAAAGAAGTAGAGGAAGTTCGGCGTTCCGCTCGTCTTTCTTCAAAGCCAAGAGCAAGATATACCTCGGAATCAGTGAGCTATATAGAGGCATCCCCTGCACATGAACACCCATTAGCTAATCTTGTTGCAAAGGATGAAGAAGATCCCGAAGAGGATCCGGAAGAAGATCCCGAGGAGGAACCAATGGAAGATGAGCCAGAACCTACTAATTCCGAACCATCCAGTGCAGAAGGAGCTACAGGAGGCCTTGCGGGAGCTCAAGGAAGTGCAGGACCGCGTTATCAGGTGAACGGTGCCTCGTGCCGATCGGCACGGGCGCTGTGCCGACCGGCACCTCGGGGTTTTGACAGAAACTCGCGCCCTGAGAGATGAACGTCATGATCGTCCTGCCAACTGCTGTCCAATCTGCAGAAGAAACATCGAACGTCTCTATTATGATATGGAGAGATGCTATAGGCACCATCGGGACATTGAAATAAGGATTGATGACATAGAGAGCATGGCCGCGGCGGATTACTCTTTTCTCATGAGGAACATTCGAAGCATCTTTAGCATGTTGAGAAGGCATGGCATTTCAGATTAGGTTGGTCCAGTCGTTTTTCTTTTGCAATAGGGACATTGCAAGGTTTGAGTGTGGGGGATTCGCCCTTACACTTCTTAAGGTCGTTTGCTTCGATTTAGCATGGTTTGAGTTAGTGTGTGAAAGTGTGAGAGTTTTCTTAGAGATATTTGAGATGGTGTGCTTAGTCAAACTTCGAGGTCAAGAATTATTGCAATGTCTTGAATAAAGTTAGTGTTAGTTGTCGAATCGATGTGTTACCCCATATTCTTGATTTTGTTTTTGACGATCGTTTTGCCAATCTACTTGAGTTCATTGAATAATCGCTTGGCTTTATATACCCACTTTTCGAAAACCCCTTCTATCATCATAAGTTGAAGCATGCAGCTAAGGATTTGATTTTGTACCTATTACACTAAGCCAAATGAGATGAGAGAAGCCTACACATAAACCTTTTGATAGGAAGACGTCTTTGTCAACTCTTTGCTCTTGATTACGACTAAGCTAGAAGGGAGAAGTTTCATTTGTTCATCTCAGTTTGCTAGCCATCTATCATCAAATTCTTTCTACCCAAAAACCGATATTTCATCGTTTCTCCCTCCTCCTTGATACAACCTACAAGCAGATGTGGAGTATAAACAGATTTCGATCCAAAATACGCTCTGATAGCAGTCTGCAAGGAAATAAAAGAAGAAAAAGAAGGAAAAGAATTAAATTGGTCAGGTGCCGACCGGCACAGTCCTGTGCCGATCGGCACAAGAAGGAAAAATAAAGAAAAATGGTCAAAAAGAAAGAGAATAATGAATATCAAAGGAAGCAGACTGCAGAAAGAGTTAAAATTCTAAAAAGATCTGTATATGCTCCAGGCTTGATCCCTTCTTAATTCTATTTCATTCATTCTCGATTGTTTCCTTTTCCCTTGATCCTTGTGCTTATACTCTGAATTCCTATGATGAAAACTCCCTTTTAGAAGGCATGATTGAGCGAATTGTTGACTTAGTTGTTCTTTCGATTCAATTTGGTTATATTACTTTCCAAGATCCACAAAAGAGCCTTATATTGTAGAATAGGAGAGGGAAGGAAATACATTTGAGCGATTGAGTGAAGTCTGAAGCTTTTGCATTCTTCTTACTTGATATGAAGGGAGATAAAAATATTCGTTTGATAAGCCTTGTGATTGATTTGGTCGACTCAAGTTTTGAGGTGAATTGTTTTCAAAAATCGAGAGAAAGTCTTGTGGAGGGATACTAATTCGACGAGATGCTTGACAATGGCTAAGTTGAAGACTTGTGAGAGTTTTTTGCTTCTTGACATGACGAAAGCACGGTGATGATTTTCTTGATTCGTGTTGCTCGAGGACTAGCAATGATTTGAGTGTGGGGGAGCTGTTGGTGCTTTCTAGGTGCACATTTTATATGACAAATATAGTGTTTTAATACTTTATTATGTCATAATTGCTAACAATTAACCCCCATTATCATATATATGCGTAGTTTCTGTGTATTCGGAAGATTTGCAGGAAACAGGTGAAAGTTAAGAGACTACAAGTAAAGAGCTGCCGGAGGCCCGAAGGACGAGGAAATTGGAGTCCGTGCCGGTCGGCACGGCCTGTGTGCCGACCGGCACCATGGAGGTCGGGCCCCAAACTTGAAGCCCACTCGGAGAATATGAAGCCCAGAAGAAATATCAGAGTCGGAGTCGGTGGAATCGAGCCCACAACCGAAAGAGACTATAAAGAGGAGATCTTGGTCGCGAAGTAAGGGGGAGACAGACATACAGAGGTTTTGACCTAGGTTGAGGGTTGTGGCGGCGAAGACGGCGATCACCGATCATCACCACCAAAAAGGAAGACTGTGCCGACCGGCACACCGCCGTGCCGATCGGCACCTGTGGGACCACGCCAAAATCCTGCGTCCTACTGTACCCATGTTCATGTGTTGCAGTATGATGCGTGAGTAGATCTCATATTCTCTCCGTGGCGAGGGGAATCTGGTTATGTAACTCTCACGCTTACAATACTCTTTTGATGTGTTTGGTCTATGTGATGCTTTGAACTCGTATCCGATCAATACGTGTTTATTACATAGTGCAAGAAACCAGTGGGGAGCTATTAGTACCTTGTCGTGACAGGATCGGGGCGAACGAAACCACCATGTCTTGTAGAATACTAAACCTATTAATTGAACCATGACCTGAGTTGCATGCCAGTACCCCAAACCATAGGAGAGAATCCTTTTCATAACCTTTATACAACCGCAGGCCCTTTCATCTCTAGCTGTTAACCACTCTTTCCACACACACCTTTGCCATATTAATTTAGTAGTTTAAATAATAGTTTAAGTCCCGCTTGTTCTCTGTGGTTCGATATTAAACCTTGGAATACTCTAAGGGAAAAAGTGCTACAACTGTACACCGTCCTCTTGCGGTATATAAGTGGGTGCGTACAAACGACCAACAGCAAGAAGATTGGACAGTGGTCTGATCGAGGAGAGACCAGATGTCGGACTGAGGCATCAGGGAATAAATGCGTCCAGTCCGCAGTAGCCACCGCCCTGTCCAGGTGAACCTTTACATTCCTGTTGCCCAGTTTCCGATTATCATAAGTCCAAGGCAAACCCCGAAAGCCCAGGTCGACCAAGCCACAGTCATCAAGAACCTCTCTGAAATTCTGCATTTGCCTTTCTCCTCTCTTCGTCTGCGAGAAGTGTTCATATTGCCAATACGCCTCATTAAAATCACCGATTACCAGCCAAGGTTCCCTGACAAGATTTTTAATTTGCCGTAGAATAGTCCACATGCGATGCCTGTTCTCCATTCTCGGTTCTCCATATACACAAGTTGTTCTCCAAACAGGCCCATCTGTAGCCTCAGTAACAAGGACATCAATATGTCTCTCTGACATAGACTGCAGCGACACCTGCACTGAATCATCAAAATATAGAGCAAGCCCTCCTCCTCTATTGCTTGACTGAACCGTAAGACAATTCTTCAAACCAATACGCCACCTCAAATTCTTCATTCGCGTCTCGCTTTGCCACGTCTCCGAGAGGAAGACGAGCTTGGGGTTACACACCCTAATGAGGGTGCACAAATCCTGAACTGTCCGGGGATTCCCCACCCCCCGGCAGTTCCAGGCGAATATACTCATTGCGCCTGGTGGGGCCCGCCATGGGCTCCCACCAGGTTAACAGCCTCTGCTGGAGTGGATAGCTTCGACTTCTTCTTCACACTTTGGTCCTCCCCATCAGCATCTGTACGCGCTGATTTTGCCATGCCCAGAATAGGATCAACGTCCATGCCATTGTTCGCTAGCTCCCGGATTGACTCCGCAATCCCTGTCTCAAGGACCCCCTGGACTCCTCTCGCCTTCTGCCCTTTCTGGACTGTAGCCTTATTACCAACCGAGGGGGTAGTCTTCAGATTATCCAGTGAATCATACGTTGGAGCAGTATGGTAATAATCAGAGTCCGTCGACACATTCTCACGACTAGCATGCCACGATGCTCTAGATTTAGTCCCATAAAGGGTTTGTCCACCACCATATCCTGTATACCAGTCCCCAGTGCATCACTGACCTCCTGAGGGATTTTAGTTAATTCAGCATCATTCACCTCATCATCCCGACCAGTGCTCTCTGGCATCTTCTTAGATGAATTAATGCTTGCACCACCGCTCTTGCTCCCCTGCGTTCTAGTGCCAGCCCTACGGTTTGAGGAGTTCGCTCCTGCGAGCACCCTTTCCTTCTGAGCACCTGAAAAATGTAGTCCTCTAGCCGCAGAGGTCGACGCCGCCGGGATGGAGAAGCTCGAACGATATTGCCTTTTCAGCGGAGAAGCCCTCAGGGATGTGCCAAACTTTACGACACCACCTCCTTCTCCCTCATCTGGGCATTCCCGCTTGTCATGGCCAATGCGACCACATAAGAAGCAAAAGTTTGGGACATTTTCATACTTGACAGGAGAAGCATAAACAATACCACCTACTCTTGGCTTCAGCTCTAATTTCAGGGCTCTTGAAAGAGGAAACTGGACACGGACCCTCAGAAAATCACGTACAGCACCCCCCACCTCCAGCACCGTCCCCTTGCCTGCAAGCTGCTCCCCGAGGGACCTAGCCACACCCGTCGTCATGAGGACTTCTGGTAGATCAAAGAAACGAACCCAAAGGGCTATAGATTCTATTTCAACCAGTGACGGCTTAGTGAAACCATCATACGGCACCACAATGAAAGCATCCCCTTTACTTCTCCAAGGACCCCCATTCACCACATAATGATAGAGCTCCTCTGACTCAAATTCCAGCATGAACCTGTATCACTCAAATCACGAGCAGTGATTGGGTCTCTCAGTCCCCAAGCTCTAGCCATATCCTCGAACAGGTATTTTACGTTGAACGGGACACCTGAATAATAACGTCCAATTGCTAGCCACCTCCTGCTCATACGTTCCGCATCATCACCGATGTCAATGTCAAAAGCATCCTCATCAACATCCGCATCTTCCTCCTGCTTCTCTTCCTCGTACAGAACCATCGCACCTTTCATGTCATCTTCCTTGTTCTCCCCGGGGGTTTCCTCCGGTGCCCCATAGCATGGTGGGGCCCCATCCACCCGCGGCGGCTCGGGTGGCTTGCGACCATCCGCAATCCTCAACGCAGACTCATTCTTCCTCGGCATCCGTCCTTCAGGCGGCGCACCACCACCCTCCCTTTGGCCTTGAACTCGACTGACCTGTCTCCATCTGAAGCGCACACGAGCAACAAATCCTAACACGCAAGAACGAAAGCACCGGTATCAGGTGGGAAAAACCCTCAGCAGGTTCCCCGGATCACCCCCCACCAGTAACTCTTGCCGAGCAGTCAGAGAAGGTCGAAGCAAGGCGTAAGATCAGACCAGAAACAATCAGCAACCCTTGGCCGCCGACTGTGTAAGTCGCGGCAATAGCAGATCGAATCGGGAAAGCCCCTCGTCGTGTGAGCGGCGGACTCGTCCTACGGAAGGAGGCCTTCACGTAGACGATAGTTGTGAACGGGGGGTCCGATCAGATGCCCGAATCAGGGCCGGGGAGGCACGGGATCTCGGATCTTATGGTAAGAGGACCTACCAACTTAGCTTTCATATTGATATACGTGCCTTTGTGATGATATTTTTTAACAACACACATGTTACGGACCTCAAAAGTTCTCTGTAATTTGAGAATTAAACTTATATTCATAGGTCTGTTGAGCTTTCTTTTTATGGTTTTTCATCTTGGCATATAGCCTGTGATGCAATGTACTTGCATAAAGCTTATATTTGGCATCATAAGAGTAATTAAGAATCTTTGTGACAACGTGGTTGCCATATTCCTTACGTCATGCGGGCTTGATAATGACAATTGGTTAGAGGAGAATCCATGGTATTTCTCAAATTAAAAAAGTGCCAAGATAGGAATTTCAGAACTTTCTGCTCAGAATATGGATGGGTGGATGAAACCACGGCGGCTTTGCATGAACGACATGGGTTGAGCTTTAGATTCAATGTTGGAAGCATCTATCTGCAAGACTGCAATAGTTGTAGAATATATGTGATGTTATAGCATATATATACACATAGGACAACTCGTAGGAGTTACTGAATGAAATACCTGTATCTATTTGTGGTATACATATGGTGCTGCAGTTCTACTTTTGTGGAATTCAGTTTTTTCAAAAATTCAATGGTTTCTATTAGGGTGGATGCCACTGTTGGGGGGCTAGACCCTATTTGTCGGTTACGTTGTGTCGACACAAGAAATGTTGGTGAAATAGCCCTTTTGTTTTGAGAGCTGTACGAAACCTTAACTTGTGCACTTTAGGACTGATTAGATGGACCAGTGCTCAATTATAATCGTGTGCTTCGCGGTTTGTGCTTATCTGCTGCTTTTACGGGAAAAAGCTGGTGTTTTCAATGACATCTAAAGAGTCATGATAGAGTCTATCAGCCCCCATTCCCCAAACTGCTCTCCAATGGTTATACTCAGTTTCCGATGATACCTAGCTTCATCCACGTACTCACTGCTGGGAAAGCTAGAGGGAAGGATACCTTCTCATAATACATGACGTACTACAGACCAAATAATGCCCAAGCATTATTCTCGAAAAAAATGTCAGCGTTTTTGCCTCATCACAAAGAAGATCAGGATAGTATATCCTATGGGCTTCGACCCATGACAAAGAAGATCAGGATCACCACCGGCCCGACATTCCTATACATCGCACGCTCCGGTTTTTGCCTCCAAACCGAACAGCGTTTTGAGATTGTTGCCAAGTGGCAGCTGACAGCTGTGATATAGGCAGGTTGTGGATGCAGCTGGCCAGGAGCGAAGTGGAGCGGGTTGAACTGTAAAGCCCTCTCCCGTTGGCAGAATGTGATTTGTTTGTATTTTGATTTCAAGTGGTTTCTCTCTCAAATGATGACTACCTTTTCAAATCCGATTGAAACATGATTTTGTTCAGATTTGATGCAATGAAACAAGATCGAACATTAATATATTTTTTAAAAAAATCAACATTTCTTTTTATTATTTCAACAATTCAAATATATTAGTTCAATATTTTGACTGATCAAAATTTGCACATAAAACTTATCGAAAGTATTATAAAATGATTAATCAAGTACTTTAAAATGTTTAATTTATATAAAAAGGAATAATTTTTGTATAAAACGTTGATCATATTTCAACGTGTCGAATCTAGTCTTTCAAATTGTTGAACATGTGTTATAAAAATGTTTGGAAAATAGTTTGCAAATTGTTTGAATGCACAACATCACAAATATATCTAACAAAATTGGTCGGTAGGATTACACGGAGTAAAAGAAAAAATGGAAATGAAAACAGACAGTCGGGCATGTCCTCAGTATGGGCTGCACGACTGCACCCAGTCAGACGCGCTAAATGAATTCTATGGGCCAACCGTTCATGGGCCATGCTTAGCTAGGCTGACGGGTTGTCCGATGCTGAAGCTAATTTCGCACTTGCCTGCTTTCACAGGGCACCGACCGACGGGCAGTCACCACTTCCACTGTTGAAGCAATCCAACGGTCTCCCTTGCTTTTGTCTCAGGTGTACTACAACTCTGCGGCTCCGTATTGACCTGCGAGTCTGCGGCTTGTTGTTCTGGCAGCAAGCACCAAACAAACAGGGTACTCCCTCCGTTGGCCCCTCGACTCCTAAACCATTGTCAATTCCATCAATGGGGAAAACGATCCGGCACCTGCTGATGCATGCACAATTAATCATTGGTCATCGGTTTTGTTTTTTGTTTTTTTGTTTTTTTTGGTTTTCTAAGCAAGTTCACGAGCGTCAGTAGATATCAAGCTTGGTTCTCCAGCTATGAAGCTCGCCGGACATCCAAGGTCTATGGCCGAATATATCCATGGCTGGAAGGCATGCCGGGCCGCTCCTTGATGTTGTAGTGTGAAGCTCGATTCGGCATGGCATAAGCTTAGTTTATTGTGGGGAGGCACTCCAGGGGTAGCCTGGTGTCACACCCGGTTTTAAGAATAAAACCCATCTATATGTGTGCTCAGGATTAAGTTTTACACATATAGGACAAAGTATAGTAAAACAGAGTAACCAATGTCATAATTACATCGAACATTATTATAATAAATGTCTCAAAGGACTAAGAGAATACAACGCTAGCGGAAGACTCCATAACGCCACAGGCAATCGACCGGGGGTTCCACAAGCTTAGTCTTCATCATCTTCTCCAAAGTGGGCAATCTTCAATCTCTGAGCAGCATTTCATAATTGTAGGGGAAATAGCAAGTGTGAGTACATATCGTACTCCGTAAGTGTAGGAAAAGATGACATGCAAGCTTATATGAAAGAAAAGCTGACATATGGTTTATAGCAGAGAGCAACTATAATTATATTTAATTAAAGCACCTATTTACTAAGTGTGTAAGCCCACCCAAAGGTTATTATACAAGGGACACTACAAGTTACCCACTTGTAGCAAAACGGGTTACGCACCTAAAGCCATACTACAAGGTACCCCCTTACAGCATCAAACTGGTTACCCACCAGAACCATCCAACCGTCCAACCATCTTCTAATCATGTGAGGGTCCAGGCCGCTCTTGACCGTGAGCACGGCTTTCATGAAAGTTTTACACTCTGCAGAGGTCGCACCACTTTACCCACGAGTCGTGATTTCATCCCATGTTGCCAGGTGGACTAGAGTCTCCATTATGCCATGCCAGCCAAGCACTTGCACACTACCTATGGTGTGCGGCCAGGAGATCACTACGAGGCATTTCCCAAAGTCGCATCCAGCATGTAATCATCCACTAAGGTTTCGCAAAGTAAAGCTTTCGGGCGTAACACTCCTAATCACTTCTAACTGAAGCTTCCGAAAGCGTACCCCTTGTCACTTTACCCACCGGCCCCCTCTTGTGTCAAGGATAGGAGCATACCCCTAATCACTTCAAACGGAAGCTTCCGGGCGTATCCCCACACCAAGGTCCAGAGTATACCCCTAATCACTTCACAAGAGAAGCTTCCGGGCGTATCTCCTTCGTCCAATGATTCTTACATGACTGGGAAAACAACCAAGTACTTGCCAAGCCGTTCCATACCAGCCTCGTGGTGGCACTGTAGTCCTGGGTTGTCGCTCCACGAACCGGTCCTTAGGATCCAAGCAGGTACAAACCACAAACCATGAGTACAAAACGAGTACTCGTGCATTCCCGCACCATCTCCAAACCATCCTCCTACTTGGGTCCCCTAGTTTTCCAATGTTTCTAAAAAGAACCATCATTCCTATGAATTAAGTGAAAGTGAACCATTAGTCAAGATTATTAGCAAGTTAACACCCATCCCAAGACAAGCAAGGCTAAGCATGACCTACCCATCCAACCATTATCATCTACCACAGCCAGGCGACAAGGAATGATAAGGAACAGGATAAAAGACACATAGGGTTCAATTTAAACGCAATGCATGACTAAACTAGAGGGAGAAAGACATAGGTTCAAAATGGTCAAGGACACTTGCCTCAAATGAAGTGCTGCTGCTCAGAGTCTTCAAAGTCTCGGTCTTGCTCTTGATAGTTCTCGAACTGCGTGTTCTCTATTTAACAGTAACATGCAAAGCACACAAGTACAAACAATAAGAAACAGTACATCAAACAGTAGCAAGTAGCTATGAAAACTGTACTATAAAATAGTACTCGTCGCTACGATCGCGTAAGCGCAAGAATCGCTTAAAACGGAGTTAAGAGCAAAAAGGTATGATACTTTGAAGATTTAGGGACTAAAACATTAAAACATAAAGCTATAGGGACTTCTTTGTAAATAAGAAAATGTTCAGGGACTAAAGAGTAAAATTTTTGGACCAAAACATAATTTATGAAAAACTCAGGGCCGTTTCTGCAAAAATGTAGGGCTTAAACAACATTTTATTAAAGGCTGAGGACTTAATTGCAAATTACCTTTTTCTGGAAATTGAATTGATTTATAAACCAAAAAGGATATTTTAAATAAAAGAAAATCGTGGACCGTGTCATGAGATCCATGGACCGGACGGAGTAGTCGGTCTACGGGTCCATGGTGGACCATATGGCCGGAGGTGGGCGGCGCGGCTCGGATCAAGGCGGATCGCCGGAGTTCGGCCGTGGCGACGCTCCCGTGCGTAGAAGCTCGCCGTGATGCACGTAGACGGACGAGGGCCCGGAGTCGCGCTCACCTTGGGGTCACATAGAGGCGGAAACGGCCAGAGGGGCGCTCGCGACGAGGAGATCGGCGGCGGTCGACGGCGTTCGATGGGGAGGATGTCGGGAGGCGGGGTCACGTCGAGGAGGCCTCGTGCGGATACGGTGAGATCTCGCGGTGCTCCTCGGGCGTCGAAGAAGGCGAATCGGGCCCGGTGAGTCGAAACGCGGTGGCGCTCCTCGCCGGACTTGGAGACGACGGCGGCGCTAGGGTTTGGGGCACTAGAGGCGGCGGCGAATGGGAGAAAGGTGGGCACGGAAGGCGGCGGCTTCGTTTTATAGGGCGACGTGCCCTAGGGTGTGGGCCCGGGTGCGCATGCCGAGGGAGAGCGGGCGGTGGCGGTGGCGTACGGCGCGGCCGGCGCGTTAGGGTTCGCGGGGCGGGCGCGAGGCGCTGGGCCTGGGTGGGCTGCTGGGCCGTGGGGAAGAGAAAAGAAGCAGGCCGGCCAGGGTAGGAAAAAGAAGGAAGAAGGGAGAAGAAAAGGAAGACTGGGCCGGAAGGGAGAAAAGAATGGCTGCGGGAAAACTAAGGAAAACGGCAAAAGGGAAAGGAGAGATGGGTCGGGAAGAAGAGGATTCGGCCCCCGAAACTTAAAAGGGATTTTTTTTTTCTTTTACAGCCTATTCTAAACTATTTTTTTAACTCATATTTTCAAATACATTTTCCACCTAATAAATCCTAAATGCATTTCTAATCAGCATGAATGCAACAATCAATTGTAATATAACCTAATTGTTTAATTTATTTAGAAAATAAATCCTTTGCCTAAATAAAAGTGATAACTCCCAAATATTAAAAGAAAATTTTAACTATTCCAATAGTTTAAAATTTTAGTGAAATTTTATTCACAAACCAAAATTTGAAATTTTGGGATGTGACACCTGGGCACTCCGCGCGTTGACCGCTTGACACTTCATGTGTCAATACTCATCTCAAGCAGTCAACACTTAACATTCAATTTATGTGTGCGATTCACTTAGTATGCATTTCACACGCAAGATCAATGTGTAACAACCATCATCACAAGGTACAAAATAGAAAGCAACTTTAAGATCGTGAGAATAATGACCGTATTGGCATGCATGATCCAGCGATATTAGTGGCCGCGATTTATAGTTTCTTGAGGGTCAAAGCGCTTAGAGACAGACAAGATGGTTCAGGATCATTTTGGTAGACATGCACCCAAATTATCATGGTTGTTACACATATATCTGCCAAGACAAGATGGTTCAGGATCATTTCACACGCAAGATCAACGTGTAACAACCATCATCACAAGGTACAAAATAGAAAGCAACTTTAAGTGTTTACAATCCTGAACCATCTTCTCACCAGCTCTTTAGGGTCAAAAAGCGCTTAGAGACATGCACCCAAATTATCATGTTACCAAAATGATCCTGAACCATCTTGTCTTCGCCACTGATAATGTTGCATCCGTAGAACCATGTACAACGTCCATTGTAGAAGATTACTCCACGGCAACAATACAACACCTTCTCCTTTTGTATTTATCCCTCCCCATCGACCCATCAAAATGATTTAACTATCTATATTCATTCACATAGAAATATAGAGAGCCAATTAGAATCAATTTGTTGTGGTGCAATCCGCAGGCAACAAGGTCTAACGAGTGTTGGCGACATCGGCAACCTGTAAGGGCAACTTGGAGAACGGCTGTGACCGGCGGCCTCGCTTGCTCAGGGGAGCAACAGCGGCGGCGACCAGCTTAGTACCGGTGAGCAGCGACAGTCGGTGATCAGCAAGGGCGAACAACAATATGCACCGACTTTAATTTAGTTTTATACGAACATTAATTTTTTGGTAAGAAAAGGATGCATCTTCGTTATGTTCTTATCTTATCGTTTATTTTGTCACAATTTGTGTACCACAAGATAGACTCGGATCACCTCAGTGAAAACAACAATGGAAGTGAGGTCGAGGGGGAAAGTGCAAAAATAGAACTCAAAGGCGCGTTATGCTGGATCAAATGTCCATGTTAGACATCATGCGTAGCTATACATATGTCACATCATCCAAATACGTGGATTCTAAGAATAATGGCCATATTGGCATGGTCCAATGAGATTAGTGGCCGCGATTTACAGTTTATTGAGTACGATGGCCAAATCGACACGGACGAACAAGCACAGTGAGCATTGATGCATCTTACTCTTATATATTTATGCTTTTCTTGTTGTTTATCAAATATCTTTCCTACCTTTTTAGCTCATTTTATCAATAATTTTTTTCTCACAATCTCATTACTCTTATACAAACATGTACAACTTGCGACCAGACATATTAATCCATTAGCCATTTTGTAGATAAATATACTTTTTTTCTTTTTTTTATTTTTGAAACGGTATATAAATCTTCTCGCCATCCCTTCGCCGAATGCAAATAAGGACGTCTTGGAACGTTGGATATGTTGGACGGTGCATACATCATATCCGACCGGGCATAACCACATAAAAAGTTACAAAATTTTAAAACTTGCAATGTGAACCGTTGGATCTAGCATCTATGGTCAAGATGTTTGCACATAAAAGTTACAATGTCCAAGACTTTAGAAATTTAAAGGGGACAACTGCCAAACAAAAAATAAATCAAAAGATGAATAGCACCGTCTCTTTCAAGCTTTTCCAACTTTAACTATACATTTTTGGGTTTGATCAAATCGATCTCTTTCAACTTTAACTATAAATAACAAACAAACCATAATGTTTGATCATGTATAAATGATGTTATTAGATTTATCGTGAAACCTATTATTATAATATGCAAATCTTCATGTTTGAAATAAATTATATAAACATTAATAGTCAAAGTTGAAAATTTTAACTTTAACCAAACTTAGATATGCTTATTTCTGAAACCGAAGGAGTTTTTCATTTTCTAACTTTGGTATCAGTTTGCCCCAGATATTATAGGCCGGTGCATATTCCAGGCGAGTAATGCCGCAGCTAAAAAAAAAAAATAAAGTTACGCACTTCCCAGCAGTGCTCATTCCAGGCCGAAGCCAGGGCTTCCACTGGTCAAGGTCAACGAGCATCGGATCCAACTCATTCAACGGCAGCTTCCTCTCCACAGCCACAGGCCCCAAGCCACCACCAGATCCACCACCATCCAGCCCCCGGCAGGTCGCCGTAGCCCGACGGCAAGACTGCTGCCATCACCTCCAGCTGCTCCCATTCGCTCTTCCGATCTTCCTCAACAAGCCTATTCAGATCTCTTTCTTCCACCTCAAACCGAGCTCCACTTCTTCATTCCAGACCCAACCAAGCTCCACATTAGTACATTACTATTGTTGCTGTGCCGCAACCACGGGTTAGCAGAGGAGGACGCCGAGGAGTGCTTCTGCCGCGGCTGCCCAGGGTAAGACCCAAGCCGAACACCTCACTCCAGAGTCGAGATCGGCTCTTGTTTCCTGTCTCATTTGTTCCCTTCACCAACAGCACATGGCGGAAGCTGCGGCTGCTGCTTTCGCCAAGAAAGCGGCTATCTTCGTGGGGGAAAAGGCGGCGGGGGCCGCGATCTCCTTCTTTGTGAAAAAGGCCCTGGGCCGTCTGACGGCGGAGGACGAACATCTACGTCAAAGGCTGACGGCGAAGTTGCCGGTGATCCAGGCAATCTTCGGTGCCGGCGATCAGGAGCTGGTTATGGAGAATATGGGAGATTGGCTATTTATTTTCCGCGACGCCATGGAGGAGGCCGAGGACGCAGTCGACGAGCTGGAGTTCTTGGATCTGGAGAAGGAGGTCAAAAGTCGGAGAGCCCAAGAAGCCAAAGATTGGATGGAGAGAGTATCCTACCGTTTCCCTGACATTCGCAGGGGATTTCGTCGGTCTGTCAGTGCTGTTGTCACCGGTGGTACTTCTAAGCGTCTGAAGGATGCTTTGAGAAATTTGGATTCAGTCCTTCATGATGCCGGAACATTCCTCTCGATCATCGGAAATAAGCCTCACCGTTGTACCTCAGGTAATCAAGATTTGGGGAACACACGCGAGACGGCGAGAGAGTTGACAACAGTTGTATTTGGTCGGCAGAAGGAAAAGGACGAAATACTTGAATGGCTGGGTGTTCATACTTCTCCTGATACTGTAGATCGTAACCTTTCAGTGTGTGCAATTGTTGGTGATGGTGGCATGGGGAAAACAACCCTTGCCCAGTTTATCTGCCAAGACAAGATGGTTCAGGATCATTTTGGTAACATGATAATTTGGGTGCATGTCTCTAAGCGCTTTGACCCTAAAGAGCTGGTGAGAAGGATCTTAAAATCAATCACGCAGGACAAAGTTAGTGCCGAGACTTTGGACTCCCTGCAATTGAGGTTAAAAAAGGAGTTGGTAATTAAAAGGTTTCTTCTAGTCTTAGACGATACATGGGAGGATACAAAAGATATGAAGTGGGAGCATTTTTTCGGTTCACTCAGAGAAGCTGCTGCAATGGGTGGTAGAATATTGCTCACAACCCGAATGAGGTCAGTTGCTGAAGCTGTTGAACTTCAAACACGAATTGGAGTTAAATGTTTGAAGCTAAGCGGCTTGGGCGAGAAAGATACTCTGAAGCTCTTCAATCATCACGCATTCGGTGATTTGATTCCCAATGATCGCCCAGAGCTTCAATTGATTGGCGAGCAGATTGCTGGGAAACTCGAAGGGTGTCCTTTCATAGCAAAAGTAATTGGTCAGCAACTGAGAGGCAACACAGACCATATTACATGGAGCACCATCTTAAATCAAGATATCCCTCGAGTAGATGACATGCTCAAATTGAGCTACCAAAATCTGACTTATGAAGTACAGCTTTGCTTTCGATTTTGCAGCATATTTCCTCCTGACTTCAAGTTCAAGATGGATGAGTTGATTGAGATTTGGGTGGGTTCAGGGTTGATACTTCAACGAGAGGATGGCAAAAGGAGCCAGGAAGATGTTGCTATGGAGTACTTCATTATTCTGGCACAGAAATCATTCTTCTCATTAGTGCCACGAGAACTGCATGCTGATCCTTCTGAAGATTATTATGTCATGCATCATTTTATATATAAATTGGCATGTTCTGTGTCCAGTGAGGAATGTTCAAGGTATAAAGATGGTGACCACAGTGCTGACATACCTTGCATATTTCCTTCTAAAGTGCGTCACTTGTACATTCAGAGCATAAATTCTAAAAGTATTCAAATTATTTCCCAATCCCAGAACCTACGCACTCTGATCATAGACAATGAGTCAGATTCCCTTCAACAAGAACTTGCGCCTGATCTCAAGAAAGCTATAAAAGGCAGAACAAGCTTGCGCGTCTTAAAGTTACATGGACATGGTTGGTTTGGCATGAATGATGCTGTCTCTGAACTGAAGCACATAAGGTACATCTATATGTCAGCTACTGATGAACCTAATCTATCTAAACTGTTTAAGCTCTGTCACCTGCAAGTTCTTCGGATCATAAAGATAAATAAAGAGGAAAGAGTGAGTTCCATTGATATTGGCAACCTACCTAGATTGAAGAAACTGGAGCTTCCTAAAATTACATTGTCCAGGGTCCCTCACATTGGAAGAATGACTAGTCTTCGAGAGCTGAATGGTTTTGTTGTGCGCAAAAAGGATGGCCACAAAATATCTGAGCTACAGGATTTAAGGATGCTGCGGAAAGTCATTGTGCTTGATATCCAAAATGTTAGTGATTGTGATGAAGCTGATGCCGCTAAATTGGATAATAAGACAGATATGAAGGTTTTGTCTTTGGGATGGTCTGATGATCAAGCTAGAGTTGATTGCCAGATCCTCCATAAGCTTGTTCCTCAGAGAAATATCAGGTATTTAACTATAAATGGATATAATGGCATTAGACCACCAATGTGGATTAAATATCAGCACCTCTCCAATCTGATACATCTCGAGCTTGATGGATGTCTAGAATGGGATGAACTTCCGCCACTTGGCAGTCTAGGGGCATTGAAGCATGTCTTCCTTGCACGCCTTCCAAAATTAAAATATATTGCTGATTCATCCCATGGTTCCAATGCTTATCGTTACAGGGAGATGGAGATTTGGACGAAAGGCACTGGTCCAGGCAGATTGCCTCCGCATCTGGTTACTTTTGTTGTGAAAGAATGCCCAAACCTTTCACTGTTACCTGATCTACCTTTCAGTTTGCAATTTTTGGTGATAGATGCAGTTGGAATGTCTAGTTTGCCCATCATGTCTGATCTTAGGAGATTAGAGCCACAACTTTCTATTCTGCATATACAATCGTGTGAACTTTTGACTGGTCTAAATGGTTGTTTCCTGCAAGAAGAACATTACAAGGCGCTCACAGTTTTAAAACTAATCCGATGTCATAAATTGAGCTCACTTCCAGATGCAGCTGATTTCCGAAGAATATCAAAAATGGAGACTATAGAGATCATTGCGTGTAATGGGCTATCATCCTTGGGTGGGATAGGAGCCCTTTCTTGCCTTAAAGTATTGAAAATAGAGCATTGTGTCAACCTGGTTACATCTTCATCATCAAGGGTTCCACCATCTTCAGTAGAATATTCTGATCTAAAGCTTGATAAGCTTGACATTGATGACCATCAGTTACTTGTTTTGAGTTCATTAAGGAATCTGCGCCTCACAAGAAGGCTTATCATATCAGGACGATCTAAAATGGATTTTTTGCCTGAGGAATGGTTGTTACAGAATGTTTCTCAGTTGGAGCATATAGAAATAAGCAGCGCTGAACTGTTGCGATATCTTCCTTCGAAAATGCATGGTTTTAAGGCTCTTCGTAGTTTGCTTCTACATAATGCTCATGTCCTTCAATCGCTACCACTGATGCCACAAAACCTCTGGGTCCTCGTCATAAATGGTTGTTGCACCGAGTTAACTGAGAAATGCCAGTCTGGCGGCTCAGAGTGGGCAAAGATAAGCCGGATCCCTCATTGTCTCATATCCTAAATGACATGACTTGTATGTGATTTTCTGCATTATTGTTTCCCTTATATGTTTATCATCTTTGTCATTTTGCTGTTAATCTCATTCACAACCTGTATGTCCAATTTCAGGCAGACTTAAGTTCTTCCATTTGGAGAAAAGCTCCTTATAAATCTTTATGTGATGAACGATATATGACTATCAAATTGGCATTGTTTTCACTACAGGGTCTGTTTTGACTGGATTATGAGAGTTTTGCATTACTATATCCATATGTTTTTTGTGGGTATACATCCATATATGTATGCAACCTAGTTATCTCTGTCTAAATTTATGAATATTCAACTGAATCTTTATTATCGTACTATCTATCAGCATGAAGATATATGTAGCTGATGATGAGGTTGATAGTAAAAGGTTATTGCCTCAAAAATTTAGTATGAAACACATTGTTTTCTGGCATACCTTGGAGTTACTTCTTTCTTCCTCTGAAGTTTCAGTATCTTAAGCTCTATTATCCACCTTTTGGCTTTTCCTTTCGTCACGCCTGCATGCATAGAGCCATGACACCAGCTAGACGGAGGCCATAGCTCTCCCTTAGAATTTTTTCGAACTCCCTTATACTTTGTGCTACTTTTTCATGTACTGTATATATCCTTGTTCCAAATTTTTTATCTCATGGAATCATGAACAGAATAGCAAAGTGATGTTGGATTGAAGTTTGCACAATCATTTCATATGTGCATCGCCATTTAACTGAAGTATGATGCGATGGAGGACAATTGTCTAAGAGATTGCTCGCTAATGTACACTCTGAGTTACAACTGAAGCACTCAGATGAGATTACTACGATGATATGGTGGTGATTTTTTCTGCATCATTATATAAGCAAAATTTAGTTTGATGCCGCCCGCTTCTATTTCCTCATTCCATCCCTCGTATCTTGTTGAGTACACAATGCCTGAGAATTTTTTTAAAAAATATTTTTATTGTTGATAATTAAAGAAATAATACGAATAATGAAGAAATTTCAGAAATAATACCTAGTCGCACTTGATTGCACGAAAATACAGTAGTGGTACGTTAGTTGCACAAAATAGAGTAGTAGTACGTTGGTTGCACGAAAATAGAGTAGGAGCACGTTGGTTGCACGACTATTTAATTTTTGTGTGTTGGGCGCAGAAGTCACGCGTTGGTTACAAGAAAATTAGGTAGTAGTATGTTGGTTGCACGAAAACATATGTTGGTTGCAGGAAAACTCCTTAATAAATTTTTTGGACATCACGTCTTTAGAGATAAAGAAGGGTGCGAGCTTTTGGGTAGATAGCCAATATTTTGTGGTTTGTAAGGCTTTGGTACGTGAGTACGCTGATTGAGTTGTCATATCATGTTTAGGAGACAACTGCAATGTTATTTCATAACAAAGGCAATACAACCCGGCTTCATTTTCTTACTCTTGAGAAATGGAAATACATAAGTAGACAGTTGCAATAGTAATAAGTAGACAGTTGCAATAGTATGTTCGGTGCACATAACGACTAACTTATTTGTGCACTGCACTAATCCTGACATGCCTTAGGGGAATTGAAATGCAACACGGAAATGAAAATGCAACACGGAAATTCAAAGTAAGAAAACGAAGCCGGGTTGTATTGCCTTTCTTGTGGAATAACATTTCAATTTCTTGTGGAATAACATTGCAATTGTCTCCTAAACATGATAAGACAACTCAATTGGCGTTAAAATTTTTTTATTGCATTACCCACGTACCAAAACCTTACAAACCTGAAAATATTGGCTATCTACCCAAAACAAATGGAAAACAAAAAATGCATGCACGAAAAAAATTTATTAAGGAGTTTTTTTGCAACCAACGTACTACTCAGTTTTCGTGCAACCAGCGTACTACTACCCATCTACGTGACGTATTGTCATACGTAAACACATAAAAACATATAGTCGTGCGCTAACACACGAAAATTAGATAGTCGTGCAATTAATTAAAGTGCTACTACTCTATTTTCGGCAATCAACCTACTACTACTTTATTTTCGTGCAACCAACGTACAACTACTCTATTTTCGTGCAACCAACACTCGACTGAGTATTATTTCTAAAATTTCTTCATTTTTGGTATTATTTCTGTAATTCTCAACAATCAAAATATTATTTTTTAAAAAAATCATATGCCTGACCGCAGCAAGGAAAATATTTCTGAACTTAGCACCACTATCTGAATTTCCAAACCATGTTTGTGGAAATTGGCAAATAATGGAGCTGCAAACAATACATTTTTGGGAAGTACATGTGTGTTGAATGATGGGTACAATATGTTTATGTTCTCCCGCTAGGTCTTCATTTCCTCAGCCCCTATCATGCCCCAATCTAGCTGAAATCAACAGCCATGGACTTCGTGGAGAATGCGTGTTTCTGGACATCTTGGGAGACCTTAGCTTCTGGTTCTCGCTTGTTATGACGCACAGCAGCAGAAAGTTCAGCGGCTGCAACATCCAGGATTAACCTTTAACTAAGTTATTAGTGGATTAGCCTTTAAGATTTGTTAAGTTGCAAGCTTCTTTTAGGCCGGTCCTACATAAAAGACACCAGATGCGCCATTGAAAATAAGCCAAAAGAAATTAAAGAAATCAGTCAGAGCCTCTGACGCTGAATCCTTGGTTTCCTTACAATATCCATAACTCATTCATATCACTAGAAACACAGCGCGGCAAATTATCCATCTATGGAGCTTTTTGTTTTTGTATTACCCTTGTGGCTAGACCAGTTGCCAGATATTAGAAACTCAATATAACTACTTCTAGTCAATAGTAGAATATGATGTTAGGATGTGTAAAGTCAACTGATTTGTCATATTGTGATATATTAATGTTTGATATAAATCTTATAGATAAAGTTTCACAAATGTTCCACATATATATATATACACATATATACACAATTTTAAAGAGTTCCTTCAAAAACATGCATTTATCAATCTTGAGTTGAGGTAAAATTTCTAAGAAACATAGGGTGATGGTTAGATCTCATCAATCATACTTCCTCCATCCACAAATGTAAGAATTTATTGACTTTCAGCCAACTCATTTGACCACTCATCTTATTCAAAAAATATTATGCAAATATTATTTATTTTTTATGACTTGTTTTATCACTAAATATACTTTAAGTATGACTTTTTTGTTTTTTTTATTTTCACAACATTTTTGCATAAGATGAATAGTCAAACGAGTTGACTGAAGGTCAATTTTTTTTTCTTTTGTAGACAGAGGAAGCACCAATATTTAACTCGACCTGCCGGGGGTAAGACCGCCCCCGACGGCATTTTGCTAAGGAGAAGAGCCTCTCACGCAGGCCGAGAAAACCCCCGAACCCCCTCCCCGATCCTACACAGGGACTCAGCTGGCCGTTGTGAGCTTCGGCGCGAGTCTTAACCATGTGCTTTGACCGGGGAGAGCGAGGGGATTTTTTTGCATTCAGTGAACAGTACCATCTCTGGCACTGTTCACTGAAATGCCTCTGTGCCGCAGCAGGGCGTCGAACCGGGCCGACAGGAGCTGACGCTCCCGGAGCCTGCTGGCTCTGGCCACCCGGGCGCACCCGCGTTGGCGGAAGCACCAATATTTGACTATGGCAGTTTGAAAAGAAAGTTTGGTACATCTTTGTTGACGGCTCTTAGACCCAATATTTACCCGTCAACTAGCTGCGCTTTTTATAATGAAACAATCACCAAAGGTAGACTTAGGTCTTTAAACTAATGATTTCCACGAGTCTTGGTGAATTTGTGAGTGCAGCTGCAATTCACAGGAAAACGGGGAAAAGGAAGCATAAAAGGCCCATCCTGGAAACACCAATTTTCCCCGTCATAAAGAATTATCCAAATAAAGCCCAACTCCCGATAAAAAGACTTCAAGTCCACCCATAGCAGGTGGATCAGAGAAGAAGGCGACCAGGGGAAGCCACCTGAGAAGGCCCAGGCCCAGAGGGGCCAGCCACAGGTCGGCCGACCCCAAACCCTAGGTCGGCCGACCCCCTGTGGTGGCCCCACTGGCCCATCTTGTTATGTCGGTTCGCCACCGCCTTCCAGAGGTCGGTTCCACCTGCAATCAATGCCACCGACCTAAGGAACCGCCTCAAGTTGCCGACCTTCTTGGGCTATAAATAAAGGGGTACCCCCTCCTCCAAAGGACATGACAAGACACAAGTCATTCCACTCCCATCCAGGCCAAGGGTCTCTTGTACAGTAGTAGAATAGAGGAGAGGGCAAGGATCAAGAGAGGGATAGCTTTCCTTTTAGTTATTTCCTTATCTTGTACTCTTGGCGGATATTTATCTTATTAATAGTTCATCGTTCGTTCTTCGTTCGTTCGTCGTTCGTTCATCGTTCTTCGTTCGTTCTTAGTTCGTTCGTCGTTCGTTCATCGTTCGTCGTTCGTTCTTGGTTCGTTCATCGTTCGTCGTTCGTTCGTCGTTCGTTCATAGTACGAACCTTGTTCTTATTCGTAAGATTAGTATTCGTGGTGTTATTGATCTAGTGAGCTTTACATACTAGTCGTTATTCTTGTTATACTTGTTTACGGGATCATCGCTCCGCGAGGGGTGCTCTAGCCTTCCAGATTGGTACCAGGACCGGGGTTAGAGTAGTAATCGACGGCATAGGCGTGGTGCCTAGGCTAGAGGTTACCTTTGTTTGCAGCGTGCCCCACGGTTTGTAGAGGTAGGCGGCAGGTGGTGACAGCCCTGTCCGTCCCTTGTAATCCTCCACGTTCGGGTTCGTCGTAGAGCTACAGGCTGGCGTGACTTGGCAGACCAGGTCTATACCAGTGCCCGAAGTAAACAAGTAGAACTAGAGTGCGATCGTCCTGCGGGACAGCTAGATCTTTATTCACCCTCTCGATCCTATACTACTGCTATCCTTGTGTGTCCTTGGGTAAAACTAACCTTGCTGCAGATTATCACCGTTCCTTGGGGAAAACAAATACGATACCTTGGAATACTCCCGGGTGAAGTGCTACAACGGTATTCCGTGCGCTTGCGGATTTATTCGTGGTGTAAGAAATACCAACAAGCATTTCTGGCGCCGTTGCCGGGGAACGGTTGCTAATTCTGTAGCAGACCAGGTTTGCCCTCGTAATTATCTTTACATTTCCCGTTCAATTAAATTAGAAAAAAAAAAATACACACATGGAGTCATCACCTACAATCCAATCTTTTTCCACTCCACGGGGCGAGCTCTTAGAGCCACCATGTTCATCTCAACTTGTTGTTTCAACAAGCTATGAGCTCGGCCCCAGTTTTATTTCTTTGATCAAAGGACTTTCTTTCTCTGGTTTTAAAAATGAAAATCCTTTTGAACACTTGCGAGAGTTTGAGCAATTGTGTGCATGCCGATTGATCAATGGCATGACACATGAAACTTTAAAGTGGAAATTGTTTTCCTTCTCTCTCAATGGGAAGGCGAAGCAATGGTACACTTACACCGCTAAGAGAGTGAACGGTGATTGGAAAGAATTGCGAGACAAATTTTGTCTAGCATTTTTTCCCGTATCTCGTATCACTGCTCTACGCGCGGAAATAATTAACTTTCGCCAAGAGGAGGAAGAAACCCTTAGTGCGGCATGGATACGGTTCTGTTCATTAACAGATTCCGGTCCAGAGTTATTGCTCCCAGAACCCGTTCTTTTGCAACATTTTTATTCAGGGTTGAGCAAGGACTCCGCACTTTATCTTGACACGGCTGCCGGTGGTTCTTTTTCTCATAAGACCATAGCGGAAGCAAAAGATTTGCTAGAAAGAATTGTTGAAAATACACCTTTTTCCGCTGAAATACCCGAGGAGCCGGAGTCAAAAGATGAGGAACTCATTGTGGAAACACAACAAAAGGTGTCTACCTTGGTAGACCCAACATCCGAGTCCTCATCTGATTCCCGAACAATGACAGAGGATGATAAACCTCTAGAGTTCCCATTTGAGTTTGAGGAAGAAATTTTTGAAGATTTTGGAAACACCTCGAACTATTTGTTTCAAAAGAGACCGCCTGTTCCTTTGCCACCTCCCGAACCAATTGAAAAAGAATATCTTGTGGAGACTGTTCGGGAGCTTACTTCAATCATGAGCGATGAATGGTTGAGGGAGAATGAGCTAGCCATGGATACCATTCGGCTCTGCCCTCCCTCAACCAACATATGCTGCTCCATCAAAGGAACCAAGGTGGATGCACTCTACAACCCTCTTGTTGGTGCCAATATCCTCTCCGACACATACGCGTTGTCAATCTTTGGCAACCGACCATGGACATCAACAAACAAACTCCTCAAGCACCCATCAGGCCATATTCTTGAGAGTTTGGGGATTGTCAGAGATGTGACTCTCTATCATGAAGACCTTGAGGTTATCCTGGATTTCTACGTCTTCGAAGTCCCAAACTTCGACATAATGATCGGGCATCCCATAGAAAAATTCCTCATTGATGCCCCATCATTTGGAAATCTCAATTTCACCCTCGGAAAAGAGTCATTCTCCATTCCAATTACCACCTCACGAAACACTCTTTCCGATGAACCACTTGAGGAATATCAAGTGGAGGAGGTCATGGCTATTTTTCCTCACATGGACCCCGAGTTAGCCTTGGAAGAAGATGCACAAGACTTTATCTTAGAAGAAGCCGACTCGGAGGACACCTTTGAGCTACCACAAACCACACTACCGCCACGACCTCCCATTGATCTTAAAGCGCTACCTCCCGGTTTGCGCTATGCTTTCTTGCACGGAGATCCGCAAGCTCCCGTCATCATAAGTGACAAGCTTTCGGAAGAAGAAACCACCAAACTCATGGCCGTGCTTGAAAAACATCGCTCCGTTCTTGGCTACTCACTTGAAGACCTAAAAGGGATCAGCCCCGCTCTCTGCACCCATCGCATTCCCACGGATCCTGAAAGTACACCTTCACGGGAACCTCAAAGGAGGCTGAATAATGCGATGAGAGAAGTTGTGAAGAAAGAGGTCTTGAAGCTATTACACGCCGGGATCATCTATCCTGTTCCTCACAGTGATTGGGTGAGCCCCGTACAAGTGGTACCCAAGAAAGGAGGTATGACGGTTGTTCATAATGATAAAAATGAACTTATTCCTCAACGAACCGTCACGGGGTGGCGAATGTGCATTGATTACAGAAAACTTAACAAGGCTACAAAGAAAGATCATTTTCCGCTGCCCTTCATCGATGAGATGTTGGAACGGTTGGCAAATCATTCTTTCTTCTGTTTCCTTGATGGGTATTCGGGATATCATCAAATTCCCATCCACCCCGACGATCAAAGTAAGACCACTTTCACATGCCCGTATGGAACTTATGCTTATCGTCGCATGTCTTTTGGTTTGTGCAATGCACCTGCCTCGTTCCAACGTTGCATGATGTCTATTTTCTCTGATATGATCGAAGAAATTATGGAAGTTTTATGGATGATTTCTCTGTTTATGGGAAAACCTTCGATCATTGCTTAGAAAATCTAGACAAGGTCTTACAGAGATGCCGTGAGAAGGACCTGGTACTTAATTGGGAAAAGTGCCACTTCATGGTCCAAGAGGGCATAGTTCTTGGACACCTTGTGTCCGAGAGAGGCATAGAGGTGGACAAAGCAAAAATAGAAGTTATAGAAAAGCTTCCGCCTCCTGTGAATATCAAGGGTGTTCGTAGTTTTCTGGGTCATGCTGGTTTTTATCGTCGCTTCATAAAAGATTTTTCTCAAATTGCACGACCCCTTACGAACTTGCTTGCTAAGGATGCACCCTTTGATTTCAATGATGACTGCATGCATGCCTTTGCTACTCTTAAGAATGCACTCATCTCTGCTCCAATCATTCAACCCCCTGATTGGACGCTTCCTTTTGAAATAATGTGTGATGCTAGTGATTATGCTGTGGGGGCAGTTCTTGGTCAAATGAAAGACAAAAAGCATCATGCAATTTCTTATGCTAGCAAAACTTTGACTGGAGCTCAGTTGAATTATACTACCACTGAGAAAGAGCTCCTTGCCGTTGTTTTTGCTTTTGACAAGTTTAGATCTTACTTAGCTGGAGCAAAAGTTATCGTTTACACTGATCATGCTGCTTTGAGATATCTGCTTGCTAAGAAAGATGCTAAACCTCGTCATAAGATGGATCCTTCTGCTCCAAGAGTTTGATCTTGAAATTAAAGATAAGAAAGGAGTAGAAAATTCTGTAGCAGATCATTTGTCGCGTATGCAGTTCACTAACTTGCAGGAGTTACCCATAAACGACTTCCTACGCGACGACATGCTGCTAAAAGTGACGGATTCGCACCCTTGGTACGCCGACATCGTGAACTTCATCGCCACAGGATACGTACCACCAGGGGCGGATAAAAGAAGATTGATTTATGAAAGTCGCCGTCACTTATGGAATGAACCATACCTCTATCGTGTCTGCGCCGATGGACTGCTTAGGCGATGTGTGCCCACTCCCGAGAGCACACAAATCATTGAAAAATGCCATGCAGCCCCATACGGTGGACACTATGGTGCCTTCCGTACCCAAGCAAAGATCTGGCAAAGTGGATTCTTCTGGCCAACCATGTATGAAGATACAAAAGAATTCATTAGAAGATGCCCACAATGCCAGAGATTTGGAGGCATCACAGCACGAGATGCCATGCCCCTCACATACAACCTTCAAGTCGAACTCTTCGATGTATGGGGCATTGACTTCATGGGACCATTCGTGAAGTCCCAAGATTGTGAGTACATATTGGTGGCAGTAGATTACGTATCCAAATGGGTAGAAGCTATGCCATGCCGAGCTGCCGACTCCAAACACGCTCGCCGGATGTTCCACGAGTTTATCTTTCCAAGGTTTGGAACTCCGAGAATGGTGATAAGCGACGGAGGGTCTCACTTCATTGATAAGACCTTCCGTAGCTTTCTAAGAGAGCTTGGAGCAAAGCACAACATTGCCACTCCATACCATCCTCAAACAAATGGGCAGGCCGAAACATCCAACAAACAAATCAAGCGGATCCTGCAGAAAACAGTCTTGGAAATGGGGAAGGGATGGAAGAACAAGCTACCCGATGCACTATGGGCATATAGAACAGCCTACAAGACACCCATAGGCATGTCACCATACCAACTCGTCTATGGAAAAATGTGCCATTTGCCAGTCAAGTTGGAACATAAAGCATATTGGGCCATGAGAACTTGGAACATGGATATGAAAGGAGCTGGGTGGAGAAGAAAAATGGAGATAGCTGAGTTAGAAGAATGGAGAGACAAAGCATATCACAACTCAGCCATCTACAAGGAGCGTACAAAGCGCTGGCATGACCGGCGAATAAAGATAAAAGAATTCAAAGTTGGAGACAAGGTGTTGCTCTTCAATTCAAGGGTAAAACTCTTCGGGCATGGAAAATTGAGAAGTAAATGGAACGGACTATACACCATCATCGACACGTCGACTCATGGAGCAATCACACTCCAGGACGACGGAGGTAATGTATTCAAGGTAAATGGTCAGCGCCTTAAAATTTATCTTGAGCCCGAAGCAAATAAAGATTTCGATGTCATGCACCTAATTGATTTAAATATCTTTTCTTGACCTCTGCATCGAAATATCCTTCTATACCCTGTTTATCCCGAGAACACCTTCCCCAACAAGACTCCACGAAAAACAGAAAGGCCAAAGCCTGCCAAGGCAGGTCGGCCGACCTGGCTACCAGGGTCGGCCGACCCCCTCTGGCAGCCTCTGCCTTCCATTTTTTGCTCCTTTTGCCACCCAACCTTTCCCTTCTTTGTTTGCCTATGCTTCGGAAATAAATCCTTCGTTTCTTCGCCGGGAGAGGGAGAACCACTATAAATACAACCCATTGCACCCCCTCTCCATTCATCTCTTTCGAGCTCCACTCCTCGAACCAAAACCCTGTCACCATGACCAAGATCAAGGCCGCACCACACCTCTTCTACAGTAAGGAAAACCCTTTCGCTGGTCTCACCAACGAGGAACTCACAAAAGAACTGGGGAAACTCCTTGAGAAGGCTATTGCACTAGAAAGGGAATTGGCTCGGATAAGGAAGGAAGAGGACAACATCGACAAAGAACTGGAGCAAATCGACGAGATCATGCCGGGAAGGGGATAATCTTCCCAAAATAAAAATCTACTTCTAGGCGCATTTTTGCTTAGTTTTTTTCATTCCAATTTCCCTTCAAATTTGTAATGCGCCTGCGAGTTTAATTTATAAGTCAATCAATGATAGTGCTCCCCGGGCTTGCATACCGGTAGAGCAATATTTGTGTTTCCATATCTTTGTCGTTTTTGAAGGAAACAGGCAAAAAGGCAAGTGTGGGGGGGAACATCGCCATATCTGGAACAATCACAACCAAATCATCCAGAACCATACGAGGCAACTCAGGAACGGCCAACACGCGAAATATCAGAACCTGTGGGGCCCAGGCCAGGTCGGCCGACCCCACGAGGAGAGTCGGGCGACCCCTGGTGGTCCCCACCAGGCTCCAGCCTCCTCCTGCCTCCTGAGTTTGCACCACACTTCCACTTTTTGCCTGCTACACTATCAAGTTCATTCTGATAATCTGAAAATTAAATAAAACTTGACGCACTAATCTTTTGGGACAATCATAATTGATTTATCTTTTGCCCACAACTCTACCTCTCACATTCATGGACTTGCACACTTGTTATTTCTCGCTTCATCGCTGAATGCTTGTGAACACCTTATCATTAGGAACCCATGTTTTTCCTAGATAATTGGCATGTGAGATATGGTTTGTCGAAATGATCTTTGCTTAACCTTCAAGTCCTTGGGAATTTATCTTTATGAAAATCAAAAATTCCATAGTATGATGCTCCTCACTTATATTTTCCTACCAAGGCCAAGAACTCTACATGAATACTTTGATAGCCTATAAGCTGCTAGTTGTTGATTTGAGCTTTGTCAAATTCTTGGACCCTAGTGAGAAGCTTGTCATACTCTTTTGATCAAGATCACGTACACTCCACCTCACATGCTACACTTCTACACTGGAAGTTGAGCAACATTCCATCATCCATCCACCAAATAAATACTCCAAAAATCTCTGTTACCTTTCTCTCTCAAAAATATCAGTGGAGACATGGCTATGCAAAAAGAAAAAGAATAATCCCTGCTCATACAAAAGTAGAGCATGATGAAAAAATGATGATGGGAAAAATAAAAGAAAAAGAAAGAAAAAGGTATGATAGCCATGTCCTCCTCAAAAGTTCAAAAAGAGAGAGAAGGTAACACCATAAAAAGGAGTACAAATAATTTTCCACTTCATGCCACCACCACACATGCACATCTTGATCAGATTGTATGACTTGTTTTCTCCATTGGATCCAGTCTTTGACTTAGCAAAATAAGAGACACTAGTATGCTCCACTTTACCCTACCTTGAGCTCCACAAAAGCCTGATCAAACGCAAGGAAGGAAGAGGCTAAATCATGGCCCTTGAGAGGAAAACACATAAACACCATGAGCGACTTGAGAGAGTCATTTGAGGAGCATGAAACTATGTTTTTATTTCTGAAAATTATGCAAAAATCCCAAGGTACTTGACAGGGAAGGCGAGGTGATTTGAGACATGACCGTTCCACTTATCAATCATCCAAGGAAGGCATGTTAGACACCTCAAAGTTCACAGGTATGAAGTGTGGCTTGCAATAACTTGTGTGCAGGCTCCCATTTATGAGGATGAGTATCTCCCGCCTTATGCTCGCAACTTTACTCGAGGACGAGCAAAGAGCTAAGTGTGGGGGAGTTGTTGACGGCTCTTAGACCCAATATTTACCCGTCAACTAGCTGCGCTTTTTATAATGAAACAATCACCAAAGGTAGACTTAGGTCTTTAAACTAATGATTTCCACGAGTCTTGGTGAATTTGTGAGTGCAGCTGCAATTCACAGGAAAACGGGAAAAGGAAGCATAAAAGGCCCATCCTGGAAACACCAATTTTCCCCGTCATAAAGAATTATCCAAATAAAGCCCAACTCCCGATAAAAAGACTTCAAGTCCACCCATAGCAGGTGGATCAGAGAAGAGGCGACCAGGGAAGCCACCTGAGAAGGCCCAGGCCCAGAGGGGCCAGCCACAGGTCGGCCGACCCCAAACCCTAGGTCGGCCGACCCCCTGTGGTGGCCCCACTGGCCCATCTTGTTATGTCGGTTCGCCACCGCCTTCCAGAGGTCGGTTCCACCTGCAATCAATGCCACCGACCTAAGGAACCGCCTCAAGTTGCCGACCTTCTTGGGCTATAAATAAAGGGGTACCCCCCTCCTCCAAAGGACATGACAAGACACAAGTCATTCCACTCCCATCCAGGCCAAGGGCCTCTTGTACAGTAGTAGAATAGAGGAGAGGGCAAGGATCAAGAGAGGGATAGCTTTCCTTTTAGTTATTTCCTTATCTTGTACTCTTGGCGGATATTTATCTTATTAATAGTTCATCGTTCGTTCTTCGTTCGTTCGTCGTTCGTTCATCGTTCTTCGTTCGTTCTTAGTTCGTTCCTCGTTCGTTCATCGTTCGTCGTTCGTTCTTGGTTTGTTCATCGTTCGTCGTTCGTTCGTCGTTCGTTCATAGTACGAACCTTGTTCTTATTCGTAAGATTAGTATTCGTGGTGTTATTGATCTAGTGAGCTTTACATACTAGTCGTTATTCTTGTTATACTTGTTTACGGGATCATCGCTCCGCGAGGGGTGCTCTAGCCTTCCAGATTGGTACCAGGACCGGGGTTAGAGTAGTAATCGACGGCATAGGCGTGGTGCCTAGGCTAGAGGTTACCTTTGTTTGCAGCGTGCCCCACGGTTTGTAGAGGTAGGCGGCAGGTGGTGACAGCCCTGTCCGTCCCTTGTAATCCTCCACGTTGGGGTTCGTCGTAGAGCTACAGGCTGGCGTGACTTGGCAGACCAGGTCTATACCAGTGCCCGAAGTAAACAAGTAGAACTAGAGTGCGATCGTCCTGCGGGACAGCTAGATCTTTATTCACCCTCTCGATCCTATACTACTGCTATCCTTGTGTGTCCTTGGGTAAAACTAACCTTGCTGCAGATTATCACCGTTCCTTGGGGAAAACAAATACGATACCTTGGAATACTCCCGGGTGAAGTGCTACAACGGTATTCCGTGCGCTTGCGGATTTATTCGTGGTGTAAGAAATACCAACAATCTTCCACAGTAGCATCCACAGAGAGAGTGTGTGTGTCGGATACCTATTTTTAGGTGTCCGCGAGTTAGTGGCTAAAACAAGGGACACATCACCCCAACGTCCGACCCCACGAAGGGATGATACCCATCATCCCACTAGTACAATGGAGTCCTATAGTGGCGGACGTTTTCGGTCTGTAGTGGCGGGCAAAGCGCCCGCCACTACGTTTGCGCCACTGGTAAGAAAAAAGAGCGGTGACGGGCGTATTCGCCTGCCACCACTAGACACCGAAAAGAACAAAAAAATGGAAGACGGGCCATGGCAGGCCCGCCACGACCCATATGCAGCCGAAACCCTAGCCGCCGCTGCGCCGTCCTCGCGGTCGCCACGCCGTGCCGACCACGGATCTGCGTAGCGCCGTCCTCGCCTGGTCGAGTCCGAGCCGCGCCGCCCCTGGATCCGCGTCCGCCGTCCTCGCCCGGTCGGATCCGCGTCGCGCCGTCCTCGCCGGTTGTCGGGTACCCATTTTCTAGGTACCCTATACAATATACATACGGAGCGAGGAAACTGGCCGAGACCCAAGGCCTTATACACAGCTGAGTGGCGGAAGGCTGGGCCCGTGCGGTGGCCCAGTCGGGCGGAAGGTGCAACAACGGCCTTTAGCCCACAGAACCTCTGCTTCTCGTGGCTCGCTAAAAGCCTGGGCACACATGGCTGCGTGGACACGGTCTCCACCCGGGATTACGATTGCTCCAGCGTTAAAGGAGCCCGGCTCGGGCGTGGCAACGAACCCGACTCCCCGCGGTGGGAGTCGGGCGCCACGGAGTCGAGCGCCTTCTCCGGCCAAACACCGGCCAGCCGCCGTCCGCCGCCCGTATGCTCCGGCCGTGGTCGGGATCGGCGGAGGGCCTCGACCCGAAGCGAACCCGACCACTACGGCTGGGAGGCGAGCTCGGGAACGGCACGGACGCTTTGGTCAAACTCAGGTGTACGGCCGGGCAGTTTCGGATAAGATGACGCCCCAAGCCCACTCCTGGACGGTGCGGAAGTACACTATACCTGACGTACGGCTGAGTGGGGGCGTCGCATCCGGATCAGGCATGGAACGGCGGATTCACGCACCAAGTACGCTGTACAGTTGCAACAGTGCGTGGAATGACCGTCACCCAACTCCACAGAGATCAACAGCGCACCAACAGCAATTAACAGTGCGGATCAGGGAATGGGCGCTCCACAGCGCCCAGACAAGACACCGATGACATCGTCACATGACTCGGCGCGAGGATTGCGGCGGAAGCCACCGGAACCAACGAGGACGGCCCGACTCCATCTCCACCGCCCCTTCGCTCGCCTTTACTTTCTTTTATTATTCTCCTTTCCTCCGTCTGTAACCGTTCTCCCTTGTCATATAAAAGGGAGGATTGGGCCCAGGAGGAGGGAGACGAGACTCTTGACGAGGCTTTTGGACTGACTAAGAGCTATCTACACACACACACAACACCAAGACAGAGACTTGGGAGCGAATCCCTCTCTCGACCACCGCTTGTAACCCCTACTACGAGCAACGCGAGCAAAACCACAAACTGGACGTAGGGCCTTTTCGTGCCTGAACCAGTATAATCCACCGTGTCACACACAAATCATCTGATCGCCGTCGAGCGCGCACAAATCTACTCGTCGGTCGGTTACTAAACGCCGACAGTTGGCACGCCAGGAAGGGGACCTCAGCGCGTTCCACGACGATCACATCGCCAGCTGATGGCTTCGTGGCCGCCAGCATCTCGCGGTCGTCTCCCGTCTCGCGGAAGCGTCCGCGGAAGGGAGCGGAGGCGCTACGCCGCACCTTCTTCCCGGTTCTACACCCCGTACACGGTCCCGTACCGTGTCTTTCGCTTCGGCGACGTGGACTTCCTGACGGACCACGCCGAGCTGCAGAGGATGCGCAGCAGTGCCGGCGCGGAGCCGCTGCGCGTCTTCACGTCGGATGTCTACATCTCGCGTGGACCGGGGGCCCGAGCACTGCCCGTGCGCATCGAAGCGTACCTCGGTGCGAACCCTCGGCCCGACGAATGCCGGCGTATCTTCTACGCGCTGGCACTCCTCAACAACTGCCTTGTTGAGACCACCGCTCCCGCCTGGCTACGAGGCCTGGGAGCGTCGAGCCTCCCTGCCGCCTCGGCTGCGGGAGTCCATGGAGGCGTTGGAGCACGAGCTCGCGTGTCGCTTCCCGCCTGGCCGGACAGGACATCCCGGTCCCGCCATTGGCGCATCGGTGTCTGTGGGCGCGGAGCCCACCGATACACAGGACCGCGACTCTGTCGAGGACCTGCTTGCTGAGTGCTTCGACGCGCTCACGTTTGATCCGTCCCGCGAGTGCCTCATGGCCGAGATTCGGGACGGGGATATTGCTGACTCCGGTGACGGGGAAGGCGACGACAGGGGCGAGCCGTCACCCGCCAGCGCTAGAGCAGCTGCTCGCGCGCAGGCGTGGGCTGGCCGACATCGAGTGCGGCATCGAGCGGGAACGTCAGCTCCTGGAGCAGGAGATCGCCAAGCAGCGTGCCCCCGGAGGGCGCGCCCGAGCCATGGCGCGCGACGTGCAGCACCATATCGTGCATGACGTTGCGGACACCCCTCTTCACCTCCCATGCGCCAGTCAAAACCTGGTGGCGGCCGCGGCTCTCGCGCGCAACCTGCCGCAACCGCAACTCCGGAGGATGACCGGAAGCGCAGGGAGCTCCTGCGGCTGCTTGAGGTGGCGGCGGAGCAGCAGGCCGAGAGCTCGCTGTCCCGACAGCTTGCTTTGGGCGCTCTGCAGCGCTCCGCCGACCGCCATGACGACTGTTGGTCGTTTGTACGCACCCACTTATATACCGCAAGAGGACGGTGTACAGTTGTAGCACTTTTTCCCTTAGAGTATTCCAAGGTTTAATATCGATCCACAGAGAACAAGCGGGACTTTAACTATTATCTAAACTACTAAATTAATATGGCAAAGATGTGTGTGAGAAGGGATGATTAACAGCTAGAGATGAAAGGGCCTGCGGTTGTATCAAGGTTATGAAAGGATTCTCTCCTATGGTTTGGGGTACTGGCATGCAACTCAGGTTATAGGTCAATTGATAGGTTTAGTATTCTACAAGACATGGTGGTTTCGTTCGCCCCGATCCTGTCACGACAAGGTACTAATAGCTCCCCACTGGTTTCTTGCACTATGTAATAAACACGTATTGATCGGATACGAGTTCAAAGCATCACATAGACCAAACACATCAAAAGAGTATTGTAAGTGTGAGAGTTACATAACCAGATTTCCCTCGCCACGGAGAGAATATGAGATCTACTCACGCATCATACTGCAACACATGAACATGGGTACAGTAGGACGCGGGAATTTGGCGTGGTCCCACAGGTGCCGATCGGCACGGCAGTGTGCCGGTCGGCACAATCTTCCTTTTTGGTGGTGATGATCGGTGATCGCCGTCTTCGCCGCCACAAACCTTCAACCTAGGTCAAAATCTCCGTGTGTGTGTCTGTTGCCTCCCCCTTTCCTTCGCGACCAAGATCTCCTCTTTATAGTCTCTTTCGGTTGTGGGCTGGATTTCACCGACTCCGACTCTGATATTTCTTCTGGCTCCATATTCTCCGAGTGGGCTTCAAGTTTGGGCCCGACCTCCGCGGTGCCGGTCGGCACAAAGGCCGTGCCGACCGGCACGGTCTCCAGTTTCCTCGCTCTTCGGGCCTCCGGCTGCTCTTTGCTCGTAGTCTCTTAATTCTCACCTGTTTCCTGTAAATCTTCCGAATATACAGAAACTACGCATATATATGATAATGGGGGTTAATTGTTAGCAATTATGACATAATAAAGTATTAGAAACACCATATTTGTCATATAAAATGTGCACCTAGAAAGCACCAACAGCTCCCCCACACTCAAATCATTGCTAGTCCTCGAGCAATTCAAATCATGTTAAAATCATCACCGTGCTTTCGTCATGCTAAGAAACAAAAACTCTCACAAGTCTCCAACTCAGCTATCGTCAATCATCTCATCCAATTAGTATCCCTCCACAAGACTTTCTCTCGATTTTTGAAAACAATTTCACCTCAGAACTTGAGTCGACCAAATCAATCACAAGGCTTATCAAACAATTATTTTGTCTCCCTTCATATCACTTAAGAAGAATGCAAAAGCTTCAGACTTCACTCAATCGCTCAAATGTATTTCCTTCCCTCTCCTATTCTATAATATAAGGCTCTTTTGTGGATCTCGGAAAGTAATATAACCAAATTGAATAGAAAGAACAACTAAGTCAACAATTCGCTCCATCATGCCTTCTAAAAGGGAGTTTTCATCATGAGAATACAGAATATAAGTACAAGGATCAAGGGAGGAGAAAACAATCGAGAATGAATGAGATAGAATTAAGAAGGGATCAAGCCTGAAGTATATACAGATCTTTTTAGAATTTTAACTCTTGTTGCAGTCTGCTTCCTCTGATATTCATTTTTATCTTTATTTTTGACTCTTTTCTTTATTTTTCCTTTTGTGCCGATCGGCACTACGCTGTGCCGGTCGGCACCTGATCAATTTAGCTTTTTTTTCTTCCCCTTTTTTTTTCTCTTCTTTTATTTCTTTGCAGACTGCTATCAGAGCATATTTTGGGTCGAAATCTGTCTAAACTTCACATTTGCTTGTAGGTTGTATCAAGGAGGAGGGAGAAACGATGAAATATCGGTTTTTCGGATAGAAAGAACTTGATGATAGATGGCTAGCAAACTGAGATGAACAAATGAAACTTCTCCCTTCTAGCTTAGTCGTAATCAAGAGCAAAGAGTTGACAAAGACGTCTTCCTATCAAAAGGTTTATGTGTAGGCTTCTCTCATCTCATTTGGCTTAGTGCAATAGGTACAAAATCAAACCCTCAGCTAAATGCTTCAACTTATGATGATAGAAGGGGTTTTCGAAAAGTGGGTATATAAAGCCAAGCGATTATTCAATGAACTCAAGTAGATTGGCAAAACGATCGTCAAAAAACAAGATCAAGAATATGGGGTAACGCATCGATTCGACAACTAACACTAACTTTATTCAAGACATTGCAACAATTCTTGACCTCAAAGCTTAACTAAGCACACCATCTCAAACCTCTCTAAGAAAACTCTCACACTTTCACACACTAACTCAAACCATACTAAATCGAAGCAAACGACCTAAAGAAATGTAAGGGCGAATCCCCCACACTCAAATCTTGCAATGTCCCTATTGCAAAAGAAAGACAACTAGACCAACCTAATCTGAAATGCCATGCCTCCTCAACATGCTAAAGATGCTTCGAATGTTCCTCATGAGGAAAGAGTAGTCCGCCGCGGCCATGCTCTCCATGTCATCAATCCGTATATCAATGTCCCGATGGTGCCTATAGCATCTCTCCATATCGTAATAGAGACGTTCGATGTTTCTCCTGCAGATTGGGCAACAGTTGGCAGGACGATCATGGCGCTCATCTCGCAGGGGCGAATTTGTGTCAGAACCCCGAGGTGCCGGTCGGCACGGTGCCCGTGCCGATCGGCACGAGGCGCCGTTCACCTGATAGCGCGGCCCTGAATTGCCTTGAGCTCCTGCAAGGCCTCCTGAAGCTCCCTCTACACTGGGTGGTTCGGCATCAGCGGGTTCTGGCTCATCTTCCATCTCTTCCTCCTCGGGATCTTCTTCCGGATCCTCATCAGGATCTTCGTCATCCTTTGCAACAAGATTAGCTAATGGGTGTTCATGCACAGGAGATGTCTCTATATAGCTCGCTGATTCCGAGGTATATCTTGCCCTTGGCTTTGAAGAAAGACGAGCGGAACGCCGAACTCCCTCTATTTCCTTTGATCTCTTCTGTGGAGGCTCATCATCAGAGGAGTCATCAGATATTTCGACAAAATCCACCACCTTGATATCGTGCCGATCGGCACATGGGCCGTGCCGGTCGGCACGCCGGCCGTTTCTTACAAAATATGCTTCTAGGTCTGCCAGGTTGCGCGCTCTCCTCTTTGCAGCATTGTCCCTGTCAATACGCCTCTGAATTTCATCATTAATCTCCTTAGGTGTCATTCGTCCTTTAGCAACAGGAAAGCCATCATCATAGACGAAGGTCGCAGGGATGCATTCAGGATCAGCTAGATAATTCTCAATCTGCCTCTGATGGTCCTTCAGACAGTAAAAGCACTTACATCCAAAACCTCTGGTGTTCCTGTGCAGAATCTTCTCTTGGAGGTCTTCCCAGTCGGTCAGGACGCGTGGGAGTGCAGTGTGCCGATCGGCACATCGCATGTGCCGGTCGGCACCTCCATCAGGATTCCTTCCATCGTTCAGCCGAGACCTATGGATGGTCAGAAAGCAGTCTCTGTCTAACTCTTGCTTCTCGCTATCAGTAAGGATTGATTCAAAGGTGATAAGATCATCATATGTCAAAGGACGTTCCATAGCGAGAAGTCGATCCATTGTATACCTATCGGAAACCGGTGTGCTATCATCAATCTCGGATTTACCTTTGCGTACTAGCACTTCTCTGACCTTCTTCCGAAGGGCTTCATCCATCTCCTTCTTCTCTCTATTGAATGCGTCCGCTTCACTCTTCATCATCCATCGTTGCTTCAGGTGCGACCAGACGATTGGATCGTCCTCGGTGGGGTTGAGGCTCCTGTTGCTCTCCCATGGCAGAGTTGGGCTCATTGGCGAAAGTGCGGCGGCGTGCCGGTCGGCACCGACGGCATGCCGATCGGCACGGTCGCCTCCGCTTCCGGTTTCGCCGCCTTGCATTGTTTTCTGCTCTAGGGTTTGGTGGGAACTCCGGCGGCGCTCGATGTTTGATGATGAGATCCGAGACAACACCTTCATATATATATCCATAATTCTCTTGGTCGAACCGGACTCTATCTCTTAAATTTTGGAAGTCACCGAAGCATGTATTGGAGGAAGGGCAAAACTCGACTAAAAAACGACACGGACTCTCCCGTGCCGATCGGCACGGCAACGTGCCGGTCGGCACGGAGGCAAAATTGCCTCAGACGACTCAATTAAATCAAGAAACACAAAACACACAGAAAAACAGTAAAAACAACAGTGCTTTTGTTTTACGTCGTTAAGCTCGACCACCCAATCACTCAATTCACATAATACATATCGAATGACTTTAACTCAAAAGTGTCGGGTTCAAGATATACCTTTAATCGTTGGCCATTCACCGTGTATGTATTTTGCTTTCCATCCATGATGACAACAGCCCCGGAAGGGAGAACTTTATGAACAAGATACGGTCCATCCCATTTACTTTTCAATTTGCCTTTACCGAACAACCGAAATCTTGAGTTGAATAGTAGCACCCTATCTCCTTCGTAAAATTCCTTTTTCAATAGCTTCTTATCATACCACTTCTTTGTTTTCTCTTTATAAATGGCCGCATTCTCATAAGCTTTTAGGCGCATCTCCTCGAGTTCACTAATTTGAATCTTCCGTTTTACCGCAGCAGCATCTAAATCCAAATTCATCTCTTTGATCGCCCAATATGCTCTATGTTCTAACTCTACAGGCAAATGACAAGTCTTTCCGTAGACGAATTGATAGGGTGTCATACCTATTGGTGTCTTGAATGCTGTGCGATAAGCCCAAAGTGCGCCATTCAACTTGTTTGACCAATCCTTTCCTTCTTTTGTAACAATTTTCTGCAGAATTCCTTTCAACTGTTTATTAGAAGTTTCTGCTTGGCCATTTGTCTGTGGATGATAGGCTGTCCCAATTCGATGCTCAATACCCATCTTCTTCAAAGCTTTAGTAAACTCATGTCCAGTAAAATGACTTCCACCATCTGTTATTATAACTCTAGGAACACCATATCTTGGAAATATGTACTCATTCAACATTGCCTTGGATTCATTAGTTGTACTGTTTCGACATGGTATTGCTTCTACCCACTTTGACACGTAGTCCACAGCAACCAAAATATATTCATAACCATGAGAATTAACAAACGGTCCCATGAAATCCATGCCCCCAACATCGAATATATCAACTTGCAAGTTATACTTCAAAGGCATAGCATTACGAGCATTAACGTTTCCGATTCGTTGGCATTGAGGGCATCTAGCTACATACCTTTTTGCATCTTCATGCATCGAAGGCCAATAAAATCCACTAGCCCATACCTTTGCTTGTGTTCGAAAGTGCCCATAATGTCCACCGTACTCAGATGAATGACACTTGTCCAATATGCTTTCGCGTTCGTCGCGAGGTACGCACCGTCGAACAGCTCCATCTTCACAATATCTGTATAAATAAGGATCATCCCATATGAATTTTCTCATTTCACTGGCAATCCTCCTTTTTGAATTCTTGCTACAATCATCTAGCTTCCCTTTGAATCCATTTATGATGTCTTGCATCCATGATTCTCTATGATCCTTAACTCGAAATAGCTGCTCTTGTGCCATGGCGTCGCCAATGCATCCTTTCTTGTCCTCAATCACCAATCGAGATAGATGATCTGCTACTGAATTCTCAACCCCTTTCTTGTCTCTAATCTCCAAATCAAATTCTTGTAACATCAAAACCCAACGAAGCAATCTAGGTTTCGACTCCTTTTTAGAGACAAGATATCTAATAGCAGCATGATCCGTATAAACAATGACCTTAGAGTTGAGGATATAGGATCTAAATTTCTCGAATGCAAATATAACAGCTAGCATCTCTTTCTCTGTTGTTGTATAATTAATCTGGGCTTCATTGAGAGTTTTACTAGCATAGTAGATAGCATGCACTTTACCTTCCTTTCGTTGTCCAAGAACCGCTCCTACTGCATAATCACTTGCATCGCACATAATCTCAAAAGGTAAATTCCAATCCGGAGGTTGCATAATAGGTGCAGAACATAATGCTTCTTTCAACTTCCGGAAAGCGGTAAGCCTTTCATCATTCATCTCAAATTCAACATCCTTTTGCAGTAATTCCGTTAATGGCTTAGCAATCTTCGAATAATCCTTCACAAATCTGCGATAAAAGTTTGCATGTCCAAGAAAACTTCGCAGTGTCTTAATATCAGTAGGTGGTGGCAACCTTTCAACTGTGGATATTTTAGCTTTGTCTACCTCAATGCCTCGGTTAGAAATAACATGCCCTAAGACAATCCCTTCGGTTACCATGAAGTGACATTTCTCCCAATTAAGAACTAAATCCACTTCTACGCATCTCTTTAGTACTTTCTCTAAATTTGCTAAGCAGTGATCAAAATCAGTACCATGAACAGAGAAATCATCCATAAATACCTCCATAATGTCTTCAATGAATTCAGCAAATATAGCATTCATGCATCTCTGAAATGTGGCTGGTGCGTTGCAAAGACCGAATGGCATTCGTCGATAAGCATAAGTTCCATAAGGACAAGTGAAAGTGGTCTTATGCTGGTCTTCAGGTCTAACAGGTATTTGAAAGAAACCACTATATCCGTCGAGATAGCAAAAATAAGAGTTCTTGGCTAACCTTTCAAGCATCTCATCGATGAACGGTAGTGGATAATGGTCTTTCTTTGTGGCTGCATTCAGCTTCCTGTAATCAATGCACATTCGCCATCCTGTAGCTGTCCGTTGAGGGATCAACTCATTATTCTCATTAGGCACAACTGTGAGTCCTCCTTTCTTTGGCACGCAATGCACTGGGCTCACCCATTCACTATCAGCAACTGGATAAATCATTCCTGCATTAAGAAGTCTCAGCACTTCTTTCTTCACAACTTCCTTCATGCCCTCTTTCAATCGTCGCATGCCTTCAACGACTGGCTTAGCTGATTCTTCAAGATTGATCTTATGTGTGCAAAAAGCTGGGCTTATTCCTTTAATATCATCAAGACAATATCCGATCGCCTTCTTGTATTTTCTCAGAACAGCCAGCAATCGTTTTGTCTCTTCTTCATTCAAAACACTATTGACGATGACGGGATAAGTTTTATCTTTGCCTAAGTATTCGTACCTCAGACCATCAGGAAGTGGCTTCTGTTCTACCTCTGGTGCTGCACCAGGATCCAGATTACCCAAAGGCTCAAATTGAGGACTTTCACTTCCGTTCCGGTCAGCACCGCCTCTGTGCCGATCGGCACAAATGTTGTGCCGGTCGGCACCGTCTTGTATCTCGGCCTGTTCTCTGTCTGACTCTTCAAACAGTTTATTTAACGGGTCTGAGTATCCTGTACTGATTTCTTCATCCTTTTCTGTGAAGAATTCTTGGAGAGAGGGTGGGTCGTCACTTTCTTCGACGACGGGTGGGTCTTCGAATTCAAAGAGGACTTCCTCTCCGCCCAGAGTCAATTTGAGGTGACCTTGTCCAGCATCGATAACAGCTTGTACAAACTTTAAGAAAGGTCTTCCCAAAATAATATCTTCGACTCCAACTTCACCTTTATCAAGAACAAAAATATCCACCGGAATAGTATTCCTTTTTACCTCTATGTTCAGATCTTTGATAACTCCCACTGGTTTAGTTCTTCTTCCATCCGCCATGATTAGCTCAAGCTCGGTTCCTAGCAATCTTCCTTTTATGTCATAAGGCATATCCATGAATGCTTCATACGTCATCAAACTGACGCGGGAACCAAAATCACATAATGCTTTAGGAAAGCTTCTATATCCAATCTCGCACGGTATGTAAGGATCAACTTCCGTTCGTTCCGTAAGGCCGACTGCATATACTCCGCACAATCCTTCATACGGCGATGGGACGAAACAACTATCAAATAGCTTCTTTGCTTGTTGAACCTCCATCTGGTCAATTTCCATATCATCCTTATACAATTTCCCCAATACTTCTCCAATGACGACATTATCCAGTATTTCCGAAGTTCTAGTGTCTTTAGGGAAGTTATACTGAACTCCTGTAGTAGAGGCATACCTTGGATCATATGTTCTCCTCATACTTAGCAGATTTGAGCTGAAATCAATGGGGATCCAATCCAACGGTTCAAACTCGTCCAACGGTTCAGCATTGCTCAAGGTTGGATCTCCTACTGGTCTTGGAAATTTATTCACGAAACTGTTTTCGTGCTCCTCTAATATTGCAGCTTCAGTCTTGGAAATCCCTTTAACAGCATTCAGTGTGCCGGTCGGCACAGGATCAGTGCCGGTCGGCACGACGGACTGAGGTGTGCCGATCGGCACAGCTGCCGTGCCGGTCGGCACCTCCTCCAATCTGGGTCCTTTCAGATCACCTTGCGCTGGTTCTTCTGTTCTTACTGTTAATTCCGCTTCGGATACTGTACAGCCTTCCGCTTTAGCTCTCAAATCCAAAGAACCTTTTGCTGGCGTCGACTTTTCAGAGGGAATTGGATCTTCTTGGAATTCTTCCCAATGCTTATGCATAGCTTCAGTCTTCGATATCTTACTCAAAAGATCCAGTCCTGCAGTAGCAGTCAAGTCGAGGAAACTCCCTCCAGCTGAACTATCCAGATGCATCCTGGAGGTTCCTTCAAGAGACATGTAGAATGTCTGAGCAGTCAAGTTATCATCCATGCCCAAATCGGGGCCTTGCTTCAATAAGGATTTGAAGCGTAACCATGCTTGCGTGAGGGTCTCTTCTTTCATTTGCTCGAAGTTAACCACTTCTCTTCTCAGTTTCTGCACCTTCGGAAGCGGGAAGAAATGCAAACAGAAATTTCCTACAAGCTTATCCCAGTTTCCCTTAGCTTCACGGGCTGCAGATTTATACCAATCTTTGGCTCTTCCATCTAGAGAAAATGGAAATAGCAACCATTTGTACCAATTCTGAGGCACTCCCTCATGCTTAAAGGTCTGACAGAGAACTTCTAGATCTTGCAGATGTGTGTACGGGTTCTCGTCCTTCGTCCCAGAGAATTTGCTGTTCTCGACCATTTTGATGATGGTCGGGTTGAGAACGTATGACGAAGCAGTGACTTTCTCATCGGAAGTTTGTGGAATCAGCAATCCCGGAGACGGTAGTGAATGCTCCCTAACCGTATGAGCCGGTTCAGGAGTACCCATCCTGAAAACACAGAAAGAAAACACAAAAACAAACTAGAAAAGAGAGGATTAGAGGTTAGTAGAATAAATAAATAGTGAAAGAACTGGCTTGTTCCCCGGCAACGGCGCCAGAAAACGTGCTTGTTGGTCGTTTGTACGCACCCACTTATATACCGCAAGAGGACGGTGTACAGTTGTAGCACTTTTTCCCTTAGAGTATTCCAAGGTTTAATATCGATCCACAGAGAACAAGCGGGACTTTAACTATTATCTAAACTACTAAATTAATATGGCAAAGAGCTGGGAGGATTTGCAGGACGTCTTCATCGGCAACTTCCAGGGGACGTACGAACGCCCCGGCAACCCGTGGGACCTCCGGAACTGTCGCCAGCAACCCGACGAGACCCTGCGCGACTACATCCGGCGGTTCTCGAAGCAGTGCAACGCGCTGCCCAACATCGCCGACGCCGACGTCGTCAGCGTGTTCCTCGCCGGGACGACCAACAAGACACTGGTGCACGAGTTGGGGCGCAGCAGCCCCCGCACCACCAAGGACCTCCTCGACATCGCCACCAACTTCGCGTCCGGCGAGGACGCAGTGGGGGCGATCTTCACCAAGACTCCGGCCAAGCTCAAGGCCAAGGCCAAGAGGGAGGAGTCGACGGGAGGGGCCGGCCCCTCCAACCAGTGTTGACATTTCTTAAGTCACACAAAATAAACCATCTCTGACAATGATGTCAGAAATAATCTACAAGTGTGTCTTAATGATGTTTAGGTAAATCCGCAAGCGCACGGAGAATACCGTTGTAGCATTTCACCAATGGATTACTCCAATGGCTGTCATTTATAGTTCTCCCAAGGGAAGGCGGCGGTTTATGAGATAGCATGTTCATAATCATATAACTAATAATATACCAAGGTCTAAACAGGGGTAAGGATACAATGTATAGATAGGGTGACACACAGAGCAATCCAATCTAACATCAGTACAAAGCCTAGGTTAAGCGGGGTTAAGAGGAGGTCGAGCTGGGCCCCTATGTACTCCTTGTATTCCTGTCTAAAGGTTATACATGCATCACATACAAATCTAGGTTCTATGTTAACCTCGAACAGAGAGGAGTAAACACAGCAGGGCTGTCACCACCTACCGGCAACCCTCTACTAGAGGACACGTGACATTAGGGCAATCAAGTCCCTATGCCAGACCTATTCTTGTTCATGGAGGCAACCAAACACTCACAGCTATTTACCAATCTAAGCACCACGCTTACATTGCTAAACAGTACTCCCAATTCCCATGGGACTCTGACCCTTCGGATCATCAAGTCGGGAACAAGAGTACACCTAACCTTGACCCTACGGATCAACAGATCAAGTGCCATAACATGCATAACTCTGACCCTACGGATCATCCAGTCAAGAGGCAAGACAAGCGTGACTCTAACCCTACGGATTAACAAGTCACAAACCATGGCGCATAGAACTCTAACCCTACGGATTAACAAGTCATGGGCCAAGGCATGCCTAACCTCATTATGCATGGAACGAGCGTATGAACATAGAAGGACTAGTATGTGAAGCATAAAGCAACCAAACATGACTAGGCAATAACCACATAGAAAGTACATGGCTGCAGCACTAGCACAACTATAAGGCATAAGGAATAAAGGAGTAAATGCTATAGATAAATGATACAAGTCTTACAAGAGGGGAATGGAGAAGATCCACCCCCAAACTCTCCAAGACTAGGTCAAGGACCTCTAGTCAGCCCTCTACTCCCCTCTACTCTACTCTGGCCTGGAGGCTAAGCCTAATGCTAGAGAATGAATCCCTCTTGGTGTGTGTCCTCAAAGGAGGGGGGGTACCCCTTTATTTATAGCCTCCAAAGGCGGTGGAATTGAGGCGGTTCCTTAGGTCGGTGGCATTGATTGCAGGCAGAACCGACCTTGGTACGTCGGTGGGGAACCGCCATAAAAAGATGGGCTGCTGGGGCCACTGTAGCAGGTCGGCCGACCTACTGTAGCAGGTCGGCCGACCCCCCCTTGGCCCCTATGGCCTTGGGCTTTGGTGTAGTGGTCCATGGGGTCCTCATAAGGCCTCTTCCCGGTGTATGGCCCAGGATGAGTCCAGATGACTGTATTTTGGCCTTTTCTCCATCCCGGGTGATTTCTGCGATGACCGTGGACTTGCCGGAGTGATATCTTTCTTGGGCTTTGGCCAAGGAGTCTCCCTTTGGGTTCTAATGATGTATCTCAATGTGTTTACCCAAAGTGAATAGGGTTTGCATCCCTTTTGGTGTATGTCATCCTTGGCTGCCGATGCTGATTTCTCGGAGTAGTGTCCTCTCTGGAATATGGCATGGGTTGATTTGGTGGATCCATATATCTTTGCCATTGTTGAGGATCTCCAAGAGATGATTGTTCTTCATATCTCCTTGATATTGGGCTTTTGGGGAGATTTCTTTATGATGGGGAAATTCGGTGTTTGCAGAGTGGGCCTTTTATGCTTCCTTTTCCCCGGTTTCCTATGAAATGCACCTGCACTCACAAAATCACCAAGACTTGTGGAATTCGTTAGTTTCAAGTCCTAAGTCTATGTTTGGTGTTCATTTTAATTCTTTCATGCAGGTATTTGACGGTAAAATTCTTGCTCTAAGGACCGTCAACAACCAGCCCAAGAAGAAGAAGAAAAAGAAGGGCAACGTCGCGCGACAGGAGGCATCTCTTGTCGCCGCGGCCGAGCGCAAGCCAAAGCGCGCGCCTGCGGAGGGCGCGTCCAACTACTTCGAGGAGAAGCTCGAGGAGCCCTGCACCAACCACGCGTACCCCGTCAAGCACGCCTTCAAGGACTACGGACTGCTCCGCAGGTTCCTCACCGGCAACTCCAAGAAGGCGGAGCGCGACGACCCGCCGCCCAAGGGCGGCGATGATGACAAGGGTGGGGATGACGACGCCTTCCCCCACCCTGAAGGCTGTCTCATGATCTTCGGGGGACCGGAGGCCTGCGCGCCGCGAAGGCAGCAGAAGCTCGTCCGCCGCGGAGCCGGCCGTCCCCACTTTCCTGAAGTGGTCCGACTCCGCGGTCACGTTCGACCGCTCCGACCACCCGGAGCACGTGCCCCGGCCGGGGCGCTATCCGCTCGTTGTCGATCCCATCATCGGCAAGAAGCGGCTCTCCAAGGTCCTCATGGACGGAGGCAGCGGCCTCAACATCCTCTACGGAGAGACTCTCGACGCCATGGGGATCAGTCGGGACCGTGTCCGACCGACTCGGGCACCGTTCCACGGGATCGTCCCCGGCAAGCATGTGGTGCCACTCGGGCAGATCGATCTGCCCGTGACCTTTGGCACCGCCGCCAACTACCGCACCGAGACGCTGACTTTCGAGGTGGTAGACTTCCCCGGGGCGTACCACGCTGTACTCGGGCGGCCGTGTTACGCGAAGTTCATGGCCGTCCCCAACTACACCTACCTCAAGCTGAAGATGCCGGGCCCCAAGGGGGTCATCACGGTGAGCACGTCCATCCAGCGCGCCTACGAGTGCGACCGCGAGGCCTGCGAGGTCGCGGAAGCACTCCTGCACAAGGACGAGCTCCCAGCTGCCGCTGCGACGGCGGAGGAGGCCGCGCCCGACTACAAGAGCACGACCGGGTTGTTCGACCCGGCCAAGGACATCAAGGAGATCCCGCTCAACCCGGCCGACCCCGACGGCAAGACCGTGCGCATCGGCACCGCGCTTTCCGACAAATAGGAAAGCGCGCTCGTCGACTTCCTCCGAGCCAACCAGGACATATTCGCGTGGAAGCCCTCGGACATGCCGGGCATCCCGAGGAACGTCGCCGAGCACTCCCTGTGTATCAAGCCGGGCTCTCGCCCGGTGAGACAACACATGCGCCGCTACGACAAGGAGAAGCACAAGGCCATCGGTGAGGAGTTATCGAAACTCTTAGCTGCTGGGTTTATCAAAGAGGTGTACCACCCCGAGTGGTTATCCAATCCTGTACTTGTGAAAAAGAAGAATGGAAAGTGGCGGATGTGTGTTGACTATACGAATCTCAATAAGGCATGCCCGAAGGATCCGTTTCCTTTGCCGCGTATTGATCAAATCGTAGACTCGACCGCTGGGTGCGAAACCCTTTGTTTCCTCGATGCGTACTCTGGTTACCACCAGATCCCGCTGAAAGAGTCCGACCAGCTCGCGACTGCGTTCATCACCCCGTATGGCGTGTATTGTTATGTAACGATGCCGTTTGGGTTGAAAAACGCCGGGGCAACGTTCCAGCGGTGCATGATCAAATGTTTCGGCGATCTTATCGGTCGGATCGTCGAAGCATACATGGACGACATCGTGGTGAAGTCCAGAAAGACCGACGACCTTGTCGCCGACCTCGACCAAGCTTTCCAGAAGCTGAGGGCGTGTGGCATGTTGGCGGTTCTTATGCGATAAAATTAAATTCATTAATTCCGCAAGCGCACGGATCACCATTGTAGCATTTCACCTTGGAGTATTCCAGGGTTATCGTATTTATATTTCCGCAGGGAAGTAGAGCAAAAGGTAGCTGAATAATAGATATGCATTGGATAATTTGGAGAAAGAAATAATGTATCAACTATACTTGAGACGGGGGTAAGATAGGCATGATAGATATGGGTGGCACACACATCCTCAAATCCAAGGTAATAAAATAAATAAAGCGTAGTATACATTTGGGAGAGCAACGAGATAGAGTTAAGGTAACTGTATGTTTATCTATTATTTACCTTCCTAGCAGTCAAGTCTACAAAGATTATTTACTCTAGCTAAGCTCATACACATACAAGTCATGTCGTTTCGGGGCACGGAAGTGCCAGGGCAACCGATGCTGCTAGTTCACCCTGGGGATCCATCAGCTATAATTAAGACCCTGCTGAGTCCAACCCGGACGTGGTGGATTACAGAGACCGGTGCAGCTGTCACATACACTCGCGGCTACCATCCTCCGTGGGGTTGGGTGCCAAACGTGCATAGGCCAAGATCTAAGCGCCACGCTTACAACCCGCCTAGAGGAGCTACTCTTGATCAACGGAGCAGTCCTATCTAAGAATGAACAAGCACAGATTTCACACGACGTCATCTCCGACGACGGCACTCTCTCGTACTCGCTATTCCAACAATCACGAATCCCACAACAAGACTTCTACGAGCACTTACTTAACGAATAAATAAACTAAATAGAAAAGAACTACTAAAATAAATAAATAAAGATAAAACTAAATATAATTATATTGAATAAAATAATATCTCAAAAGAGTAACGATACAAGAACTATACCGAACTCCGAGAAGACTCCGGAAGCCCGAGAGAGCTCTCACTCTACTCTACTCTACTCTAACTCCCAAAGCTACTACTCAACTAAACTAATGAACACTTGGATGAAGTGTGATGGTGCGAGTTGCTTCGGAGGCCGAGGGGTCCCTTTTATAGCTTGTGAAGGCGGTGGAAGCACCCTGGCCGAAGCTGGAGAGGCGGTGGCGCCAAAGTCGGCCGGCCGGCCTAGGGGGGTGGCCGGCCGGCCGTCCCCTGTGGCGGTTTGCCACCGACTTGCTCCTGGACGCTCCAGATCACTCCCTGAAGGCGGTCTGAAGGTCGGTTTCTTGCTGGGGTCGGCAGAATTGGATTGAGGGCCAAGTAAAGGCCCAAATAGCCCACCTTCTAGAATGTCGGTGGAATTCTGCCGAGCTGGGCTTGAATTGTACGTTGAAGATTATTTTCCAGCCCACTGGAGGAAGCCTGGGGCCTGTGGCCACCAGGTGGGGCCGGCCGGCCTAGGGTGGGGCCGGCCGGCCAGGGAATTTCCCTGGCTGGGCCCACTTTTCTCCATTATTCACTCCTGCATCCAAATATCCACCAAAACTTGTGGAGTAGCATTATTCCTAACTACTATGCATAAAATCTTGGTGTTATGTATTTATTTACCGGTAGGGTGGCGGTCAAAACATGGTTTAACGACCGCCAACATGGCATAAAGCTGAACCCGGCGAAGTGTGTCTTCGGAGTTCCGAAAGGTATGCTGCTTGGGTTTTGCGTCTCGGAACGGGGCATCGAAGCCAATCCCGAGAAGATTGAGGCCATCGCTAAGATGGGCCCCATTCAGAACCTAAAGGGTGTACAACGTGTCATGGGATGCCTCGCGGCTCTCAGTCGGTTCATCTCCCGACTCGGAGAGAGGGGCCTTCCCCTGTACCGACTACTCAAGAAGTCGGAACACTTCGTTTGGAGCCCCGAGGCGCAAGCCGCACTCGATCGGCTTAAGACGGTGCTATCGAACGCACCCGTCTTGACAGCCCCTGCAGAGCGCGAGCCTCTCCTCTTGACATCGCCGCGACCACTCAGGTGGTCAGTTCGGCGCTGGTGGTGGAGAGGAGCGAGCCCGGACACGCTCTAAAAGTCCAGCGACCGGTATACTTTGTCAGCGAGGTTTTGTCCGACACCAAGACCCGCTGGACTCAGCTGCAGAAGCTGTTGTACGCGGTCGTCATCACGAAAAGGAAGCTCCGTCATTACTTTGACGCGCATCCGATCACTGTGGTCACCTCCTTCCCTCTCGGCGAGGCTCTGAGGAGCAAAGAGGCCACGAGCAAGGCCGCCAAGTGGGCCCTTGAGCTCATGGGACAGGAGCTCGAGTTCGCCCCGCGCACCGCGATCAAGTCGCAGGTGCTCGCGGACTTTGCCGCCGAGTGGACCGAGATCCAGCTGCCACCCGCGCCTGTCGAGCAAGAATGTTGGAACATGTATTTCGACGGCTCGCTGACGAAAAGAGGTGCGGGAAGCGGTTTTGTGCTCGTCTCACCACTCGGGTCCCGACTGCGCTACGCAGTCCGACTTAACTTCCCCGCATCCCACAACGTAGCGGAGTACGAGGCACTCGTCAACGGGATGAAGGCGGCGATAGAACTCGGCGTCAAAAGGCTGGAAGTCTTCGGCGACTCCCAGCTTATTGCCGATCAGGTGACGAGCGAATCGAATTGCTCGAACCCGAAAATGACGGCCTACTGCGCCGAGGTGCGGCGACTAGAAGAGAAGTTCGAAGGCTTCCAGGTCAGTCACATACTTCGTCGCTACAATGAGGAGGCGGATAGCCTCGCTAAGATGGCTGCCAACCGGGACCCGGTCCCTGTCGGCGTCTTCTCCCACGATCAGCAGAAACCGTCCGTGCGGGAGGTGCCGGCCACGCCAACGGCGGACGCCTCAGCAACCCAACCGAGCGGCGCCGATCTCTCGCCAACAGAAGGTACGTGCCCTCCTCTCGGAGATGACTCGGGCCGAGCCGTGCTTGCCATCCCGACCGCTGACGAAGCGGACGGGGACTCGGGCCCTACTGCTGACGAAGCGGTCGGGGGCTCGGGGACTGCGCCTGACCCGGTGTCCGACTGGAGGACTCCGCTCCTCGACTGCTTACTCCGTGAACAGCTCCCCGCCGACCAGACGGAAGCAAGGCACCTCGCGCGTCGAGCCAAGTCGTTCGTCAACGGCGGCGAACTCTATAAAAAGAGCCACTCGGGGATACTTCAGCGCTGCATCCCCATCGAATGGGGGAAAGAGCTACTGTCCCATATCCACGCCGGCGAGTGCGGCCACCATGCGGCCCCAAGGAGCCTAGTCGGAAAGGCGTTCCGGCATGGTTTCTACTGGCCGACGGCTGTGTCCGATGCCACTAAGGTAGTGCGCGCCTGCGAAGGGTGCCAATACTACGCACGGAGGACCCACATGCCAGCGCAAGCCCTTCAAACCATACCCATCACTTGGCCCTTCGCCGTGTGGGGATTGGACTTGGTCGGGCCCCTGAAGAAGGCGCCCGGGGGCTACACGCACTTGCTGGTCGCCGTCGACAAATTCTCCAAGTGGATTGAGGCACGACCTCTTGTGAAGATCAGGTCAGCGGAAGCTGTTCGATTCTTCACCGACATCATCCACCGCTTTGGAGTGCCGAACTCCATCATCACCGACAACGGAACGCAGTTCACCGGCAACGAGTTCCTCGAATTCTGCGACGACTACAACATCCGAGTCGACTGGGCGGCGGTTGCGCATCCGCAGGCCAACGGCCAGGTCGAGCGGGCAAATGGTACGATCCTACAAGGGCTCAAGCCGAGGATTTTCAATAAATTGAAGGTCCATGCCGGGCGATGGGTGCAAGAGTTACCTGCAGTGCTATGGAGCTTGCGCACCACACCGAGTCGGGCGACAGGGCAAACGCCGTTCTTCATGCTCTACGGAGCGGAGGCGGTGCTCCCGACTGACATCGAGTACGGCGCTCCCCGGGTTCGCGCCTTCAACGAGGAGGCCAACAAAAGGTTTCTCGAGGACGCCCTCGACCAAATCGATGAGGACCGGGCGGTTGCCCTGATGAAGTCCGCCAAGTACCAACAAGCCATGCGCCGCTAACACGGACGACGAGTTCGCGGCCGCGCGTTCAAGGAAGGAGACCTGGTCCTCCGACTGGTGCAGAGCAACAAAGATCGACACAAGTTATCACCGCCGTGGGAGGGGCCGTTCGTCATCGCCGAGGTGCTGCGTCCCGGAACGTACAAGCTCATGGACTCAGAAGGCCAACTCGTCGCCAACGCCTGGAACATTGAGCAGCTACGTCGCTTCTACCCTTAGCTCTGTAAATTCGTTTGTTGATTTCTTCCATTTCATCATCATCGAACGAGTTCGAGGTTTTCTTTTTACACCGGCGGGTGTGGCTTTGTGCCGCGTCAATTTTGTACGCGCGAGGAACGATGCTCCTAAGAGAAACAACGCAATTCGATTAAGAGCGAGACCCCGCGAACGCAAAATCGACGTCCTAAAGCTCGAAGTGTGACGAATTGCGACGAAAGCCATGAATTCTAGATGTCGACTCGAGGCTCGGCCAGTTCACGCCTGCGCACCCGACGCCCCAGTGGATAGGGACGGCCCGAGCGGCTGGTCGGAATCAGGTCGATCTCCCAGGACTCCGGGTGCTCGAAATGAATCGTCACACGAAAAGAGCGAAACAAACAAAAACTTGCGAAAAGCGAAACGAAAATCCATATAAACAAACGGGCGCACACGCCCGCGCTTTTGTTCACAAAACAAGGCCCACACAGGGCCCGACTCCAACAACGACCATCTAACCTACTGATTTCTGCCTTCGCCCCGGCGCGAAGGAATCATGTCCAGGTTGTCATCGGCAAGACGGCGCGCGAAGGGAACCAACTCTCCTCAATCTGCTCCAAGTCAGACTCGCTACAGGAAGGTTCGTAGCCTCTCGCCAGTATGTCCATCTTGAAGTGATCCCCGTAGTGGCTCCTCGCCACGGCAAAGGCGATCTGGACCCCGGTCCGGAGGCACTCCTCCTCCTGCATGCGGAAATAGGTGGAGAGCCCCGCCACTTGCGGGATCACCGATGTGGCGTCCGGTGGGCGCGGCACTCCGACCTCGTTGCTCGCGATCTCCATGGGCTGGCGCAGCAGGTCGAGGTCCGCCAGCGCCTTCTGCGACTGCTCCTAGAGCTCCTTCGCGTCTGGCCAAAACAGCAAAACCAGTCACTCGATCGAAAGAGGACAAAAGCTGGAGTGGCAGGACAAGCAAAGGACAGGTAAATCGGGTTACGCTTTAACTCTTTCTGCACCTTCTGGAGGTCGGCGGTCATGTTGGTGAGCGACGACTGGGCGGCGAGCCTGAGCTCCCTCTCTTTGCCCAGCGCCGTCTCGGCGGCCGTGCGGAGATCGTGCTCTGTCTTCAGCTCCTCCGCTCGGGCCCGCACCAGTTTTTCCGCCGCCTCGGCACGTTTGACCATGTCGCCCAGCACCGACTCCGCGTCCGCGGCTCGCTTCTCCGCATCCTCCGCTGCCTTCGCCGCGGCCTCGGCAGCCTCGGCGCGGTGGAGCGCGTTCGCCAGCTCGGCACCCCGGGCGACGTGCTCCGTCAGCAAGTGCCGGACGAAGTTCGACTTCAGCTTGCTATTCGCGAGCAAAGTCTGTGGATGGGAAAGGAGGTCGTGAGACGAGGAAGTAGATGCGGAAAAGCTCGCAAGAATGACAGGCAGAACCACAGAAACAGATACCACCACTCACCTCGAGGGGAACCGTGCGTTCATCATCTGCTCCTTCGCGGCGTTGACCTCCGCCTGCATCACGTCCAGCCGGCTGTAGGTGCTGGAGAGCTCCTGGGTCATGAACAGCCAGGACTTCGACTCTAACGAGTCGGACAACGGGACCAGACCCTCCGGCGTGTTCACCAACACGTCCGGCCCCCAGCCGGACCATGCCAGGTACTGGAGCTTTGGAACTCCTCCGGCGGCTGCGGGACGGCTCCCCGACGAGCCTCCGTGGCGCTGCCAGCGCCACCGGCCCTCGACGACGACGATGGACCCGACTCTGGTCGGGCCCCGATGATCCGACCCCCGTCGCCGGCGACGCCTTGCACAGGTGGTGGGGCGGCCCCTTGTCGGGACTCGACAGCTCGACCTCCAGTCGGGGACTGCGCTCGAGGCAGGCGCGGAGCCCTGCTGCGCCGCCGCATCGCGTTCAGCGCCCCCCGGCGCCGCAGACGCATCCACTTGCCCCGGCGCGGCGTCCTCCAGCCTCGGGGCGGAACCCTCCTGGCTCCGACCCTGCTCGGTGGCGAGCCGCAGGGCCTTGCGAGGGGCGAGCTGGGACCCATCCCATTTCGGGGCAGGGCTGAAAGGAGGTGGATCGTCGATTCAAAAAAGAGGGACGAAAACTAACAAAATTACGACAAAGACACAATGGAGCAAACTTACATGTCAGACCGCTTGTGCTTCCGCGCGGGCCCGCCGACGGGCGCCCCGAGTCCTATCCGGCGGCCGTCTGCGGCGCCGTGTCGGGGATGTGCTCCTCGCCACCCCGCGCCCCCTCGCCGGGGGTCGGACGCGACTCGCTGGGCCCCGTTGGCGGGGTCGCTCCCGGTGCGGCCTCCGTGTTGGCCGCCCCCGTGTCGGTCTCGGGGACGGTCGAGGAAGCTGGGATCGACTCGGCTGGGGATGAGGTCCCGGCCGGAGCAACGACGGCCACGAGGATGTCGCGGCTCCCTGCGGAGGCCGCCGGCGTGGTCGCGACCGTGACCGTGCCGCCGGAACCACCTGATGGGGGCCCCTGGCCCTCGCCGGCGGCATCGCCCGTCGGAACCGGCTGCGCGCCGTCGTCATCGGGGATGACGTCGTCGATCCACGCGTCGTCGTGGTGACCGCCGTCACTTGCGCCCCCGCTGCTGTGGTCAAGTGCCGAGTCCGTATTGAACTCGGACTCGGTGTCGACCGCTTCGCCGCGCCGGCGGCGACGCGCCCGGTCTTGCCTCCTCGTCTCGTAGGCGTCCTTCCGGGTCTTGCGGCGATCCTTTCACCGCTTCATCCGCTCGCCGTGGGCGCGATTCACCGCTCGCCGGTTCGCGTCCTCGGGCAATGGGGCTGTCGAGCGGCGAACGGCCAACCCCGGCTGCACCAAAAGGGAGGATTAAGGACACGGTGTTCGTTCAACTTGAACAGACAATACTAATCAGCCAAGAAGGTGTGAGGAAGAAAGCTTACGAAGCGAATCGCATCGGCGTGCGGTAGCGCAGCGGGGTGGCCGCGACGGGCCACTCGAACTCTTTGTCAACGAAGTGCAGGGCGGACTTGCCGGCCGCCTTCGACAGTCGTACCCCGATCTCACGGTGGCTCAACGGCTCGCCGATCGCCATCGCCGTCCTCCGGAGGTCGGCGTCCGGCGTCATCTCCCACATGGGGAGCGCCCGGCGCATCAACGGCAGCACGCGGATGCAGTGGAAGTGGCCGGTGACGCCGACCATCGACACCCCTCGGTCGCGCAGCACCGCCACGGCATCGATGAGAGGTAGGATCGCCGCAACCTCCCTATCCCCGAGACCCCAGTGCCAGCGGTCAGGGGGCCCGGACAGCCGGACGTTGGTGAACTTGGGAAGCTCGCCGGTGCTCTCGTTCTTCAGATAGAACCACCGGTCGCGCCATCCTGAGTTGGAGGAGGGGTGCACCCACGTGATGTAGCTCGGCGGAGGCTCAGGCTCGCGGAGCCCATGAGCGGGACTCGCCCGCGGTCGGTGTGCAACGACGCCCTGAAGAAGTACCTCCACAAATCGAAGTTGGGAGGGCTGCAGAGGTAGGCCTCGCACAGCGTGATGAAGCCGGCGATGTGGCCGATCGAGTTGGGATTGAGGTGCTGAAGCTCAATCCCCTAGGGGCGCAGAAGCCCGCGGAAGAAGGGGTGCGCCGGCATCCCGAATCCGCGGGAGTGGAAGTGGCTGAATGAGACGACGTAGTCATCCGGCGGAGAAGGCGACCTCTCGGACGGCACCATCCACTCCACCGCGTCGGACAGCGGGCGAAGGAGCCCCTTCGCAACCAACCCGCGTAGCAGTTCCGGCGTTACCACCGACGCCGGCCACTCGTCTCCCCCCTTCGCCATCAGATTCAGCGGGATAAGGGAGCGCGGATGACGCCGGGATCGGACCGACCGACGGCGGTGGCGAATCGGGCGCCGAATGGTGGCGAATGGGGCGAGAAGCAGCGCGGAGCGAGGGGAATCGGAAGCGATCGCAAGGGGAGAGGAAGAGCCAACAGTAACGAGCGATGGTGTGCGCAAGAGGACTCCCCGGATAGGTATGGCCTATTTATACGCGCCGAACCGACACGGTGCCGTTTCCCGCCTTATATCTCGCGTCCCTTCGTTTCTTCCGCCCTAACGTATGCAGGTGGAGAAAACGCACGCCTCTACGCCGCATTCCATCCGAACGCCGCGCCTCTAGATCCGCGCCGGCAAGAGGCAACGCGACGCCTCGCGTCCGACGCCTCATGGGCCCAACTGGTAGGGAAGCCGGTTTGGGCCCCCAGGTAAAATGGCTAGGAGCTGTACACGCTCCGACGGCCCTTTCCCAGCCCAAGAGTTCGTAGGCCGGCCCAGCGTTGGGTTCGACGGCCGCTCTGGGCCAAACAAGAGTAAGGGGTAATCAAAGGGGGGCACCAGCGGCCAGTACCCATATGCGCGAAGCGTGTGGGCCCCTGTCGAATACGTCCGAGTCCGAGGATGAAAAAAGCCCATGGTTCGCTCATCGAGAGCTGGCAACAAGCCGCCGAGACCGGTCGAACGGACTCGGGAACTAAATGGGACAATCTCCCGGATCATATGGCACCGACCCCTGCTGGTCTCAACCGGGTCCCCGCTAAGGGCAAACCGGGCGCCACTCGAACAAACCCGTTTGTAACTCACCCGGCACCGCCCATCGAACCATCGAGGAATGGTGCGGACGGCCCCGATCCTCCATCCTCCTGACAGGATGCGGAAGGAGAAACGATCAAAGTCGAAACGGTCTTCGGCCGGACCCCCGAAACGATCGGGGGCTCGAAGGCATGCATTCGCACAAAGAGGCCAACAGCGTGGTCGCAACACAAGCTAAAGTAGGTCAAGCAAAATAAACCTCTTTATTTCATGGTTTTCTTCGTACAAAGTCGATCGAAAGACCGATAACAAGAAAGAAGATTACATTAGTCTCATGAACCCATGGATTGGACACAAGTGGCCGGATAAGAAGGCCTAAGGGCCAATGCTGGACCCACTCGCAGCAAAAATTCCTAGGAGTGAGTGGCACCAGCATCATCGGCGCGAAGGCCGGTGCTGGCTCCACTCTCTGCGTAGGATCCTGGGGCGAGTGGCACCAGCATATCGGCGCCAAGGACTCTACCTCGAGGGTGGCGGCGCTCAATCCAAGGCCACGTAATCCTCGCAAGAGCGACTCCTGGGACGCCGAGGGTTGACGGGAGCCCGTCTAATCCTCGCGGGAATGGCTCCGGATCCGGTGAGCAACGCCAAAGCAGGACGAGAACCTGCGGCGGTGCCGGCGAGCACCGGCCGAACGACGACGGCCGGCCTGGGTCGCCTGGCTCGGGTCGTCATCTCCTTCCTCGTCGGAGGAAAGGATGATGACCTCGGGCTTTTCCGACTCGGGCATCGAGCTCCCGGCTACCGGATCCGGAAGCACCACCGATAGCGGAACCGCTTCGACCACCGGAACTAGATCTTGGCAGGAGCTCGGAGACGGAGGAGGCAAAAGGCGCGAAGCCGGGGCAGAGAGAGCGACGCCCTCTCCTCCTCCTCCTCCCTTTGAGGCACCCTTGCGCGAACAAGTTTTCTGGTACTTAGACATGGTGAGTTTGAAGAAACCAGGTCAGGGATGCGGGCCTATTTATAGGCGCACCGCGCGGTCCAGCATGAACTGGGTGCGTAGGGGGGAGGGCTGCGGAAGCCGAAGAGCACTACCCTGCCGCATTGACGCCACGCGGACAAACCCAACACATCGCGACAAGCGAAGGAAGGGCGGAATCCACCCACAGTCGGCCCGTGGGCTGCAGGCTTCGGCGGCCGCGCCCTCTGGACGAGGACAGGGAGAAGTCCATCGGGCACCAAATTGCCCGCGGGGCAAGCGCACTCCCCCCTCGGACATAAGAGGATGCCCGGGGGCTCGGTCCTCGTGGCTACGGGCAGACGACACGGCACGCAGCAGCGTCACGCTGAGAAAGCCTGAGAGAAGACTGGAAGCTAGATTCCCACTAGCTCCCAGCCTCAGTCAGGCCGCCGAACCAGTCCCGGCGACAGCACGGCGCTCTCGCCAGGACTCGGGGGCTACTGTCTGGTATCCATTTTCCAGGTACCCTATACAGTATACATACGGAGCGAGGAAACTGGCCGAGACCCAAAGGCCTTATACACAGCTGAGTGGCGGAGGCTGGACCCGTGCGGTGGCCCAGTCGGGCGGAAGGTGCAACAACGGCCTTTAGCCAAAAGCCCGGGCACACATGGCTGCGTGGACACGGTCCCCACCCGGAATTACGATTGCTCCAGCGTTAAAGGAGCCCGGCTCGGGCGTGGCAATGAACCCGACTCCCCGCGGCGGGAGTCGGGCGCCACGGAGTCGAGCGCCTTCTCCGGCCAAACACCGGCCAGCCGCCGTCCGCCGCCCATATGCTCCGGGCGTGGTCGGGATCGGCGCAGGGCCTCGACCTGAAGCGAACCTGACCACTACGGCTGGGAGGCGAGCTCGGGAACGGCACGGACGTTTTGATCAAACTCAGGTGTACGGCCGGGCAGTTTCGGGTAAGGTGACGCCCCAAGCCCACTCCTGGACGGTGCGGAAGTACACTATACCTGACGTACGGCCGAGTGGGGGCGTCGCATCCGGATCAGGCATGGAACGGCAGATTCACGCACCAAGTACGCTGTACAGTCGCAACAGTGCATGGAATGACCGTCACCCAACTCTACAGAGATCAACAGCGCACCAACAGCAATTAACAGTGCGGACCAGGGAATGGGCGCTCCACAGCACCCAGACAAGACACCGATGACATCGTCACATGACTCGGCGCGAGGATTGCGGCGGAAGCCACCGGAACCAACGAGGACGGCCTGACTCCATCTCCACCGCCCCTTCGCTCGCCTTTACTTTCTTTTATTATTCTCCTTTCCTCCGTCTGTAACCGTTCTCCCTTGTCATATAAAAGGGAGGATTGGACCCAGGGGGAGGGAGAGGAAACTCTTGACGAGGCTTTTGGACTGACTAAGAGCTATCTACACACACACACACACAACACCAAGACAGAGACTTGGGAGCGAATCCCTCTCTCGACCACCGCTTGTAACCCCTACTACGAGCAACGCGAGCAAAACCACAAACTGGATGTAGTGCCTTTTCGAGCCTGAACCAGTATAATCCACCGTGTCACACACAAATCATCTGATCGCCGTCGAGCGCGCACAAATCTATTCATCGGCCGGTTACTAAACGCCGACACCGGTCGGATCCGCGCCGCGCGCAGGGAAGCCGCTACGCCGGATCTGAGCACTCCTCGCCGGATCCGCGCGGCCCCCGCCTCGTGGTGGCGAGCGGGAACGCCGCCGCGCCGGATCCGCGTGGTCCCCGCCCCGTGGCAGCGCGCAGGGTCGACGCCGCCGCCGGATCCGCTCGTAGTGGCGCCGCTGCACCGGTGAGAGGGAGGGGCGCCGCCGCATCTACTCGGGAAGAGAGGGAGCCCGCCGCCGGGGCTGCGCCATCTGCGACTCGTTGCCAGGGGAGAGCTCGCCGAGGCGCCGGGGAAGGGGAGGCGCGTGGGGACGAGGAGGAAGAGGGTCGCCGGCGCCGCGCTCCTCCGCGGGCGAGTCCTGCCGCGCCGCGCATCGCTTTGGTGGTGGTGGTGGGGAGAAGAGAGAAGGGAGGAGGTGGCGGCGGAGAAGAGAGAAGGGAGGTGGTGGGGAGAAGAGAGAAGTGAGGAATGAGGAATGACGGCGGCCGAAGCAACCCTAAGTCTTGTTTATATATGAGCTTGCCAAACGGGCTGAAGTGGGCCGAAAACGGGCCATCCCGCCACTGCTGTTTGGATGCCATCAGCGTGCCCGCCACTGCTTTTGCATCTCCGGTGGCGGGCGACCCTGATGTTATTTTGTGCGCCACTGATTCGTGTTCCACCTACTGTAGCTTTGATGATGTCATTTTGTGCGCCACTGATACTTGCTATAGTACTTCACGCGAGGCTGTAGTGATGGAATAAGCTGCGTCCGCCACTGCTATTTTATAGGCTCCATCACTGTAGGGTCTTTTTGTACTAGTGTCCGACCCGTGAGTCCAACGACCCCAAGCGGCGGTCTCCGACCCCCGCGAGAATTTTCCGCTTCGCACGACCCCTCTGTGGGGCCCACAGATGAACAAGGTGCGGGCTCGACCCCTGCGACCTGTTCGACCCCCGCGGGGAGTCTCCGCCTCGCGAGACCACTTGTGCGGGGCCCACAGACGACGGGCCATGAGTTCGTTCCCACGTCTCGCTCGACCCTCGCGACAGGGTTCGAGCAAGACGATGAGTCACTCCCTGCGCCTTTGCCGATCCTAGGGAGTCGGAGACGCGGTTCAACAGAAGGAAGTGCTAGCCACATGACCGTGTGGACCCCGTGCTCGCCTTATCGAATGGGAGCGGGCGGCTGCAATTAACTGCGGGTAAGTGAGCTAGATCACTGTAACTCACGTATGAAACACGACCGGCACGACTCCGCTGTCTCCCCGCGTCGTGCAATAGTTGTTAAACAGGACAGAGAGCACATTACTACAGCAGGCACCTGTGCTAAACATGAGTGTAACAGGGCGCCACAGTGCGCCACAACATGCCACAGGAGCACAGACAAGACACTCCCAACGTCATAGTCCTCATCGTCGAGGAAGCTGGGGAGAAGGCCATCGGTAGTCAAGGAACCTTCCCTTCTTTTCTTTTCTTCTCCTTTCTTCCATGTAAGCCGGACCTTTTCCCTAGAGATATAACAGGAAACCGGACAACGAAGGGACAATCGATCTCATTCACAACCAAACCGAGTTCATCCGATCCGAGCTCTCACACGGACACACAGACCCGCACCCAGAGATTTGAAACTCTCCCTCTCTCTTGTCAGCTTGTAACCTCTACTACGAGCTTGAATCCAAGTCGAACCACCATAAACTGGACGTAGAGCATTTCAGGTCTGAACCAGTATAAACCATCGTCTCAACCGTAAGATAAAAGGAAAGGCTGAGCAATGGACACGGGATCCGAGATCATCCCGAACTGATCTCATTTTCGTACACACTAACTTGGGAGCGTCCTCCCTCTCTCGCCTCATTTGTAACCCTATTACGAGCAATCCAATTTCCACGTACGTTCGTGCCTGAACCAGTATAATCAACCGTCTCACTTGCAAATCACCACCAGATCGAGCGTGTAGTATAAATTTACTACTCGGTCGGTTACTAAACACTGACAGCTACCCTTTGTGTTACCCATATACATTCTAGATTGCTTGATTGTCTTTACCTTGTATACTAGCATGTGTAGGACTTGTTGAGCTTATTGTCATATGCTAGGTTGTTTTTACATGCTCATGTATATCTTGTTCCTAGTTTGTACAAGTCCTTGCACATGGTTATTCTTGCTTGATTACTATCACATAGTGCACATGTACCCTCTTGTTATGTATCTTTTACTTATGCAATTAGTTAGATTAACTAGAAGTGCACAACGTTTTAATTCATGGTGTGCCCGATTCACCCCCTCTCGATCACACGATCCTTATAAAAACATATAACTAATGGACTTACGAGAAAATAAATCAGCTCATCTTTTTGTCAAAAGTGTCAATAACAGAATTGCATTGAATTTTGCTTTAATTATAACCTTGATTGCGTGATCTTGGCTCCTGTGAATGTGTTACTTGCAGCTTTATGGGATTTGGCCCTATGATCAAGAGCGGGCCTATGTGTTGACCAATGAAAACTATTGTTGATTTTCAAAGAAAAATTTAACTATTTTAACATCAGCCAGCCTGATTTTTTTAATGCGCTCGCAAAAGTAGAGTTTGCAAGCATGTGTTCATAAAGGTAAATATTTGTGCATGTTATAAATGTCCACATCGTATTGTGTCTGAAAAAAAAACCCCGAATATCTACACTGATGAGGATTAGACAGACTAGTGCTGAGCCAGTGTGGGTGATGCTGCCACCTAGGGCCTCCAAGAAACAGGGCCACATGCGTCTAGAGATGCAGGTAGGGCATCTTCTTCTAAGGCCTGCATCTAAAGTCCCAAACCTATCAGATTTCTAGCTAAGTGTTGTTACCAGAACCCTTGGGTACCGTTATGACCAACAAACTAGGCCAAATAACTTGACAAAGATAATCGGATTGACTTGGAAAAAAACCGAGTAGCCCATGAATTCAGAAAGATGACGTGGCTAGTCGACAAGATAGATTAGGACTCTTGTCTTATACTTCAAGTAATTTTATGATGTAACCGACTAGGATATTTTCCAACTAAAAGAAGACATATCCAGCAACTAAGTGTAGCAGAGATGCGTATGTTGTGATAGATATGTGGCCACAGAAGAAGGGATCAAGTTCGGAATGACGACACACGTGAGAGATTAGGAGTGGCACCAATTGAGAAGAAGATTGTTCAACATCGCTTAAAATGGTTTGGACATATGCAACGAAGACCGGAGGAGGCGCCTGTACGTAGTGAGATAATATGTCGTCCCGAAAATATGAAGAGAGGCAGAGGTCGACCACCTTTGACATAGGCAGAGGCGGTGAAGAGAGACCTGAAGGACTGAAATATTGCTGAGGAGCTAGCTATAGGTAGGAGAGAGTGGAAGCAAGCAATCCACGTGCCGGAACCTTGATTTCTTTTTTTTTCTTTAACCCTTTTTAAAACCCTTTTTTAATACCTTTTTCACTCTCTTTTTTCTCTCTTCTTTCTCTTTTATCCTGTTTTGCCTTTTCTCCTTTTAGTTAGTATTGCCTCTCTTGTGGGTTCCTGCAGGTTTCATCTCTAATCTATCCTAACTTGCTTGGGATAAAAAGGCTTTGTTGTTGTTGTTGTTGTTAACCCAGAACGTGGCAGAGATTCCACCAGAAGCATATACAATACACACCACCCAACACATGACGTATGGTTGTTATTATCCGAGAGGCTCACACCTGTCTAAATTTTGTGTTCTCGTGTTCACCATCGTATTTTTGTTTTCTTCGTCCCAGTTAAAATCTGCCTCGACACCAAGCCCAATAGCATTACGTGCAGGCAATACATGCCACAATTTAGTTTTCTATACTCAACTTTTTGCAATATAATCTGTACTCAACTTTTTGCAACGAACAAAACGAAAGATACAGTTTAGTTTATTGGAACTAACGCCCATGGAACCTTTTTTGATACAGTGTGGAACTTGCTACTTATTGCAAATGGAATTTTTCTGGACATTGAGTTTTCTTACTAATAAAATGGAACATTATTTATGGAGTGTAGAACTTTTCATTCCCCGCCTGGAACCTCTTTGGATTGAAGATTTTTCAATGGAATAAAGATTATTTAATCCAATTGTTTTGTTATGTTGGAATAACATAGAGTACATGTTTGGGCAATAGCAAAACAATTCATGTTTTGGACTCTAATTTTAAAAATTGTTCTGTTGAAAATTAAAGTAATTTCCTCTCAAAAAAGAAAATAAAAGTAATTTTAAACATTATACGTTTGATTATATCAATGTTGTATTGGGCCACACTAATGGTAATCTGATTAAAACGGTTTAAACTAGTCAAAAACCAAAAGGAGAAACAATATTAGATTGTCTTGGGCCGAACTATTTGCTGTTGGGCCGAACCGTGGATGCGAAGGCAAGGTTTCCGTCACTCCCCGGCTTGTTTATCAGCCCGGGCGAGTTCCTGGAGCTCCTTCAAGGTCTTCAATGTAATTTTATTTTCTTTCAGGGGCTCCTTTGCAAGGGGCTGGATGTAATGTTACTTAATTATATCTAATAAATCCAACCCACTTCTCAAAAAAAAAAAAAAGTTTATCAGCCCGGGGGTTGGGGGGGGGGGGTACATCTCTGCGTTGACTTCGACTTCCAGCGAGCAAAGTTTCCTTCTCCAGATCCCCCACTTCGACTTCCTGCGAGCAAAGTTTCCTTCTCCAGATCCCCCCAAACATATGGCGGACGTAGAATCGCCTCTCTCCGCTGCCAAAATGACAGCGGTGCTTGCGATCTCGTTGGTGGACAGAGCCTACTACCTGGGTGCTGCCACGAATGATCTCAGGCAGAAGCTGCTGCAGAAACTCCGAAGCATCCAAGCAGATTTGGATCAAGCTGAGGATCGGCTGATCAAGGAGAGCCTCCCTTTTCTCGATGAAGTGTCCAGGCATGTGAGCTCTCAATTCTGGAGATTAAGGGACGCTGTTGAGAGGATTGAGGACGCCATCGACGAGATCAATTACCGCAGGTTTTTTTTAAAAATAAATGCATTAATATTCCAGCCTCTTATCCATTGATGCATATAACTGTTCATTATTACCGCAGGTTGGAGGAAGAGGCTGGTAATCCCGTCTCAAAGATCGTTAAAAGAGTGGTTATTAACAAGGTTACAAGGCTTAATATTACCGGGAGCAGCCTTAAAAGGCTGAGAAAAGCTGTGGACAGTTTACAGTCTTTGTGTGGTCAAATGTCTTTTGCTACTATGGAGCTCAGAAGCCTGGCTAGGTCCTCTGCTGATACATACGGCTACCCTAGTTGGCTAGCCACTGCTGAAGATGTTGCTGGTCTGGAACAGGAGAAAGAAGATCTAGTGCAGTGGTTGATCGAGGATACAGCTGAAGGGAGTCCTCTCACCGTTTGTGCACTGACAGGGTATGCATATCGTAAAACTACAGTTGTTAACACAGTCCGTGAAGATCCAAGAGTACTGGCTAATTTTGACTTCATTGTGTGGCCTGTGGATCTTACAGAAAATATAGAATATTCTCTATATACATTCAAGCCAGTTTCGACCTTTCTACAAAAAATCTATTCTGTTATACTGGAAACAGTTACAGGCGAACTGTACTCCGATATGAGTTCTCTGGAATACTCGCTTAGGGTGCTACTAAGAGGTAAGAAGCTTTTGCTTATTCTAGAAAATGTCTGGGTAGACAGTGCCGGTCAGTGGGAAACTTTGGTAGCTCCTTTAAATGTCTGTAAAAAAGGAAGCAAGATCCTACTGATGACTCTGCAAGGGTCATTAGTGGATAAAATTTCCCCTCTAATGGGAGCTGCACCTCGTGTCATGCTTCTCCGAAGCGAGTTGCCCTCTCGGCTTGGTTCTCAAGATTATCCTGAAAGTGCTCTGTCCAATGTTCCATTTCCTTCCCCTAAACATAATCGATACCCCAGCTGGATTAGCAATGGAGATATATTTGGTAGGGACAGGGAGAGAGAACAGTTAATACAGTGGTTGACGATGGACACAGCTGAAGATAACCCTTTCTCTGTTTATGCAGTGGTAGGGATGGCTGGAATGGGGAAAACTTCACTTGCTGATATAGTCTGTCAAGACCCTAGAGTGTCGGCTAACTTCAAGGCTGTTGTGTGGGTTCCCGTTTCTGTTGATTTTGATACAGAAGCCATGGCAAGGTTTATATTTGAAAATATTACCGGTAGATCACCTGCCTACTCTAGCATGAATCTTCTGCGAAACTCTCTTACAGAAACACTCAGATATAGGAAAGTTTTGCTGATTCTAGACGATGTCTGGGAAGATGGCAGTGTTGACAAGTGGCAAACATTGGTGGCTCCTCTAAGGGTCTGCAAGAAAGGAAGCAGGATTCTGCTAACGACACGGATGCAATCAGTAGTGGATATGGCAGCTGTTGCTGTAGGAGCGCAAGTTCAATATCTGAAAATTGAAGAGTTAAGCGAAAATGACAATCTCATGCTCTTCAATAGCTACCTGCCTTCTCATGTTGATTCCCAAGATTACGATAATCTTATGTTGCTTGGTGAACAGATAGCCAAAAAAATTGGTGGATGCCCTCTAGTTACTAGCCTTGTTGCTTCCTGGCTGGGATTGCATATGGATACCCATCACTGGAATACTGTACTACAGAGAGGCTGGCAGCACCTTGATTCAAAATACATAGTTCTTTCATCTCTTAGGCTGAGCTATGATCGTCTACCTACAGAACTGCAAACTTGTTTCAGATATTGTAGTTTATTTCCCAAAGGATACAAATTTAACAAGGTAGAACTGGCAAAAATGTGGGCTGGTTCGGGATTGCTACCTTTCAGCTCATCGAAACTCGAGAATATTGGTGTACAGAAATCGAAAAATGTTGGCTTATTGAGTGCAGAGGTTGGGGAAGAACACTTTGATTTATTGGCAGGAAAATCATTATTTTCCTGTATGTTAAAAACAGATACTTTTGATGGAAACCAGCAAGAATATTATGTTTTGCATGATTTAATTCATGATTTGGCACAACATGTCTCTAAAAGTGAATGTGCACGAGTGGATAGTGGTGATTTGCGTAGCATCAGTGTCACAACCCGACACCTGTCTATTGCTCCTTCAAGCAATTTAGGGGCTATCTGCCGGCATTTAGTGAAGATCTACAGGAAACACAAGCCGATCTCTGATTTTACTAATTTGCGGACACTTATCATACAGATTGAATTTGGTCTTGATCAAGAGACTGAGCTTGTTCTTGGGGTTCTCCTGAAGAATTCAAGAAGCTTGCGTCTACTATACTTGTGTGTGCCATCATTGTTTCGCGTACTTGATACAGTACCCAGTTTAATTCATCTCCGATATCTCTTTTTGTTTTCATGTGATGAGTTTCATCTTCAGAAAGTCTTCAAGCTCTATCACTTGCAAGTGTTCAAACTTGAGTACTTGACAGCAAAAGATGCAAACTGTACCGACATACATAGCCTACGTTGCTTGCGCTGTCTGCATATTCCTGGCAATATGTCATCAATGGTCCATCAAATTGGGAGGCTAACCTTACTTCAGGAGTTGCATATATTTGAGACAGCGGAGAATGATGGTCAGAGGTTGAGTGCACTGGGGAAATTAAGAAGCCTTTGTCAACTCACCCTAAGAAATCTTCAGAATGTATCGACTTTTGAAGAAGCTGCGGGTATCAAATTAAAGGAAAAACATCATATGAAGCTTTTGTCATTATCATGGAATAAGCACTTAAAGGAACCAGTGGACCAGGATGGAAGAATCATTGATAATCTTGAACCAAACAGAGAAATTAAGCTGCTGCATATTCATGGATACAGTGGAGTCAAACTTCCGGTTTGGATTGAAAATTCACAACTCATCCATTGGTATCTCTTGATCTTGAGTATTGCATGAAATGGAAGAGCCTGCCGTCACTGAAGGAGTTAACTTCACTCAAGTACTTGAAGCTGGAGAATCTTTTTCAACTGGAATACATTGGTACAAAGCACGAGCAGCAGTTTGAGATCAATGAATCAGGAAATGCTTGGCTACCACCATTTCTCAGTACTCTGACAGTTCTATGGTGCCCTAACCTGAAGGAACTTCCTGATCTACCATGTACCCTTGAGCTATTAATCATAAAGCATGTTCAGCTTCTAGTTCTCCCAGCAGTACTTCAGAGATATACTGGTCGAGGGGGTTCAGGACCAGAGAAATCTCAGCTTGTTTTTTTACATATTGAAAGTTGCGCTCAGTTGACTTCTCTGAATAAAGGTCTCCTAGAGCAGCAGGACCAACTTCATTCTCTTAAAACATTGATCTTAAGACATTGTGAAAGGTTACACCATCTGCCATCGAGGGGCTTTGCAGAATTACCCCATTTGAATTCCCTAGAAATAATTGCATGTCCAATACTAAAGAATGTTGAGACTGAAGACCATCTGCTGCCTGTGTCACTCAGGAACTTGGATATGAACCCATGTGGTGATATCAATGTTTCAGTTCTCATGTCTCTGCAAAACCTCACTGCTCTTAGAAGGTTAGCACTATATAATATTAGTAATTTAGAGGAACTTCCATCAGTAAAAGTGTTTGGAACACTCAACAATATTAATGACGTCTCAATAGTTAGATGCAAAGAGTTGTTATCCTTGGGTGGGCTTGGAGCCGCAGCCGCCCTGAGAGTACTGTCTATCCTATGCTGCAACAAGATCAGTTCTTCATACACAACGCAGGCTATCTGCACCTTTAAACTACAGAAGCTCAGAATTGACCATCAAGCCCTATTATCTGTGGAGCCACTAAGAAATCTCAGACACACCCGTGAGTTGCACATCTGTGATGATTATGCAATGGAGTCCATGCCTGGGAAATGGTTGCTACAGAATTCGAGGTCCCTGCATTCCATTGAAATCGGAGTTGCTGAATCTCTGCGCTCCCTGCCATCTGAGATCGAAAAGCTTGAATCATTACAGAGTTTGCATATAGAAAGTGCCCCTCTGCTTCAGTCACTCCCTCAACTGCCTGCCTCCCTTACCAAGCTGAAAATCAGGGGCTGCGACCCAGGGTTTATGAAGTGCTATGAAAGGGAAGTTGGTTCAGACTGGGGCAAGATTGCCCACATTGCTGATGTGGATATCCAGGCCTATTCTGAATGTACGGTTACTTCCTTTCTCCTTTTTAGCTTGTGACGTGTCATGTAGTTATCATGTACTTGATCATATAAATAATATTTTCAGCCATATGCAACCGAAATTGCTTTTTCCCATTACATGAAAAATATGCAACTGAAATATGTCACTGGTGCGTTAAACATCTACTAATGTTAAAAATCGGTTGCTATAATTCATTATAGATGAACTCAAATTGCAGTCATTGTGCAAACCATCTGCATAATAAAGAAAGTTCGTATCTAAACATGGTTTTCCCTGCAGCATTTTTCTTTGTGTGCCCTTGCAATTCAGTTGTCTATACTTACACTTTTAACATTCCTAAATTTCAATTACGCATGCAGGCAATAACTATGCTGATGATCAGAGCCAAGATATAGTCAACCGAACCAGTAATCATTATCAGCAATTCATCGTGATAGACTGACTACGACATCAGTGAAATGTTGGCTCTCTACTTGCATCAGGAGCCTGGAATGATGTAGGATTTCTGGATTACTTCATCATATTGTAGATGATAAATATGTCATTACCTGTTGTACAATCATTACTCCTGCAATACCCCACAAAGACCTGACGCTTTGTACTGAGATTGGGGTATCGAGATGTTGTTAGGATTAGCCGTTTCGTACACTCTAGACAGGTCAAGCAGATAACATGCTGATCTTCCTCCCGTATCCATAAATTTCTATGTTTACCGTGTTGTATCTTTAGGATTGCCATTACAAAAAGTTTGAATGTGGAGTTGCCAGATTCAATGTGGAAAAGGTAACCCGTCATGTCTCTCAGTTTTCCATTTAGCTAGGTAAAAGCACAGTGCTCGACTAATATTTTTATTCAGAAACCAAATTCCAAAATAATCACGTGTGCAGAGGTAGCCGCAGCCCCCCTTCCGCCACAGGAACGCGCCCTTGACGAGGTCCCCCACCGCGCTGCCGTACTTGGACGCTCGAAGTCGTAGTTGCGGTCCGGTGCGTCGCCGCGCGCGCGTCCGACTCCCCGCTCCGTCATCACGAACTCCTGCGTCGTGTACGCGCCGCCCTTGCCCATCAATTCTGCAATAATAGTACTAGGTAGGTTTCCATGACAGAGCGATGCAAATTAAGGAGCTTGTTAGTCACGAACAGTTTTCCGATCCATCCGTGAACAGTTTTCCGATCCCTCCTGTGTTGTTCAGACTGCCTCCCCCGCTCTGCTTATGGGTTTATACCATTTCTTTAGTTAGAAATCTTGGTGGAACAATATAGTTCGGCATCTGATCATCTTTGGGGGTTTGGAATGGCAGAAGAAGATGGAGAAACTGCTGGATAATAATTCATGGATAAGGCACCTGTGATGGTGTGAGGGGGCAGGGTGGGCGCAAAGGCTCGCGCCCCATGACAGCAGAAAGAAAACTAACTCATTATGATACAATAGCTTTCTTTCATTTTCTGTTTAACTATCAAGGGTGGCATCCTCCATAGCACCAAATACCATTCATTCCATCAATTCACTGTCAGCACCAGTTTCATTGAATTCACCTTTTGAAGGCACTTCCATACCAGATGAAGAAGTCCATTATGATACTACATACACTGTTGGATACCCTCTAGCAACCTTTTCTATAAACAAACATATTTACAAATTTGAATGTGTTATGAGCTCCGTGTAGTTTAAGCTCAATCTCTTTAACAACTTGCAACTTCAATCAGTAAAATCTCTGTAACATTTCACTATGGTAGGATCAGTCTAGCCTCAGTCAGCCTTTGATTGTTTCCTCGACGACGATTGAGGAAGGTTATACAGAATCAGGCCCATAAGCAATACCATAGCGCCAAAGATGAAAGACGTGCTTATCTCTGCGCCATGAGGGATGTAGGGCAGAGGAAGCGAGAGGATGTAGATTGAAATTGGCACTGAAATTGAAAACAAACATTATCAGCATGGTCATGGAGATAATCCTATGGTCTAGTCTACCTGGAGGTATCAGACAAAAATGACAGTAAAAATGCGATGAAAATGGAGACCTGCTAATGTTGCTGTTAGGGAAGCAACGAGAGCAGACGACATCTTCACCAAATTGAGAAGCGATATGTTGAAAGCCATATTCACCAATATGAACAGCAAAGGTAGGAATGGAGCCCCTCCACAATCTATAAAAGCATGGGTAAATGAGCAACAAATCATACAGGTTTTCCGATATAAAGGAATGCGACCTGCACATACATGTTAGTTGGAAATAAAGAAATACAACAATATATACTCCTTAAATAACTATTGCGAATCACAAGCATAACCTAAACTTAGTGTTTTTTCGTTAGTGTATTAGTCCAAAAATCACACCATTCTACAAAAGCCCAAAGAGAAATGCACGAGTACTGATTCATAAGCATTTACTTGTAGCTACTCAGCTAACTAAGTGTACATATTATACATTTATACTAGAACAATGAAGAAATTAAACAGAAATGCTCAATTCTGTGCAAGAAGAATTACCAATAGGACTTTCCCCAACATTTAAGAAGCACTCGGCACCACCATTTAGATAACCAGGAAGCTCAGCAAACTTAATGCCCCTCAGATTAGAAAGGAATGGAAGTAGAAGAAAGACAAAAAGAGCCTGCGAATGAGTATTACATTATATATTATACTTATCCAGTTTTACAATATCACAATTCAGTGAAGCATTAAGAAAGAAAGTTTGCAATAAGAAAAGGCCAATTTGTCACATTAAGGTCACCTGAAATCCAGATCCAAATGAATTAACCACAAAGATGTCTGGCCGCTTCCCCTACACAAACATTGGACTATACATTAAAGCTATGAACATTTGACAATGAGGTCATAAATCAAACTTCAGATCAACCATAGAGACAAAGAAAATTGATAGAAGAGAAAGAAAGTGACAGAACCTTAAGAAGTTTTGCACCATCAACAAAAGCAGCCTCCTGCAGTAAGCAGTTTACCTATTTGTGTTAAATTTCAGCACCTATACAAAAAGTAGATATATGGGATAATGTAAGTGGCAGTGGCAGTGGATGTACCTTCAAAATAGATGCGCCAGCTTGAAATGCTGATGAAGCAATTGTCAATGCTGGCCAAATTAACTTGACTCCGGAAAGAAGCTGACCCTCATTTGCCCCACTAAAAATCAAAGTTTTGAGATGATCTATCAATCATAGATTAACAATATGGCAGTAACATTTTACTGAAAAAAATAGCACAATAGAACTTCTCTAGCTAATTTTTTAACCAGAAATACATGTCATGGCAAAGATCCAGAGACAATAAATGAGACTTTTGAAATGGCATACCCTGCAACAGCGAGAATCACACCAGAGGTTACTAGTAAACAACCAATGATTTGCCTTAGCGAGTACCTCCTTCCCAAAAGCACGGCAGAGAAGATAAGCTGCCACACTAGGAATGACTGCAGCACACATTTAGGAAAAAATTAAGTTTACATCATTGCGGAATCATAACAGACTTCAACACTGATAATTGAATGGCATTGACGATAGTAGAACATCCTAAACTTAGGACGATTCTAGGGAAGCACTGCTGCCCAAGTTATAAGCAGATACCACAGCACAATGTAAAACAATTTAATGAAGGGAGAACAGGAAACAGAGAGGTAACATACACATTTGCACAGATAAAAAGAACAGAATGCAACTGAAAGTATGAAACTAAGGAGATACCTGGGACAGTATAGGAATAGCAGGTCCAGGAAGACAAGCTGCAAAATTAAACAGAAAAGGTAATGATCAATTAACCTACAACCACACCATTCTCCAATATTCTGCAAGAAATGAACCATTTGTCTTTCCACCTCTTCAGTGAAATAGGGAATGAAATTTAATCAGTAACAATTGATTGCAAACGTTACCTGCAGCGGACATGCCAGAAGCGACTCCGAGTGCCTCCAGCAAGCCGATTGCGAGGAACCGGCGTTTGGGGAGCGCCAGCATGTCCTTTGTCACCACCCCTGCGCGGTACCTCGCGTAGAGTATCGTGAAGTACACGCCAACGTACCTGCGCGCCCAAGAGAAATTAGCACGTGGAGTAAAGGTTTCTGCGCATTTCGTCGAACGCCTAGCTCGCGGCCGCCTGCGGGGCAGGACGGCAAGAGGAAGAAGGCAGCTTGAGACGGCTTGGCTTGCTTACCCGAAGGTGGTGAGCTGGGCGAGGAAGAAGGGGTACGCCTTGAGCGGCACGAGCGCGAGCTTGTAGAGCACGCGGTTGGCGACGGCCAGCGCCACCACGGCCGCCGACGCCACGGCCGTGGCCGCCGGCGAGGAGCCCATCGAACGTGGCGGGGTCACGCTGCCAAGCTAGGCTATTCGAGGGAAGTCTGCGCTGGGCTCGGGAGGAGGAAGGCCATGGAAATGGAATCGCCGGGCAGGGATGATGGCGTCGGCGGCGGGCGGCGCGTGGATTTCTTGCCGTGGGAGTGCGGGAATCGACGTTTCTGACCTTTCTTCCGCATGGTTTGTGCGCATTTACAGTTAGACCCTTATCTTTCTATTTTTGCTAGAAAAGGGGCCTGTCTGAGACGGTGTTCTTCACATATGGAGTGAGGGAACATATAAAAAGAACCTCAGATCATTGAGTAATTATAGAAACAGTGTTTGACCATGGACTTCCTTTTTGAGACTTCAACATGAGTTTGGGTGCGGTGTCACTGATTCTTACTGCTCTCTTCCGTTTTAAATTGTTGACGTTCGATCTTCGTATTATTCAAATATTAGCTTAAATATGTAAAATTATAAATTATATTTTAATATCCTTTAGTGATGAAACTAATTATAAGAAAATCAATGATAATTTTTTAAATATTTTAAATAAGACGAATAGTCAAACGTAACTCAAAAAAAGTCAAACGTCAACAATTTAAAACCGAAGGGAGTATTTCAGAACTCAGAAGGATAATATAAGCGAAAGAGGATTACAAGCGTGTTTACTAAGCATCGAGGGTGTCATCCCTGGGGTGACGGTGGAACATTCCTTCCTTCGGCAAAATGCTAAGCAGGTACTGCATTTTTTTTTTGGGAGGGGGGGATGGCAAGGCACAAAAGCTTTATTAAGGGCAGGATTACACTCTCTGCTGCTGATCACCTCCATCAAACAGTTTGAGAGTTGATCAGACCCTAGACACGCGATTATTTAGACAAGCTAATTTCGCAGATGTACGTGAAACAGAGTTTACTTCTCTCCTGACAAAAACAACTTAGAAATCAACAAACAACCTGCCTAGCTCTTGAATCTCGCGCCATAAGCCTGCGATAATTGATTGGCCCTCCGTGCCAGAGTTCAAGGATTTCACCATGGACAAGGCTGTCCATCTCCATATCAATGCTACAGCCATTCGCATGGGCGAGTATTATAGCCTCTCTCTTGCCGCCAGAGCTTCCGCGGTTAGAGCATCAGCAGCATTGTCATACCATGCTTTAGCAGCAACCGCCATGCGCCCATGCCATTTTCAGTGTCACTGGTACAGCAAACATCCCAAACAGAACTGAACCCAAGTCAAATTCAATTCAAATTCGAAATCCTTTGTTCAAATAAACGTCAAACCAATGCTTGTGAAGAAAGTTGAAAATTTCAATAACAACTTGCTCAACTGATAATTTCTGCAGCAATACCTTCTGAAATGCGATTGTGGAGAATTTTCCATGATTTTTGAATTTCTGGAAGTGCCTCTAAAAATTCAGAGAAGTTAATGCAAATCCTGCTGTTCCTAAAATTTTTATTCACATTCTTTGCTCACAACTACCTGGACCCAAAAGAGAAGTTGGAGCTGGATGTTTATCCTATGTTCCCAGAATTTCTCATAATTTTTGGATGTCTTGAAGTTCCCCTTTTAATTCGACAAATCTGACAGCAGGAAAAATCCAATTTCTTCAAATTTGGGTCAGATTTGATCTTTGTGAAGCAACTCCCAGTTTTTCAATGCAACTGTTCACTTTTCAAAAATCCTGAGCCAACTAGAGATCCATTAGTGATTTATCAAATTGTTTCAGGATTTTCGGACACTGTTTAGGTATTTTAATAAATGCCTAAACTTTCAAAAGTGTCCAACTTTGACTAGTTGCAATTTGAAATCTATTCAAACTCTGATGTGCATGTTACACAACCATGATCTATCACTCTGGCAAGTTCCGTATTTTTGGTGCACTTTTGCTATTTTTAATAGTGTGCACAAGTTTGGAAAAATCGGTTGACTGGAAAAATTCGGGAAAAGGAAAGATGCTATCGGGCCCGCGCCTTCTTCCTCCATTGGCCATCGCCGCGGTCGTCTGCCGCGTGGACGCCGACGACAAGCGTGCTCCGCGCTCCTCTCTCCCAGCCGCCGACGCCGCTCCCTTTTAAGCGGCCCCCGCTCCCCCCGTCAAACCCTAGCTAGCTCTCCCCATCCCGCCGCCACCACTGCCATAGGCGCCGCCCCCAAGTCGAGCTCGCCATTCGTCGCCGACGAGCATTCTCCGGCCGAGCCGCCCTATCCTTTGGCACTCAAGGGATCACTCCACCTCCCCATCGCGACCATGCTCCAAAACCCGCAGTCACTGTGGAGATCGAGACGCTCCTTTCCAAGTCCGGCCTTCCGAGCCCATTCCGCGCCGCCGTCGATTTCTCTCTCTCCCAGGTGAGTCCCGCTTCCGCATCAGGAGCTGCGCGTCGTGGTCGCTCACCTCTCTAAACCCTCCTTTCGCCCATTCTGCAGCTGCGCGAGGCGCCCTCGAGTTTTTCCTCACCGCCGGTCTTCTTCCCCGCGAGAAGCTCCCCGCCGGCGAGCTACTTTCGCCACTCCTCTTCGTCGACATCACCCCCGCGCCGGGCTCCAGGACGCCAAGGTGAAGCCACGGAGCCTCTCTTTTCCCTCTCTTTTCCTCTGTCTTGTGCGCGCGTCCTCGCCGAAGTTGCCTGAACCGCCGTGCTCGCTGCCGGCCACATTCTGGTGGTCTCCGTCGACTCCAAGACCTTCAAATGGGTGGGAAAGGCAGTGTGCTTCGCCCTGGTATTTTTATCGGGATTCTTCATCGCCGTTTTGCCATGTTCCGGCGAGACGGCTGAAAGGATCAAGGGCACCGAGAAGGGGGGGAGGGGGGTGAATCGGTGGCTCAATAATTCTCCCAAACGTACTTAAGGCGTGAAGCTAGCAAGACTGTAAGGATCGTGTGACCGAGAGGGGGGGGTGAATCGGTGCACTCTAGAATCTATTTCCCAACACTTACACCAAGCAACTCCTAGCGAGTAGTTCTAGTAACAAGGTAAAGCACACTAAGGAGTATCCTTAACCTATATAGCTAGTGCATATAGATAACACGATCACACCACACGAGCAACCTAGCACAAGATAGATAGATAGCGGAAGACTTAAGCTAGGCAAGGCAAGGTAACAAGATAACTAGAGACAAGGCAACCAAGACACTAGGCACACTAAGTAGAGTCCTTAGAGCTATTAGATAGGCTATAACAAGTAAGCACACGAGCAAGGCAATCAAGCAAACCTAGTGAAGCTAGTAGGTACCAAGGTAAATACACAAGCAAGATAAGAGCACAACTCAAGTACTACAACCAATCATATGAAGTGCGATAAGTAAATGCGAGTAGTAAAGGAGAAGGGATAGAGAATGCTCATGATGTTTTCCCGTGGTCTCGGAAGGATGGCGCCTTCCCCTACTCCACGTTGGGTCACTCCCGCCGGAGTCTCGACCCGTCCCTCCGCTCGATGGCGATCCCTCCTAGAGCACACTTCACCCTCCGAGTGAAGTCGCGGGCACGTCCCGCCGGGCTCGATCCCGGGTACTCTTCCGGAGGTAAGGCTCCGCACTTGATGCGTGCCAAAGGGCGCTCCACTAGTGATGCTTCTTTCGCACGGGAAGCTCCAAGACCGTGTACGAACTTGTGTCGACTTCCACAATCTCCTTGGACAGCTCAACACCGACGCCTAACCGGTCTAGGCCTTGCCATAGACCAAGAGTAACAGCCCTAGATGACTCTCTCAAGCCCACACTAGCCTAGAGATCAAAGGATGCAACTTGCTACTCTCTCAAGCACTAGGATCACTCCAAATCCCTCTCAAGTGCTTCACACTTCTTCCTCTTGGCTTCTTGGCAACACCTCCCCTCTTTCCTGGGTCCAAGAGCAACTCAAAGGGGCGAGCAACAGCTATATATAGGCCACCAACCTCAAACTAGCCGTTGCCCAAAAGTGTCCAGAAACCAAGTCACCGTAAGTATCACCGTATGATACGGTGACTGTGACCACCGTATCATACGGTGACCTCCACGTCACCTGCCAGAGCATCTCCATCTCTGGACTTCCAACTTCAGGTATCACCGTATCATACGGTGACCCCCACCGTATCATACGGTGGCTTCGTCTTCTTCAGCTTCCAGCAACTGCCAACTCTCTGGAAACCATACGGTGACCACCGCATCATACGGTGACCACATCACCGTATCATACGGTGACTCCAACTTCTCTGCCAGGTCAACACCTCATCTGGACTTCTTCTTCTTGCAGTCACCGTATCATACGGTGACTGGCACCGTATCATACGGTTGGCTCCTTCTCTTTTCTGCCAGAAACTTCTCCTTCTCTGGTCTTCATCTGCTGCAGTCACCGTATCATACGGTGACTGGCACCGTATCCTACGGTGGCTTCTCTTCTGCTGGAACTCGACCACTTCTTTGATCCTTGCTTCCAACATCTTCAAACTTGGTTCCTTCAAGCCTCTTCTGCCACCCTAGCCCCTGAGAGACTCACCATGCATCCAATGATCTCTATAACTAGTGTGTACTAAGAGAACCACCTCGAACCCTCTTGATAGTCCGGTTTTTCCTATGGACTCAAGCTAACATCTAACCAAGCAACATCCGCTTGGATCTAGCATGTCCTTAGCCTTGATCCATATCTTCTCCGCGACTCCATCAAGTCCGTTCTTGTGTCGATGAAGGCAACCAATCATCCTTTTCATTTAAGTTCATGGTGTGTTGGCGTTTACCACCAACGGACGGAGCTTTCTTCATATGTGACCTATAAGATCTCACAAAGAGTGTTAGTCACATTCATGGTTCTCATCCTATCACCAAAACATTCATACCTTGGGGTTTCCCTAGCTCCAATGGTCATGAAGCTTACAAAGACAAGATATGGTGACAACAAGAAGCTAGCGATGCGCGCACACAATCTAGTCTAGCAACAAGCAACACCCTAACAAGCAATTCTACCAAGTAAGTAAAGAGACAACCTATCATGCAATTCTACTAGCACATAAGTAAATGCGGAAGCGTAAATGCTAGTAAGTAAAGGAGATAGAGATAGGAATGCTCATGATTTTTCCCGTGGTCTCGGAAGGATGGCGCCTTCCCCTACTCCACGTTGGGTCACTCCCGCCGGAGTCTCGACCCCGTCCCTCCGCTTGAAGGCGATCCCTCCTAGAGCACACTTCACCCTCCGAGTGAAGTCGCGGGCACGTCCCGCCGGGCTCGATCCCGGGTACTCGTCCGGAGGTAAGGCTCCGCACTTGATGCGTGCCAAAGGGCGCTCCACTAGTGATGCTTCTTTTGCACGGGAAGCTCCAAGACCGTGTACAAACTTGTGTTAGCTTCCACAATCTCCTTGGACAGCTCAACACCAACGCCTAACCGGTCTAGGCCTTGCCATAGACCAAGAGTAACAAACCGAAGTGACTCTCTCAAGCTCACACTAGCCTAGAGATCAAGTGGATGCAATTGCTACTCTCCTCAAGCACTAGGATCACTCCAAATCCTTCACAAGTGCTTCTCTCCCTTGCTCTTGGCTTCCTGTGAGTTTCCTGCGCTCCAACAATGGCCCAGAGACCTCTCAAGGGGCGGGCAACCAACTATTTATAGGCTACCAACCTAAAACTAGCCGTTGCCCAAAAGTGCCCTGGCAAGCTAGAGACCGTACAAAGGACCGTACTGTCCGGTCTCCTTTAGACCGTACTGTCCGGTCTCTATTTCCAGGCGCATCTCTATTTCCTTCTTCTCTGTCTGATCTTCTCCAATGAAGACCGTACCGTCCGGTCCCTAGGACCGTACCATCCGGTCAACTGTCCGGTCTTCATTTTCTTCTCTTCCAGAAACTTCAGCTTCTCTGTCTGGAAATCCTCTGATGACCGTACCATACGGTCCCCTTGACCGTACTGTCCGGTCAATTATCCGGTCTTCATTTTCTCAGCATCCCGAGACTTCACTTCTCTGTCTGGATCTTCAATGAAGACCGTACCATACGGTCCCTAGGACCGTACTGTCCGATCTCTTCGGCATAAGCTGAAAACTTGATCCACTCTTGATCCTTGCTTCCAACTTCTCCATTCTTGGTTCCTCTTCTTCTCTTCAGCCACCCTAGCCCTCAAGAGACTCACAATGCATCCATTTGATCTCTAACCTAGTGTGCTCTAAGAGAACCAATTCGATCCTTCTTGATAGTCCGGTTTTTCCTATGGACTCAAGCTAGCATCTACACCAAGCCAACACTTGCTTGGATCTATCATGTCCTTAGCCTTGATCCATCTTCAACCTTGACTCCATCAAGTTCTCGATCCGAATTGTCGAGGCAACCAATCACCAAGTCGTCAATAAGATAGAGTTGTGAGACGACGCTTCCATTGACATGACCATTTGAATATCCTACATGGAAATGTTAGTCACATCAATATGGTCACCCAATCACCAAAACATTCATACCTTTGGGGTTTCCGAACTCCAATGGTCATGAAGCTTACAATCTCCCCCTTTTTGGTGATTGGTGACAACACATATCAAAAGATAAAGAATGGAATGCGTAAGAGTGATCGAGAAGATTGGATATGAATGAAGAACAAGTAAAACGGAGAACAAGGTAGTCATAGCTCAAAAGGTATCACCTGCAAAATAGAGTTAGAGCACATGAGTGATATATAAGGAAATGAAACAAGAGTTATGACCACAACGCTTGTGATGATAAGTTTATAAGATAATCCTGCAAAAGCAAGTGAGTGCACATATCATCACAAAAAGAGGAAACCTGACAAGATAGATATAAATAAGCGCATCCAGGATAGCATACACAAACTCATAGCAATATACAGGATATATAGATAACGAGCAAGTGTATGAAAAGAAACCAAGTGCATTCTTGATGAGCTAAACACAAGCAAAAGAAATCCAAGCTCAACAAGAACCACGAAGTACCAAAAGAATATACAAATGAAGTCGCAAAAGATCTCCCCCTGGACAAACTATCTCTCAAACTCCCCCTGAACACAGGATCACTCCACTACTCCCCCTAGACCTATACAAGATCACTCTATTCCTCTCCCCCTTTGGCACCAATGACCAAAAAGAGAAAGAGGAAAGAGAAAAACTGCTGTCCTACGCGTCGGAAGCTGGAGGAGGTGCAGTGGCAGCAGGTGCTGAAGAACTGGCAGAAGTCTGAACACTATCCTGCTGCTGCTGAGAGGGAGGCACTGGAGGTGTCCAAGTCCAAGTCCGCGGCATCCCCAAAGACTCCTGAGGCTGAAAGAGTGGTGTGAACGGCACAAGCTGCCTGTAAGCTATCCCAGGAGAGTCTGTCTGGAGTAGGGTCTGCTCAAGCTGTGTCGCATACTCGACTGCCTCTGTGTCTGAAGCTGAGTGGACTGAAGGAGTAGGCGAGCAACTGGGGGTCCAAGTGAAACTGCCAGTAGGTGAGGGTGCCTTGGCCGGTGGATCCTGGCCTGTAGTGAGAGCCTCATGCACCTCCTCACGTGTATAGCCAAAATCAGTGAGATCCACTGTCCCGGTCATCTCCTCAGACGCTGCAACTGTCGTAGTGACCACTGCCTCTATAGAAGTTGAAAGTGGAGCTGTAGCTGAGGCTGTCTGGGCTGAGACTGAAGCTGTCTCTATCTCACTGAAGTCAAGTGAACGTGCAGCTAAAGGAGACGAGAACTGAGCAGCTGAAGTAACAAGTCCCTGCCCACGAACTGGAGTGGTACTCTTCAGAAAGCAGACGGTGTCATGAACTGACCAGGTGACAGAAAAGGAAACGAAGAAGGTCCTGCGTGAGAGGGACCAGCCTGAGAAGGTCCTGCCACCCCTGTCAAACCAGCGAACGTAGACGTCGACGGCCCCACCGTAGGTGCACCAGCAGGTGAGATGGGAGCCGTGAGTAAGGTGCTGTAGAAGTGTCCCTGGCTGAATGACTGTCCCGCCTGTGCCTGAGCAAACTGCTGCTGTAACTGCTGAAACTGAACTGTATCTGGTGGCAGCACACCTGAGAAAGTGATAGGAGGGAACGACGGGAGACCTGGCAGTGCCTGTCCAAAGAGACGAGGAGTCTGACCGATCGCCTCAAAACCTGTGAACAACGAAGATAAGCCAGAAGCCATCTCCCTCTGAGTAAGTACCACGCTGTCCAGCATCTGTCGATCCCTCTCCCTATCCTCTCTCTAACCCTGGATCTCTCTGCGGAGGGCTGCTAGCTCTGCATGTAGAAGAGAATCTGTCTGAGCTGGAGCTGTAGCTGAACCTGTGTAAGCTTCATGACCATTGGAGCTAGGGAAACCCCAAGGTATGAATGTTTTGGTGATAGGATGAGAACCATGAATGTGACTAACACTCTTGTGAGATCTTATAGGTCACATAGAAAGAAAGCTCCGTCCGTTGGTGGTGAAAGCCAACACACCATGAACTTAATGAAAAGGATGATTGGTTGCCTTCATCGTCACAAGAACGGACTTGATGGAGTCGCGGAGAAGATATGGATCAAGGCTAAGGACATGCTAGATCCAAGCGAGTGTTGCTTGGTTAGATGTTAGCTTGAGTCCATAGGAAAAACCGGATTATCAAGAGGGTTCAAGGTGGTTCTCTTAGTGCACACTAGTTATAGAGATCATTGGATGCATGGTGAGTCTCTCAGGGGCTAGGGTGGCAGAAGAGGAGTGAAGAACCAAGAAGATCAAGTGTTGAAGAAGAAGATCAAGAAGAAGATCGAAGCTGCGAAGTCAGAAGAGACCGGACAGTACGGTCATGGAGACCGTACAATACGGTCTACAGAGGAAATCCAGACAGAAGAGCTGAAGTTTCTGGAAGTGGAGAAATGGAGACCGGACAGTACGGTCCAAGGGACCGGACGGTACGGTCTCTATTGAGTTTTCCAGACAGAGAAGCTGAAGTTTCTGGAAGTTGAAGAATGAAGACCGGACAGTTGATCGGACGGTACGGTCAGGGACCGGACGTACGGTCTTACAGGTGAAGAGCAACAGAGAAGGAGAAGTTTCTGTTGGCTGAAGAAGAAGTGGAGACCGAACAGTACGGTCCTAGAGACCTTACAATACGGTCTACTCTGAGATGAGGAGCAGCACTCCCTGGACGCCAGTCTGGTGAAGACCGGACAGTACGGTCTAATGGAGACCGGACAGTACGGTCTATTGTACGGTCATCACGCAGACTGGGTACTTTTGGACAACGGCTAGTTTGAGGTTGGTGGCCTATATATAGCCGGTTGTTTACCTCTTTGAGGTGCTCTTGGACCCAGGAAAGAGGGGAGGTGCTGCCAAGAAGCCAAGAGGGAGAAGTGTGAAGCACTTGAGAAGGATTTGGAGTGATCCTAGTGCTTGAGAGAGTAACAAGTTGCATCCTTTGATCTCTAGGCTAGTGTGTGCTTGAGAGAGTCATCTAGGGCTGTTACTCTTGGTCTATGGCAAGGCCTAGACCGGTTAGGCGTCGGTGTTGAGCTGTCCAAGGAGATTGTGGAAGCTAACACAAGTTTGTACACGGTCTTGGAGCTTCCCGTGCGAAAGAAGCATCACTAGTGGAGCGCCCTTTGGCACGCATCAAGTGCGGAGCCTTACCTCCGGAAGAGTACCCGGGATCGAGCCCGGCGGGACGTGCCCGCGACTTCACTCGGAGGGTGAAGTGTGCTCTAGGAGGGATCGCCATCGAGCGGAGGGACGGGGTCGAGACTCCGGCGGGAGTGACCCAACGTGGAGTAGGGGAAGGCGCCATCCTTCCGAGACCACGGGAAACCATCATGAGCATTCTCTATCCCTTCTCCTTTACTACTCGCATTTACTTATTGCACTATATATGATTGCTTGTAGTACTTGAGTTGTGCTCTTATCTTGCTTGTGTGTTTACCTTGGTACCTACTAGCTTCATTAGTATTGCTTGTTTGCCTTGCTCGTGTGCTTACTTGTTATAGCCTACCTAGTTGCTCTAAGGACTCTACTTAGTGTGCCTAGTATCTAGGTTGCCTTGTTCTCTAGTTATCTTGTTGCCTTGCCTTGCCTAGCTTAAGTCTTCCGCTTTACATATCTTGTGCTAGGTTGCTAGTGTGGTGTGCTTGTGTTATCTATATCCACTAGCTATATAGGTCAAGGATACTCCTTAGTGTGCTTTACCTTGTTACTAGAACTACTTGCTAGGAGTTGTTTTGGTGTTAGTGTTTAGAAATAGATTCTAGAGTGGACCGATTCCCCCCCCCCCCCTCCCCCCCTCTCGGTCACACGATCCTCACAGCCTGAAGGTCCTGCTCTAGAGTCTGGAGTCACGTCCTCAGGAATGGACTCCATCTGGCTACCAGTCTGTATATGCTGCTCTGTCTCGGTAGCCGTGTCACTGTTGGCGTTTCTTACGTACAGAGGTTAAATTCAACTTCCGCAAGCGCACGGAACACCATTGTAGCATTTCACTTGGGAGTATTACAAGGTTATCGTATTTATATTTTGCTCAGGGAAGCATGGCTAAGAATATCGTTAATTAATAAAGAAATATCTATTATTTATAACTTGCAAACTAAACCAAAGCATGGGTAAAGATGAGTGATGATAGGGCGGCAAACACACATAAGGATTCCATATGAAGATAAAGAGATAGTACTATTCAACTGGGAGGACAACGAGAAGAAGGGTATCCGCCTAGGGGTTACAATTATTTACTTAAGCTTTCATTATAGATATTCAAGTGCATCGGGGCACGGCCGCCGCCAAGACACGCAACTCGGAAACTAAGTTCAACGTATCCAGGCAACGGACCGCGTCTAGGCCCTACCTGTCCAACCCGGACGTGGTGGATTACAGAGACCGGTGTAGCTGTCACATACACTCGCGGCTACCATCCTCCGTGGGGTTGGGTGCACACTCACGCCTAGGAATAATTCCTTGAACCATACAAGCAACTATCCTAGATAACTTACTCCAACGTAAAAGAGCAAGCCAACCATGCATAACAAATCTATGTGGATTGTGTATGCATTTGCGGTGCAAACAACCCATGCAGATAGACCTACCATACACAGACGTGGAACCAACACAAGAATTTCTCTATAATTATCACTTAAATAAATAAATATAAACTAAAAGAAAAACTAAAATAAATAAATGAGAAAATTAATTATATTAACTAATATCCAAAAGAAAAGATACAAGAGAGCTTTACCCAATATCCGAAGAAAACTCCGGAACTCCGAGGGAAGCTCTCACTTCTACTCTAACTCCCATGACCAACTAGCCTACTCTAAACTACACAAGTGGAATGATCTTCCATGAGAAAGAGTGTGACCCTACATTGGATCTTCTCTTCTCAAGTGTGAGGGTGCAGGTTGGAGTGAGGGGAGGGGCCCTCTATTTATAGTGGAGTTGCCTTGGGAGTGTAGAGAAGGTCTTGGAGTATTTTGTGGAATATTCCTTTCTTGCCGACGTCCCCTGGCTTGGCCGGCGCGTCAAGTGGCTTGTCACCGACTCTGGAACCGACTGGAGGAAGATTGAGGCGGTTGGAGACTAAGTTGGGCCGGCCGGCCAGGTGTTTGGGCCGGCCGGCCAGCTTTTTTTCTGATTTTCCTCCAATCTTGCGCGAGGCATAACTCCTGCTCCCGAACTCCGAATTGGGTGATCCAAAAGCCCATTTTGACTATCTTGACGAGGGCTTTGACATGGAGGGATCAAATTTGTGATTTGAATAATTATTTCTTGATGTCTAAGTCATTCCTTATTTCTTGCGTCGAATGTAGTCGAGATGTCCGAACAGGACCTTGTTTATCTTGTGCTTTTTGTATATTTGCTTTTTATCCATGAGTATAAGCACAATTGCACCAATATTCCTTTGTACCTTGCAAAACAAGATCACATCCAAAACTTGTGGAACTTTATTAGTTTAATGCATAAAACATTGGTGCATACCTTTTATTCGCCGATAAGTTGACGGTCATTTTATGATTTAATGGCCGTCAACACCTCCCCAAGCTTAAACTTTGCTCGTCCCGAGCAAACTCAAAACTTAAGTATCGGCGGATCAGTAGTTACAAAGAAAGCGCCCCATGGGTAATAAGGATGCAACAACGTACTCCCTAAATGGTGGTAAGTATACAAGAGCACGGAATATTCACGAGTGTTGCACATGTGTGGGGCGTGTATGCTTCACCTTGTCATATAGCATTGAAGATTAGAACAGCACTTTTGGACGAGTCAAACAATTTTTAACAGGTGTATGTCCAGAGTTTTTATGTGCTGCAAGACAAGGTAAAAAAATTCTCCTTTGTTTGGTTCACACTTCCCCTCTCCCTCTTATGAGGCTATTCCTACAAAGCTTCACTCATTCCTACCTTCTACTAGATAAGGCTTTTATATGGAGCTTGGTAAGGAATGCACAAATGTCATGCATATGTTATAAAGCTAAAGAGTAAATCTTAAGAGACATAGCAACTCCTTGTATTCCGGTCATAGGGAAAATTGTGATGGAGGGGGAGAAGATAAACTCACACTTATGGAAGGGGGTTTTGAAAACTTTGGTCCTTTTATTCTGCTCAAGATGTTTATGATAAGAACCATGTAGCCTTTTATTTTGGGATGCAACCATGGATCCTTTTTTTTTTTTTGATATACTCCATGGTGCATGAGGCTATAACTTTTGCATGCTCCGTAAAAACATTTTGAAATGTTCTTGAGCCCCCTTTTTTTTTCTTTTTGTGAATGGACCAAAAGTTTTGCAAAAGTAGGAAGATGCTTGGTCGATTTTCCAAACATTTCCCTCTTTTTTTTTGTGGAAAGAAAAACAAGAACACACGCGAAGGAGTTTATGACCGGAAAAAGGAGTGCTTACTCTCAAAAGCATTTAAACCTTAACTAAACTCAACGCATGAGCAAATGGCTATGAGTGTGGCTTTTTCGAATATTTTTCATGATATGGCTCTGGTAGGTAAATAAATCCTCACAAGGGAAGTGTTCCAAAACGAAAGGGTTTTTAGGTACTTGCAGCAATTAAAATGAAAACATCTCTGGACTTTCACCATACTAAGAATTACAACAAGTCCTAATCATGCCATATCATAATCCACAATGCTTAGACTTGGTGTGATGTATGCAACCCACGAAAATGTAGCAACACTAATGATGTGACTATGCTCGAGTATAAATAACACACATGTCAGGAGTAGAGGTTGCATCAATGCGACACAAGGGGAGCTATCATGTAACTAATCATCATTTCCTTTAAGTGCAGCATTCACCAATATTCTAGCATTTTATTCGAAACAGGGAGTATTTTATTGATCGATAGGGATACTTACCTGGGGGTTCCTCCCCAAACTTGAGTCTTCGCAAGACTTAAGCTTGAATAGGTCGCTTCCATTCTTCTTGTGTCTGCAAAAAGAATGAGGGTGATACAGGTGGCTAGCCCCTATTGGGCTTTGCCGAGAACCTAATTTTTTTTTATATTTTTAATTTTTTATTATTTTTTTTGAAAGGGAAAGGGCACAAATCAAGAAGGGTATAATATCGTATAGAAGTACTTACCTGGCGGTCCTTCCCCAAGCTTAGCTCTTGCAACCATGTGCAAAGCTAAGCGATTAAATCTTCATTTGAAGGTACTAGGTCCGCCTGGTTGGTTTCTCCTTCTTGATTTATGTGCCTTCCGTGTTGCCTGATGTACTTGGTTTGCTCTCAAAAGGATCCCTGCAATGGTTAGTACAAATCCATTCGTCTACAATCGACACATCTCTATAGTTCCATTGATCAACCTAGACACCACGTCTAATTCGATCAATTATGTGAGGAGAGCAGAGGAACTATACTCTCCTACTGTCGCGAAGGTATCATAGAGGCATGTGTTTTTCTGTTGGCCAGACGGACACCGGGCATAGTCTAAAAAGACCATAGACACAGAAGTGCCGTACCCAAGCAACAGAAAAAGAAGCAGGCGATTGATTTATGACTAACATCTCAACCAATACCCATGTACAAAAGAAATTTCAAGAGCAAGGGGTATGGTCAAAAAGATGCAGCATATTTTTTATCAAAGAGCAACTCAATGTACTTTGCATTGATGAGGCAAAGAATCATTCAGGCAGCATTTTTATTTTTTTTATTTTATTTTTTTTCGAAAGGAGGGGATATATGACAAGGAAAAACAAGGAATAATTGCATATGCGTACCTGGCGGTACCTCCCCAAGCTTAGCCTTTGCAATCGTATGCAAGGCTAAGCTATAGATTTCTTCATTGAACATCTTGGTTCCGCCACATATGGTTCCTTCTTCCTGTCATATAAATCCAACCTTTCTTGCAAAATCCCTGGCCTATGATTGGGCACTCGGGTTTTTCCCTTTTTTTTTTATAAATATTTTTTTCAAAGCCCGAGGCCTATGATTGGGCACTCGGTTTTTTTATTTTATTTTTTTAATTATTATTTTACTTTTTTTTGAAAGCCCAAGGCCTATGATTGGGCACTCGGGTTTTTTTTTTTTAAATACAGCGGGTGGGATGGAGGGGAATTAAATATGCAGATGGATTGGAAAGAAAACAATGCAGATGCGATGGTGATATGCTCAAACAAAATGCAGGTGGATGCTTAGCCTAGCAGCAAATTAATCATAAAAGATAATCGATGTCAATTAAAGATATCTTAAACCATTGCTTCCCCGGCAACGGCGCCAGAAATGCTTGTTGGCGTTTCTTACGCACAGAGATTAAATTCAACTTCCGCAAGCGCACGGAACACCATTGTAGCATTTCACCCGGAGTATTCCAAGGTTATCGTATTTATATTTTCCTCAGGGAAGCATGGCTAAGAATATCATTAATTAATAAAGAAATATCTATTATTTATAACTTGCAAACTAAACCAAAGCATGGGTAAAGATGAGTGATGATAGGGCGGCAAACACACATAAGGATTCCATATGAAGATAAAGAGATAGTACTATTCAACTAGGAGGACAACGAGAAGAAGGGTATCCGCCTAGGGGTTACAACTATTTACTTAAGCTTTCATTACAGATATTCAAGTGCATCGGGGCACGGCCGCCGCCAAGACACGCAACTCGGAAACTAAGTTCAACGTATCCAGGCAACGGACCGTGTCTAGGCCCTACCTGTCCAACCCGGACGTGGTGGATTACAGAGACCGGTGTAGCTGTCACATACACTCGCGGCTACCATCCTCCGTGGGGTTGGGTGCACACTCACGCCTAGGAATAATTCCTTGAACCATACAAGCAACTATCCTAGATAACTTACTCCAACGTAAAAGAGCAAGCCAACCATGCATAACAAATCTATGTGGATTGTGTAAGCATTTGCGGTGCAAACAACCCATGCAGATAGACCTACCATACACAGACGTGGAACCAACACAAGAATTTCTCTATAATTATCACTTAAATAAATAAATGTAAACTAAAAGAAAAACTAAAATAAATAAATAGGAAAAATAATTATATTAAATAATATCCAAAAGAAAAGATACAAGAGAGCTTTACCCAATATCCGAAGAAAACTCCGGAACTCCGAGGGAAGCTCTCACTTCTACTCTAACTCCCATGACCAACTAGCCTACTCTAAACTACACAAGTGGAATGATCTTCCATGAGAAAGAGCGTTACCCTACATTGGATCTTCTCTTCTCAAGTGTGATGGTGCAGGTTGGAGTGAGGGGAGGGGCCCTCTATTTATAGTGGAGTTGCCTTGGGAGAGTGGAGAAGGTCTTGGAGCATTTCGTGGAATATTCCCTTCTTGCCGACGTCTCCTGGCTTGGCCGGCGCGTCAAATGGCTTGTCACCGACTCTGGAACCGACTGGAGGAAGATTGAGGCGGTTGGAGACTAAGTTGGGCCGGCCGGCCAGGCGTTTGGGCCGGCCGGCCAGCTTTTTTCTGATTTTCCTCTAATCTTGCGCAAGGCATTACTCCTGCTCCCGAACTCCGAATTGGGTGATCCAAAAGCCCATTTTGACTATCTTGACGAGGGCTTTGACATGGAGGGATCAAAATTTGTGATTTGAATAATTATTTCTTGATGTCCAAGTCATTCCTTATTTCTTGCGTCGAATGTCGTCGAGATGTCCGAACAGGACCTTGTTTATCTTGTTCTTTTTGTATATTTGCTTTTTATCCATGAGTATAAGAACAATTGCACCAATATTCCTATGTACCTTGCAAAACAAGATCACATCCAAAACTTGTGGAACTTTATTAGTTTAATGCATAAAACATTGGTGCATACCTTTTATTCGCCGATAAGTTGACGGTCATTTTATGATTTAATGGCCGTCAACAGTCACCTAGCCTCTGTGAAGAACTCCCCTGTGAAGCTGACTCCCGGGCAGCAACCCGTCTGTCGGAGGCAGGTAGGGGTGTGTACGCTGTAGTCACCTTGGGCAGCTCATCATAGTCCTCCTGAGACAACAACTGTAGCCTCCTCAGAATATAGCAGATCAGCGGTCCGAAGGGTAAGTGTCTAGCAGCAATACTCTCAGCAATGACGTCCTCCATCTGACACAGTATCAAGTCAACCAAGTCAAAGCCTCTGTGCCTCAGCATCATCATGACAACCCACAGTGCAAGGATAGGGAACTGATCCCTGTAACCACTCCTAGGCACAATGGTCCTGCACAGGATACTCCTGAGAACTCTGCCCTCGTGTGTCAGTCTGGTGTGAGCTCGGCTGTAGTTCTCCGGGTGAGGTGGAGGGAAGGCAATGCTCATGTCATCATCAGTCGGTAAGTGTCCTCCAAGAGGTCTGCGAGGAGGCTCCATCCCTGGGTGAGCAATCGGAAACACTCTTGTCTCGTGCTGGATGGTCTCAAGGGCCTCTACGAGGTTCTCCCTCGTCACTCTGTGGGGCTGACCTCTGAGCATAAACCATATAGCAGAACGATCTGGGGCTATCCAAAGAGAAGCATAGAAGTCCATCACAATATCATAGTCCCATCTCATCGGTGTAGTGATGATCTCCTGAAGGCCCGGGATATAAGACAAGTGCTGTGTGAAATCCGTCCCGGCACCTCTGGTGGCAGCCTGTATGCTACAGTGCTGGTGAGTGACAAAGAGCTTATCAGCTCCACCAGTCCGCAGTCTGCTCCTCAGTCCTGCTGCTATCCTCTGCTGACGAAGAGTCCAGAAGCGACCTCCTGCCTGTGGGTCTCTCCTACCAGGTACCTGTTGGCGGTCGTTAAACCATGTTTTGACCGCCACCCTACCGGTAAATAAATACATAACACCAAGATTTTGTGCATAGTAGATAGGAATAATGCTACTCCATAGGTTTTGGTGAATATTTGGATGCAGGAGTGAATAATGGAGAAAAGTGGGCCCAGCCAGGGAAAATCCCTGGCTGGCCGGCCCCACCCTAGGCCGGCCGGCCCCACCTGGTGGCCACAGGCCCCAGGCTTCCTCCAGTGGGCTGGAAAATAATCTTCAACACACAATTCAAGCCCAGCTCGGTAGAATTCCACCAACATTCTAGAAGGTGGGCTATTTGGGCCTTTACTTGGCCTCAATCCAATTCTGCCGACCCCACGAAGTAGCCGACCTTCGGACCGCCATCAGGAGATGATCTGGAGCGTTCAGGCAAAAGACGGTGGCGAACCGACCGAAGGGACGGCCGGCCGGCCACCCCCCTAGGCCGGCCGGCCGACTTTGTCGGCGCCGCCTCTCCAAAGTCGGCCAGGGTGCTTCCACCGCCTTCACAAGCTATAAAAGGGACCCCTCGGCCTCCGAATCAAAGCGCACCATCACACTTCATCCAAGTGTTCATTAGTTTAGTTGAGTAGTAGCTTTGGGAGTTAGAGTAGAGTAGAGTAGAGTAGAGTGAGAGCTCTCTCGGGCTTCCGGAGTCTTCTCGGAGTTCGGTATAGTTCTTGTATCGTTACTCTCTTGAGATATTATTTTATTTATTGTATAATTAGTTTTGTCTTTATTTATTTATTTTAGTAGTTCTTTTCTATTTAGTTTATTTATTCGTTAAGTAAGTGCTCGTAGAAGTCTTGTTGTGGGATTCGTGATTGTTGGAATAGCGAGTACGAGAGAGTGCCGTCGTCGGAGATGACGTCGTGTGAAATCTGTGCTTGTTCATTCTTAGATAGGACTGCTCCGTTGATCAAGAGTAGCTCCTCTAGGCGGGTTGTAAGCGTGGCGCTTAGATCTTGGCCTATGCACGTTTGGCACCCAACCCCACGGAGGATGGTAGCCGCGAGTGTATGTGACAGCAGCACCGGTCTCTGTAATCCACCACGTCCGGGTTGGACTCAGCAGGGTCTTAATTATAGCGGATGGATCCCCAGGGTGAACTAGCAACATCGGTTACCCTGGCACTTCCGTGCCCCGAAACGACATGACTTGTATGTGTATGAGCTTAGCTAGAGTAAATAACCTTTGTAGAATCGACTGCTAGAAAAGTAAATAATAGATAAACATACAGGTAGCCTTAACTCTATCTCGTTGCTCTCTCAAATGTATACTACGATTTATTTTATTACCTTGGATTTGAGGATGTGTGTGCCACCCATATATATCATGCCTATCTTATCCCCGTCTCAAGTATAGTTGATACATTATTTCTTTCTCCAAATTATCCAATGCATAGCTATTATTCAGCTTTCTTTTGCTCTACTTCCCTGCGGAAATATAAATACGATAACCCTGGAATACTCCAAGGTGAAATGCTACAATGGTGATCCGTGCGCTTGCGGAATTAATGAATTTAATTTTATCGCATAAGAACCGCCAACAAGCATTTCTGGCGCCGTTGCCGGGAAGTAGCAGCTAGGAACTGAATAAATGCATTGAAGTTTGTGAGAAGAATAATTATCACTTACTTTTGCGGGCTTACCCTTGTCCTGGTTTTTCTTCTTGTGAACATTTGAAACAGGACTGTGCATGACTGGTTTCGACCTACCAGAAAACTTCCACTCAGATCCAGAGCAGTTCTTGAGGAAAGTTCGAGCAAAACTCACCAAACAGATCCGCAAGAACGCTCTGGCTCTCGAATCGTCTCCTCCACCGGTTGTCAGGGCCTCCTCAACGAACAGTACCATGGCCGACCCCGTTGTTGAGAAGACGATCAATGACTTCTCCGCGCCAACTACGGAGAACATCCGCGTGGGACCCAACCCGCGCGTCACCAACAAGGACTACGAGCTCAAGCCAGCCTTGATCAACATGATCTTGGTCAGTCCTTTCTGTGGGAAGCCGTCGGAGGATGCAAATGCTCACCTCCAAAGATTCCTGATGACGTGCAACACTTTCGTCATAAAGGATGCACCTCAGGACGCTATCCGACTACAGCTTTTCCCATTCTCTCTGTTGGGGAAGGCTCTCCAGTGGTTCTACGCGAACCAAGAGTCCCTCGACACGTGGACGGCATGCTCCAATGCCTTCCTCGCCAAGTTCTTCCCGCCGGGCAAGACGACTGCCCTGCGGAACAAGATATCGGGCTTCCAACAGCTCGCAGATGAGTCGACCGCGGAAGCCTGGGACAGGATGCAGGAGTACGTTCTCTCATGCCCACACCATGGCATGGAAGAATGGCTCCTCATACAGAGTTTCTACCACGGTTTGAGGCCGTCCGCTCGAGAGCACCTCGACGCCGCAGCAGGCGGCTCCTTCTTCTCCCTTAGCGTGAAGAACGCTAAGAAGTTGATTGAAAAGGTGGCGGCCAACCAGACTCATGGTGAACGCCAAGCGGCGTGCACCAAGACCCGTGGAGTGCACCAAGTGGAGACGATGGACATGCTCGCCATCAAGCTCGATCAGCTACTCCGCAAGGTGGAGTCTCCGCAGGACCTGCAAGTTGCGGATTCCCGCATGACATGTGAGGAATGCGGCAGCGTTGGGCATATGGGCAGCAATTGCCCAAATGTGAGAGAGGAATGCAATTTCCTCAACAATGGCAATGGGTACCGCTCCCAGAACAACTACGGCTGGAACTCAAGGCCTGACCTCTCCTTCAACAAGAATCAGGGAGGTAACAACGGTAATCTTTCCCGTTATGAGCCCTCTATCAAGGATCTAGTTCTCGGCCAGGTCAAGATTAATGACAGCATTAGTAAGAAATTTCTTACTACGGACAAGGCTTTAGAGAGCATAGATGCCAAGCTAGAGTCGTTCAGCACTGCTCTGCAGAATCAGCTAAGCCATAATAAGATGCTAGAAACGCAAATAGCGCAAATAGCTTCAGCTGTGCAAGCTCCTCATACGAAGGAGAGTGTTAGTGCTATCACCACCAGGGGAGGAAGAGGTACTGTGGACCCACCATACCCCAAGGGTGCAGAGAGAAAGACACCAAATGCAGCCCCCAAGGAGAAGGCCGGTAAAAGAATTCCAGAAAAGAAGGTCCCTGAAGAGGAAGACGCCGAGAAGGAGAGCTCCGAGGAGGAACCAACGACAGATCCTCCCGTTGAGCAAGCTCCACCTAAGGCAACACCTCATGAGTATTTTGACACTACAGGCTTGCCTTACCCCGACCGCAGGAAGAAGCTCACTGTGGACGAGCGCTTTGATAAATCCGACATATATATGTGCATATTCCGCTGCTTGATGCCATGCAGGTACCTACTTACACTAGGTATTTTCGGGACATCCTCAACAACAAGCGCCCCATTCCAGCAATGGAGGTAGTGAAGCTTACAGAAGAGTGCAGCGCAGCCATTCTGAACACTCTTCCGGAAAAGAAGAAGGATCCAGGATGCCCTACTATCCCGTGTTCGATTGGCAGCCAGCATTTCTCTCAAGCGCTTTGTGACTTGGGTGCAAGCGTGAGCGTTATGCCCAAGGCGGTATATGACAGGTTAAATTGTCCATTATCACCTACGGCTATGTGCTTGCAGCTCGCAGATCAGTCCGTTCGTCATCCTGCTGGTATTGCCGAAGACGTCCCCGTACAGATCAGAAACTTCTTCGTCCCCGTCGACTTTGTTGTGCTTGACATGGAAGTAGATGTCAAGACCCCTCTCATCCTTGGGAGGCCGTTCTTGAGCACCACAAACGCCAACATCGACGTGGGGGCAGGGGAGATCCACTTGGACTTCAACGGCAGGGAAGAAACGTTCAGCTTCAAGCCTAAGGTTGAGCAATGCAAGCAAGTACGGGTCATATATGGAAAGGACCCAAGGAGAGTGGAGAAGATTGAGATTACTCCACCCATGCCACAGCCAGACAAGCTCATTGCATATATGAGAGACTATCTGGAAAGAGAGAATGCAAGAAGGCTAGCAAAATATTGGAGGACTCCAAGGAGGATGCCTCAGCCGCCTAACACATCTCAAGCCCCTCTTACTCCTCCGCAAGAAGGAGTAGGCGAGTCACAATCGCCCAAGAAGAGGAGAGCGAGGCGCTCAAGAAAGAAGAAGGCAGCCACGGCATCGACCGATGAGAGCACAACAAAGGCGCCTATTGAAGAAAAGGTCGCCGCCACAAACACAAAGAAGACAACCAAGGTGTGGCGGAAGAAAGAAGGAACCTCTACCTCGCAAGATTCTCCAGCGAGCGAGGTCCAAACAAGTTGAAAAGACATGGAGAACGTCCAGCTCAAGGACGTAAAAATGAGAGCCCTCCGATTGGGGAGGCCATCCCAATCGTTATCCTAGCTAGGCCTAGCACTTGTTTTTCTTTTCATAAATCATAAAAACAAAATAAAAATTTGAAAAATTTAAAACAACAAAAATAATAGGATTCCCGGTGATGCCCATTAGGGGCTAGCCACTTGTATCATCCTCACCCTTTTTGCAGATCAAGAAGGAGGAGGAAGAGCCTGAATCAAGCTTAAGTCTTACAAAGACTCAAGCTTGGGGAGGGCACCCCCAGGTAAGAAGGAGTTCAATACAAGCTCGAGTCTTGCAAAGACTCAAGCTTGGGGAGGACCCCCAGGTAAGTATTCCTAACTTTCTTAATAAATAAATGAACTCCCTGTTTCGAATAAATGCTAGAATCTTGGTGTTATGCTACGCTTAAGGGAAATGATGATCGAGTTACAAATTAGCTTCCCATGTGTCGCATAGATGCAACCTCTACTCCTGACATATGTGTTATTTTTACTTGAGCATGATCACATCATGAGTCTTGCTTATTTCCGTGGGTTGCATTTGTTACACCAAGTCTGAGCATTGTGGATTGTGATATGGCATGATTAGGACTTGTTACAATTTCTTAGTATGGTTTCATCCAGAAAAGTTTTTCTTGAATTGCTGCAAGCACCTAAACCCTTCTGTTTTGGCACACTTCTCTTAGTGTGAGGATTTATTTACCTACCAGAGCCATATCATAATATTCGAAACAGCCCCACTCATAGCCATTTGTTTATGCATTGAGTTTTGTTAAGGTTTGATGTACTCTTGAAACTAAGCACTCCTAATTTTGGTCATAATTCCTTCGCGTGTGTTTTCGAAAATTTCTCTCCACCAAATAAAAAGGGGAATGTTTGGATAAATCAACCAAACATTTGTCAGAATTTGCAAAACTTTTTTGTCCATCCAAAATGCTCAAGAATATTTCAAAATGTTTCATTGAACCATTCAAAATTTTTTTGGCCCCTTGCACCATGGAGTAGTCAAAAAAAAAAAAAAAAAAACCTCCATGGTTGCATGACAAAAGTCAATGGCTATATGGTTCTTTTCATGAACATCTTGAGCAAAATAAAGGACCAATGTTTTTCAAAATTCCCTTCCATAAGTGTGAGTTCATTCTCTCCCCCTCCATCACATCATTTCCTATGACCAAAATAAATGGAGTTGCTATGTTGATTGAGACTCATTCTTTAGCTTTACAATATATGCATGACAATTGTGCATCCCTTACCAAGCTCCACATACAAAGCCTCATTTGGTAGAAGGTAGGATGAGTGAAGCTTGTAGGAATAGAACTCACATTGGTAGGTAAGAGAAGTACCTACCAAAACAAAGGAGAATTTTTGCACCTTACCTTGCAGCACATAAAAACTCTGGATGCATACCTGCTAGAATTATGTACTTGTCCGAAAATGCCGTTCTAGTCTTCAATGCTGCATGACAAGGTGTGACATATAAGCCCCACGATTTTTGCAACACTCATGAATATTTTGTGCTCTCGTAAACTTACCACTGTTTAGGGAGTATGTTGTTGCATCTTTATTACCCATGGGGCGCTTCTTTGTAACTCCTGATCCGCCGGTACCCTGAGTTGAGTTTGCTCGGGACGAGCAAAGTTTAAGCTTGGGGAGGTTGTTGGCGGTCGTTAAACCATGTTTTGACCGCCACCCTACCGGTAAATAAATACATAACACCAAAATTTTGTGCATAGTAGATAGGAATAATGCTACTCCATAGGTTTTGGTGAATATTTGGATGCAGGAGTGAATAATGGAGAAAAGTGGGCCCAGCCAGGGAAAATCCCTGGCCGGCCGGCCCCACCCTAGGCCGGCCGGCCCCACCTGGTGGCCACAGGCCCCAGGCTTCCTCCAGTGGGCTGGAAAATAATCTTCAACACACAATTCAAGCCCAGCTCGGCAGAATTCCACCAACATTCTAGAAGGTGGGCTATTTGGGCCTTTACTTGGCCCTCAATCCAATTCTGCCGACCCCACGAAGTAGCCGACCTTCGGACCGCCATCAGGAGATGATCTGGAGCGTTCAGGCAAAAGACGGTGGCGAACCGACCGAAGGGACGGCCGGCCGGCCACCCCCCTAGGCCGGCCGGCCGACTTTGTCGGCGCCGCCTCTCCAAAGTCGGCCAGGGTGCTTCCACCGCCTTCACAAGCTATAAAAGGGACCCCTCGGCCTCCGAATCAAAGCGCACCATCACACTTCATCCAAGTGTTCATTAGTTTAGTTGAGTAGTAGCTTTGGGAGTTAGAGTAGAGTAGAGTAGAGTAGAGTGAGAGCTCTCTCGGGCTTCCGGAGTCTTCTCGGAGTTCGGTATAGTTCTTGTATCGTTACTCTCTTGAGATATTATTTTATTTATTGTATAATTAGTTTTGTCTTTATTTATTTATTTTAGTAGTTCTTTTCTATTTAGTTTATTTATTCGTTAAGTAAGTGCTCGTAGAAGTCTTGTTGTGGGATTCGTGATTGTTGGAATAGCGAGTACGAGAGAGTGCCGTCGTCGGAGATGACGTCGTGTGAAATCTGTGCTTGTTCATTCTTAGATAGGACTGCTCCGTTGATCAAGAGTAGCTCCTCTAGGCGGGTTGTAAGCGTGGCGCTTAGATCTTGGCCTATGCACGTTTGGCACCCAACCCCACGGAGGATGGTAGCCGCGAGTGTATGTGACAGCAGCACCGGTCTCTGTAATCCACCACGTCCGGGTTGGACTCAGCAGGGTCTTAATTATAGCGGATGGATCCCCAGGGTGAACTAGCAACATCGGTTACCCTGGCACTTCCGTGCCCCGAAACGACATGACTTGTATGTGTATGAGCTTAGCTAGAGTAAATAACCTTTGTAGAATCGACTGCTAGAAAAGTAAATAATAGATAAACATACAGGTAGCCTTAACTCTATCTCGTTGCTCTCCCAAATGTATACTACGATTTATTTTATTACCTTGGATTTGAGGATGTGTGCGCCACCCATATATATCATGCCTATCTTATCCCCGTCTCAAGTATAGTTGATACATTATTTCTTTCTCCAAATTATCCAATGCATAGCTATTATTCAGCTTTCTTTTGCTCTACTTCCCTGCGGAAATATAAATACGATAACCCTGGAATACTCCAAGGTGAAATGCTACAATGGTGATCCGTGCGCTTGCGGAATTAATGAATTTAATTTTATCGCATAAGAACCGCCAACAGTACCCAAGACTCCTCTGAGACTCTCCTGAACTTCTTGAGGACGGGGTCTGGCAGCCTGAGAGCGTTCTCAGCAAGAACATCCCTGAGAGTGGCACTCCTGTCAAGAGCACGAAACTTCACTGCAATCCTCTGCCTGTCAGCCTCGGTGACCTCAGGTGATTCGTCACCGGAGCTGGAAGAGCTCTCCTCATGCGCGGTCATCGATGTACCAACCTCACGGATGGACGGAGTCCGCTGCACTGTAGCTCTAGCCTTGGAAGACCTCCTCAGAGTCTCCCCCTGTCCTCCTGCAAGTGTGTCCCTGATCCGGAACCCTGTGTCTCTGCCAGCTGGAAGGTCCACTGAAGCAGCCCTGAGTGCCTGGTCCCACTCACGATCTCCGGTCCTCTGCTTCTTCTTGGGTGGTGGATCTGGAGCCTTGGCCTTTCCCTTATCTCTGTCACCTCTGCCCCTGCCTCTGCCTCTGCCTCCTGCCATCTCTGCTAGCTGGACTGCAAACAAGATAGGGCGAGTGAGCTTGGCTCACCAACCCGTCCACTGACGGCTGACTGCCAAAGATAGGATCAAGGGCTTGGCCCTCAATCCGTCCACTGTCTCTGCTCTGCTGTCAACTACCCACTATCCGCTGACCACTGCCACTGCACGGTAGGAATAGACAGGGTATATGAGTATAGAATAACCTACTATAATCTATAAGCAAGAAACGTAGGTAAGCGCGTAAATCTAGATGAAGTCCTAGCGCAGAGGTGAAGGACACAATGCCGGCAAAATATGCAATGGGGAACTACGGCATTGTCGATTATGAGTGGCGATCGACTAGTGTACATAGATCATAAGCAATAGACACAATGTACCACTAATCGAGGAATGTACTAAGTGTCGAGCTAGTGTATGGTATGGAATCGGAAATCGACACAAAGTGACCAACAACCAAAATGTCGTAGGTATAAGAGATGAAATACGACCTCTACGACATATGGTAACCTAAATTGCGAAACAAATTGAGGCAGTTCATATCAGTTTGCAATAAAGGATTGATTTTTGGATGATTTTCTAGGGATTTCAATCGACGAAGGAGGAAAGGCTCAAACCCTAGATGGAATGGAATCGAGACCAGCTACTGTGCTATTTAGGATATGCAGGAGCTCACCAGATCAATCAAGCGACGATCGTCGGAGTGGAGGTAGCAGTCCGATGGGTGCCGTGAGGAAGAAGCTCGTCACGCGCGCGATGTAGATGAGCAGTAGCTCGAGGTCGGGCGCGTGAGTGGTGGAGCTCGAGGTGCTCGTCGACGAGGTCGACGTCTCCTGCTCCGGCACGGCGACGCGCGGCGAGGTGGAGCGGCACGGTGATGCGGCGGCGCGGCGCAGTGCTAGGGTTAGGCGAGTGGTGCGAGGGCGCGGTGGAGAAGGCACGTGGTGCGGTGGAGCAGGCGGCGGCGCGGGCTGTGGTGGAGCTCCACGGTGAGAAGCACGTCGGCGTATGGCGGCGCGCGCGCGGGAAGGAGAAAGCGGGAGCGCGAACGGCGAAACGGCGGCGGTGATTTGAGGATGAAGATGCACAGTAACTCATCGAAATCCCGTTAGGATACGTTAATTTTGAATTAACGGCCACGATTAACTCGATCAGGAATCAACGAATCAGATTGGAATCATTCTCCCGATGAACTTGACCAGACCGTATGGTACGGTGCTAGGGATCGTATTGTACGGTCTCCTTCTCAACCCTGACAGTTAGTCTATAGAGACAGTATTGTACGGTCTTCAGGACCGTATTGTCCGGTCTCCATTCTGCCTCAGGTTTTGAAGGATCTCGTGCAAAAGCACACCGTATTGTACGGTCCCTTTGACCGTATTGTACGGTCTAGTCCAGAAAAGCTGATTTTCAAGGAATTTCCTTCTAAGTCCAAGTTTCTCACACAAAAACCAAATAAACACCAAACATGGACTAGAAGGGGAACTCTCAAACACTCCTTTGAAAATATACCAATATAGGTTGCGCATAGGCTTATAGTAATTTTTCAATCGGCAAATAAGAAGCATCCAATAAGAATCAAAAGCGATAAAACCAAAGGAGGGGTATGTATGAGCCCTTTGCCTATGATCCGTGCAAGTAGATTTAACCTTGAGGATCATTTAGCAAGACTCAATGGGCATGAAGCGCAAATCTTTTCTTTCGTCACACTTCTATGAGATGTGAGTTCATATTGCTGTTGACGGTCGCTATGCCCTATTAATTTAATTCAAGTTAAACCGCAAGCGCACGGTGTACCATTGCAGCATTTCACCTCGGAGTATTCCGGGGTATCGAATTTCCTCAGGGAGCAACTCGGATAAAGTATATCGTTACTTGATAAAGACTTAGCTACAAGAATACTACTAATCCAATGACGGGGGTAAACTCAATGATAGAATAAGATAGGAGTGATTCACACTATCAAAGAGGTATCAAGTCGCCAAGTCGTAGGTAAGTAAATCTATTTGGTATAACGAGCGAGTACAACAACGATTCCTAAGTGTTGGTAAAAAAAAGGTTCAAGTCCTAAGTTAGTTCTAAAGCTATGTCGATCTCACGAGGTGCTGTCACCACCACGATCTGATTCTACACTTGAGGCAAAGTCTTAGTCCTGTCGGGATTTACGGTACACCTACTGGGCTAACCGAACGTGGCCGACTTCAAGGGACGGACAAGGCTGTCACCACTTGCCGCCTACGGCCCCCGTGGGCTTCGCCGTATTCCGCAGCTAGCGCTAACCTAGGCACCACGCCTATGCTAACAACTAGTACCTCACCTAGCACGTGCTTAAGCAAAGCGAGATAGTCGAACGACTCTCGTGTTAATTGACAAAGAGAAGTTCCCACCGAGGAACGCTCAGCACAAGACGAAATTACCCGCTAAAGATAACTTAAGGACTTTGTTCTAAATCTAGCAAGGCATAAACTAGAACTTGCAAGATATAAACAAGGACCAACTTATATTGATTTTCACTAAGTACTTGATACAACGGAAATCGGAAAGAAAGATACAATGGACTCTTGCTTACTAATTCCGAAGACAACTTCCGGAATCGGGGCGAGTGCCCGACTCGACTCCAACTCCAAATAGACTACTACCTAGACTCTAAATGGCGAACAAGACAAGAACTGGACTTCTCTTTGTGGATCTTCGTGTGTGCTGCCTCCAGGTGCCTTGCACCCCTTTTATAGAGTGGAAGAGGCGGTTGAGGGGGGTCGGCCGACCATGGGGGGTCGCCCGACCTGTCAGAGTAGGTCAGCCGACCCAGGACGTCGCCCGACCCTTGATCAGGGTCGGTTGTCCCCTCTACGGCTTGGATCCCTTCCCAGAAGCGGTTGGATGGCGGTTGGATATGTCGGTTTGGTCGAAAAGTCCTCCGAAGCGTTGGATTGAGGCGGTGGAACTTGGATGGCTTGATGGGGAGCTGAGTTGGACGTCGCCCGACGTGGATTGGGTCGGGCGACGTGGTTGACATGTCGGTCGACGTGTAGGGGGTCGGGCGACCCTGCGGGAGGGTTGACCCCCACGTCACCCGGTGCTTCCCGCTTCCAATTGCTTCACTTCTTCGGTTCATATGGCCATGGTGACTTGGTGGAGTATGTTGGGTAAATTCCACGGCCATAGAACCTCATTTGGTACCGGGTGACCTATGGGTGATCACGTCACCTGGTTCTTCGATGGTCTTCTGCCTCGAACCTCTTCTTCATATGGTCGTGTTGTCATTGTGTAGCACATTTCCATAGCCACTTGACCATTTGGACTTGATTTGGATCGGGTGACGTACGGATGTGTACGTCGCCCGAGCTTCGACCGAACGAATTTGGCTTCATAACTTGTGTCCAATCTTCATGATATTGGGGTTTCACCATTTCTTTATTAAAAATCACGCGAAATTGCCTTGAACCCTGCAAAACAATGGCGGATACACAACTCGTGAATTTGATTAGTAAATAAACAAACTATGCCTATGGCCTTGCATTCTTACCCTTTTATTCCCGGATTTAGTGCAGAATATTGGCGTTTAAGCGACGCCAACAATTGCGAATGAAGCACTTCCTCATAGTGTGACCACTCCTTTGTGATTTCCTATATGCAATGCATGAGACAAGCATATCATACAAATGCAAGGGGAATTTAAACATGCCGTGTGATATGCAAGCAAAGTTAAGACAACGCATAAAGGAAACCTACTCAAGGTCAAGTTTGAGCCTCTCTCAAGCTTACTCACTATGAGCCAAACCTTGCCTTGAGTCCCTCGGTCCACCAACTCAAGCATCCCCCATGCTCATAGCTATCTTGAGAAAGTTAGACCTTGAACTAATTTTTTTGTTCTTTTCTTTTAGTTATTTACATATGCATGGATGCAAACATACTAGTTCACAAAGGAGCACCTAGCTACCATGCAAGCAATGCAAGAAAAGAAACTACTATGATACAAGTTACCTCCTTGAAGAGTAGATTTGTCGATGGAGCACTCAAAGCTTGTAGTGGACGTTTATGGATCATCATCATGGCCTCTCAAGGTCAGCTATGCATTTGGGCACCCAAATCTTCCTCATCATCCTCCTCTTGTCGGGTGATCCAAGAGCCTTTGCCTTCACCTTGCCCCGCTTGTCCCTAAAGAGTTTGTAGTGTGTATTCTCATGGAACAAGTTAGCGTTAGGCAAAACTTTGGAACTTCTCACCTTGGGACAATTCTTGCTAGTGTGCCCGTCACGGCAACACTTCTCACAATAGTAGTCGTCCGCCATGAGGGGGACTACCCAAGATGGAATGTCATCGTCCTTGCCGATGAGGTTGATGGCGGCGGGGTAGGAGCCGAGTCCCTTGTGCCCGGGGTTGTTCACAAGGTTGCGACCAAGTATCTCCTTATGAATGGTCCTTCCCCTTGTGAGCCTTTCGAAGCCGTCCATCACCGAAGCTCTCTCCTCCTTGAGTTGATGATATTCCTTCAAAATGTTCTCATCAAGAGAGATGCTCTCAAGAGAGGGAGTTAGTCCATCACAAGTAATATATGAAGAATCGGAAATAGATGAACTAGAGGAAGAAGTGTTACTCTTTTCAAGGATGGATTGATGTTCCTCCTCAAGAACCTTGAACTTGTCGTTGAGCCTCTTGTGATCAACCTTGAGCTTGTCATAGCTCTCATCCAAGGTTATGAGAGAGGTGGAAAGGTGCTTGAGCTCATCCTCTAGTAACTTGGACTTCTCCTTGAGCTTCATGTGGTCTTCCTCAAGCTTGTCATAGTCCTCATCAAGAGCCTTGTGAGAGATGGATAAGTCCCTAAGTTCACCCTCAAGTTGACGGACTCGGAAAGCGGCTACTTCATGTTCCTTCTCCAACCGAGCAATGGTCTTGTCCTTTCTCTTGAGCATCTTGTCGGTTAGGAGAATGCTATCCAAGAGTTCCTCATAAGTGGGCTTATCCTCTTCACCACACTCTTCCTCGGACTCGCTCTTCTCATCCTCATCACTACTATCATCATCTTTGGCCATCAAGCAAGTAGGTGATGGAGGTAGAGTCTCGGACATGTTTGTGAGAGCAATGCCGGCCATCTTCTTGCCCTTGGAGGATGAGTCATCACTTTCTTCTTCATCACTATCATCGTCCGTGACCCACTCTCCAACATAGAGACCCTTGCGAGATGATCTTCTCTTTTCTTTGCCACTAGAGCTTTCCTTCTTGACAAACCTCTTCCTTGCCTTGTACTTGCTTCTAGGGTCTTCTTCTTCATCATCGCTTGACTCTTGAGTCTTCTTCTTGCTCTTCTTGATTGGCTTCGGGCATTCCTTGGCAAAGTGACCCTTCTCCCCACAATTGTAGCACTCAGCATCTTTCTTGTTGATGAACCTTCTCTTGAAGAAGTTGCTTTGGAGTGCTAGGTCATTTGGATGGAGTTGCAACAAGTCCCAACACATCTTCTTCAAGCTCTTCATCACTTGAATCTTGAGTCATCACCATCTTCCCTTCTTCTTGCTTGACCCCTCGGATGCAAAAGCAAGATTCTTGGAGGGCTTCTCATCAAGCTTCTTGTCGAGGTTGTAGCTCTCGAAGGCGGTGATCTTTCCAAGTAACTTGTGGGTGGTGAGGTCTCGCATGTCGGTGTTGAAGAGATATGTGATGAGTGCTCCATATTTCTCCCTTGGGAGAATCCTCATGATCTTCCGCACAAGATCACCATCATCAATCTTGTCCTTCACACCGAGAGAGTTGATATCCTCTACAAGCACATTCAAGCGAGAGTAAGTGTCATTGATTAGCTCATTTGAAGACATGGTAAAGGCATCATATTGTCCTTAAGGACATAGTATCTTTCCACTTTCACATCCGAGGAACCCTCATGAACTTGTTGGATTTGAGTCCACACTTCATGAGCGGTACCCGCGGACTTGACTCGGGCAAAGACCTCTTTAGTGATAGCTTCAAACAAGGCATTTTTAGCTTTAGCATTTGCCTTTGCGAGATTCACATCAAGAGTACCAATGGGAGTCCTTAGAGAGACACCGGAACTTGTCACCTCCCATGCGATAGGAGCCTCGAGGTAAGCTTGCATGCGAGCTTTCCAATAGGCATAGTCGGTCCCATCGAACGGGGGCGGTCCACTTCCTCCCGGCATCCTTACTCAAGGCGGTTAAGCCCTATTTGAGCAACGAGGCTCTGATACCACTTGAAAGCATCAAGGGCACCGAGAGGGGGGGGGGGGTGAATCGGTGGCTCCTCCCAAACGTACTTAAGGTGTGAAGCTAGCGACTAGATATGGTGACAACAAGAAGCTAGCGATGCGCGCATACAATCTAGTCTAGCAACAAGCAACACCCTAACAAGCAATTCTACCAAGTAAGTAAAGAGACAACCTATCATGCAATTCTACTAGCACATAAGTAAATGCGGAAGCGTAATGCTAGTAAGTAAAGGAGATAGAGATAGGAATGCTCATGATTTTTCCCGTGGTCTCGAAGGATGGCGTCTTCCCCTACTCCACGTTGGGTCACTCCCGCCGGAGTCTCGACCCCGTCCCTCCGCTTGAAGGCGATCCCTCCTATAGCACACTTCACACTTCCCCTCCGAGTGAAGTCGCGGGCACGTCCCGCCGGGCTCGATCCCGGGTACTCTTCCGGAGATAAGGCTCCGCACTTGATGCGTGCCAAAGGGCGCTCCACTAGTGATGCTTCTTTCGCACGGGAAGCTCCAAGACCGTGTACAAACTTGTGTTAGCTTCCACAATCTCCTTGGACAGCTCAACACCAATGCCTAACCGGTCTAGGCCTTGCCATAGACCAAGAGTAACAAACCGAAGTGACTCTCTCAAGCTCACACTAGCCTAGAGATCAAGTGGATGCAATTGCTACTCTCTCAAGCACTAGGATCACTCCAAATCCTTCACAAGTGCTTCTCTCCCTTGCTCTTGGCTTCCTCTGAGTTTCCTGCACTCCAACAATGGCCAAGAGACCCCTCAAGGGGCGGGCAACCAACTATTTATAGGCTACCAACCCAAAACTAGCCGTTGCCCAAAAGTGCCCTGGCAAACTAGAGACCGTACAAAGGACCGTACTGTCCGGTCTCCTTTAGACCGTACTGTCCGGTCTCTATTTCCAGGCGCATCTCTATTTCCTTCTTCTCTGTCTGATCTTCTCCAACGAAGACCGTACGTCCGTCCGGTCCCTAGGACCGTACCATCCTGTCAACTGTCCGGTCTTCATTTTCTTCTCTTCCAGAAACTTCAGCTTCTCTGTCTGGATCTTCAATGAAGACCGTACCATACGGTCCCTAGGACCGTACTGTCCGATCTCTTCGGCATAAGCTGAAAACTTGATCCACTCTTGATCCTTGCTTCCAACTTCCACTTCTCCATTCTTGGTTCCTCTTCTTCTCTTCAGCCACCCTAGCCCTCAAGAGACTCACAATGCATCCATTTGATCTCTAACCTAGTGTGCTCTAAGAGAACCAATTCGATCCCCTCTTGATAGTCCGGTTTTTCCTATGGACTCAAGCTAGCATCTACACCAAGCCAACACTTGCTTGGATCTATCATGTCCTTAGCCTTGATCCATCTTCAAACTTGACTCCATCAAGTTCTCGATCCGAATGAGGCAACCAATCACCAAGTCGTCAATAAGATAGAGTTGTGAGACGACGCTTCCATTGACATGACCATTTGAATATCCTACATGGAAATGTTAGTCACATCAATATGGTCACCCAATCACCAAAACATTCATACCTTTGGGGTTTCCGAACTCCAATGGTCATGAAGCTTACACCGGCGCTGCTCCGACGAGCTCCCGTCGCCATGGCTGGAGTTCGATCCAGCCAGGATCGATCTGTGGCCGGATTCTGATCCGGTGCGGCCCAGGTCGTGTGGCCCCTTGTGTTGCTCCGATCTGATTGGACCGCCCATTTATCAATCTTCTCATGCTTTGTTAATCCTCAGAAATTACCAGAAGCTTGTAAAATCGATATAAAACTAAATACACATCATAAAAATACAAATCCAATTTTGTTGGACTCCTTGTCACCAGATCTGTCCAGCAAAAATGTCAAATCACTCAATGAACCTCCTCTGTTTTCTGTAAAAATTCAAGTGTGCAAATACTGTTTAATTCTTAATAAATCTTTTGACGCTCCTTAAATCACAAACTCCTGCACGCTTGTAAAGCACCTGATTACACACTTACGGACCATTTTTCCACTATCAGACCCTGCTTAATTATTTTCTTATGATTTAAATCGTGTTTCTGTCTTATTAAATCATTATAAATAATTTGTATCACAATAAATCGCCAAACTTCACAGAATTCACTTTCAGTGGCACTCTTCAACAGAATGCCACTGGACACAAATTAATTTTCAAAATTAATTAATTTAATTAATCAACTTAAGTTAACTTATGTAATTAACTTAATCAAGAGTCAATGAAGGAAATACTTCATAAGAGAATATTAATTAAATTTTACACTTACAGTGTAAATAACTGTCCTATAAAATAATTCAATCGTATTGCATCATATCATTGCATCTGTGACAGAGGAGACTCCGGAGCCCCTGGACTTCCAGCTGCCGGAGCAGGCGCAGGAGGAGCAGCAGACTGACACCACCGCTGACTTTGCTAGTGCCATACCTGAGCTAGGCAAGCCCCGATGCATTCTGTCCCATATTTTCGGTTTTCTTTTATCACTATGTATGGAGTCTAGTATGATTGTGCACTAGGTTTATAGGAGTTGATTGAAACCATAGAATTGCATCAGGATTACCCTTCCTGATTTCCTTGATGTCCCTGTTAGTAGTATGTTAGCCTTTTGTCGATCGTTAGCACTGCTATGCTTAGATGCTAGTGATCGGTAGAAGTCGAGTGGTAGGTCCCACTCGTGAGATAGGATCATGACACCCTGGATTGTACTAGAAGAATTATAGGATTGTTGGAGGCCGGACGGAGATTTGTTTGTATAGGATGGTTTGAGAAGGCTGAGCCTTCACGATGGTAGCCCCGTCGTATCGGTTAGGACCGTTCGTTGTTGGCCCTGTTGAGCAAGTTTGAACGTACTGATTCACATGCTGGTGTTTATAGGCCCAGTAAGCCGACGTAGCTTGTATCGCCCTGGATGTCTGGTGGTAGCCTACTCTTTCTATCATGGTATAGTTGGAAGAGAAAGGATCACTTCCCGAACGGGGCGTACGTCTGGAACGGGGACCGTGTCGGGAAGACCCTTTCTCGGAAGGAGTTGGATCCGGCCAGCTTATGTGGTTACAAGTGAAAGGTTGTCATATGTGGCCTGTTCGTGGGCGTATATGGCGTGTGGTCAGGTTTCTCCTGCAGGATGTACATCGATGCCGCCGCTCTCGGAAATGAGCACCCACTTGTTCACTGAGTCACATCGTAGTGTGTTTATGGATGATGATGATGATATATGTATATCTTACTACTTTATTTACTTACAGTATTACTTGCTTGTTTTACTTGCCTGTTCTAGTTGTTAGCTGCAAAACATGATACTTGGTTAAATACTAAACTTGAGCTAAAACTTGAAAGTAAGGACCAAGTAATTAGTGCTGTTTTTGCAACTTGAGTCAGCCTACCCCTTGTGGCCTTTGCATACTAGGAGTCGGCTGTAGTTGGCCATGTTGACGGGTAAGTCTTGCTGAGTATTAGTTGCTCAGGGTTTGGCTCTCTATGTTTTTGTACAGGTGTGTCTTTGCTTCCGCTGTCGATTTTGGTGGAGTTTGCTGGCAGTGATCTTCCTCAGGTCCACATCGCAGGGCTTCGATGTGTGGCTTGTATCGTCGAGCTTAGTAGAGGTTGTAATTGTAGACTTCCGCTGTGCTACTCTCGTGTTTTAAATCATTTAGACTTATTGTAATAACTTAAAGATGTAAATTTGTGCTATTTATGTGATGTACTATCTGTGTCCGTTCACCGGCACTTCCGACTCGATCCTGTGAAAAGCGGTGACGCTACAATGATGACCCACACTGGTACTTGATTTTGTTAGGTATCCGTGATCTGTCCATATGTAACCCATACCGCGAGCTCTGATATATATGTCAAAAACCATATTGTCTTAATTACTTTATATAAGGTTTGTAGTCGTGATAGAATTTAACATATTCTACATTTTCATCTGACTTGTTCGTTATATTTAACTATTAGTGATCAAGTGATTTTAAGGATACATTGTGTTATTTCACATGATGGTCTAACATTTTTGAAATTTGTTATCTAATTATGTGGCCAAGTTATCAGGATACATGGCGTTATTTTACATGAGCTTCAAACTATTTTATCTCATAAATATATTTTGCTTGATGATACCTTTATGTATTAAATTTGGGTGTGCTTCAAGTAGAATTAGTACATGTAGTTGCTTCCAAATGCACCGGTTGTATATATAATAACCCATGCTATAGACTAATTTTATACAGGCAGAAGGAAAACAAAAGGAAGACTACGAAAGAGAGAAACAACCGGTGGGAGCCGCAGCTTCAGTCACATACAGACTAACTGATCTCTCCCATGGCAAAGTGCAACGATGCTAGGTCCCTGTGAGAGAGCGCATATCGTAGCCCGTCTTCCAGTACCTTTGTGAGCTACCCATCTTCCTCTGTCTTGCGCTGAGTCTCCTACAGCTTAGGGCCTCATAAAGGTTGTTTTTGCCCCCGGGCAATGAACTGAACTCGAATGATGCAAATCCCTTGTGGGTTCTCCTCGGTTAAGTACTGGTCGAAATAAGATAAGTTGTCCTAATGTCATGTAGTATATAATTTTCTTAAAATAGGAGGGTCAACTTTCGTGACCTTTCTCGCGGTCAGGCTCCGGTTGAGCTCTCTTATAATTGAAAACCGTGGGGGCGGTCTTTCCCCACTGGCCAAGTTTTTTATAATTTCCTAAAAAGGTCATATACTAAAACTGGTGGGAGTAACAACTTAATGTAATTCAGTCAGTCTGACAACCCTGAACCCCCTGTTCATTCATAAAATAATAACTTCCTTGTCCCATGGAGATATTCTTGCAACCTCTTTGAGGACCAATAATTTATTTTGCAAACTTTTATCAGATACTCTACGTATCAGCATATACACAATTTGGAAGATTACATGAAAGTTACTCTAACTGGTGCTGATACAACCATGGGAACAAAATAATGAAATAATACAACAACACCGTGATGCTTAAGGAGAACAGCCAAGGGGAAAAGCTGAATGTTGCTCCTCTCCAAATATTGCACCTCTTCAAAACAGGTTTGTTTGCGTTCTTGTCAAGCTGGGCTTTTATGTCTTCAATAAATTCCTCCTCGTAAGTCCGGTTGTACAGCTTGAATGATCTTAGTCTTGGGAGAGATGCTAACCCAGAAATGAACCCGGCACTGATATCTTCTCTGGAACCATAAAAGCGCAACACCTCTAGCTTGGGCATTGCTCCGCCGAATTCCATAGACCGGACATTATGATCAACCCATAACAGCTGCAGCACCATCAGGCTCGGCCAAGACTCCCGGTTGAAATTGAGACGCACATCTACCCTGTACTGAAAGGTACCCCAAGACAGACATAGGATAGACAGCTTGGGTAGCTTGCCAAGAACACGTATGGCGGCACCAGGTCGAACCAGGTAGGTTTCCTCTAGCTTCAGCTTCACAAGGTTGTGGAGGTCTCCAATCCATTGCGGAAGTTCCACCAGCTTGCCCACTAGCTTGAGGCTCTCGAGGCTCTTCGGTGGTGAGCACCCGTTGTCCAAGCCACATAGATCTTCATTCCCCATTGACGATGACTTCAGTGACAATGATTCGAGCCGACTGAGATGGACAAGCACAGAACAGAGCTCTTGACAATTTTTTTGGTTGACGCCGGTCACTTCCAACTTCCGCAACTGACTCAGCTCTCTGATGTCTTGTAAGATGCTGGCCTTCCCGGTGCAATGTTCACAGCACCCAGGGTGTGTAGGGCTTTCAGCTTCCTAAGCCCTCTTGGCAACAGGATGCCACTTGACTCCACTTGCTTTCCTAGAAACGGTAACAAGACGCAGCACCAAGCCGTGCACACATCACGCCTACTCATGTCGCCCTCAATTTCCATTTCGTCACCCATAACCTTAGGTTTCCAACAACCCACACAAAGTGTCGGCACAACTTCTGTGAGGACTTCCAATGGTTCATAAAAACTGCCTGCTGAGTCCCCGCCACGAAGGAACTGTAGCTTCCTGAGCTTGACAATGGTCTTTGGCAGCTTGATTATGCGTGTGTCTGAAACATCTAGTGTTTGCAGTTGCTTCAGGTTACCCATGAATCTGGCAAGTGAAAAATACCGGCACATCCCCTAAAGAAAGGTATTTCAGGTGAAAAAGCTTCCCTATGTGCTCAAGGTGGTGATTGACTAGACCTTCCGTGCCTTCCAAGTCGAGTACACGCAACATTCTCATCTTGTGAGAACGTAAAAGGCCTCCATTCCCAAACACCGTTAATGACCGGATGCGTGACAGGTCCACTGAACCCTCAAATTCACATCTGTTACCATCCCAATTGCTGCTTACTACAAGGTGACGAACTTTGCATTGGACACCATTCAACCTGCAACCTTCCTCCATTCTAAAGACCAGATTTTCCTCCATCGACTTTGAGATGCTGATTTCACGCATCAGGTCATGGACTTGGCAAGAGTCAATTCCTTCCTACTAGCAATTGATTCTTGAAATGGCAGGATCATACTCCTATCAATGAGTTCCATGAAGTAACTGTCAGCTATATCTTCCAAGGACTTGCCACGAACCTCCCTTGAGTAACCCTCCGCAATCCACCATCGCACCAAACTTCTTCGTCTAATATTTTGGTCTTCAGGAAATATAGACAAGTACAAGAAGCATGACTTCAGATGATAAGGTAAGCCATCATAGCTTTTCATAAGGACATTTCTTATCATCCCAAGTTCTGGGTGCATTTCCAACTCAGCACTAATATGCTCATTTAATTTTCTCCACACCACAGGAGTTTTTGCTTGCTTTGCCAAGAAGCCACTATGGTCACTATTGCAAGGGGAAGTCCACCACACTTCTTCAGGATCAACTTTGCCTCTTCAATCAATTCAACATGCTTGTCCAGATGTGATGTCTTGTTAAAAACCTATAATCAGTAGATTCAAGATTCTTAAGTTACCCAAAATTTCCAATTTCTCAAAACTATGTATATATGTTATAACATGCACTATGGACGATAGTAGGATATTTTTTTCATGTGTAAATTCCCTATATTCTACAAGCATTTTCTTTGATCCTACAGAAAAGCATATCATACTATAGGTGGTTTTTGACCATACATATGAGACCTGCTCCATGTACTTCATAGATAATTTTAACTTCTAAATGCTTATTTAAGGGAAGGGAAAAACAAATATTTTGGAATACATTATTTTTATAAAAGCACTTTCTCTTGGAAAATAGCTAGGATTCGGTGAACATCCTATATACATACAATGTAGGTAAAACGCAAATAAAAAAGGTATGATTCAATACCTTTTCAGAGAAGAGGTTTCGGGCATCGTTCTCTCCATAGTCTTGAGCTTGTATATGTTTCCCTCTTTCTTTGAACAATGCTTAGCAATATTCTTATCCCGTGTGGTGATTATTATCCGGCTTGCTGTCACCAATTTGGGAAATGTTTTTATTAATAAAGCACCCATTCTGTGGTGGATGACAAGTCATCAAGAACAATCAAGAATTTCTTTCCTTCTAAAAGGCTATACAATGGTGTTTTTGTCTTCTTGTTGTTTGTTTTCGTTCATCATTAGGTCTCTTTTATCTTTCAGTTGTGTACGCAAGGTTTTGATGAGCTCTTCAGAATTGAAAGGACGCTTGATCGTGACCAGCACACTTGTCAAATGTGGCACCGAGGCTTTGACTTTGGTAGATAGGTTTGACCAAAGTGGTTTTTCCAAGGCCACCACCATTCCGTATATAGAAATCACCTGAAATTCTTGGCTTTCTTTTGAAATCATCTTAATGATTTCTGATTTTTCATTTTCTCGCCCAATAAGTTGTGATTCTTGAAAAGCAGCTACCAACATGTGCACCTGACTATGCCTTTTTTCGTCAATGGAGATATTAAATCAGAAGTGCCTGTGCTAGACCCTGGTTTTGTTACACCAATTCCATCTTGCAAACCCTAAACATGAGAAGAAACATTAGGAATAATGTTTAATTTATTGAATCATGAAAAGTATAAATAATATTTTATTTTTCATATAATAAAACTATTCATTCTTTGGTGCAATAGTTCAAAAGTATACAATATTTATATGAACAACACTCAAAAGTCATCAAATTTACCAAGCTTGCATATTTGCGCATAAAATATTTCTCTAGATATGAATCCAGCACATGGTACTACCACATGTTGGAGACTAATCAGCAACCTCTGTCCCTTTATTCATTGGACCTCCTAAAAAATATGCCTACACCAACGACATCAAACTTAAATTTCTAAATTTGCTCCTTACTCAAATTTATCTTTTTTTTGTTTATTCTTGTATGCGCGGTCCTTTCATGATGTGTTGGCTTAGATCTATGACATGGGATGATTGACCTAAAATACTCTAATACGACATTCAACACGTCAAATTATGATTTGGCACATTTATTCGACAGTTGGTTGGCAAATTAATAGTTTTAACCATCCAATTGTGGATTCAATCCTATTTTAATGTCAAACTCTAGGGTTGGCAAATGCCCTTATACTCTAAAACCACAATTTAAAATTTAGTTTTTCCTGGATTGGAAGATGCCAATCCTTACATTATAATAGATATTTAAATACTTTATCTGTTATTTAATGGTTTGGTGATAGATATTTATGAATCTATGGAATTGTTTCAAAACGATGATGCATAACAATAGAGATAATTATCAAATTGTTTAATAAGGATTATATAAAAAACAATAAAGAATATATTATTATTATAAATTTTATACTAATTAAGATGAAAAGTGACTTGGTTTTAAACTAAAGTTAACATAGATTCATAAATTGATCAATTTTGAATTGCTAAGAAAGCAATTAGTTGATAAACGAACAAAATGAATTGTTTAGGTAGTAAAAAATTTGTATCCATTTGGTTACTCTAGCCGGTGCATGGTTCACCTGATTGTACCATCAAAGTACTTATTATTGACAAGATTGCACAAGTTCTATATTTTTTGTGGACAAATTTTGATGCTGGGGCTGCTAGTGGAATAATTTTGCACGTGGCAACTAATATGTCCTCTGTGGTTTTTAGAGCGTCTCCAGCAGGGCCCTACATGAGCCCCTACACGGGATGTAGGGGCTCGGGGCAAGAAAATGAACTCCAGTAGGGCCCCTAAATGAGCCTCTAGACTTATTAGGTCCCCAGATTTGCCCCCCAAAGCCTCAGATCTGGCGACCTACTCTGGGTCGCTACATGCATTGGCCCGCCCAACCACCCCGCGTCTTCTCTTCCCGCACGACGCTCCCACCCCGGCCCTTCGCTTCTGCCGGCGGCCGCGCCTCTCTCGCCCCCCTCCTTCGCCAAATCCAGCCGCCCCCGCCACGGAGAAGCTCCCTGGGACCGGATCCAGCTTTGCGCCGGCGCCGTCACTCTCGACGCCGCCCCCACCTCCTCCTTTCGCCCGATAAGGCGGCGCTCCTGTTCCGCGCCCAGCCGCGACGCGCCCTCGCCGTTGACGCCGCACCCGGCCGCCTCCCCTCCTCGGCTTCTTTCGTCAACGTCGCGCGTCGGGCGCCGCGTGAGGAGCTGCGCGTCGAATCGCTGTGCGCCAGGGAGAGCTTCATGTTGGGGGGTGCGTGCGCGCGGGTCGCCGTGCCGGGGAGTGCCGCGCGTCGGGTCGCCGCGCCGTGGAGCCTCGCCACGTCGGCGAGCCCTCCATGGCCTTTGATTCCCCCCTCCTCCGCGCCATGGCCTTCGATTCGCGCCCCTCCTCGTCGATTCTCCCCGACCGTTGTCGATTGCGCCCGCCGCAGTGCAGCTCCCCCGCAGGGCGAGCTCGGGCACGCCGCCCGCCATGGCGAAGCGCAGGGGCGAGCTCGGCTTGGCCTGCTGCCCGCCTGTCACTTGCGATGCGGGAGGAGGAAGAAAAGGGCAGGACAGGCTGACGTGTGGGGCTCATGTTTTGTAGGGGCTTGCATGTAGGAGTTACTGCTGGAGTTGGAGCCATTTTCTAGGGGCTCACATCTAGGGGCTGGCCCCTACATGATCATGTAGGGGCTCATATTTACATGCCCTGCTGGAGATGCTGTTATATAACAAGGTATGTAATAAGTTGGCTAAGGTCGTGCCTGTATTAAAACCATGGGTTGATGACAAATCTATAATATGCACATAAGTGATCAACGAGATATTTTTTTAGTTAAGTATTATATATACACACTCTACATCCACCAGATGATTAAAATACATTAGTTTTGTCTATTAATAGACGTTATAAGTAAAAAAAATGTAAACTAAAGATGATAAAACTTAACTCAAGGTAGGTTATCCTTTTTATTGGGGGGATTCCTTATATGCCAAGGATCCAAACTCATGATACATAAAACTATCATGATTTGGTGGGCCCTTTGTATCATAGACATTCATAGCATATTTGGTGTTTTATTGGGTGGTATACAGGGAATTCCCCTCTATTTACATTTCGATCAGTGTCCTTGCTTTGGTGAGAATAAGTAATCGTCTTTTTGGTATTTTGTATTAACAATAAAAACCTCCATGAAAAATTTCTAAGTTTGTTGCATGGATATCATTACTATTCTATATCCTGCTGTTGAAAGACAAAATTAATCTCAAAGAACAATTGACTTGTAAGAGAATGGTAAACACGACCTTAGCCAACTTATTTTGAATATTGGAAAAAAATGGTAAAACCTTATCATAGATATTTCTAAAATATTTATTGAGAAATCAAAATTCAACGATGATAGAAAAGGTTGAATGACTTCTATTGAATATTATACATACCTTCTCGTAGAAACATAAAGCGTCTGATCTGTAGACAGTTGCTTGTGATTCGGCAGTACAGTCCTGGCCCAATGCACAAAGTTGCAACTTCAACATGCTCTGTGCACACAACGAGCCGGCTCCCTTTCTTGTTGTTCGGGAAGAACGCTTTAGGGCTCCTTTGGGAACTCTAATCCCGCGGGGATCCTCGTCTGTACCCGGGGTAGCATGGCCGCGCGGGGCGCGGCCCCGGGCCGATTTCCCCAGCCTTTGGAAGATCGCCACACGGGTTATTTTTAGCTCGGGTTCGGCGGGTTTTTGACGGGGTGGGTTTCCCGATCTCGAGAGGTCGGGCAGCTGGCCCCGGTTCTTTCCCGTCCTCTCTCGCTCGCGTTCTCCATCGCTGGCAGTGACCGCCGGTGGCCGCCCTCTCATCGACGCCTCGGCTTCCCCTTCCCCAACTCATTTGCCGCTGCCATGGACTGGAGCGATGCGTCGACCGCCGTTCCCGTCCTTCGATCTGCTCCGACCCACTCACAACTAGGCTGTCGTTCCCTCCGATCTGCCCGGCTTCAACATCTCCTTCGCCGACCCAACCATGAGTGCTCTCCTGTTTCTCTCTCTCTCTCTCTCTCTCTCTCTCTCTCTCTCTCTCTCTCATGGTCCCGAGATCTACTGTATGTTGCTTGCTAATCACCTTGAATCCCCCCAGCTTTCTCTCCATCCAGATCTAGAGGAGATAAAGGAGGAATTTCTTTTGCAGAAGTAGATCAGGAGGAACATGAGGTGGGCAGGAGGAAGCAGGGGGTTCGACCTTGGCATGAGAGAGGGGCAAGATCCATTTATGCCTACCGCGATATACACTTCTCGATTCGGGTGAGCGTCCTGTCTATCCCCTTCTCTTGCCAAACCCGAATTGCTCAGCATAATCTTGACTCACGACTATGCTTCTCTTGCCAAACCCGAATTGCTCAGCACAATCTTGACTCACGGCTATGCTCATCACAGGATTAGTAGTAGTATGTTTGTCTTGTATTATGACATGGTCGGCTTAGGTAGCTTCTGAGCTGGATTGAGCAGCTATTTGTTTCTTCCTGTTGCATGCCTTGTTTGAATAATCACTGCCAGCCTCTTGGCTTAACCACTGCATCACAGTTCATGTATCCGGTTGATTAAGTGGAACAGGTAGCATGTGCTTTGAGTTTTTTTTTTTAAATTTCTCTTATTACTTTAAAGCAACAAGCAAATGCTGGGAGAAACATGAGAGGAGTAACATATAGTTTGCAAAAATGAGAGACATAAGTAGCTTCTTTTGATAGCTAATTCTAGTGTCTATGATATGAAATGAAACTTGTCTGGATGTGTTTCAGACAACTCTGTAAAATCTGGGTGATAATGCAGCAGCGCAGCAGTACCAGGATAGCTACAAACCTTGAATGGCATGGTGGTCTTCTGTGGGTTTCTGTAATAAAAGGAAGCCACATGAGTATTATTACCCTTGGTGGAAAACATTACTTGATCAGCTAGTCGCTCTAGAGCTTGTTGACTGTATGTTCTCTCCTATGCTAAGGAAGGCTTCTTCACAAGTATGCACTGACTGTCTGTTCTGATGTTTAATTCTGATGCTCCAACATGAAGCATAAACCTTTTCTGTCTCGTTTCTGAACCATTGGTAGTAGCTTCTGTCTACATAATTATGTTTTTCTGTAAGCCTTGTGTGTATTTACCAAGTGGTGTTTTCTCTTAGATTCAGTTCAGAGTGGGAATTCAAACCATTGGTAGTAGTTTGGATTGCATGGTGAAAGTTTGTCACTATTTGTTGATGCCCATCGCATGCATCCATATGTGACTCTTGTATTACATCTGGGTAAAAAACCTACCCCTACTGATATAGCTCTAGCTCCATTCGATCGTGTCTGTATCCCCCTACTCATTCTTCACAAAGTCTCAGTGATGTGGGGAATAATATAGCAGTCTCAGCTGTTATGTGAAGCTCCATGCGATTCACTATTTGTCTGACCTGATTATGGCAACTTCTACTGATCACTAATATTTATTTATGCTTCACTATTTTCTGATCACAACTGACTCCCATTCTGGTTGATCATTTGGTTGTAAATAAATGCAACTCTTTTGCCTGGTCGAGTTGTCTAGGTAGTAAGGAACATCTTATTTGGTTGTCCAAGATTTTCTTTTAAAACATTCAACTTGGTTTGGCTCTCATCTGCTAGTTCAAGCACATGGTAATTAGTTCAATATTTTTCTGTCGCTTGCCGATATGATTGATTAGCTTCTCAGATAGCAACCACCAGTTTCAGGCAAGTAGTATTTGACAACTTGTATTATTGCTTTGTCTGTTTTGGTTGGCTTGTTGGCTTTAAATCCATTTATTGATTAAGCTTTATTACTAGAAGTAGTACTGCAGCTTGCTTGTTCTTGCAAGCATTCACTTTTCATTCTATTGTTATGTGCTATCTGTTAGGAGCTATCGGTTTTGGCTGTTTTGCTTCTGATACTTTTGTCAATCCACATTTCAGATGCCAATTGTTTCATGGAGGCGTTGGGTTGTTATTAGCAACACCGTGCTCCTCCGTCCTTAGATGTCTGATGGTAGCATCTGCAAGTAAAGTGAGGCAACTTAGTTGGTAGTGTTTCCTTGCATGAGATGTATTTGTGTACTAGATATTGACCAGCAATGTAGAATCATTTGTTAGTAGCACCATATTTGTAGCCTGGTGGCATGAAGTCAGGGATTGAGTTGAGTATTTTTTTTTTCTTGAAGCTTGGATGTATGTACTGGCGAAAAATCAGATTTTCTGTATCATTCTTGAGTTTATGCCTCCTGTTACGAATATTGTGTCTAATAGAATTTTTCTGAATTTTTTGGTATTTTTCCTGAATTTTTAGAGCACTTTTTTGAGTTAGCATAAGTTTTAGCACACGTTTTTCTATTTTCCTGATTTTTCCCAGGGTGGGCCTCCCTGTGGCTCCAAAGAACTGGCGGGACAGAGAATCCAGCGCAGGGGAGGGTGAGGGTGTGCAGGGAATTCCTGGCGGGTGAGTTTAGCCCGGGTTCTTCGGCCTGCGCTTCCAAAGGAAGCCTTAATCTTGTCCCACTCTTCGATAGTGGAGAGGTCCACAAGCACAATTAGATAACTCTTCTCGTGCAAATATTTACGAACCCATCAACCAAAGCATCACCCTTCATCCTCCCCATCGTCATCAGATCATGGGTAGGAGGGTAGGATCTGATGATCATTTGCTCCTTGTTCAAGAAAATCAACATAGAACTGCCTGATAGCGTTCGTGCAGAAACTGTGCTGGACTGAACGGGTGCGTGATCCTGACCCAGGCACAGCATTTGAACCTGTCTTTGTCCCCCTTGAGATCATTGTAGGCTCTTTTGACGACGGACGTCTCCCCCAGAAGAACACTTGCCCCACATACAGAGATCACGCTGAGGTCCTCACCCTTGCTGTCCATCACCAGCTGAACAAGATCCGCTTTCTCTTTCTCTTGCTGCCGCCTCGATTCCTCAATGCCAGACATTGTGGCACTGGCCATGCTGGAGTGATGGACAGCTTCAAAGTAGCAGGAGGCTGCTTGGAGGAGCAAGAGCCCTTGACGAGGCCGTAGCGCAGATTCCTCTGGCTCACGTCCTCGACCCTGGCTCTCAGCTCCTTCATCTTCTTGGCGACGCGGCGCCGTTCTCGCAGCGCGCGAGGGAGGCGGCGCCACCGTTGAGATGATGGCCTCTGGAGATGGACGGAGCAATCTTGGAGGCAGTCCTCCGCGTCGTAGGCCACGTCACGGACCTGCTTCACCCAGGTCGTGAGCACCTTGTGCTCGTCGGGCTCCTCGTGCGCGACCATCAGGAAAGACCGCATCATGTCGAGCTCGTCCCTGATGAAAGCATGGTCGCCCTGGACGCCGAGCTGCAAGGCCACCTCCTCCGCGATGGTAGACTGGGCGTAGCCAAGCGCTCCATCAAGCACCGCTTTGCCCACACTCAACGGCGTCACCTCCATGTCGATCCTCTTCTCTTCCTTGCGATGTCTGGATGGAGCAGATGCTGTTAATGTTACAGGATTATTACAAGGCCTAAGATAAATTGGCGCTATATTTAACAAGATGTACAACATGGACTATATCAGGCTGAAAATACTGATTAGACTCTCAATCTTTTTTAACCGTACAAATCTATTCGAGCAACCGTAAATGTGTAATTGCTATTTACATTCACACACTTTTTTCTGCAAGAAAGAGAGAGCTTTTATTGACCACGTCATAATCGGATTACAAACTAACACAATTGCTCAACACATCGGAAACCTGTGCACGCCACACTGCCAAGTGGACCGTGCATTTCGCCAAGTGTGCGAGCTCATGTGCAACACTATTCTGCTCTCTCTTTATGATTGAACCATAACGATTGTACGATGATTTCTTACTACCAAGGGTTGTGACCAACTAGTAATATTTTGGTTACATAAGAAATTTCATGGTCATAATCTAAGGTGATTGAGCAGGAGCAAAACTCCATATATTTAGAGTATACAAATTACAAAATAATATCTTCTAGCAATGGACGTGAACCATGCAACATTAAATCACTAAACATTAGAGAGCCTAGCAACATAATCATCATTGCATCAGCCATTCACATGAAGAGTTTCTAAACTGGAAGAGTTTACTTACACAGTAGATCAGCGACGAATTAGCCTGCCTGACGTGAGAGACACAATCGACGTATGCAGCGCGACTGGTCTTCCTAGAAACCTGATCGCTGATCCTCGAATCCACGGATGGGATGACTAGATCCAGTTCACAGCATACAGAGGAACAGAAGAGCTCAGCCGATGGCGTGCGCGGCAAAAGAAATGGGAAGGCGACTGTGACAGCTCCTCTCATCCAAGCCTTATAGAGCAGCGGGGGCACAGCGTAAACAAGCTAAAATACTCGCGTGCTCACATGCCACTCTATAGTAAAAGGATAAAGAGCGAGCACGAATATATACCATCGAATCAATTCCAGTAGTTGAAAAATATGTACCCTCGTGTCACTAATCAGTGGGGCCAGGCCCACATGTCATCCTCATATGCGACGGTTTTTTTCCAACTCATGCTACTTTGAGATGCTACCCAGCAAAATAATTCGTATTAAAGGTAAGGGCTCGTGGTTTGCTTTACAATGCTTGTTATATTATGCTACTTGAGACCTGTCTTGTCATGGCTGCAAGGCTGGAACGCTGGGAGATCCAGTTATTCTAGTAGCCCCTCTTTTTCTTTTGATACATTATTCTTAGTGCTTAGTTAGAAAAAATTGGTGGTTCCATCTGAAAAAACGTGCCTCTCTCTGAACATTTATCACAAATCTTTTGCTTTGTCTAATTCTTTGGGATTCATTATACTGCATGTGTAGAGAATCACAACCCATGCTACTTACTTCCGTGGCTTAGTGGCGAAGAAATTAGCAAAGCGAAAGCTAAAGCATCATGGTCTCTGTTTTTATAAAATGGGAAAGCAACGATCCCTTTATCGGTACAAATGCAGCTTACTCTGTTTTACCTGGCACGACCTAGAGACTTGCTTTAACTTTGGTGTATGGATGAGCACCGTCTTCCCACCTGGTGGGAGAACGTAGTACCTACGTCCGGTTGATATATAACTAGCTAATTTGCTGGGCAGTTGCACAGAAATACATGAACACCTTTTCTTTCTTTCTTTTTTACGATTACACAGTACAACTCAAACACTCACAACGCACGCACACTTACCCCCTATGAACACACGTACACAAACCCTATCCCTATGAGCATCTTCGAAGTATAAGCCGGCAGATCCTCGAGATTGACGAAGTCACCACTGGTGCCTCGCTGTCGAGGGGAGTGTCGCCTACCACTGAAAGCACAATGCCGTTAAATCCTGGAAAATTCGCTCCCACGGGGAGTCGAACCCAGGACGATCTGAGGTGCTACTGAGGCTCTTGTAACCACTAGGTTACATGCCTTTTCGCGAAATACACGAATACCTAGTCCGGTAGTGATACAATTCTAACTCATATGGCAAATGTAACACATTGATTTTCCTTTTTAAGGTACACCATATTATTCAATATATGTACTAGTCCCCTTCCTTTTAAAATAATTATCATTTTGGGTATACTCTGTTTCTGTTCCTACCTATGATATCCGACAGTTATGTGGCAGAGCACCTACCATTTGCCCTTAAATACAGTTATGTGGCGCCCGTTAGTCTCAAAAGAATGTTGGAAATCACTCAACTCGGAACTCGAACACGAAATGGTTTTGTGCTGCGATGAAGCTGTAGAGTTTTCGATTTTCTCTCACTTTATTTACACTCAAAGTACAGAAAAGATCATGGCTACCAAGTGGGCTCAGATCGTGACTCAACTGCCCTACAATCTACCGGAATCTGGCAGTTTGCCGCGGCAAACACCTTTGCCGTAGGCGGCCCACGGCGAAGGCCTGACGGCAATTAGGTCCGACGGCAAAGCCATCTTCGCCGTGTGCCAAAGCGCGGCCACACGGTAAAAACTTCGCCGTGTGCCAGATCCGGCACACGGCAAACTCTATGCCCTTCACGGCGTTAGCACCGGCGGTTTGCCGTGTGCAAGGTCCTTGGCACACGGCAAAACATTTTTCGGAAAAATTAAAAAAAAAAGCGGCCACACCACGACGCCACCATCGGCGCCGCCAGCCACACGGCCCTGCCCGCTCGGCGCACCCGCCGCGCAGCCACGGCAATAGCACCAGCCCGCGTCGGGCTGGGCTGGGTCGGGTCCACGCGCCGCCCGCCGCCGCCCAACCGCCGTGACGAGCTCCGCCGCACCCGTCGCGCAGCCGCTCCAGCCCCGGCCGGCCGCCGTGACGAGCCGCTCCTCCGCGCTCGCCCGCAGCCGCTCCAGCACCGGCCTCCACAGCGCCGCCCCGGCCGGATCTGCGTGGAGGAGGGTGCACAGGGACGAGCTCGAGCCGGCCGCGGATCTGTGAGGAGGGAGTGAAGGAGTCGCCGCCGTCCTCGATATCCTCGACCGCGCTCGCCGCCGGATCCGCCACTGGCCGCCACGCCGTCACGCCGTTCGGGTCGGGGAAGGAGGAGGGAAGCCGTCGTTGCCGCTGTAGCCGTCGGATCCGGCCTCCCACCGCCGCCAGGCTCAGATCCGCCGCAGCCACCGGCCTCCGAGCCGCCACCGCCGGTCTCCGAGCCGTCGCAGGCCTTGAAGCCGCCGCCGCCGCCGGGCTCAAACCGCCGCCACCCCGCTCGCCGCCCTCTGCCCTCTCCTCTCTCTTTCTGGTTCGTGCGTGGGGAAAAGATAAGGCAAGAGGAGGAGAGAAGGGAATCTGAGGGAGGGATCCGTGTGGTCTCTCGCGGATCGCTGACGTGGCAATTTTTCTTCGCCGTGTGTCCTGACCACGGCACACGGCGAAGAGGACTCTTTGCCGTGTGCCAGCCTGCCAGGGCACACGGCAAACAAATACTAAAAATAATATAATTACATTTAATACATTAAAATTATCAAAAAATCAAAAAAATACCAAAAATTAAGGTGAAGCATTCCGTGTTGTTTATTGTCTATAGAAAAAGTTTTGAAGTTAAATTAATTCGAACGTTTATTGCATCTACGAACCTAACCACATCTTCTCTATTCTCTATGGAAGGGAAGCTTCGGTTTATAAGCATTGTACGTGACAAAATGTGCAAAACCTACTCAACTATTTACCATAGACTCCGTGTATGATAAAAAGATATACCGACAAATCTCATGAATTTCAGACTTCGTTTGTATTTTTAGAATTTAAATACTATTTGACCCCACGTTCGAGGCAAAATTTCATGAATACGACTTTTGAAATTTGATTTCAACTACTGGATGCGGCCTTACACTAGTCTCAGTATCATGAATATCATTTTTTGACTCACTTTATTCTATTATTTCATGCACTTGCAGTTCAAATTTGACTTATGTTAAAAAAATCTTTTGAATGAAATAAAATGGTTAAATATAGTAAAGAGAGCCAGAAATGCATCAGATTAGAACATATAGTACCAAGCATTGTATGTGGACTAGAAAAAAAGTTTGGGAGGTAAATGGCAATGTTTTTTTTCTTATTCGCCGTGTGCCTTGGCAAGGCACACGGCAAAGAGGGGAGTTTGCCGTGTGCCCAAACCCTGGCACACGGCAAATAGGGTTTTTCCACTAACGGTCGTTAGTTCGGTGACCGCGAAACTTTAACGGAATTTCTTTGCCGTGCGCATGACGGTTGGCACACGGTAAGTACCATCTTTGCCGTGTGCCTGATTTTATGCACACGGTGAAGTGACTCTTTGCCGTGTGCCGTGTATTGGGCACACGGCGAAGCTGTACTTTGCCGTGTGCTACTGCTTTGCCGTGTACACGTCTAAAAATGCACGGCAAATAAGATGTTTGCCGTGTGCCCGACGAATTGCACACGGCAAAGTATTTGGCACACGGCAAACTTTCTTTTTCCGGTAGTGATCCTAAAGACTTGGGCTAACTCTTGACTGAAACAAAGTAAGTACTGACGAAACTGAATAAACAGACACTGTCAAATATCCGACAACAGCTGAAAAACTGAAACCGGGCAGACTCTGAAGCTGAACGACGCACGAGACTTGGACGCCAACATAGAATATTCCGATCTAGTGACTCAAAAGTCTTGAAACTAACTTCCATGAAAAGAAAAACGGAAACTTCCTGAGAGTCATGAAACTGACGGTTGTCTGATGGTTCAGACTTCAGATCGAGTTCGAACAAAGAATATTATGCATGCATACAGTTTTCGTACACATAAACGATCTTAGTTACTTAATCGTACGATATAAAGATTATATATTACAAGCAGTTCTCGATTAACCTCAGTCCATGCAAAATTATTGCATATCTCACACGCACCCAATTCATACCCGCACGTGTGTGACAGAAATATAACATCTTCTTCCTTGTCCTTCCACCCCAATCCACCAAAAAAGAATCATTTCACTGCTCAATATGGTAATCCACTAACTAACCTACCACAACTACTAGGTACCACCATCAATACCATATATCCGGCCTTGGACCCGCCTGTCAGTCAGCCATTCTTCCTCGCATACTAGCTAGCACTTGTCGACGTCCCTCCACTTGAGGTACTCGAGGCCGGCGTGGTAGTGCGCGTACGCGCCGGCGACGACGAAGACGTGGAACAGCTGGTGGCTGTGCCCGACGAGGTCGAACCTGCCCGGCGCCCACCGCTCCGGCACTCGCGCCGCGTACACGGCGGCGCCGAGCCCGTACATGATCCCCATCACCGCCTCGTACCGCGCCGACGCCACGGCGCCCGGCGCGCTCCCGCCATAGACCACGAGCTTGTGCGCGATGGGCACCACGCCCGACGCGGCCACGGCCGAGAAGAGCGCGGCGCGGAGCGGGCGCAGCGCCGGCGCCTGGAACGCCGGCGCGAGCGAGGCCGCGGCGGCGGCGCCGCCGAGCGCCGTGACGGAGCCCATGTAGAGGCGCTGCATGGCCGGGTCGCAGAGGAAGGTGTAGTAGGCGAGCGGGTAGAAGGAGGCGACGATGAGCGCGGCGATGCCCGCGTAGTCGAGGCGCAGCGTCAGGACCGCCGCGCGCTCCGAGTGGCACAGCACGAGGTGGCACGCGCTGCTCGTCAGCAGGCACGCCATCGCGCCCGCCAGGTATGCGAACAGCGGCCACCGTGTCACCGGGTCGGCGGTGGCCGCGGCGATGGTGAGCGCCGCGTCCGGGTCCTGCAAAAGCATCAATGTAAGTTTTTTTTTTTTTGTGGTTAGATTTGCAATACTGAATAAATTGATTGACTGTTTAACAGGAGTTTTATACTTGCTAATTTCTGTTTTGCTCGAAAGCTAATTAGAAACGTAGTACGTACTACTTCATTTGCTAGACCTGCTATATACTGCAAGTTTGTATCCTTAAACCTCAAGTAGAAACGGACAGTGGGATTCACAATGTGGTCCGGAGTCAGGTGAAACATCCATTTACTCCTGTGTTGCAGGTCTGCTAGCTATAGCTCTTGTACAATTTGACAATTAAGAGATCCGGGAGGTACAAGACTCGCCACCAGAAATGCACACAATTTGTGATGCCTTATTTGTTGCTTGATCGAAATCCAAGTCAGAAATGGAATCGACTAATAAACTATGTTGGTCAACACGTACAGGCACTCTGTGTGACGCTTACAAATCTAGCTAAGAAAATGCTTCCATGATACTCCCTCCGTTTTTTAATATATGACGCCGTTGACTTTTTTCGTTACGTTTGACCGTTCGTCTTATTCAAAATATTCATGTAAATAGCTAAGTGTATAAGTTAACATTAAAGTGCTTTTGATGATGAATCCAATGATATCCATTTCGCATCCAAAAAATAATTATTTAAATCAATAATGTTGGTCAAAGTTCAACAAAAGAGTCAACGGCGTCATATAATTAAAAAGGGAGGGAGTATTTTGCATGGCTGGCTAAGAGCAAAAGCAAGTGTTGCTGCCTCAGCACATGCAGCACAACCATCACGATTTGGTTGGTTGACCGAGAAACAAATAAGACTTGCACAAAACTAAAGTGGTTGTTGTCCATCACATCAAAAGAAAATGGAAAGGGAGAGTTGCAACACTTCGCGCTAACAGTTGCACATGCCTATCACTCACATATCACACAATTAATCTCTTTGAAACACATTTGCAAACTCCAGCTGGTTGAGACAGCTGAGCTACAGGTACCTCAACCCCAACACTCCGACGCACTAACCAAATCTGCTGGCAAGAACCATAACTATTGTACTACTACAAACAAACCTATAGTACCTTTGTGAAACACGGCTGTTGGCAGAAACATGAAAAGACTACTTAAAGTGAATCAGCCAAATCAGTGCTGTACCATACCGATGTGCCACTCGATCTGAAGAAATAATGAGAAGCAAAGCAACAAGCATGCATGCATCAAGCTTGTTGTGAACCCTATACCTAGCTCTGTAAAGTAAAAGAAAATTTAACGGACTTGTTGTGAAAATGACGCCGATGGATTGGAGCCAGCAGTCACCATCCCATTGAACACATGCCAACTCAAAAATCAATATGAAACCCACCTACCTGAGATCAGTACCATGACATAATTAACCACATGACACTGACATATATAGTAATTTCTGCTACTGCCTCTAATTAGGTCCAAGGTCAATAGCAGTAAGTAACATGATTATTTAACCGCATAATTTAAGAAGTATTAATGAACAAAATAAAAATAGTGGTCAGTACATGGCACCTGGATCTGGATGGCATGATGGTGGTGGGAGAGTGAGGAGGAGGATGTGTTGGGAGGTGGACAGATCTGCTGACCATCTTCAGACAAACCAGCTGCAGCAGCGGATGGAGGCAGCAGGAGACACGCTGCGAGCGCGTCGTGCCGCAGCGCTACTGTCATGTTGGCCATTCCCACCAGATCGCCCCAGGATCCTATGCTGCTACTCCTGCTGCTGCCGTCCCTCGGGATCACCATTGCTGTGAATATTGTCAGGCACAGAAATAGCAGGAACCCTACCAAATGCCTGCAGAAATAAATATCAGGTATATATGCATTTCTTTTAAAGTAGTACTATCAGGTATATGTATATACTATATATGCAGCTACAGAAATAAATATCAGGTGTAAATGCATTATTTCTAAAGAAGTAGTAGGGAGACGATCATTAGAGGCGCGCGTATATAGCTCCTTGAATACCACAAGAAAGAAAGGGCAAAACTCTGATGATGCGGGAATCTGACGAACTTACGACCAAACGTTGAGCGTCTCGTTGTGGATGGAGAAGATGCTGAGGAGGGTGTCTTTCATCGGCCACTCGCACCGGTAGTAGCCATGGATGAACTCGTTGTCCTTGAGCCATTCGGGCAGCTCGTCGTACCGGATCAGCTCGCACTTCCTCTTCTTCGCCTTCGTCGCCGTCTCTCCACCGGCACATTTGCACGTTTCAAAGGACGTCGTGGTCGGAGAAGAAGCCATGGGTTCCTCCTCCAAGCTCACCGCCATGCTGTTCTCTCGGACAACTCCTTTTACTTGTGTAGTGGCCCTGGCCTTTCTTTTGCACAAGACCACACAGCAATGCTTTTCTGCTGGAACCAAAGACTAGCTAGAACGATGTTATGTGCAGATCCTCAAGACAAGGAACCATGCAACGGAAGGAAGCTGCGCCGGCTGGCAATGGTGGTTAGCTAGCTAGCTAGCTTATGTAAAGGAAGAGAGAGAAAGAGAGACAGGAAGTGGACACATTTGCCTCTCACTGTATATACGCATGTCTCTTCTTGTTGTGTCCCTTTGTGCGTGGTACCATGTTGCTCCTTGGAGCCAAACAAGGACGGCAAGCTATTGGGATCTCTCCGGCTTTATACTAATAATATTCCTGGCAGAACAGTTGATCCCTCCACGTAGATGCGAAGATTCCGATGGCTTGTGGCCTAGTAGTTGGGGTTGATGTGAGAGAGAAGGAGAGAAGTGGTTTAAATTTTGCTTATATATATATATATACATATCTATGTATGGGCTCAAGAGAAGGCGAAAGATCTGTCACATGTATTCATCTTTTAAATGATTGAATTGTTTTCTTGTGGGATTTAATTTGCATGGAGTAAGCATTGGTGGTTTCGTCTAAGAAACCATTTCAGCTAGGCTTTTTCTTTTATTAGTAGTTGGTAGTTTGTTACTGATGATGATGGCGTGCCATCTCAAAACCATACTTTTGATGGAAAGAAGACAATCGAGCAAGAAAGGTTAGTCTCAAAGCACACGTAACAAAACAAAAGAGTACTACTAGGTTGCATTAGGAACCAAAGCTTGCGTCTGTCTTTGGGGGACCAAGAGTAGTAACTGTCACTTTGTTCCCCACTTAATTAATTACCTTGCAGCATGCGTTCCGCTGTCAAAAAACTCTGAACGGGTAGATCTGATGGTGCATATGGAGACAAGGGCCTTCATGAAGCTTTACTTTCACTTCTGCTTCCCATATATGCACTCTCGAGCCAAGCTAGAAATGGGAACGTGTTACCATTCTACATTTGGCTCTCAACTCTGGATCCATGCAAGATTGTTTGGTCACAACAAAAGTGGACAAGTGGTCCCGTACCGTAGGTACCAAACCTCAAATATTATATACAGTAATAACAAACTATTACTGTGACTCGGAAAATAACATTTTCTCCCTCTTCAAAATGTGCAGAACGAGCAAGGATAGATCAGGATGGAAGAACAATCTGAAAGGTTAGGGGTCAAACAGATCGCAATTCTCTATTTGAAACTGGTTTTATAGACTGTCCTTGTCTTGCGTTAGGGCAGGTACAAAGGTATTGTCTCATAGATGATCTCATAATCATTAGACGATTTATGAGACCACATATACAATGGATGGTTGTTTTAGTTGTTTCAAAGGAGTACTATACTTCCTTATTTGTGGATGAGAAAAAGAATATTTATGAGTTGCATGGCAACTACAACTCCTACAATGGTGTGAAAGTCGTCTCATACTCCTAAATTTTAGCGCATGAGGTGGTTGCCTCGTGAAACAACCGGCTCTTTCTCTCACCTCCCTCTCTCTCTCTTCCATGTCATCAAAAATTCTATATGGCAACGCATGAGACGGGCTATGAGACTGCCTACGTGTAGCGTTGTACTGCCTTAAGGAGAATATCAAAGCATGTGCCACGAGGATATTTTTTTTTCTAGTAAATGTGCTACTGACAATAAAACTTTAATATTTGGAACAATTCGTATGCTATTTTTACATGTGCATATAGTTTGACTAACTTGAAATCGCAAGAATAGAAAACGGTTCGAAGGGCCCTCGTGTCGCCTCGCTTTGGGCGACTTGAGGGCGACACCAGCCGCCGCCCAACCACCCCCACCAGCACAGCAGCTCCAACCGCCGCCGCCACAGGCCACGAACGGCGGCGGCGGCGGCGGCGACGGAGCCGCACAACCGGCGCCGTTCAGCCTTCCGTTCGTTTTGTTTCGTTCCTCTCCCATCCCCATCCCTCTCCTCAAATCTGAAGCACGTCAGGGAGGTTCCTCGACCGTCAGCCATGGATGGCGTCTAGCTGACCGGATCCGTGCTTCCAAGCCAGATCTGGACATCCTCTGGCCAGGGGGCGAGCGCCCCCTGCTCGCGGCTCGGTGCCGTGGCGTGGATAGGGCGGCGTTGCGGTGTGTTCCCCCGGCGACACGGCCGGCAGAAAGGTTAGGGTCAACAGATATCAAATTTTGTTAAAAAAACAGATCGCAAATTTCTATTTGAAACTAGTTTTCTAGACTGTCCTTGTCTTGCGTTAAGGCGAATATCAAATCATGTGCCATGATATATTCTTTACTAGTAAATGTGCTACTGACAATAAATCTTTAATATTTGGAACAATTCGTATGCTATTTTTACATGTGCATATAGTTTAACTAGCTTGGTCAGAATTATAGTTTTGAGCTTTTCAATAGGCGCCTTTTTCGTTGGAACTTTGGACTGGATGGATTAGTGAATGAAGCCGAAAAGAGAAGAAAAAAGGACGAAAGAAAATTGAATTACAAACACTGAGTATACCCATGTTTGAATATCTAAAAATACTTGAAATTGTTAACGAATTTCATTTTTTACATTTTCAACCAAGGGATCCAATCCATTAAACAACACGTCATTTCTAGTCGTCGGAATACTCCAGTACAATTATTTCCATGTAAAAAAGGCACTGCAAGTCTGCATTTGAATAATTTTATTGCTTCGATTGGCTACATCCTCTTCTGGTGTATTGCAAACCAACGGAGGCACAACAGATTCTTGCAAAGCTGCAATACAAAGAACGTTGTGTTGTAGACTCATCTGTCTATAAGATGCAAAGCTCACAAACATAAGAGTCTAGCTAGCTCCATGTTCTTCGACCAAGCATATTCCTCTTGTGAAACCTGTCTTTTAGGAGGAGTTAGAAGAAAACCCTGTGGTTTATTTGACAGGAGGAAGCCCATAACCATGAGGAAATGGGACCATGATTTCAAGTCGTCTGACTAATCGCGATTAGTTGACGATTAATCGATAAGTCGCTTGGCTGAGTTCAACTTGGGTTGGCGACTCGAGTTAGGCGACTTATTCTAAGTCGTCCGACTTATCGTTTGACTTGGACGATTAGTCGCCATTTTAAGTCGAGGACGACTTACTGGGCCAGGTTGAAAGATTATTTGGCAGCCCATCTGCTTTGGCCCATTAGGGTTGCATGTGTATGTCTCCAGCACCCCCTCCCTGCTCCTCTTCTCCAGCCGTCAGAGAACACCGCTCCTCTTCTCCTTGCTCGTCTCCTCATCTTCCTGCCACTACCAAGTGAAGGATTCAAGGAGATGAGTCAATCTTTATCCTCCAGCGCCTACTGCTGCTTCTCCCTTCCTCTATCCTCTAGCACTACTCTCGTGTATCTGCTGTCTGCTACTCAAGCACTCAAAGTGTTCCCTTCTACAGAAGCAGTTGATGAAGAATGCACTCATGTCTGTGCCCTCCTACTGAACCAGAAGCAGCTGTAGAAGATCGTGCTCATGGTCCTCGTGCTAGTACTGACCCAAATGTTGTTCTATCATTCAGATCTGCTGCATTTTCATGTATCAAATTGTCTAAGTCGTCCTAGTCGTTCATGAGAGGTCTGGACGACTCAATGTCTGAGTCTGGCCGACTTACTATGATAAGTCGGTCCAAGTCGTCCGACTAATCGAGTAAGTCGACAAGTCGATGCTCTAGCTACTTAAATCGACCCACCGACCTAAAAACGTGGAAATGGGATGAACAGAGGTATGGCCCATCTGGAATTTGTACCTGTATAGGCTTTCACTAGTGAATTTTCCAGTTTCTGTGCATGCCTGTTTCGATCAGGACTGAGTTATGTACGGTACAATAAGATTCACTAACTATTTTAAATTGTTGATTGATGCTCTTCAATAGTTCCACTCTGTACTCCTCCCTCCGTTTTACTATTGTTACCTTGATTATTAGTTCGCGATTGTGAGTGGGTGGCTGGGAATGAGCTCGCCGCGTATATATTCCTCCAGTTTGTCGTTGTTTGGTTCGCAATTTTCCGAGCGCAGCTGCAGCGGCATGAAGCGTCGAGGCGGCACGACGCGCACGTGCACCGCCGCTTGCCGACCACAAGCTACCCACGTCACCCACCCCGCCGGCGCGCCACGCACGTGACGCGCTACGCCGTCCATCCACCCGTGGCAAACGAAGCGGGGGCCCACTCGCCTCTCGTCCACCGGTTTACTTTTTCCCCGAACGAAGCGAGACGCTGCTACACGGACGCGCCTCCCCACCACGCGACCCCTCGCTTGAATCGACGCGCTGGCCCCGCCGGTGGCACCGCCGTATGGCCCCACTTGTCGGCGAGCACAAGAGGGGTTAGCGAAACGCCTCGCGCACGCGCCGAATCCACACTCGGATATTCCGTTCGAATCCTTCCGTTCCATTCCATCGTCCTCTTCTCCGCTCCGCGCTCTCTTCTTCCACGCCTCCGTCCGACCACCGCTCAATCATTCCCAATTCGACAGTTTCCGGCGCGCACGCCACAAATCAGACGATATCGCGCAGGAGCCTGCGTTACTCTCTCTAGATCTAGCCACCACACCACCACCATGGGGAGCTTACCGCCGGCGGCGGGCGGCACGGCGCTGGAGGACCTGCCGGAGGACGCGCTGCTGGCGATCCTCGCCCTCCTGCCCCCGCCCGACGCCGCCGCCGCCGCCTGCGCCTGCCGCCGTCTCGCCGCCGCCACTTCCTCCCCGGCTCTGCCCCTCGCCCTCGCGGTCCGCCTCGGCGTCCCTCTCTCGCCGCCGCCGCGCCCGCTCCAATCCTCCCCGGACGCCGCCCGCCGCCTCCTCCGCTCCCTCCACCGCCTCCGCCGCCTGCTCGGCCTCTGGCGCCGCCTCCCCTCCTCCTCCTCCACCACCACCACTTCCCCCACGCCAACCCTTCCCCTTCCCTCGCCGCGTTCGAGTGGGGCCCCCGCGCCACGCTGGCCGCCTCCCTCCTCGCGCCCTCCGCCCACGGGGTCGCCGTCTCCAAATCCCCCTTCGTGACGCTCTCCATCGCCGAGTCCGGGGACACGGTGGCGTCGGCCGTCGGGGACGTGCCGGTCTGCGTCAACTTCGTCGGGAACAACCACATTGTGGTGGAGGCCTTGGCGGCCTCTTCAGGGGAAGAGGAGGAGGTGGAGATGGTCAGCGGGTCTCCGCCGGAGGAGATGTACGCGCACTTCGCCAACAGGCGGAGCCCCGGGGCCGGCCGGAGGAGGAGGGGCAGGCAGGGGAAGAGAGGGGGTGGCGCCGGGATGGAGCCCGAGCACTTCGTCAGGATCGCGGATGCGGAGCCGACCAAGGCACGGCCGCTTCAGGGCCTGTGGAAGGTGCTTCCTCTGCACAGAACACTTGCTCATTTGCTGTTGCAAAACATCAAGGGTAGACCTCTTTGCATTGGAATGTTTGATTATCATCATGGTGTCACACTTGGGGAGCGCTTGCGATTTATCTGCTATTGTGGTACCATGAAATGGCATTGCTGGTGCGTGTGATTGCCCAAAAATGAGATTCCTTCTATTGCACAGCGTTCTTTGTGGAATTGCTATGCTCAGTGATTTAGCGTAGCACTTGGTGCATGGCATGTCATATAAGACCATTCTGTACCATGTGCTTTTGTTGATGTAATGATGCAAGGTCTCTTCATTCTCGATGGCTCTGCTTTTGAGGATTTGCAATCATATGACATTGATCAAGTGGAGATAGTACTGAAATCTGGATGAATCTGTTAAGAGTTTAAATCACTATCGGTGGATGCTACAAGAAAATTACATACCCATAGGCCATGACTCAGTTTCATGGAGAGCAAGATGTCAGGTTGCAAATTTGCCCATACATAATGTTCGCTGCTGGTCGTCTTCACCTGCTTTCTGCTTACTCTGCACTTGCTTATCTCAAGTTGCTTTTCTTACTATGCTGTAGAAATTTAGGGATTGTCATTTGGAACTGCTGCCAAATAGAGAATGAGGCTGTTCATTTGGAATTCAACTATTGTTAATATTTGGGTCATGATATGAAATATTCTGGCTGTGCCTTTGTGTCTAAAATTTGAGTGCAGGGATAGTTGTTGAACTGTTTATTGTAACGAATAGCTAGTCCATGTCGCAGACAGTGCTAGTCAGATGCCAAATGTTGGAGATGAGATACAGTTTTCCTTGCAAGCATGCTGAGTAGTTGATGTCATGGTATGCTGACTTCTGTATCACTAGCTTACGGATTAAGATTGAGCAGTGCACAGGATCATGAGCCTTGCTTGAGTCCATTTGCCTCAGTTAACGTCAGCAATAAGCATCAAAATGGCCGATTATACTATATGCAAATGCATGTCCAGAAGACCTGACATATTGGGGCTGTTAGTTTTTGCATATAGTCCATGAGCTTGGAGAAATCTCATATTGTGCTCCCAAAACCATTCTATTACCATGCAGTTTGTGAAGTCTGTATGTGTAGGAATTTTTTGAAGTATGTTGTATAGGATTTATGTACTAAAAGCCCAAATATATGGTGTTTCGGATTCTGTTAATTAAAGCTGGCAAATTGTTGACCTCAGTTTTTTCTAATATCTTTGCCATCATCAACTAATATTTTTGGCAGCTTGAAACTGGTGATGTCTTTAACCAATAATACCATAGCGAATGTTAGCTGTGCTTTACATAGCTGTAGATGTCAGCGTGAAATCTTACAACTGGTTTTAGTTAATGCCAGTTTGTTCAGCATTTTGCAACTTCTTTTGGTGCTTACAAAATCAAAGACAGCACTTACATATCATATCAGGCTGTAGATCATGGGATGTATCATGTCATATGTAGCAGTTGCCGCTTGGTAGATGAGAGAATTTCGACAAGGTTACTGCTACATATCTTTGAACTTCATTTATTTATATTATCTCCCTCCACTTTGCACCCCTCTGATAGATGAGAGAACTTTGAGAAGGTTACTGTTTTCTCCCTCTTAAAGAATAAATTGCTGTCATCACTTTTGCCTCAACTAGTTACTATGTTCTGTTTTAGGCTCATAGCATTTCAATTTCTACAATGTTATGTCTTGCTATTTCTTTGAAATGTCTTTGCTCAATAAGAGGACTATTCAGATACTGATTTTATCATCTTCAAATCCTTTAGTCACTTAGATCTTTTTTGCTACAAGATTGTATGATTTATATAATCAGCTGATTTCTCTAATAACAATAGTTGATATTTTGCCATGCACATTAAGTGGTGGTGTTAACTTTTATCTGCCAAACAGGGTATATGCGAGAATAGGACTCTGGACTTTTACCTTGTCACGTATGATGACATTGGTGGAGTAACATGTCGACGTTTCAGCGATACTAGGGGCCAAAATTCTGGTTACTCCCCTGTATTTTGGACTACAGATACCACCTTTCTGGAACCACCATTCTCTGAGCAAGAGTTGGATAATTATAGTAGCCGTGATCATATACGAGATGTGTCTTCCAACCATGCAGGGACAGAAAACAGGGTTGTCTCTCGAATATTGTGCATGAATTCCAGTTATGATGTTGTTGATCCTCATCTATCAACTCCCTTGGATGACACAAGGAATGTGAAGGGAAGGATTTGGCTATATCAGGATGGAACCTTTGGGTTTGGTTTTGTTGGCAGTAATTCAGTTATAGATCTGAGGCATGTTTCCTCGGCTGGTTGTATTCTTGATACATTACACTAGATCTGGGTCCGGCTGGCTCATAATTTGTTGCCAGGGACCCCCCCCCTATGTACAGTACTTTTAGGAAAATTTATTATAGTTGGCATGAGGCATGTTGCCTCTGATTGTTGTATTCTTGACAAGTCACTGAATATGGGTCCCTTCTAGCATGTAATTGCTGCTAGAATACCCATGTATTCTGACAGTGCACCAATTGTTGGTCCCTTCTGGCATGTACTTGTTGCTAGAATACCAATGTTGAATGTACAACATTATTTCTTCATTGAATCCCAATAAATTGCAACCGTTACTTCCTTTTCAGGACTTGTATGTCCTTGTAGATGTGTGATGTGTCCTTGTTGCCAACTTCACAATTTCTTCTTATAAGAAACTGGTTTGTTAAGTTGTCAATTAACAATGTCCATCCTTGAAAGTAGAAATGTTAATTTTGTCTCCTTTTTCTCGTGGCGCTTGATGATTGAATTCACCTTTTTCTATTCCTGTAAGAATATTATCGTACAACCAGTTGCTCTGCTTTATGTCAGCATAATTTCTTCATGTTTATGGTTGTTTCTTGTTCAACCTTTCTCTGTGGGGGATGTCATATTCTGCTACTGGATTCTCACTACAGTAGTCATGCTCAGCGTAACTGCATTCTCCAAAGATTCATCTTTTTATGGGAATCTTCAAAATTCTGATGTCGGTTTGCTTAGTTCTATACTCCAAAAGTGTACTTTTTATGCCCCTTGAGTGTAGTAAGTTTCTCATTTGATAACTGTTCGTCAACCATCTCTGCTTTGTTCTAATTCACGCTTAGTGTCAAATAAAAAGCATCCTTGTTAAGTAACTTCAGTTTAAGGGTCGTCTTTAGTATACCTTATATGTTGATGTTACTGACATCCTGGTTCTTATCTTTCTAGCAGGTATTTTGGACACTCAGAAGATCTGATTGTCAGCAGCTATTTTCTGTATTCCATGCTTTCTGTGGATCCTTATGGAAGCTTTAAATTTAAAGACAGTGTGTTGCTTATGACGTGTTTAACATCAATTTTGGAGAGCTAATAAGGACCATTGCCTGAAGTTACTGCTTCCCTGGTAGAAAATAGTATTGATGCAGAATTTCAAAACTTGTCTGGCAACTTATGATTTAAAGGAACAAAGGACTATGTCCTGTCAGGACAGCTTCAGTACCTGCAGATTTATTGTTTGGTTGTACCATCCACAATAATACAGGGAAGAGTGAGCTCACTTTACCATTTTCTATCATCATGTTACTTTATAATCTCTCCTATCTTTTCCTAGAAATTGACATAGAAATATCTGTGATCACTCTAATTTTATTATTCATAAAAAATCTAGTTAATTATATGATTAGTACTTGAAATAATTAGTTGCGTCCAAATGTGTTTTATTTATAAAAATTGTGACATTAGTTTTCACATTATGCACTGCATGTCTGCATTGCCGCAGTTACCTATGAGTACTGCATCCTTCATTCATCCTGTCCATTTAGTAATTATTGTCCCAGAATATCCTTTATTTTTTGTACTAGCTTTGAGAAAATTGCCTACTTTTATCCCATTATTAGTTCTTTTAGATGTGTGGTCCAGTTAAGGGCCCTTACATTGATTGTATACAATCCTTTCTGCAAGCTATGACAAAATAAAAATTATATGGTTAGGAAATGTAATGTTAGTGGGTCAAAGGACAGCTAGTGGAGGTGTCAGGATATTCAAGCTGGTTTCTGGGGATCTCATCAGGTGGGCGATGACTGTCCTGATTCATGATAGCATTGAAAAATAGTGCCACCTTTTTTTTTTGCGAAGGAAATAGTGCCACCTTTGATCCTGCATACTTATTTTTTACTAGAACAGGTTGGTCCTCACCAAGGTGCCTGAATGACCTTATGTATTTGGGCTGCATTCCAATTCAGGAGCAAGTAATTTTAGGATTGAGGGAAGCTGGCTCCTGTTTGATTCCCTGATATGGATTCATTTTCTTCATGTTCTCTTGCACTGATGCAACTTAAAAAACGAAACTCACAGGATTGTGCCCGCATTGAACTCTTTTTAATGTAAGCATTTGATACACCGAAATGCCATGATGGTTATTTCAATTTGAAACTCCACTTGGATTAAACACTCTTTGAGTACTGCATTTGATATCCACAATAATCCAACATCAGAATGGTCATAATGGACTTGCTGTCGTTCTTGTCATCGGCTGGAAAGCTTTATTCTACCTCACAGAATAAAACAATGTTCCCTTTTGCAGCTTGTTATATGGTCTATTTCAGTACTGATTATTAATTTGGTTTGGATCAGTACGTTTATCAATATCATTTTGATGAGGTGCTAGCTAATCGATAGTTTTAGTAGCTGAAGTTTAGGTTGCTTATCATTTGCAATTTTCCCTTTTCTTTCTTTTGTTATTCATTCTGCTGCCAAAATGCAAAATAGCATGTAAAGAAAAGTTTGAATTCATGGCCTAATTTTCTCCGATTGTATATACAGAGGCACCTTGTAACGATAAATGGTTCAAATAAGCTAGAGATAATTTGACTCAAATATAACAAGGTTTACAGTAGAATTGCATGTGCAAGACAATATTATCATTGTTCTCTGAATCCACATGACCTCCGTTGGCAAAACTGAAAAGAAACTTGCAACAGAAAATATGCTGCTCAGCGCAAACGCAAGAAGACTTATTATTTATCTCTTGGAAACACTCCGGGACTAATAGTCTGATTCTTCATCCTCCAGTGATCCAGCCTGCGATGCCTTCTCATGATCATTCTCAAGCTGGCTGAAGTTCCCCTTCTCTTTGATCAACTGGATATGGTGGTGCTTGCAGTAGAGCTTTCCCTCGTGCGCGATATAATTTGAAGGGCTGATGGTGCATCCTCCATGGCAACACTTGAAGCAGCTCTTGTGGTACATAGTCCCGTTGACGGTAACCTACAGGGTTGTTGCGCTCATCACACATCAGGGTACTGTTATTCATGCAAATTCTAAAGAGGTACGATGACTCAGCACAGACAAATGATTTAGAGAGTTGGGATATAGAATAGTGTACCCTCTCAATTGGATAGACTTTCTTGCTGCATCCAACACATATCTCTCTGGTGCCAGCAAATGCGCTCGAGACTTTAATAGCATTCTGCCAAATATGCAATCATGGTGAGCATAAACAAGTTCTAAAGTTGATAAAGACAAAACATGCATAGTGCCGACTGGTTGATATGGAACATTGACACCATACAACCCTGATCTCATCTCATAAATTTCTACTCTGTTCAGATCCATTCATCCTATTTCTGGTTTTAGGTGGGCTACGTATCTTTCTTGCTGTGACCCTCTTTTCAGTTATAGTATATGCATTTCAGAGTTCACATCAAGTGCAATAAATTGTTTATGCATCCATGTGATCTTTGATTTACTTTGTATCACGGTTTCTTTGTAACTTAATACTGATTACTTCTACTCTGTTCAAACATGACTTCTACTAGCTAACTTGTTGCGTTGCATACCTCATTCTCAACATTTCTTTCTGGCTTGACAACCTTTGGAGTTCCTGAACCATTGCAGGTGAGGGCATACTAATCAGGCTCGAGAACCACGGAATCTCTCTGTAATGCAAACAGAAAAAGGAAACGAGTGGATCTTACCTTCGAAGCTCTTGTCCAGGCTCCCGGTCCTCTTGAAGAGCTGGTCGAAGTGAGGCCTGCAGTAGAGCACCCCCTCGAAGGAATTGTAGTTCGCAAGCTGCAGCAAGGGACATTGTCAAAATGTACAAGTAAGTTTTGCAACTCGATGCATCATTTCACCTTGTTCCAAAAAATAAAAAATGTTATGCTTCTCAGAGAAGCCCCAGACAGAGCAACGCTTTTCTGAACTTAAATGTTGATGCTAGAGCTCAAGACCCAAAAAAAAAAAAAACAAAACAAAAAAACTACGGACCTTGAGGGTGCCCTTGCAGTGGTGGCACCTGAAGCAGGCCTTGTGGTAGATGCGGTTGTCGGCGGTGAGCTTGTCAACGAGGTACACCGTCTTGTCGCAGGCCGTGCACTTGGTTGTCGTCCCCTGGATCCTGGTCGCCATTGCCTTCGTCTCCCCGCACTCTCCCTCCCTCTGCCGACAAAGCCAAGGAAGCTGCTTGCTGTGTAAAAGTATGGCGTTGCAGAACTCCCAAGCCACCCTTGAGTTGCTTAATATGGGAGCTGGGAATGGCGTGGCTGACTCATCAGTGGTTGGTGGTGCGCTGCAGGTATTGATACCGCCGAGCAGGACACAGCTAGAGGGAGAAGAGAATGTCGGGGATGGCAGATTGGCCGAGTACTGTAGGAGGGGTACGAGGTGGGGGGCCGGTCTGGCATGAATGGTGGCGTGGTGGTTGTGGAAATTTGCGGAGGGGCGAAGCAAAATCCAGCTCAAGTGAGGACTGACGTTGACAAAAAGGGGTGGAAGAACGAGAGGAAACAGTTTGTGCCAATTATTAGAGCCAGGCACAGAGAGCGGGAGGGAGAGAGAGATGAAACATGCATATAATTTTCAGAACAAGGGAATGCAGGTGGGTGAAAACTGAGAAACCAAAGGAATGGCAGCTGAGTTTGGATTCATCTCGGAGTCTGAGGGGTAGGTGGAGGGTGATCTTGGCAAAGCTTTGTACTATCCTTCCCTTGAGGAGTGAAAACCGGTTTGGGATTTGAGATCCCAGGCCTGCTTTGATTGGAACATGCTGCCACACCATGTGATGCTCTGATCCAAAGCTTATAATGTGTCTGCAGCCTTGTGTCTTTACAGACTCTAGTTGCTTCTAGTGATAGCGAGAAAGCACCTCAACAAAATAAATTTTTGTTTTTTCACAAAAAAAAAAGTGGGGGAGAGGGTGTGGTGCTTGCTTCTTATGAAAGTAAAAAAATGAAGAAAGGTTATTCGGTGTTTCCTATTTCCTTTGTGTAAGCATTTGCATATTGATCCGGTTTGTGTGCAGGCACATAAGTTTTTGGTTTTCATCTACACTTTACCTACATTGTTCCACGATCGTAACTGGCAATTTTTTTTTTTTTGGGTAAACCTAGCTGGCATATTAACACAACTGCACAAGTGGTACAATCAGCTAAAAGGGTGAAGTAAGTAATCATACTGAGTATGCAGAAAAACATTTGCAACTTTAAGAAGTTTCTGAATGGTTAATACATAAAAACTGGGTAAGCTTTCATATGTCCTTTCTGACAGAAATTCTTAAAATGGCCATTGTCTGCTAATGCACTGAAGTCAATCTTTGTCGATGGTTTACTTAGGACGCGGGTAAGTGCAGGAAAACAGAAAACCAAATGCATCAAACTCGCTGCTGGAAACAAATGTGACCTGATTAGGTGAAACAGGATCACCTTTTTGTGGCTAATAATCGCATCAGGAAGCATGGAGTGCAATGCTTAACAGATCTGGACGACAATGCCACCCCAACAGACTGGGAAAATAAAGTTATCCAGCATCAGCTCCCTGTCAGATTCTCTCGCTGCAACGCAACCTTCATCCTCACTCATCGCCATGAATGAGATTTCGTTCCAAGAAGAGTAATAAGATAATGCATGTCGGGTGGCTTGTAAACCTCTTCGTGGGGGCAACTTGCTAATTTGGTCCTTTCGCTTTCGTTGCTGCTTTGGATTGCATGAGGTGCGTGGTGGTGGTGATTGATGAATTTGTTTCTTTTTTGGGAGAATACAAAGTGAGGGTGACATGTTTCTGTTGTATTGCTCCAGTTGGTGCGAGATATAAGTACGCGCGAAAACTGGGGCTTCCAAGTTTTGGAACTACGTATTTGCGATGATTGGGACGTGACTTGAGGCGGCAGTTTGTTGAAGTAAATTGAAAGTGAGGAGCATGACCATCATACCGACAAAAGTTAAGGCTCCTGAACGACTATCACCAGAGGACGCGTCATTTTGGTCCCCAGGTTTTTATTTGGTCCCTCTGTTTGCATTGCATTTATAGGATTGGAATATCTCCGGTGCCGTGCCATATCGTTGTTACGGCCTCTGCTCCATCTATGGCGCGGCCATGTTTTGGACACGTCTCGTCCAGACCGTAACCCTATGGAGGGAGCTAGTACTTCTAGTCTTAAGAGATGCGTAAAGCTCTTTGCACGGTCTTGAGAATTTTTTTTACTCATCAGAAGTGAAGAACAAAGGTGCATCATAATAAAAATGTTGTCCTTTTCTAAAAAAATAATGTTGTTGTACGACCGCTGACGAGAAATTGGTTATTATAAGACTCAAAAGTCAAAACAAGTGCGCGGCTCATGCAGGCATGGTCCTATTATAACCAATTTATAGCTTAGTCCTAATGTTTGGAGTCTTATTTGGGAGAAACCAACGTTATGAATCATATTATAGAGAAACCCACTTGTTTGGAGTCCTATAATAGCCAATTTCTCGCCGCTGACCCATGCGAGAAAATGAGAAACAAAATCCTCAAACAGAAAACAAAAGGAAAAAAGAAATGTGGATTCTCTCGCGGGCCTTTGATGCCCAAACGCAACGGGGCCGCCTATCTGCAACGCTCGCTACTTTTTTTCTAAAAAAAAAAAAGAGGTGTAGGGAGGCCCTATCAGAGCCCAATAACATGTGGGTTGTGTTCTAGCGACTCGGGTAAGTATTTATTTTTTTCCTCAAAAAAGGGTAAGTATTTTATTTTCCCCTTTTTAACAAATTCATATTTAGCGATTTATTAAATTATTTTTAAATATACATATACTCAACATTTTTAAAACAAAAGATTCACATTTCTCAAAATAAAAATCAACATATTTGTAGAACTAATTTAACATTTTAAAATTAGCATAGAAATGCTGAGTTAGTAGAATATAAATATTGAAGTACTAGAAAAAAAGGCTGAAATGATATGGTTAAAATGTTGAATTTTGAAAATTTCAAACAAGAAAAAATGTGTCCATGTGGTTAACATTGCGACCGAATGACTAGATTCGACATTTCTGGTATACTAATCCAACATTCTGTAAAAGAATGTTGATCAGTACAAGAAAAATGATGTATTGGTTCCTTCAATATGTTGAATTTTTAAAAGTTCAAAAAATATAAAAAAGATATATCCACGTAAGTTCAAAAGTCCAATAGACAACCGAATTCGGCCCACTTAAACCCAACTTAGTCTACTAACATAACATCAACATTTTCAAACAACAGTTTCAATATTTTTATAAAACTCGTACCAACATTTTTAAAAAAGAGTCAATGTTTTCGTCGAAAATGTTGACATAGCACATTTAAAATGTTAACGCATTGCAAACAAATTATTGGCACATTCAACGTGTTGATGAAAATTTCAAAATTTTAAAAATAAAAATATTCATATTTCCATTTTATAGAATTAATTGTAACAAACACGTAGTTTCAAACGAATTCGAAAACGAACTTACGGTTTAAGAGAAAAATATGTTACACGTGTCAAGATATGGTACTCCCCACTTCCCAGCGAATCTTAACCGTTGCACAAATTATTTTTTTAGAGGAAAACCGTTGCATAAATATCAAATAATGATCTATCATATGTTAAAAATTGTAGGCCGCCCTACTGGCCCAACGCAACACCTGCTGAACAGCCGAAGGCCCATCAGGAACCGGCCCGCATAGAGGCGCGCGCTCAGGCACGCGCAAGTCTGTTTTGACAGCGCTGCGGCGCACGGGAAACTTCGCGGCCCACGTGTCCGGACACGCTCGCGCGCCGTACGGACGCGGCGAGGCTGCGCAGCCTGTCGCGCATGGCTGTGCACGAGCCCGAGCCGCACACGCCGCCTCCCCTCACCTCACGCGTCTTCTCCGCTCGGCTGTCCTCCACTAAGCTCGCCGCCACTGCTACTTAACGAGTCGAGCATCGCAGCAGAGAAGAGCAGAGCAGAGCACGCGCTCGAGTGACTGACTCGATCAGGAATCACTTACCTCGCTCTATTATCACCGCATCATCCATCGAATCGATCCATCCGTCGAGCAGGTTGCGCGCGTGCCGCGATTCAGCAGCAACCATGCATCTTCTCCACCGGCCCACCGACACAGTGTTCGGAGGCGGCGGCGTTCGGGCGCCGCGGCGAGTGGGGAGCTCCCCGAGGTCGCGGGCGCCGCGGCTGCTGCTGTTGTCCAAGAGCGAGTCCATCAAGAAGCGGGGCGTCGTCAAGGGGCCCTCCAAGCGGGCGCGCCTACGCGCCGGCCTCGCCACCGCGCTGCAGGAGCTCAAGCTCGTCGGCCGCCACCAGAAGCGCGGCGGAGAGGTGTCTTCCGACGCCACGACGCGGCCGGGGGCCGAACTTGAAGGACCCTGCCGCGCCGATGACGCCGCCGCCGCACGGGCCACGACCGGTCGTCCCGTATCCAGCGGCGGCGCGGTGCTGCCGCTCCTGCTGGGCCTGGTGGTGCTGGCCCTGGCGTGCGTGGTGGCGATGGGCAGGGCGCCGGCCGTGTGCTGCTGCTGCACCGGCGCCGCCTTGTGGTGCCGCAGCGCCTCCTCCGCCGCCGCCCATGGGCGCCGCCGCCGGGCTGGCGTCCTCTGCGGCGGCGTGGCACTACCAGAAGCTCGTGCAAGCATCACCAGCAGCGGCGCAGCTAGCTAGGCGACGCTGCTGAATCGGTGGACGTGTCCTGCCTTCTTAGCTCAATTTTCTTCTGCAAATGTTCTTGGAAAGAAGAAAGCTGTTCCCGAGACCCCGCGCCGTTCCGGTTCGCTTGCACGCTGCCCCGCATTAAAACAGGGAGCACGCACGCTCGCTGACCGTTGCTGCTCCATGTACTGATTGCTGCCGCTACGTAGGTGCTCTCTGCTCGCCATTGTAGCCCACTGCTCGCTGCTTGCTGCTGGAAACAAGAAGAAGACGCATGTCGAAGCTGTCGCCATATATGGCGGAGCTCGTGCATCTGCTTTGGCGCGTCATGTATTTCCGCCGGGATGCGTATTTATACCCAACCGTATACTACGCAGGAGCAGGGAAAACGAAACTCCTGGAGCGCGCCACGCAAAATCGACGAACGCGAGCGAAGAGTCCAGCAACCTTCGCTTCAGTTTTGTATTTTGCAGTACAGCTAGCTGAAAGCCTTACGTGGAACATTGACATTGACACAACTACTGTAGAACTAGGGGGAATTACGAAGCTGCCCTCGTTTAATTTCAAGAACTGCTATACACGGACGAGCCGGCCGTGCGGCCGTGTCACTAGTACTAATAATACAAAATTATCATACACCATTAGGCAGCGATCAACACTGGTCGTACGGCATTTCCGATTATGGAGACGGGCTTCTTTTTTTTTTTTTTGAGACTTTGCAAAATCGGATGAACCCGAAGTGGCCTTCTGTCCCTTCATCTTTAACATCATTTAGTTATTCCTTTTTTAAAATAAAGAATCAAGAAAAAAAAACTTTGGGAAAAGTGGAAAAAACCAAACTGCCCTCCCTCATTTTCCTGAAATAGAGTATTTGCAAGTAAAAAAAAATCAGGGGTAATTTTGTAATGAGTATTATCCTCTTTTCTTAGAGGATTTAACACCATTAAGATCTAGCGGAACATGAGCAATTCATTGCTTCCAAGTTCTAAAAACAGGTTTGATTTTGTAAAGTTCGAAAAAAATAGTCTTAAGAATTGGCATAAAAAATGGTTATACATCTATAGCTATTTTGATAAACACCTCAAATCAAATAACTACATCTTTTACGCCAAGACACTGACAACAGGGTCGATACATTTAATGGTCCGAGATATACATCGCGTGTGAGAGTTTTAGGCTCTAAGGCACTGAGAATCTTTGCAGCGTAGATTTTTTTTTCTTTTTTTGAAACGAACAGCAGGGGAGCCTCCCTACTTAATTTTATAAATTTTAAAGATTTATGTACATGATACAAGGCCGTAGGCCCAAAGAAAGACCTTAAATTTGCAAACTAAATGAGATTACTCAACCACAGATCTAATAGTCGCTTGGTTTTTTTATTTGCTCTAAGAACAACCAGAGCAAGTTCATCCTTAAAAGCTTTTTTCCAGCGACTTAAAGACAACGACGTTCCATCGAAAATGATTGAGTTCCTATGGCACCAAATTGTCCAAGCTCCAACCATCGTTTCTTCTGGCTAGCAATATCATGTCTTGAGCTGGCAACGTAGTATCCCAAGTGATATTCAAAAACCTCCAGCGCCATTTACTGAATGGGCACTCAAAAAATAGATGTTCCAAAGTTTCTTCTGTTTGCAGAGAGCACAGCACACAATTATAGCAGAGAAGCTGCATGTTCTTTCTTTTCAAAAGATTCCTAGTGTTCAATTTGTCCAACAACAGCAGCCAGAAAAAGATCTTTGCGGCGTAGATTTCATATGTGTGATGACGAGTGTCTTCGATTTTTTTTATGGGAGGCAAGTGAAAAGGGGCAAGAGGTGATGTCCGGGACATGTGCCCCCACTTGACATACGGTAAAATTAGTTCTCTGGTATCAAAAGTTTTTCGGTTATGAAAAATACCACTAAAAGTTTTCCGCTTCAAAAAATACTATTGAAAGTTGTAACTCCACTATGAAATTAGCAGTTTGCTTAGAGTGCCTTAGGTGGTGTTTGGATTCCGGGAAATAGTGATTGGGATAGGGATAGGGAAATAGAATGGAAGAGAAAAGAAAAGAAAAGGATAACTAGTCCTTTCACGGGCCATGGATGCCTGAACGCAATACCAGCAATGTAGGCCCATGAAGGAACCGGTCCGCATCGAGGCGCGCGCACGACGGTTGGGAAGTGACTGCACACAAATAATCTAAACACACAAAAAAGAATAAGTTAGTGATAACCAATAACTTTAATACTATGATTTTTTTGTTAATTAGTTGGGAAGTGACTGCACACAAATCATTAAATCATTATTTAGGATTAATATGTAGTGCTTTCCCATTTAGCCTTTAAAAAATTTAGGGCCTAAATAGTCATTAATATTAAGCAACATTTTATTTTACTCAAGAACATTTTGATTCGTTTTAGGAAGAACACGTGACATGAAGAATAGCAAGGAAAATCAGACGCGTGACGCAATTTGGTCTGGGCTGAACCTGCGCCATTTAACATGAGCTATTACTTTGTGGGCCTACTGCTGTTTGGGATGGGCTGAGCTGCTGATGGCTTCGAATGACTAGGGGATATGGCCCAGTATTGTTTCAGCCCAGCTTGCACAGCAGAGCAGTTTTTCCTGGTCGTCTTCTTCCTCTGGCGCCTCCAAGCTTTCTTCCCATGGCAGCAGAAATGTAGGGGGGGCTTAGGGGGGGCTCCACGTTCCGGCGGAGGGTAGGGGGGGCTTGAGACCCCCCTGCTGCCCCGCTGGATCCGCCACTGCGAGCTCAAGAACGCTCAGCTCAACTCGATCAAAATCGCTTACCGCTTCCGTCGAGCAGATTGCGTGCGCGGCGCGATTTAGCTAGCAAAAACCATGCATCTTCTCCACCGGTCCACCATGTATGGCGGTCGGGCGCTGCGGCGAGTGGCGAGCTCTCCGAGGGCTGCGCCGCCGCGGCTGCTGTCCAAGAGCGAGTCCGCCAAGAAGAGCAGCAGCGGCGCCACCAAGAAGGGGTCCAAGCGGGCGCGCCTGCGCGCCGGCCTCGCCGCCGCGCTGCAGGAGCTCAAGCTCGCCGGCCGCCACAAGCGTGCCGACGTGTCCGCCGCCACGACGCGGCCGGGAGCTCAAGTTGGCGTGCCCTGTTCCGCCGATACCGCCCCCGCAGGCACGGCGGCTCGTCCCGCGGAACGGGCCGCGATGTTGCCGCTCGTGCTGCTGGTGGTGCTGGCCCTGGCGTGCGTGGTGGCGCTGGGCCGGGCGCCGGCCGTGTGCTGCTGCTACTGCACCGGCGGCGCCTGGTGGTGCCGCAGCGCTTCCTCCTCCGCCTCCGCCGCCGCCCATGGGCGCCGCCGGGCTGCCGTCCTCTGCAGCGGCATAGCACTGCCAGAAGGTCCTGCAAGTATCACGAGCAGCGGCGCGGCCAGGCGACGGTGGTGAACCGGTGGATGTCTGTCCGTCTTGCGTTCTTTAGCTTCTCCTCTGCAAGGCTCAGTTCATGGCTGTTGCAGCTTAGCTTCAGTTTTGTTTTCGGAGAGTTGCAGCTTAGCTTCAGTTCATTTCGCAATGGAAAACTGTTGAGTAAATTTCATAGAATTTTGACATAAGTACCACACATCTACAACTGTTTTCACATACCATGAACCTATAACTATTTTGAGGGTGCCTTTGATACAGTTTCAGAACCTTTAAAAAAATACTAGAAATGTTTCGGATTCTTCTCATAAACGTTTCTTAACTGAAACAAAATCACTTCATGGCTAGTTGTATGAATTCAGTAAGACCAGACAAAAGAAAAAAAAGATTAAATTGTCTAATAAAAAGGCTCTAGGTGCATTGTGTTTGCAGTAAAGCATGATGTGAGCCAAAATACAAAGATCAAGACAAATAAAGGAGCGACGCGGACGAGTCAACCATTCCAACATGCGGTTATTGGCTACCGTCGCCGGCCACGAGACACTTGACTAGCCACAGTGGTGGCCAAACCGATGCTGAAAACAGGTGAGAGAGGATTTGAGCATCGGTGCGTACTACTGTAGGAGGCGATGCTTGAAGAAAAGTTTTCAGCACCGAGGAAAGAACATGCATCGGTGCTTGAAAGATAAAGTAATAGTATGGCCCCCTTGTCAGTAGTGCCCACGTCGTATCAGCTACGCATTTGCATGTTAGTTTATTTGTGGGATGGGACCCACTGACGGTGCTGACCTGCAGCTCAATGCAAAACAAAAGCACCGAGCTGCTCCTGGTGGTCTGCACCGAGCTTCTCCCGATGCGCTTGCCTGCTGCCAGGCCGATGAGCTCTCCAGTTACAGGAGGACTTCAGAGGGAGCGCGAACGCTCGCACGGCGGGCGGGCTGGTGTGGCCGCGAGCGTGCGTGGCGAGCTCAGGTCCGACGGCAAGCACCCGGTAGCACGGCAGCCACGAGCTCGCCCTTAGCTCGCGCACAGCGGCGCAACGACCTGGAAGACGGCGTCGACCAGCGCGGAGAGGAGGATCTCGCGTGTCTGCGCCGCGGGGGTCTGCGAAGCGCTCGATCGCGTGGACAAGCGCGACCGCTGGCTCGCCGCCGCCTCCCGCGCCCCACTGCTCCGCCTGCGCGCCACCCCCTTCTCCCTCTCTCCTCCCCAGCGCCGCTGCCGCACCCCCGCCGCCACGGCCACGTCCCGCGCGCCCGGCGAGGTCCCTGCATGCCGTCGACCCCTCCGTCGAGCCGTGCCTCCCCCGCCTTCCTCCTGCCCCACGCACGGCCTCCCTGGGCGCAGCAGTAGCAGCCGGAGGCAACGGCCACGCTGCGCGCCCGTGACGCGACGGCGCTCCGGGACCTCTGCATGGGGACACTCGACCTCGACGGCGCTGTCCCCGCCGGCCTGCTCCTGCTGCCGTTGCCGGCCTCCTCCGCGCCGCGCTCATCATCCGTCGTGTCGTCAAATGAGCAGGAGAGACGAGATGTCTCCTCTCTCCTCCAAGGAAAGTTACCCTCTCTCCTCCAAGGCAAATTGCCTCGTGCTTCTGCCTCATCTGTTGGAGATTTCTGCTATGCACAATGTCGGCCAATGTTTTCAAGTCGTGTGGTCGACCCTAGTCGCTGTGGGACCGACCAGGTGATTAGTCGCGACTAGTCGTTGACCAGACCGATTAGTCGAGCCTGGTCGTTCCTGGTCGTCCTATAGTCGTCCCATATAATCTAGGACATATATACTATATATATTGATTGTATTCCTATATGCACTATATAAAACAATGTCAGTTTGGTGAGTTACTTGTTCTGTGCTCCTGTTTCTCCATGTCTTTGTCCCAAATTCCATAATCATGTTGTCTTGCAGAATCTGAAATAACAAAGTAAAGAGTAAGATCACAGTTGCAATGTAACATAGGAGCAGAGTAATTCAGAAGTGGACCACGAGAGATAGAATAGAACAGAAGAAGACCATAATTTATATTGCAAAGCATAGCATCAACCAAAAGTCACAAAACAACCGACAACCAAACAAGTTCAATACATAAGCAAGGCAACTAGCCATGAATCATTAAATCTAATGATCTAGTTAATCAAATCGACATTCAAAAGAAAGCCTTGAACTGGAGCTGGTTCAGCTCCAACAGAACCAGCTTCCTCATCCTCCTCCATTGCTGGTTCAGTTTCATCCTGCTCCTGTTCATCTCTATCGTCATGATCAGAGTCATTTTCTTCATCGATGTCTTGAGTTGTTGTGTTCCTTGGACGCTTCCTAGTCCTGATATAGGTTGACATTTGAGCGGAGGCAGCTCTACCGCGAGCAGCAACAGCCCTAGGCAAGTTCCAACCCCGTGTACCCTGTGTTGCACCAACAGCTTGGTCCACATCATCCCAAGTAACACAGCAGCGTCACCTTCATGAACTTGTTCACAGCTTTCATCAACCCATTCATTCTCCCATTGAAATTCTTCTAGCAGGAGAGGGTTGCTTCTCTTCCCTTTAGAACCTAGCTCTCTTAATTTTTAAAATCTATTTTCCAACTTCCGGTTGTAGCTAACATACACCAACTTATTTAACCTTTTGTGCTCTAACCGATTTCTTTTCTTTGTATGGATCTGCAAGAAAAGCAATGCAAAATTACATACCATGCCAGGAATATTGCCCCCATCTCTATTCACTTAGTAATTAGTAGTGAGTAGTACATACATTAGAAAATGCACTTCAATTACGTTCGCATCCAGATGCAGAACAACAAAGGCTAATAATTCTTTTTGCAAAACTTTGGAGCTCATATGCTAGGCCACCATATGAACCCCACCAAAGGACTGCAACACAAATACAAATATACAATTGTTAGCTACTTAGCTGTACCAAATAAGAAGAAAAAATTGTTTCAAAGTACTTACTAGGATTTTTTCTATCTCTGTCTCTTATCGCTCCTTGTTTTGAGAAGCAATCGCCTTCCGACCTCTCATAGTCATCAGCTTGCTTACCAATAATGTCTGTTCATTCTCATCACTTACCATCTTCCACAAAACATCATTGATCAAAGATCTCAGCCTTGCAGCTTGCCTCCTGTCGTTGTCCCTTATGGCAAAGAACTTGCCAGGATTCAAGTATAGGGCTGGTCCATACAATTTTTGCTCCATTTGATTTTCCCATCTCTTCTCATAGCACTCTAGTACCTGAGCAAGTAATTTTGGTTTCCCTTTCAAAGAATTCTTGATGGTGGTTTTTGCCACATCCATGGCTGCCATGATCTCAGGAGCTGCTGGTGTCTCATCTCCATCTGATATCCTCAAAGCAATGAGTAGTGGTTGTGAGGCTCTTAGGCAATCTTCCATTGTCTTTCAAAATGGTGCTGACAAAACAATATCCACTATTTGCCTACCTTCTTGAGTGTTAGCAAACCTACTTTCATTCCATTCATCAGAAACAAAGTAACTTCTCAGCCCATTCTTGTGCCTATGCATGCTTGCTAATGTGAGAAACGAGGTGGCAAAGCGAGTCACAGCCGGCCTCACAAGTTCCCCACCTAGCTTCTTTTTCACTTGATCAAGAATTCTCCCATGTTTGTAGATGAATCTGGACACCCTCATTGCCACCTCGTGAGAACCAATTCCCTCCAACAATAAATCCAAGCAGTGAGCAGCACAAGGTGTCCAAAACAAATGTGGGATTCTGTCCATTAAAATCCTTCCGGCTACCTTGAAGTTGGCTATCCGCACCACACGTTCCTTCCCAACCTTTTCAATTTGCTTCTCCAAAAATCTGCCAACATCGGTGCATTTGCTATCTCACTTGAAGCATCTTCAGAACCAATGAAGAAGGTCCCTGCTGGACTGTTGGCAAGAAAATTGATGAGATGGCGGTGGCTTGTGTCGGTCCACCCATCAGACATAATCGAGCAACCATATTCCTTCCAAGCATCCTCATGCTTCTTTCTCAATAGTGTTGTCCTATCCACACCCCTTTCAAGCAAAGGATTCCTCAACTCATGATACGATGGTGAGCGGTATACCTGGAACTGGATTAACATCCAAATCCAAAAGGAGAAATCCAAATCAAGTCCAGTTAAAAAATATCCAAATCCAGTCCAAATCCAATTGAGAAGCCCGGTGGTCCAGAATCCAATCCCACCAAATTCATCCATCGGACTGACTAGCGCAGCCGCGAGGAGGGTCGTAGGCCTGCAGCGAGAGTGCGGCAACGAAGCTTCGGGACGACGATGGATGGGCAACGGCAGCGCGAGTCGCTTCCGACGGCTCTCTGACGGGCGCGCAGCGGCGGAACACGGCCCGATCCAGCGTCCCTTCGCTGAGGGTGCCCGGATGCCGGCATCGTCGCCATGAATGGCGTAATGGCCGTGGCGGAGATCGAGGAGCTCTAGCGACAAGCAGCTACTGAGCGACGGTGGACGCCGACCACCTCGTTACCTCCCACACCACTCGCCGAGCTCGACGCCAACAACTCCGGCACCCTCTCGCCCACCACCGGATCCAATCGCGGCTACGCAGCAGCAGTCGCCGGTGTCCCCGCAGTCGGGTGCACCACCTGCCCACCTCCACGGTTCTATTACTGAGCGGTACCCAGGACCATGTTGACGGCCATTAAATCATAAAATGACCGTCAACTTATTGGCGAATAAAAGGTATGCACCAATGTTTTATGCATTAAACTAATAAAGTTCCACAAGTTTTGGATGTGATCTTGTTTTGCAAGGTACATAGGAATATTGGTGCAATTGTGCTTACAATCATGGATAAAAAGCAAATATACAAAAAGCACAAGATAAACAAGGTCCTGCTCCGACATCTCGACGACATTCGACGCAAGAAATAAGGAATGACTTGGACATCAAGAAATAATTATTCAAATCACAAATTTGATCCCTCCATGTCAAAGCCCTCGTCAAGATAGTCAAAATAGGCTTTTGGATCACCCAATTCGGAGTTCGGGAGCAGGAGTTATGCCTCGCGCAAGATTGGAGGAAAATCAGAAAAAAGCTGGCCGGCCGGCCCAACTTAATCTCCAACCGCCTCAATCTTCCTCCAGTCGGTTCCAGAGTCGGTGACAAGCCACTTGACGCGCCGGCCAAGCCAGGGGACGTCGGCAAGAAGGGAATATTCCACGAAATGCTCCAAGACCTTCTCCACTCTCCCAAAGCAACTCCACTATAAATAGAGGACCCCTCCCCTCACTCCAACCTGCACCATCACACTTGAGAAGAGAAGATCCAATGTAGGGTCACGCTCTTTCTCATGGAAGATCATTCCACTTGTGTAGTTTAGAGTAGGCTAGTTGGTCATGGGAGTTAGAGTAGAAGTGAGAGCTTCCCTCGGAGTTCCGAAGTTTTCTTCGGATATTGGGTAAAGCTCTCTTGTATCTTTTCTTTTTGATATTAGTTAATATAATTATCTTTCCTATTTATTTATTTTCTCATTTATTTATTTTAGTTTTTCTTTTAGTTTACATTTATTTATTTAAGTGATAATTATAGAGAAATTCTTGTGTTGGTTCCGCGTCTGTGTATGATAGGTCTATCTGCATGGGTTGTTTGCACCGCAAATGCTTACACAATCCACATAGATTTGTTATGCATGGTTGGCTTGCTCTTTTACGTTGGAGTAAGTTATCTAGGATAGTTGCTTGTATGGTTCAAGGAATTATTCCTAGGCGTGAGTGTGCACCCAACCCCACGGAGGATGGTAGCCGCGAGTGTATGTGACAGCTACACCGGTCTCTGTAATCCACCACGTCCGGGTTGGATAGGTAGGGCCTAGACGCGGTCCGTTGCCTGGATACGTTGAACTTAGTTTCCGAGTTGCGTGTCTTGGCGGCGGCCGTGCCCCGATGCACTTGAATGTATCTGTAATGAAAGCTTAAGTAAATAGTTGTAACCCCTAGGCGGATACCCTTCTTCTCGTTGTCCTCCCAGTTGACTAGTACTATATCTTTATCTTCATATGGAATCCTTGCATGTGTTTGTTTGCCACCCATCATATCTTTCATCTTTACCCCTGCTTTGGTTTCGTTTGCAAGTTATAAATAATAGATGTTTCCTTGTTAATTCATGATATTCTTAGCCCTGCTTCCCTGAGGAAAATATAAATACGATACCCTTGGAATACTCCTGGGTGAAATGCTACAACGGTGTTCCGTGCGCTTGCGGAGTTAATATTTATCTCTGTACGTAAGAAACGCCAACAAGCATTTCTGGCGCCGTTGCCGGGGAAGCAATGGTTTAAGATATCTGTGATTGACATTGATTATCTGTTATGATTAATTTGCTGCTAGCCTAAGCATCCACCTGCATTTCTTTTGAGCATACCGCCATCACATCTGCATTGTTTTTCTTTTCAATCCATCAGCATGTTTGTTTTCCCTCCATCCCACCCCGCTGCATTCAAAAAAAAACCCGAGTGTCCAATCATAGGCCTCGGGCTTTCAAAAAAAACATAAAAAAAAGAACCCGAGCGCCCAATCATAGGCGTGGGAATTTTTTTCCGAATGCCCAATCATAGGCCCGGAATTTGTTTTAAAAAAAATAGAGAAAGGTGGGATTTTTATGACAGGAAGAAGGAAACATACGTGGCGGAACCAAGACGTTCAATGAAGAGATCTGAGAGCTTAGGCCCCCTTTGGAACGCAGGATTTTCACAGGAATTTCACAGGAATCAGTTGACTGTTCACAGGAAAAACGCAGGAGTGGGAAAAAATCCCGTGTTCCAAAGGCCCTCTTAGTCTTGCATTTTATTGCAAAGACTAAGCTTGGGGAGGAACCGCCAGGTACGCATTTGCAATTATTCCTTGTTTTTCCTTGTCATATATCCCCTCTTTTCGAAAAAATAATAAAAAATAATAAAATAAAATAAAAATGCTGCCTGAATCGTTCCATGCTTTGTGAATGCAAAGTACTTTGAGTTGCTCTCTGATAAAAATATGCTGCATCTTTTTGACCATACCCTTTGCTCTTGAAGTTCCTATTCATAGATGGGTGTTAGTTGAGATGTTAGTCATAAATCAATCGCCTGCTTCTCTTTCTGTTGCTTGGGTGCGGCACTTCTGTGTCTATGGTCTTCTTAGATTATGCCCGGTGTCCGTTTGAACAACAGAAAAACACATGCCTCTATGATGCTCTCATGACAGAAGAAGAGTATAATGTGCTCTGCTCTCCTCACACAATTGATCAAATTAGACGTGGTGTCTAGGTTGATTAATGGACCTATAGAGATATGTCCGATGTAGACGAATGGATTTGTACTAACCAATGCAGGATCTTTCTGAGAGCAAACCAAGTCCATCAGGCAACATGAAAGGCACATAATTCAAGAAGGAGAAACCAACCAGGCGGACCTAGTACCTTCAAATGAAAGATTTAATCGCTTAGCTTTGCACATGGTTGCAAGAGCTAAGCTTGGGGAGGGACCGCCAGGTAAGTACTTATATATATGATATACCCTTCTTGATTTGTGTCCTTTCCCTTTCAAAAAAAATTAAAAATACCAAAAATATTAGGTTCTCGGCAAAGCCCAATAGGGGCTAGCCACCTGTATCACCCTCGTTCTTTTTGCAGACACAAGAAGAATGGAGGAAGCGGCCTATTCAAGCTTAAGTCTTGCAAAGACTCAAGCTTGGGGAGGATCCCCAGGTAAGTATCTCTATCGATCAATAAAATACTCCCTGTTTCAAATAAAATGCTAGAATATTGGTGAATGCTGCACTTAAAGGAAATGATGATTAGTTACATGATAGCTCCCCTTGTGTCGCATTGATGCAACCTCTACTCCTGACATGTGTGTTATTTATACTCGAGCATAGTCACATCACTAGTGTTGTGACATTTTTGTGGGTTGCATACATCACACCAAGTCTAAGCATTGTGGATTATGATATGGCATGATTAGGACTTGTTGCAATTTCTTAGCATGGTGAAAGTCCAGAGATGTTTTCATTTTAATTGCTGCAAGTACCTAAAAACCCTTTCGTTTTGGAACACTTCCCCTGTGAGGACTTATTTACCTACCAGAGCCATATCATGACAATATTCGAAAAAGCCCCACTCATAGCCATTTGCTCATGCGTTGAGTTTAGTTAAGGTTTAAATGCTTTTGAGAGTAAGCACTCCTTTTTCCGGTCATAAACTCCTTCGCGTGTGTTCTTGTTTTTCTTTCCACAAAAAAAAAGGGAAATGTTTGGAAAATCGACCAAGCATCTTCCTACATTTGCAAAACTTTTGGTCCATTCAAAAAAAAAAAGAAGGCTCAAGAATATTTCAAAATGTTTTTACGGACCATGCAAAAGTTATAGCCTCATGCACCATGGAGTATATCAAAAAAAAAAAAATCCATGGTTGCATCCCAAAATAAAAGGCTACATGGTTCTTATCATAAACATCTTGAGCAGAATAAAAGGACCAAAGTTTTCAAAACCCCCTTCCATAAGTGTGAGTTCATCTTCTCCCCCTCCATCACAATTTTCCCTATGACCAGAATACAAGGAGTTGCTATGTCTCTTAAGATTTATTCTTTAGCTTTACAACATATGCATGACATTTGTGCATTCCTTACCAAGCTCCATATAAAAGCCTTATCTAGTAGAAGGTAGGAATGAGTGAAGCTTTGTAGGAATAGCCTCATAAGAGGGAGAGGGGAAGTGTGAACCAAACAAAAGAGACTTTTTTTTTACCTTGTCTTGCAGCACATAAAAACTCTGGACATACACCTGTTAAAAATTGTTTGGCTCGTCCAAAAGTGCTGTTCTAATCTTCAATGCGATGTGACAAGGTGAAGCATACACGCCCCACACATGTGCAACACTCGTGAATGTTCCGTGCTCTTGTATACTTACCATCATTTAGGGAGTACGTTGTTGCATCCTTATTACCCATGGGGCGCTTTCTTTGTAACTACTGATCCGCCGATACTTAAGTTTTGGTTTGCTTGGGACGAGCAAAGTTTAAGCTTGGGGAGGTGTTGACGGCCATTAAATCATAAAATGACCGTCAACTTATTGGCGAATAAAAGGTATGCACCAATGTTTTATGCATTAAACTAATAAAGTTCCACAAGTTTTGGATGTGATCTTGTTTTGCAAGGTACATAGGAATATTGGTGCAATTGTGCTTACAATTATGGATAAAAGCAAATATACAAAAAGCACAAGATAAACAAGGTCCTGCTCCGACATCTCGACGACATTCGACGCAAGAAATAAGGAATGACTTGGACATCAAGAAATAATTATTCAAATCACAAATTTGATCCCTCCATGTCAAAGCCCTCGTCAAGATAGTCAAAATGGGCTTTTGGATCACCCAATTCGGAGTTCGGGAGCAGGAGTTATGCCTCGCGCAAGATTGGAGGAAAATCAGAAAAAAGCTGGCCGGCCGGCCCAACTTAATCTCCAACCGCCTCAATCTTCCTCCAGTCGGTTCCAGAGTCGGTGACAAGCCACTTGACGCGCCGGCCAAGCCAGGGGACGTCGGCAAGAAGGGAATATTCCACGAAATGCTCCAAGACCTTCTCCACTCTCCCAAGGCAACTCCACTATAAATAGAGGACCCATCCCCTCACTCCAACCTGCACCATCACACTTGAGAAGAGAAGATCCAATGTAGGGTCACGCTCTTTCTCATGGAAGATCATTCCACTTGTGTAGTTTAGAGTAGGCTAGTTGGTCATAGGAGTTAGAGTAGAAGTGAGAGCTTCCCTCGGAGTTCCGGAGTTTTCTTCGGATATTGGGTAAAGCTCTCTTGTATCTTTTCTTTTTGATATTAGTTAATATAATTATTTTTCCTATTTATTTATTTTCTCATTTATTTATTTTAGTTTTTCTTTTAGTTTACATTTATTTATTTAAGTGATAATTATAGAGAAATTCTTGTGTTGGTTCCGCGTCTGTGTATGATAGGTCTATCTGCATGGGTTGTTTGCACTGCAAATGCTTACACAATCCACATAGATTTGTTATGCATGGTTGGCTTGCTCTTTTACGTTGGAGTAAGTTATCTAGGATAGTTGCTTGTATGGTTCAAGGAATTATTCCTAGGCGTGAGTGTGCACCCAACCCCACGGAGGATGGTAGCCGCGAGTGTATGTGACAGCTACACCGGTCTCTGTAATCCACCACGTCCGGGTTGGACAGGTAGGGCCTAGACGCGGTCTGTTGCCTGGATACGTTGAACTTAGTTTCCGAGTTGCGTGTCTTGGCGGCGGCCGTGCCCCGATGCACTTGAATGTATCTGTAATGAAAGCTTAAGTAAATAGTTGTAACCCCTAGGCGGATACCCTTCTTCTCGTTGTCCTCCCAGTTGACTAGTACTATCTCTTTATCTTCATATGGAATCCTTGCGTGTGTTTGGTTGCCACCCATCATATCTTTCATCTTTACCCCTGCTTTGGTCTAGTTTGCAAGTTATAAATAATAGATGTTTTCTTGTTAATTCATGATATTCTTAGCCCTGCTTCCCTGTGGAAAATATAAATACGATACCCTTGGAATACTCCTGGGTGAAATGCTACAACGGTGTTCCGTGCGCTTGCGGAGTTGATATTTATCTCTGTACGTAAGAAACGCCAACAAGCATTTCTGGCGCCGTTGCCGGGGAAGCAATGGTTTAAGATATCTGTGATTGACATTGATTATCTGTTATGATTAATTTGCTGCTAGCCTAAGCATCCACCTGCATTTCTTTTGAGCATACCGCCATCACATCTGCATTTCTTTTGAGCATACCGCCATCACATCTGCATTTCTTTTGGGTTGGTAGCCTATAAATAGTTGGTTGCCCGCCCCTTGAGGGGTCTCTTGGCCATTGTTGAAGTGCAGGAAACTCAGAGAAGCCAAGAGCAAGAGAGAGAAGCACTTGTGAAGGATTTGGAGTGATCCTAGTGCTTGAGAGAGTAGCAATTGCATCCACTTGATCTCTAGGCTAGTGTGAGCTTGAGAGAGTCATTTCGGTTTGTTACTCTTGGTCTATGGCGAGGCCTAGACCGGTTAGGCGCCGGTGTTGAGCTGTCCGAGGAGACTGTGGAAGCCAACACAAGTTTGTACACGGTCTTGGAGCTTCCCGTGGGAAAGAAGCATCACTAGTGGAGCGCCTTTGGCACGCATCACGTGCGGAGCCTTACCTCCGGAAGAGTAACCGGGATCGAGCCCGGCGGGACGTGCCCGCGACTTCACTCGGAGGGTGAAGTGTGCTCTAGGAGGGATCGCCTTCGAGCGGAGGGACGGGGTCGAGACTCCGGCGGAGTGACCCAACGTGGAGTAGGGGAAGGCGCCATCCTTCCGAGACCACGGGAAAAATCATGAGCATTCCTATCCTTATCTCCTTTACTTACTAGCATTTACGCTTCCGTATTTACTAATGTGCTAGTAGAATTGCATGATAGGTTGTCTCTTTACTACTTGGTAGAATTGCTTGTTAGGGTGTTGCTTGTTGCATAGACTAGATTGTGTGCGCGCATCGCTAGCTTCTTGTTGTCACCATATCTTGTCTTGCTAGCTTCACGCCTAAAGTACGTTTGGGAGAAATTGTTGACACACCGATTCATCCCCCTCCCCCCCCCCCCTCTCGGTGCCCTTGATCCTTTCAAGTTGTATCGGAGCCTCGTTGCTCAAATAGGGCTTATTCGCCTTGAGTAAGGATGCCGGGAGGTAGTGGACCGCCCCCGTTCGATGGGACTGACTATGCCTATTGGAAAGCTCGCATGCAAGCTTACCTCGAGGCTCTCGACCCTATCGCATGGGAGGTGACAAGTTCCGGTGTCTCTCTAAGGACTCCCATTGGTACTCTTGATGTGAACCTCGCAAAGGCAAATGCTAAAGTTAAAAATGCCTTGTTTGAAGCTATCACTAAAGAGGTCTTTGCTCGAGTCAAGTCCGCGGGTACCGCTCATGAAGTATGGACACAAATTCAACAAATTCATGAGGGTTCCACGGACGTGAAAGAGGAAAGATACTATGTGCTAAAGAACAAATATGATGACTTTGCCATGTCTTCAAATGAGCTAATCAATGACACTTACTCTCGTTTGAATGTGCTTGTAGAGGATATCAACTCTCTCGGTGTGAAGGACAAGATTAATGATGGTGACCTTGTGCGGAAGATCATGAGGATTCTCCCAAGAGAGAAATATGGAGCACTCATCACATGTCTCTTCAACACCGACATGCGAGACCTCACCACCCACAAGCTACTTGGGAAGATCACCGCCTTCGAGAGCTACAACCTTGACAAGAAGCTTGATGAGAAGCCCTCCAAGAATCTTGCTTTTGCGTCCGAGGGATCAAGCAAGAAGATGAAGATGGTGATGACTCAAGATTCAAGTGATGAAGAGCTTGAAGAAGACGTTGAAGACTTGTTGCAACTTCATCCAAATGATCTAGCACTCTTCATGAAGAGAAGCAACTTCTTCAAAAGAAGGTTCATCAACAAGAAAGATGCCGAGTGCTACAATTGTGGAGAGAAGGGTCACTTTGCCAAGGAATGCCCGAAGCCAATCAAGAAGAGCAAGAAGAAGACTGTCAAGCGATGATGAAGAAGAAGACCCTAGAAGCAAGTACAAGACAAGGAAGAGGTTTGTCAAGAAGGAAAGCTCTAGAGGCAAAGACAAGAGAAGATCATCTCGCAAGGGACTCTTTGTTGAAGAGTGGGTCACGGATGATGATAGTGAAGAAGAAGATAGTGATGACTCATCCTCCAAGGGAAAGAAGATGGCCGGCATAGCTCTCACCAACATCTCCGAGACTCTACCTCCACCACCTACTTGCTTGATGGCCAAAGATGATGATAGTAGTGAAGATGAGAAGAGCGAGTCCGATGAAGAGTTTGGTGAGGAGGATAAGCCCACATATGAGGAACTCTTGGATAGCATTCTCCTAACCGGCAAGATGATCAAGAAGAGGGACAAGACCATTGCTCGGTTGGAGAAGGAACATGAAGTGGCCGCTTTCCGAGTTCGTCAACTTGAGGGTGAACTTAGGGACTTATCCATCTCTCACAAGGCTCTTGATGAGGACTATGACAAGCTTGAGGAAGACCATATGAAGCTCAAGGAGAAGTCCAAGTTACTAGAGGATGAGGTCAAGCATCTTTCCACTTCTCTCATAACCTTGGATGAAAGCTATGACAAGCTCAAGGTTGATCACAAGAGGCTCAACGACAAGTTCAAGGTTCTTGAGGAAGAACATCAATCCATCCTCGGAAAAAGTAACACTTCTTCTTCTAATTCATCTATTTCCGATTCTTCATATATTACTTGTGATGGACTAACTCCCTCTCTTGAGAGCATCTCTCTTGATGAGAAAATCTTGAAGGAATATCATCAACTCAAGGAGGAGAGAGCTTCGGTGATGGACGGCTTCGAGAGGCTCACAAGGGAAGGACCATTCATAAGGAGATACTTGGTCGGAACCTTGTGAACAATCCCGGGCACAAGGGACTTAGCTCCTACCCCGCCGCCATCAACCTCATCGGCAAGGACGAGGACATTCCACCTTGGGTAGTCCCCCTCATGGCGGACGACTACTATTGTGAGAAGTGTTGCCGTGACGGGCACACTAGCAAGAATTGTCCCAAGGTGAGAAGTTCTAAAGTTTTGCCTAACGCTAACTTGTTCCATGAGAATACACACTACAAGCTCTTTAGGGACAAGAAAGGAAGGGTGAAGGCAAAGGCTCTTGGATCACCCGACAAGAGGAGGATGATGAGGAAGATTTGGGTGCCCAAATGCATAGTTGACCTTGAGAGGCCAACCAAGTGCGAGTGGGCTCCCAAGAACAAGACCTAAAAGGGTGATGGTGGTGGACCGTGCGCCGCAACGTCAACTCATGAACGTCCACCACAAGCTTCGAGTGCTTCATCGACATATCTACTCTTCAAGGAGGTAACATGTATCATAGTAGTTTCTTTTCTTGCATTGCTTGCATGGTAGCTAGGTGCTCCTTTGTGAACTAGTATGTTTGCATCCATGCATATGTAAATAACTAAAAGGAAAAGAACAAAAAAATTAGTTCAAGGTCTAACTTTCTCAAGATAGCTATGAGCATGAGGGATGCTTGAGTTGGTGGTCCGATGGACTCAAGGCAAGGTTTGGCTCATAGTGAGTAAGCTTGAGAGAGGCTCAAACTTGACCTTGAGTAGGTTTCCTTTATGCGTTGTCTTAAGTTTGCTTGCATATCACATGGCATATTTACTTTCCCTTGCATTTGTATGATATGCTTGTCTCATGCATTGCATATAGGAAATCACAAAAGAGTTGTCACACTATGAGGAAGTGTTTCATTCGCAATATGATCTCACATCTCATAGAAGTGTGACTAAAGAAAAGAATTGCGCTTCATGCCCATTGAGTCTTGCTAAATGATCCTCAAGGTTAAATCTACTTGCTCGGATCATAGGCAAAAGGCTCATACATACCCCTCCTTTGGTTTTATCTCTCTTGGTTCTTATTTGGTTGCTTCTTATTTGCCGATTGAAAAATTACTATAAGCCTATGCGCAACCTATATTGGTCTATTTTCAAAGGAGTGTTTGAGTGTTCCCCTTCTAGTCCATGTTTGGTGTTTATTTGGTTTTTGTGTGAGAAACTTGGACTTAGAAGGAAATTCCTTGAAAATCAGCTTTTCTGGACTGGACCGTACAATATGGTCAAGGGGACCGTACAATACGGTGTGCTTTTGCACGAGATCCTTTGAAACCTGAGGCAGAAAGGAGCCCGGACAATACGGTCCTGAACACCATACAATACGGTCTCTGTAGCTAACTGTCAGGGTGGAAAAGGAGACCGTACAATATGATCTCTAGGACCGTACCATACGGTCTGGTTAAGTTCATCGCGAGATCCTTTCCAATCTCATCCGTTGATTCCTTTTGGATCGATCTGGACCATCCTTTCAAAATTAGACCTAAACTAAACGGAAATCGAGCCGTTACTGTGCATCGTCATCTCCAATCCACCGCCGCCGTTAGAGCTCCCGCCACCACCTCGCCTTCCCGCGCCGCCGTACACCTCGCCGCCGCCGTCGCGCTCGCCGTCGACGAGCTCCACCCACCAGAGCCGCGCGCCACCTGCTCCTCCACCGCGCGCACGCATGGCCGCGCAACCCTAGCACCAGCCGCGCCGCGTCGCACCTCCACCGCGCCGCCGCCGCCGCTTCGCTTGCTCGCGCATCGCCGCCGCCGAAGCTGAGGAAGACGAGGACCTCGCCGTCGACGCACAGCGCCGGGAGTCCCTCCTCTCACGCGCGACCACGAGCTACTGCTCTTCCTCTTTGTGCGCGACGAGCTCTCCCTCCCCGGCGACTCACCAGGCCATCGCCCTCTCTGTCGATCGCCGACGACTACTTGTACTCGGTGAGCTCCTGGTTTCACAAATCGCACAGTAGCCTCGATTCCAATACCTATCTAGGGTTTGAGACTATCAATTCCTTCATCAATCAAAAATCCCTAGAAAATCATCCAAAAATCGAACCTTTATTGCGAAATCGATTTGCATTGCCTCAAATTCTCGCAATTTAGGTCACCATGTGTCATAGTGTTCGAGTTGTATACTTCTTTTATCTATGACATGTTGGTCGCTTTGTGTCGATATCATTTCCATACAATATACACTTAGCTCGACACTATCGTTTCCTCGGTTAGTGGTACATTGTGTCTGTTGCATATGATCTATGTACACTAGTCGATCTCCACCTATAGTCGACAATGCCGTAGTTCCCTTTGCATATTTACCGGCATTGTGTCCTTCACTTCTGCGCTAGGACTTCATCTAGATTTACGCGCTTACCTACGATTCTTGCTTATAGATGATAGTAGGTTATTCTATACTCATATACCCTGTCTTATTCCTATCGTGCAGTGGCAGTGGTCAGCGGACAATGGGCAGTTGACAGCAGAGCAGAGACAGTGGACGGATTGAGGGCCAAGCCCTTAATCCTATCTTTGGTAGTCAGTCGTCAGTGGACGGGTTGGTGAGCCAAGCTCACTCGCCCTATCTTGTCTGCAGGCCAGTCAGCAGTTATGGCAGGAGGTTCTGGCAGAGGCAGAGGCAGGGGCAGAGGAGATCGTGACGGGGGCAAGGCCAAGGTCGTTGAGCAGCCCAAGAAGAAGAAGCAGAGGACAGGTGACCTAGAGTGGAACCAGGCCCTCAGAGCAGCAGATGTTGACATTCCTACTGGCAGAGACACTGGCTTCAGGATCAGGGATACGCCTGCAGGAGGACAGGGGGAGACTCCGAGGAGGTCTTCCAGGGCCAGAGCCACAGTGCAGCGGACTCCGTCCACCCGCGAGGTTGGTACGTCGAGGACCGCGCAGGAGCAGCCAGAGTCAGAGGCAGAGGAGGAGAGTTCCCGCTCAGGTGACGAGGTCACAGAGGCCGACAGGCAGAGGATGGCCGTGAAGTTCTGTGCTCTTGACAGGAGTGCCACACTCAGGGACGTGCTTGCTGAGGACGCTCTCAGGCTGCCAGGCCCCGTCCTCAAGAAGTTCAGGAGAGTCACTGAGGAGACTTGGGTACCTGCCAGGAGAGACCCACAGGCAGGAGGTCGCTTCTGGACCTTACTTCAGCAGAGGATAGCAGCTGGTTTGAGGAGTAGACTGCGGACAGATGGAGCTGATAAGCTATTTGTCACTCACCAGCACTGCAGCATAGAGGCTGCCAGCAGAGGTGCCGGGACGGATTTCACACAGCACCTGTCTTATATCCCGGGCCTCCAGGAGATCATCACCACACCGATGCGTTGGGACTATGATATAGTGATGGATTTCTACGCTTCTCTGTGGATTGCTCAGGATCGCTCAGCTATCTGGTTCATGCTCAGAGGACAGCCCCACAGAGTGACGAGGGAGAACCTCGTTGAGGCCCTTGAGACCATCCAGCATGAGACCAGAGTGTTCCCGCTTGCTCACCCAGGGATGGACCCTCCCCGCAGACCTCTTGGGGGACACTTACCTTCAGATGATGATATGAGCATTGCCTTCCCTCCACCTCACCCGGAGAACTTCAGCCGAGCTCACACCAGACTGACACACGAGGGCAGAGTTCTCAGGAGTATTCTGAGCAGGACCATTGTGCCTAGGAGTGGTTACAGGGATCAGTTCTCTATCCTTGCACAGTGGGTTGTTATGTTGATGCTGAGGCACAGAGGCTTTGACTTGGTAGATCTGATACTGTGCCAGATGGAGGATGTTATTGCTGAGAGCATTGCTGCTAGACACTTAGCCTTCGCACCGCTAATCTGCTATATTCTGAGGAGGCTACAGTTGTTATCTCAGGAGGACTATGATGAGCTGCCCAAGGTGACCACAGCGTACACACCCCTACCTGCCTCCGACAGACGGGTTGCTGCCCGGGAGTCAGCTTCGCAGGGGAGTTCTTCACAGGGGCTAGGTGACACGGCTACCGAGACAGAGCAGCATATTCAGACTGGTAGCCAGATGGAGTCCATTCCTGAGGACGTGACTCCGGACTCTAGAGCAGGACCTTCAGGCTCAGCTACAGCTCCAGCTCAGACAGATTCGCTACTTCATGCAGAGCTAGCAGCACTTCGCAGAGAGATCCAGAGTCAGAGAGAGGATAGGGAGAGGGATCGACAGATGTTGGACAGTGTCGTACTCACTCAGAGGGAGATGGCTTCTGGCTTGTCTTCGCTGTTCACAGGTTTTGAGGCGATTGCTCAGACTCTTCGTCTCTTTGGACAGGCACTGCCAGGTCTCCCGTCGTTCCCACCTATCACTTTCCCAGGTGTGCTGCCACCAGATACAGTACAGTTTCAGCAGCTACAGCAGCAGCAGCAGCAGTTTGCTCAGACACAGGCAGGACAGTCATCCAGTCAGGGACAGTACTTCAGCACCTTACTCACGGCTCCCATCTCACCTGCTGGTGCACCTACGGTGGGGCCGTCGACGTCCACGCTTGCTGGATTGACTGGAGAGGCAGGACCTTCACACCAGTACCGTTCTTCACCAGGCCTCTCCATGACTCCGTCAGCCCTACTAGCTTCTACAGCTCCGAGCTTCTCACCGCTTCAGCTGACGAGTCCCTTCTTTGTGTCACCACTGCCAGCTCGTACACTTGACTTTGACACAGTAGCACAGACCGCCTCAGTACAGACAGACTCAGTTCTTACAGCTTCACAGGCAGAGGTTGTGACTACTACAGCTGAGACAGCAGCAGTGGAGCAGACAGAGTCTCCCAGGACACCTACACCGCCTCGGGTTGTCGAGCACACAGTGGATCTCACTGACTTTGGCTACACTCGCCAGGAGATAGATGAGGCTCTCGCTGCAGGACAGGATCCACCGTCCAAGGCACTCTCACCCACTGGCAGTTTCACTTGGACCCCCAGTCGCTCACCTACTCCTTCAGTCCACTCAGCTTCAGACTCAGAGGTAGCTGAGTATGCGACACAGCTTGAGCAGACTCTACACCAGACAGACTCTTCTGGGATAGCTTACAGGCAGCTTGTGCCGTTCACTCCTCTCTTTCAGCCTCAGGAGTCGTTGGGGATGCCGCGGACTTGGACTTGGACACCTCCAGTGCCACCTTCTGAGCAGCAGCAGCAACCACAGCAGGGCACTTCTTCAGCTCCAGAGCTTTCAGTGACTACTACCACTGCACCTCCTCCAGCCTCCGACGCGTAGGACAGCAATTTTCTCTTTCCTTCCTTCTCTTTTTGGTCATTGGTGCCAAAGGGGGAGAGAGATAGAGATCTTGTATAGGTCTAGGGGGAGTAGTGGAGTGATCTTGTGTTCAGGGGGAGTGTGAGACAGTCTTTGTCCAGGGGGAGATCTTTTGGTACTTCATTTGTATATTCTTTTGGTACTTCGTGGTTCTTGTTGAGCTTGATTTGCTTTTGCTGGTGTTTAGCTCATCAAGAATGCACTTGGTTTCATTTCATACACTTGCTCGTTATCTATATATCTTGTATATTGCTCTGATATATTGCTTTGAGTTTGTGTATGTTTACCTGGATGCGCTTATTTATATCTATCTTGCCAGGTTTCCTCTTTCTGTGATGATATGTGCACTCACTTGCTTTTGCAGGAATATCTTATAATCTTATCATCACAAAGTTGTGGTCATAGCTCATGTTTTTACTCCATATATATCACAAATGTGCTTTAACTCTATTTTGCAGGTGATACCTTTTAAGCTATGACTACATTGTTCTCCGTTTTACTTGTTCTTCATGCATATCCAATCTTCTCGATCACTCTTGCGCTTTACATTCTGTATCTTTTGATATCTTTTGATATGTGTTGTCACCAATCACCAAAAAGTGGGAGATTGTAAGCTTCATGACCATTGGAATTTGGAAACCCCAAAGGTATGAATGTTTTGGTGATTGGGTGACCATATTGATGTGACTAACATTTTCTTGTAGGATATTCAAATGGTCATGTCAATGAAGTGTCGTCTCACATACTCTATCTATCGACGACTTGGTGATTGGTTGCCTCGACATTTCGGATCGAGAACTTGATGGAGTCAAGGTTGAAGATAAATCAAGGCTAAGGACATGATAGACCAAGCAAGTGTTGGCTTGGTGTAGATGCTAGCTTGAGTCTATAGGAAAAACCGGACTATCAAGAGGGATCGAATTGGTTCTCTTAGAGCACACTAGGTTAGAGATCAAATGGATGCATTGTGAGTCTCTTGAGGGCTAGGGTGGCTGAAGAGAAGAAGAGGAACCAAGAATGGAGAAGTTGGAAGCAAGGATCAAGAAGTGGATCAAGTTTTCAGCTTTTGCAGTAGAGATCGGACAGTACGGTCCTAGGGACCGTATGGTATGGTCTTCATTGAAGATCCAGACAGAGAAGCGAAGTCTCGGGATGCTGAGAAAATAAAGACCGGATAATTGACCGGACAGTACGGTCTAGGGACCGTACAATACGGTCATCAGTGGATTTCCAAACAGAGAAGATGAAGTTTCTGGAAGTGGAAGAAATGAAGACCGGACAATCGACCGGACGGTACGGTCCAAGGGACCGGACAGTACGGTTTTCATTGGAGATGAAGAAGAAGATGGAGATGCGCCTGGAAATAGAGACCGGACAATACGGTCTAGAGGAGACCGGACAGTACGGTCCTTTGTACGGTCTCTAGTTTCGCAGGGCACTTTTGGGCAACGGCTAGTTTTAGGTTGGTAGCCTATAAATAGTTGGTTGCCCGCCCCTTGAGGGGTCTCTTGGCCATTGTTGAAGTGCAGGAAACTCAGAGGAAGCCAAGAGCAAGAGAGAGAAGCACTTGTGAAGGATTTGGAGTGATCCTAGTGCTTGAGAGAGTAGCAATTGCATCCACTTGATCTCTAGGCTAGTGTGAGCTTGAGAGAGTCACTTCGGTTTGTTACTCTTGGTCTATGGCGAGGCCTAGACCGGTTAGGCGTCGGTGTTGAGCTGTCCGAGGAGAGTGTGGAAGCCAACACAAGTTTGTACACGGTCTTGGAGCTTCCCGTGCGAAAGAATCATCACTAGTGGAGCGCCCTTTGGCACGCATCACGTGCGGAGCCTTACCTCCGGAAGAGTACCTGGGATCGAGCCCGGCGGGACGTGCCCGCGACTTCACTCGGAGGGTGAAGTGTGCTCTAGGAGGGATCGCCTTCGAGCGGAGGGACGGGGTCGAGACTCCGGCGGGAGTGACCCAACGTGGAGTAGGGGAAGGCGCCATCCTTCCGAGACCACGGGAAAAATCATGAGCATTCCTATCCTTATCTCCTTTACTTACTAGCATTTACGCTTCCGCATTTACTAATGTGCTAGTAGAATTGCATGATAGGTTGTCTCTTTACTACTTGGTAGAATTGCTTGTTAGGGTGTTGCTTGTTGCATAGACTAGATTGTGTGCGCGCATCGCTAGCTTCTTGTTGTCACCATATCTAGTCTTGCTAGCTTCACGCCTAAAGTACGTTTGGGAGAAATTGTTGACACACCGATTCACCCCCCCCCCCCCCCCCTCTCGGTGCCCTTGATCCTTTCAGCAGATTGCCCCTCTTCATCATTAGCCTCTTGTTCATCTTCTTGAACTTCTTCAGCCATTTCCACAAGCACAGTCCTTGAATTCTTCTTCAGGTAAGCATGCATCTCTTTCGAAACTGATGTAGGAGCTTTTCCACATTTAATTGCATCCGCATACCCTCCAGCAAGGTGCTGCTTGAACCTTTTTATCCCTACAGGAACTACTTTCTGACATAAAATACACTGCACAAAATCCTTCTTCGTAGGATCTGGCCACCACCCATATTTCCATCCTGGGTCTTGGGATCTAGCCTTCCTCTTGGGATCAACAGCTTGGGCAGCAAGATCAGCCGGCAATGCTCCTATAGCCTTCTCAACTAGAGATGCAACATCTGGAGCATTGGACGAAGCCGAGGCAACACCACCACCGGATGCACCCGAGGAGGCTGTACCATGTACAGGAGGGTCAGGCTCAGGCATGATCACTTCCACCGTGTTACGACGCTGTCATTCCACCTCTGTAGTATACAACACGATCGTCAGAGGAGGCAATCAAGGGCAGTAGGTAGGGAAGGGAGGGCAGTAGGGCAGACTCACCATCGTCGGAGGGGGAGCTCATCTTTGTGCTTGTGGAGGGAAGCGCCGACGGGAGCTTCACCAAGGGGCGGCTGCAGCGCTGGTGAAGGGAGGGAGAGGGATCGAGAAAGTGAGAGCATCCGCCAGGAGAAGAAGAGATAGGTTACGGTGGCTTATGGTGAAAACCTGGGCAACGGGGACCTTATTTCTAACCCTAGTGGGCCAAATTTTAGCAGCCCAACTTTTGTCCTTGAAGCCCAGCTATGCAAGCCCCTCAAAACCTGGTCGTTCACCTCCTAGTCGGACGACTAATCACGACTAAGCAACGACTAGTCGGACGACTAGGTTTCTGATCGAGCTTATCGAGTCGGAGTACCTGATCGCGTGCAAGGTACCGACCAGGCCGACTAATCATGATTAATCACGATTAGTCAGACGACTTGAAAACATTGAGGTCGGCTGGAGAGGTAAATGGTGTTTGCATGACCTTGTTGAAGTCAGACTTATAAGCCGGGACTCACTGCCAAGTGGTAGAAAGAGAGGCAAGGATGAGAAGAGCACATTTGGATCCCACAATGCCAAAAGATTTCAAGATTGAAAGCACCCAAGCATGATAAAAATTCAGCAGTGGAAGAGAAGAAGACCGAAGAAGAAGTTAAGTTTTGAACATGTGTAAGATTCAGAGCTAGGGTGTTGAGAATATTTGGAACGGTAAATTTCAAGGGATAATGAATCTTTAGTTGTTATGGAACGTTAGGAGAAAAGGGCGAGGGATGGTGTCAGGGGCATGTGCCCCTATACTTATAAATTGTCGTGCTTATGTGCGTAGTATGGTGCTTATTTGTTATCATCATTACGAATCTCATTTTGCATCCGCCCCATCGTGTCACCCTACATGTGAAAAACTCATTTTTTCATCACCATAGAACACTTGTGTGTAACTATTTCCATGGCTCCACATAAAACTCTAGTACTACACCTCATCGATATTCACTGAAATAGGGATGAAAGCAAAAGCGGCATTTATCGGATAACTGAGGCTCGTTTTCGACTTTTCCCGACCGTAGTAGTTGGAAATGAAATACCGAAAAAATTAAAACAAAGTGAAAGTATTTGGTGGAAACAAAAATGAAAACGATTTTAGACTTTACCGATCGATTTCGACAATTTCCGTTTGAGACCGAAAATTACCGCAGATATTTTATCGTTTTATGTTAGAGCCAACTAAATATATATTATATTTTCAATAGGCAATAAACGTTGATGTCGGTACTTATATTTTTTACATTTTAATTTGAACATCTCTTTTCAAATGTCTCGCGTCTTTTTATGATACATTTATAGCTAGTTCAAGTACCAATAATATATTCGCAGTTCATATTTTTATACATAATATAGTACAGCTAATACACGACTGTGATTTTACCGATAATTAATATCGATTTCCGATTGATATAGTATATTTATGTCGTGGTAATTCCTTTTTCGATATTCCCATAATATCGATGCCGTATTTGTTTCTGCTAGTACCGCTACCGAGAAAAAATATGAAAATGAAAACGATATAACCTTCTTCCGACCGTTTCCCGACCGCTTTCATCGCTACATTGAAACATAGATATATTTGACTCTGCTTCAAAGAAGGTAGGATGCGCTCTGGAGCAACCGATATATCCACAAAATTTGAATTGAAATGAGATTTCGTTTTCTTCATATTCAACTTAATTAGGTTTTTGCGTTTTCCAAAGCCATGGAGAAAAAGCCAAAAAGGGTATATAATTGCAGTTCTTTTCAAACAATTGTTATCTAATAATATAAACCAATAAAGAACCAGTTGGAAGGAAAATAATTTTGACCTACCAGATCCTATCCTACCTGTGTATCAACCGTTGATCCAAATCCATCCTAACTAATATACCGTCCGATCCTGCCATATGCGATTCTGACAGCGGCCCTCCTCCCTGAGCGTGACGCTCTTGTCATTCCTAGGCCAAAAAATATGACGCCGCTTCAACTTTTTTCACCGCACGATGATTTCTACCCTCCCACCAAGCACGTCCGGATTTCTCGCGCCTTTCTTTCTTTTTGATTCCTTCGCCAACTCATTTTCCTTCGATTCCTCAATTCCTGGATCTCTCTCCCAGGCTCCCAGGCTCCATCTCCACCAAATCAGTAGCCATTGTGTGAAGCCAGACAGGTTACGGCGGCTGCTCTGGATGGTGAGGTCGAGCGCGCAGGGGAGGCGGGGAACAAGCGCCAATGGATCGACGACGAGGCAAGAGCAATCGTAGCGAGGCGCCCTCACAGATTCGAATCAGATCGCGCAGGAGGCCGAGCGCGACGGATCTAGAGGGGGATGGCGCAGGCGGTGATGGTGGACCGCCGTCACTGTGCTCTGTCACCATGCTCGTCCACTGCGTGTGCCGTCGGCGGGTTTGGGGTTGACGTCAGTTCCGCGCTCGGCTGCCTCCTCTCTTGCTCGGCAGCTGCTGGGATGCGGCTTCACTGCTGTCCTTCCGACGGAGCGCCGCAGGACTGATCGGTGAGCCATCCGGTGGAGGTATGTTGTTTCTTCTTTTGAAAATTTGGGTTTTCTGTGATTTTTTGTGCAGTGCAGGTTTCCTGGGATCTTCTCCCGATCAATCCTAATGGAAAGAATGGACCTTGATGTGGCTCCTTAGGTTCCTCTGTTGGTTTCGATCGGCTGCGGGAAGTTGAACTTTGCCGGTGGAATGCATGTGCGCCGTCAAGGTTGTCGATTACTTTACCTGCAATTCGAGATCCATCTCCCGGATTGCTTCTGTTTCTTGGTTGCTCCAGAGGTAATACCGGTACTGTTAGAGTTTAGGATTTGGTGCTTCTTCGGTAGCTCACAGCACGTCATTACTTGTTTTGAAGTACCTGTGCTGAGCTCATCCGGACATGCATGGTGTGCATTTGAATATATTACTAGCGTCTTCAGTCTTCTTGTAACGTGACGTATCATTGTTTTATTGAAAAATATTGTGCTTTGCCTCCTGATTACAGAACAAGCTTATTACAACAAAGCAAAGGAAGACGCTGAAATGTGCATGTGATCGAAGGTTGGTTCTCAGATGCACTGAAAAAGCCGTACACTTGGTTCCATTCGATCAAACCCTGTATCAATAAGCTTTATCTGGTTTAAAATGAGGTGATGTGGATGTGGCATTAGCTTAATATAAATTGAATCATGAATTATGTGATGAATTGTTATCTGAATATTGTCTGATGATAAAATGGTTAATCTAAAATTGTTATCTGAATATTGACGCTGATGTGGATTCAACAAATCTTAATAAAATGGTTAGCCTAAAAATATTGTGTGATGATAACAAAATGGCCGAGATGTGGGTTTTTCTCCAGAAGGTATACATATTATATGTTGTGGTAACATTGTTGCCAGACGTGCTACATGGCCAATATGATTCTTGACCAAATTAGATATGATTTTAATCTATCCTACAAAGAGTATATAGTCAAGTATTGTATAATTCTCATAATGATTCTTGACCAAATTATATATGATTTTAATCTATCCTACAAAGAACATATAGTCAAGTATCCTATAATTCTCATAGTCCTACCAAATGATGTAATTTTTTAAACACATGCGTGACGCACGTGCATTGGTACTATTGTATTAATGAACTGCCAACGAAACTTTGACTAAATAATCATGCCCCTCTATAATTTTAGTATTTTATTACAATTTTGATTTCTTTCAATTCTTAACTAATCACCTGGCCATGGTAGAATTTGTCATTCATACCAAACTTACCTTCGTGATCGTCGTTGTACATAAAAAGGCACCTACCCCACAAAGTAGTATGTATTGTTTTTGCAAATGTGTCACTATCATATATACTTTATTAGCTTAATTAAGGGTTTCTGTCTACTTAAAATATATATTATCAGCTACATTGTAAATATTGTGTTAAGCCTTTTAGATACGTGTGTGGCGCACGTGCATTGGTACTAGTTTCTACAAATGCAGGACGAAAAAATATTTCTAAACAAAATTAGATTCATGTTTTGTGGTTGGAAAGGGTATAGCCTATATTATTATGTGCAAATCAAGCAGAAGTTCATCTGATTTGCACTAGAACTGATTTGAGGAAATCGGTTCACCTCATTATTTGCACCACAACCTATTTGGTGTGCACGAAGAAATAAAGCATGTTTTTGACGAAGTTTTCAGATAACCATTTTCAGTTCACGGGTCAAAGCACACAGTAACCGCCCAACGCCCTTGCACACTGGCCCGCGGGCCCCACGCGGGTTCTCGGAACCTCCAAAGCAAAATCCCCTCCCCCCTGCTCCTCCGCCTCCGGTGCGCGTCGCCATCGGTGCGTCCGTCGGCAGATTCGTATATCCCAAAAGCAAACACGAAACGAGAAGACAACAATCCAACGGACGACCTAACCGCCCCACGCCCACGCGCAGCCGCGGCGAGCAGAGCAGGAGGGCCGAGGGATGGGGCAGTGCCCGTGCTTCGGGTCGGCGCAGGCGGCGGAGCGGGAGCGCGCGGCGGAGGCGGACCGGATCGAGGCGCAGGAGGCCCGCGCCAAGGCCGCCGAGGCCGCGCAGCGGAGGTAACTTCCCCTCTCAACCGTAACAACGTCCTTCCCGCCGTTCTTGGTCCTCCGAGATCGGTTCTTGATCGACCGGTCCTCCTCCCCTGCTCCCCCTTGTTCTTGAATGGCTGAATGGTGGGGGCTTATCGGGGTCGGATTGGATTGGATTGGCGTGTGGGTTTTACGGTGTCGAAATTATTGGATTGCAATCGAATTAACACCGTCGTAGATAGATACGATCATGGCTAGTCAGGGCCGGCCGGCAGAACTAAATTCTCCCAGGATGCCACTGTCGCCGCGATAAACAGAGTTCTTGACGACTGATGAGGAGCAGCTGGCCATGGCGCTGGGGCATGTAAAGGCTCGAATCTTGGTTAGTGGTCGGCAAGAGAGGCTGGTCAACGCCTACCCGTTCTTCTTTTTTCTTCAGGTCCTCCAAAACTTTGCCTGTCCATTTCGAATCTGACTGGTTCGGGTTCTTGACGTGGATGGTCATTCCATCTTAGAGTCATTTATGTTTATGTTCTTGACGTGGACGGTCCTCCAAAACTTAGGCACTTGATTTGTTTGCACCCTTCGTTTGACAAGACGTCTTGGTTTACAACACTGGACTTTCCTGAACTGTTGGGGATGGTTATGTCGAATACTAGTACTTGAACCGAACGGCCTTTTCCAGTGATAGGCTTTTGGGTTGTAGCTAGGATGGGAAACTCGGCCGCACATGATCACTGCTACACCTTCAGGTGTCGCCATGTGTAATGGCAAGTTGGGGAGATTTCTTAGAGTCATTTTCCTGTTGATAATAATCCTTGTATAGAGATAATTCAATCTTGGTTCTCCTAAAAAAAAAAAGGACAATCTCATTCTGAGCTACCGTTGTCCTAAGTGCGACTGATCTCTTTTGTTAACCTGCAGACAGGAGGAGTATGAGAAGTCTGCAGCTGGACGAGCAGCAAAAGCACAGATGAAAGCTATGAAGGAATCCAAGACAGCAAACCAAGGAGAGCCAGTTCTTAAGGTACCATTGTTCCCACTAACAAGATTGCGTCTAATTTTCAGTAGACCTTGCATAACTCATAACTGTCGTTTCTTTATCGAGGGTATTTCTCTTATATATTCTCTTCACTGATGCAGTGGCAGATGGGATCATAAACGTCAGTTGTGATCATTTGCATACCGCGGCATGTAAGTATGCAAAATCATGTCCAAGTACTTCCATTTCAATAACCTGATGTGGTTTCTAGTATTTACAAAAACCAGTCTTAGGCAAAACTGCACCGTCTGTCCAAGCAACTTTTTGCTGATTTTACTGACATTTCACTGCTGAAATGGAGTGTAATTGATTACTGCAAGTATTTGGGATGCAAATTGACTGTACTATGGGTTGTAGAGCATCACAGATATTGTGTTCGATTACCAAGAATTATATCCACATCCATTTGCCTAAATAAGAATGCTGGAACTTAATAAGTTCCTCTCATGATGCAGTTTCTTGCAGCAACTGGTTGCATTTTTGAAAGAAGATAAAAGAACCTTCTTTACATATTGATTTCACTTTGAAACAGGATTTATGTGATTTGGAAAGATTGTCAGTAGTAGGAGGCGGTTTGATGTCACTAAATACTTAGTTGGGTAGTTGAAATTCAGGAATTGGATGCCAAAATAAACTTCTATGCACACCATATATTCGTTTTGCAGCATTTTCTTAGTTTGGTTGCAATCCTTGTGTTCACATATTCATCTGTGCACTCTTTCAGGCGGTTAAAGGTGTTTGGTGTTTGCTTCTACTTTTCCAGAGGATGCGTGGTCACCATCGTGTCTGTGATGCATAGCTTTGCCAGTAATCTGTATATCCTTTTTCGTCATCTGCTGCTGTACATGCCCAGAGATTGCCGGAATTTCCGTTACAAGTTTGTGTCTAAACAAACATGTGCATTTTTATGGAGTAGTACTATAGGTAGTATTAGCGTAGAGAATGTTTACTCATCTTCAAAGTTCATAAAAGTATATACTCGTGGCATGATATCATTATCACTGGGGTCCTTTTCTCCTTATATTGTGGAAGGAAACTGCTTTGCATCCGACTGGTTTTGAACGTCTGCTGTCCGACCAGTGCAAGGTGAGCCAGTGGTGTAGGCTGAGGTTACAGTTTTTTTTTGGGGGGGGGGGGGGGGGGGGGGGGGGGGGGGGGGGGGGGAGGTTACAGTATGGGGGGGAAAAAAAACAGTTTCTAGCACTGTAGCATGTACTGTAGCGGCTTTTAGATCAACGGCTCATTCGTTTTTCCCGGCCCACCCTGGCCGGCCCGTCTAGCTACGCCACTGTTGAGCGTTGTGCTTGTGGGAACGTAAATAATTGGTCCAGGTGTATAGTTGCTGAATTTTGTCCAAGAATTTCCTTTATCATCAACTTCAGATGTTTGGATCATGTTTCGTACGTTGAAAACAAAGATCAATCCTTTGCAGAGGTGTTACCAAAATGGCGCCATTCATGCAGTACGGTACATATAGAATGTTTATTAATAGGAGGGTGAAGTTTGAACTTTAGGTGCCGCATGAAAAAAAATTGGAATTATAGGTATCGTTGCCATCCAACAGGGAATGAAAGCACAGTTACTATATGCTACAGACGTGATGTTTGGGCGCTTCACAGGAATCCCAACAACAGGAAGTACATGAAGAGAGAATGGGTGAAGTTCAGGCTCTTCGCACTCATGTTCCTCTATATTCTTCCTCTAAAAAGAATATTTTGTCCTAGTCATCGAGATTCTTTCCTCTATACCAATTTCTCCTGCATCCATCATTTCTCTATACTCTTCTTCTATCCCAACAACTCTATATTTTATTCAACCATCCTAACTATCATCTCCTCTCTTCTCATCTTTTTTTTCTTTTTTCTATCTCCTCCTATTCTCTTTCTTTCTTTTTTTCCTTTTCTTTTTATCTTTTCTTTTCTTTTTTTCCTTTCTTTTTTTCTCTTTTTTTCTTCTCCCTGGATCTTTCCCTGGCCCATTCTTTCTCTCTCTCTCTCCCATCGCTCTAGTTCTCTCCGCCGGCCCCTTCTCGCTCTCCCTTCTCGCTCTCGCTCTCCCTTCTCGAGCAGCGGCGGCTCGGGGCACTCCGGCGTGCCGGCCCCGGCGTCCTACTCCCTACGCCTCCTCCTGCTCACGCGCGCCGTCTCGCGGGGAGGCCCTGGACGGCGAGGCGGCGGACTGGGCGGGCGCGGACCGGGCGGCAGAGAGGCTGTGCGAGCGCGTCGCGGTGGTTGGAGGCGAGGTGCTTTCGATCTTCGATTCGATTTGTGGTTCGAATTGATTCGGCGGAGAGACTGGGCTTCCAATTTTCGATTCGATTTGTGGTTCGAATTGATTCGGCGGAGAGATTGGGCTTCCAATCTTCGATTCGATTTGTGGTTCGAATTGATTCGGCGGAGAGACTGGGCTTCCAATCTTCGATTCGATTTGTGGTTCGACTTGTGCTTCCATTTGGGGTTCGATTTGTGTTTCGATTTTTCCAGCTTGGGCGGGCGGCGCGGCGACGGCGCGGCGGCGGGGCGACGCGCGCGAAGCGGTTGGGGACTTGGGGGCCGCGGCGGTGGGAGGCAAGGTGGGCCCGGCGACGCCTTTAGCGGGCATCCTCTAGCTCCGCTCAGAGTAGCGGAGGCGAGGCCTTCCGCTTGCTTAGCGGAAAGGATAGAGGAGACCGGTGCAGTAGATTTTCCGCTATCCGCTTCCTCAAGGAAGCTATAGCGTTGCCCAGTGCGGGCAGCCTCAGGAGTTCTCGAAGCAATTTTGACACGAAACTTGAGGTCACGTAAAGCTTCTTGAAGCCCCTAAAAGTACCTTCAACTCCAACTATATACCTCATTTTACGCCTCATTGTCTTGTGGAACCCACTTATCATTGGCGACCTTCTATTCACCCCATGCACTCTCTCTCCCAACACCGACACCTCCTCCAATGAGCTCGCCCCTCCTCCTTCGAAGTCAGACCTCACCAAAAAATAGGGGAGGAAGTGGGCAACAACGAGTGCAAGATCTTGTGACCGCCGCATCGATGACCGAGGGAGATGGGGCTCGCTCTGGGTGTGGGAGGAGCTGGCAACGATTCATGCTTGAATCGACATCAGAGCCTGTTGTCAGGAGCACGAGGTAGGCGGTAACGATGGAACACGAGGTCATCAAGGAACACATCGCTTGCACGGGGCGGAGGGGGGGTTGTGAATGGCGACAGGTTGGCGTGAGGGTGAGGCCCAAGAGGATGGGGCTTTCGAGGGGATCTATTGGGTTGGATGATGCGAGAAAATATTTAGATGTCGTGCTGTTTTAAGGCCTTGTTTCGGTAAAGTTTGTTACCTCAGCCTTTAATTTTTGTTGTGGCCTCAGCTGGAGCCTTGTGGGAGATGGGAGTCCACCTTGATCCTCTCTCCTCACAAACTTGATATGAATTGCTAATAAGCGTTGATACAAGGACAGTCTAAATTATTGGCCTTTTGTTGGGCGACAATATGCTGGTCGACTACGACATGCAAATGATTGCACTTGCCACTGCACGCTTGCAGTACCTCGAAACAAAGTAAAGTGGAAAAAAAAAAACGAAAACCAATTTTCCCAAATGACGACAAGGAATGAATAATAACAAGTCTTGAAAAGAAAAGAAAAAAAAAAGAAAATGGCCTTCCCATTCTCTCTCACGCACGCACAAGCACAACAGTGCGGAGTTTGGCGACGGCTGAGACAATAGCACGAGGCCGCCCCGCACGGCCGCTTTCCTACTGGCCGGTGGACTGGACTGGTGGACTGCTGGTCTCGTCTCTCTCCTCCTCCTCCTCTCTGCTTGCTCGCTCACTACCAACCACTCCTCCCCACCACCACCACCACCACCACCACCACCGGCGCGCGGGCGCGGCTCCTCCAGCCGCCGGCCATGCCGCTCCGCCCCACCCACGGCCGGCTGTAGGGACCGAACCAGCGCGACCGGAGCGGCCGGCCGCGCGGCTCCGCGCGGGGCTCGAAAAGCGCGAGAGAAGCCAGGCGGCTCAGCGGCGCCGGCGAGCAGAACGCGAGGCCGCCCGCCACTCCCCGCTGCTGGATCCTCCATCACCCGCCGCCCCTCTCCCGGCGCAGCGGGGCGGGGCGGAGATCCGCGCGGCCGCGGGCGGAGATTGGGTTCGTCTTGCGTCGGTGAGCGACCCCGTCTCCATCCGTTCCTTTGCTATATCTCGCTTTCTTGGACGGACTCCGTCGCGTGTTCCAAGGAGTCGGGCTCGCCCCCAATCAGATCCAAAGCTTTCGCCTTTCTCCCCCGCTCGCTTCGCAGTGGATTACGTCCTCCCCTGCTTCGCGCCGTGGTCGATTAGGTAGGTTGTTCCTGTTGTTCGTTGTGAGGCGGGGGGCTCTGGATTGTTACCGGTTGGCACCGTAGGATGATGTACCTTGGTTTCCCAAGGATTTAGGGGGGAAGGAAATGGTGTACAATTTGTGCCAAGGTTTACAAGCGTCTGGGACAAGCACTGAATGTAGTAACAAATCTCGCCATTTCTTGCTGTTTTGGTAGTATACGTTTTCCTTTCAAAAATATGATCTTTCTACAGATATATCATGTGGCTTGAGGGATTGAATTCAATGAATGGCCCCGATGCGGAACAAAGTTACTACATCTGTAAGGCCGATATTGATATGATATCCATATCCAACTGGCTCATGAACGAATTCTGTCCACGGGTTCAGTAGCCTAGTCCAGTTGTAGATCCAAGTGGAAGATTCCAAGGGACCATCCCTTGCCCACCATCATATTCTTTGCATTCTTTCGCTTAAATAAAAGCTACGGATAGATCTATAACGAGCATTCTTCAATCCATAGCCTCTGTATCGGTGAATGTGATTGCTTCATGCAAGCTTCAGGGTGTTGGGAGGAATCCAAACCCCTTCTGTTTTTATTTTGGCTTTTGTCGCTCATCAGTATTTGTGCTTCTGATTCATACAATTATGTTGTGTATTACGGCATACATTCTGTAGTCCTGTTGTCCAGCGTCATGTAACTTGGTGGGAACTCAACTAATCCAAACTTTCCATTTCGGCATCTGTATTCTATGAACTTTCTCCAGCCAATTTTAATTTGTTATAGTGTGGTCTATCACATGAGTTCTTATTGTTCAATCCTCCCATCTTATTTGGTATCTTAGGCCCCGTTTGGATCACTTTAGAGGGTGCTGTAGCAGTCACATCAAAGATGCCGGCACGATTTATGTGTACTAAATAAAGTCAAATTACAAAACTAAGTCCAGGACCCCCCCCTCTATTTCGCGAGACGAACGTAATGAGGGTAATTAAGTGGCGATTAGACGATGGTTACTGTAGCATCACTGTGTCAAAACATTGATTAATTAGGCTCTTTAGATTCGTCTCGAAAAATAACGCCCGTCTGCAGAAAGGTTTTGCAATTAAATTTTATTTAGTACCCCTAAATAGTAAGATTCTTTTTACTTTAGAGGGGTATAAACTTTAGAGGGTGTTTTAGAGGGTGGAACCGAACGCCACCTTAGATCCATTTAGGTTACTGATCAATAAAATTGAGGATAAGGTATGTTCGTGTGATGTACCTTATCTTCCACTCATTCAGTTACAACATAGAATAAACTACGGAATAGAGACGATGTAGAGGAAGCGTAGAAAAAATATACTGATCTTTATATTGTATCCTATTAAATGTTCTTGGTGATGCAATTGATACATTCAGCATTTGTTATTTCCATTGTTTCCATTTAACACTTTACCGACAATGCCTTTCATTTCCTTTTATTAAACCTTTACTAGTATGGTCTTCTTCATATTCATTCCACCATTATTCCACTGGAAGGAATGGTATACACAGAGAACATTGCACTTATTCTCTGCAAAGGGACCTTTATTCTTACATCTTCCCTATTGTTTGCTTTATTTTGTGCTGGCTACACGCAACCATTTTCTGCGCTTATTTCCTTAATAATTGGGGTGCTATGATATTCAAGTTTTTATTCCCTCTGCTTCCTTTAGTAGATTAGTTATTCTGTTGACAAGTTATGTCATTCTTTCTCCGTTCAGGAATTGGCAATAGATGTGAACACTGAGTTGTGAACTATGTTTTCTGTAGGTTTCTGTTCTCGCATGCCACAGTTTTACAACATTGAAGGCTTCAAAAGTCTACAGAACTAGATGATACTTGCATAATGCGGCCCTCAGATATTTGGAAGGCGCATGCTGGTTCATCTCAGTCAGAGGGTTCAGTGCTGGATATGGAGAGAAACGGATGCAACCATAATTGTAGTCCATCTCCTCTCCAGCCGATTGCCTCAGCTGGTCAGCATTCTGAAAGCAGCGCCGCGTATTTTCTTGGCCTACATCTACTCTAATGCACGGCTCAGCTGAAGGTCGGGCGAATTACTTTGGGAATCTACAGAAGGGTGTTCTACCAGGACATCTTGGTCGCTTGCCAAAGGGGCAGCAAGCAACTACCTTACTTGATTTGATGATTATAAGAGCTTTCCACAGCAAGATCCTGCGCCGCTTAGTCTTGGTACAGCTATAGGCTTTAGAATCAGGAAGGGAACATTGACTGACATACCTGCCATCCTTGTATTTGTTGCTCGAAAGGTTCATAGGAAGTGGCTCAGCAATACGCAGTGTCTTCCAGCTGCCCTTGAGGTACGCATGGTTGTGGATCACGTGGTTTAGTAAATTATTTAAGTAATCTGAACTTACATGTTCAGTTTTCTACTGTTCTATAAACAGGGACCTGGGGGAGTGTGGTGTGATGTTGATGTTGTTGAGTTCTCTTACTATGGTGCACCAGCCCCGACACCAAAGGAACAGTTGTATGACGAGCTTGTTGATGGGTTGCGTGGTAGCGACCCAATTATAGGCTCCGGTTCACAGGTATTATTGCTTTGTTTCTCATACAGCATCTAAGCTTAAGGCTTTATCGCCTTGACTGCTCCCTTTCTTTATCAAATGGTTTGTTTTGCTATAATCATGTGAGGTTCAAGCCCTTCAGCTCTTCTTTTGTTCAGCAATGTTTCCTTGTGCACTAAAGTGTCTACAAGCTAAGATGTGTTTCGTTTGAATCTTCAGGTTGCTAGTCTCGAGACATACGGGACGTTGGGTGCCATTGTGAAGAGTCGAACTGGCAATAAGCAAGTTGGGTTCCTTACAAACAGGCATGTCGCGGTTGATCTGGATTATCCTAATCAGAAGATGTTCCATCCTCTGCCTCCTAATCTTGGACCAGGAGTTTACCTAGGCGCTGTCGAAAGGGCAACATCATTTATAACAGATGATGTTTGGTATGGGATCTATGCAGGAACAAATCCAGGTAGATGTCAATAGTGGTTGCATTCGTATTTGGCATAGCATATCTTGAAGTGAATTTACCACCACCACCACCACGAACAACAAAGCGTTTTAGTCCTGAGGAAGGTAGGGTAGGCTAGAGATGAAACCTACACGAACCGGCAAGGAAAGTGCAAAGAAAGTAGAAGAAAGAAAGAAAAGAGGAACACTAATGAAAAGTAATAGACAAAAGAGCTGCAGTGCATTCACCACTCCTCATTTTTGCTTTTAAACAATACTCATATTTTTTTTGAAGGCATATTGACATTCTTGTTACATAACCTATCATTTGCCTTCTAATGCATGTGCAGAAACTTTTGTGAGAGCTGATGGTGCATTTATACCATTTGCTGACGACTTTGACATTACTAGTGTCAGCACCGTGGTTAAAGGAGTCGGAGTCATTGGGGATGTAAAGGCAATTGATCTTCAGTCCCCAATTGGCAGTCTCATTGGCAGACAAGTTGTCAAAGTTGGAAGAAGCTCTGGTATGACAACAGGGACTGTTGTGGCCTACGCTCTTGAGTACAATGACGAGAAAGGAATATGCTTCTTCACTGACTTTCTTGTTGTTGGGGAGAACCAACAAACATTTGATCTTGAAGGGGATAGTGGAAGCCTTATAATCTTGACAGGAAAAGATGGTGAGAAGCCTCAGCCAATAGGGATTATATGGGGTGGTACAGCTAATCGTGGAAGGTTGAAGCTAAAAAGTGGTCAGGGTCCAGAGAACTGGACTAGTGGAGTTGATCTTGGCCGCCTCCTTGATCTCTTGGAGCTTGATCTAATCACAACAAGTGAAGGGCTACAAGGTCTTGTTCTTTATTGAAACTGATTATCTGGATCAAAGATAGACACTAACTATTTTTGTAGAATAATCTTTGTTTCCTCTGATGGAACCCCTACTTTTTTGTATGCAGAGGCCCTGGAAGAACAAAGAATTACACTAGCTGCTGCGGCAGCGGTGGCTAATTCCACTGCCGCAGAATCCTCACCAGTTGCTGCCCCTCAAGAAAATGAAAAAGTTGACAAAATTTATGAGCCTCTTGGAATCAACATCCAACAACTTCCTCGGGATAGTTCTGCTACCTCGATGGACGAACCTTTTGGTCCCAGTGAGAATGTTGAAGAGCGCCAGTTCATCCCAAACCTCATTGGTATGTCGCCGATGCGCGATGGTCAGGAAAGCAATGGCAAGGTGAATAACCTGACGGACTTGGAGAATTCACCTGATGACATCTGTGTTTCCCTGCATCTGGGAGAGCGGGAACCAAAACGACTTCGCTCTGATTCAACAGTGGAAATAGATTTGCAGAAATGAGAGTACCCTGCGGTGGACCTGTTTTAGGATGATGTGCACTATTCCATCATCCAGCTTTTGTATGCATCATTGAAGGGAGTTTGTCCACAAAGGAAATTATCTATCTCTGGACGTCTGGACTGTTTGGAGCCAGTTTGAGTTTGGTTGGGGAAACTCCTGAAGCTGGATGATCCTGCAGTTTTGTGTCTAGTGTGTATGTGTTAGTTGCATGAGATGTCGGTAACTCCAGTTAGATGAGTTGCCCTATTCCTTGTTCATGTAATCTTGGCATTTGTTGTATGCTTTGTGTAGTTACCGCACAAAGAATTGTAAAATCGAGCAATAGCAACCAGAACCAGAGGAGCTTAGGCACTAGCATCGCAACTCCAACTAGATGAAATGCAATAAATCTGAACTTTAGGGTCTTCTTTTGAAGGGTACTTTCTGCTAGCTTTTTGAACAAGTTTCAAATGCGAAGTCAATACTTCAGAGACCAGTTACTTTCTTGCTCTGGTTGATATTTGAGCTGGTGGCCATGATTTATGAACTAATGTTAAGTATTAATAACAAACAACGAATTCAGCAAGTATCAGATTGAAATATGATTTTTCAAACTACTATATGACATGTTGAACTTACATTCCAGTTTTGTTTTTCTTTCAAAATGAAATATCGCAGAAGTTGAAAGTGTAGTACAGTTGTTTCTCTCCGACAAGCCCAATTGTTTGATCGTTCTGTTAATTTACTGCCGGCAACCGCAATAATCTAACTGTCCAACTACTTCAGAAGGAGAACAGTGGGATTACTCAATCAAACTATAGCAGAACATGGATCTGTTCAGGACAAGAGGGGAATCCAAGAGATGGGAATCCCGCACTGCACGCAGCGGTGCAGCCATCCAATCGATTGGTGGCGACGGCAGCCCTCGGCTCTGGGTACCACCATTCCTTACCTGGGAAATTTTGTCTATGCTTCAGGCGGGTGGGGTTTCTCTCATCAGTTTGCACTTTTACATCAAAGAAGTTTTACCCATGAATCAATCTCCTGGCGTGTGCGGGTCCTCCTGATGAGATAGCCCAAATCTTATATCGTCCTTCGTGGGTCTGGGACTTCTCACTTCCTCTTTTTCGGCCACTCTGTGTCTAGGTTGATGGGCCTTGATCCAGTCGATACGGCAACACAGTATGATGGGCCTTGATCCAGTCGATGAAGCCGGCCCAGCCAGGAAGCATCGGCGCGTTGCCGTGTATAAGTAGCCGAGTGAGAGAGGGGGGAGAGGCAGGCTGTAACAGAAATATTCCTCTGCTCCTTGCTTCTTCTCCAATTCATCTCCTACCCCGAATTCTTTGGTTGCTGTACCTTGTATCGAATTCATGGTGAACTATCTCTAGAACCAATTCCCCGTCCCTATTTCTCGGTGTTGAATTGTGCTTAGTTCTCTTGGATCCTGTCGGATATTACAATTTGACCCAATATCGTGATATATTCTGCTTTTTGTGTGTCTTGAACGTCATATATAAAGTATCTGCTGGGGTGCACCAAATTGTCAGCGAGCAAACTCGCTGCCCATTATTTGGCCACCATTGAAATGTGCATGTTGTCCGTTGGATCCACCGGACGCTCGCCTTACCTCCTGCCCCTCGTCTGTGGAAAACAGAGACGTAAACGTGACGAACGACAACGTACATTGTAGTGTTTCAGTCGGACTCCACGCATAGCCTAATGGTCTGGCCCGCTGCAGACGATATTATACGTCCGAGTGTCCGACGACCCCCCAAGTCTCCACAAGCAGGAGCAGTCTATATAGAATAAATACTCCATTGTCAGAGGTTCTAAAAAACTAAGAGTTTGGTAATTAATGCAACGAATTCGAAGTGCAAATCGTATATAGAATACTAATGTTTTGACTTCATATAATTGGTAAAAGTCTAAAAGAGATACATAACGATGATTCTGTGACAAAGTTTGCGTGCAAGCTGAACTACTACCGCTCAAAGCTATCTTTTTGTATAACATGCGGAACACGCTTTTCATTAAGCAGAAGAGAAGTTTGTTACAACGTGGTCAGGGCTAAATCCTCTAAAAAACTTAGCAAAAGCCGACCAAACAAAGTAGTGATGAACTCGCAAAACAAGAGTAAAAGGTATAACAGACCCTAACAAACCGAAAGAAACGAAGAAGGTGGGAACATGCTCCCAAATAAAGAACTAATCCTCTACGCCCGCCTAGAAGAAGGAGCTTCCACAGCTTGAAGACCCCTACAGCCGCCCAAAAATTAGCCTTGTCGAAGATATCCTGCGACAGTGCGCCTGTTGGAGTGCTTAGAATATGAAGACCCTGTTGTTACACTCCTTCCAAAGCCTCCATGCAACCAAGACTAGAAGTATCGAAGCCGGACCGTAACAGCTTAGGTACTCTTTTACGCGACCTAAATCACCAACTGACAAATGGAAGTGCGCCGAAGTAAAAGAAGCTTCTGAAGCTTAGGGCAACCCGTCACCGCCTAAAGGTTGGCTTCGTCGATGATTTCCTGAGCTAGAGCGACCAGCTGAAGGACATGGAAATCGAAGACCCTTTTGCTGCAATCCTTCCAAAGCCACCGCGCGACCAAGCTGACAAAGAGTGAGAACCTATGTGAAGAACCCTGGAGACCCTTCTGCGCGACCATAGCCTCCAGCTCAAAATATTCATTGCTTGTGACCGGATAGCCTTGCGACCATGACCAAAGAAATGGGCCAAGGCCTCCCTCGCCTGGATCTAGTGGTCCTCGCACGGATGTGACCGACAATCAAGCCACACATGTCGATTTAATCGACATAGAGGTGCTCGGAGCATCACGACCAAGAGGAGAGAGAAGGGAGAGCGAAGGCGAGGAGACACAGGGGATTCCGACGGCGGTGACCACGACCAAGCGTCCACGACCAAGCGACCACGACTAAGCGACCACAACCAAGCGACTACGACCAACCACGACCAAACGACCACAACCAAGCGACTACGACCAAGCATCCGCGACCAACCGACCACGACCAGAGCGGCGCGGACCATTCCCTCTGGTGCAGCGGCGAGAGGTGCAGTTGCAAAAAACCTCTTGTGCCAAAGCGGTTGGGGAGGAGACTGGGCCAGCCCAGAGGGCGTGGGAGGCCGGCCCACTTGTGAGTCGCACCCCATGGCGGGCCAGGCACTCCCCCGGCTTGCGCACCAGCTGAGGCCCAGACGACCCAGCGTTGTGGCAACCAGGCGGGCCCGTCATGTGGGGCGCGTCCGGTGGGGAAGAAACCTGAAGCTTCCAGGAAGCTGCCTGCCCCTGTCCCGCGCCATTCAGCGGAGGCCCCCGCTGCTGCACGCCTGCACCTGCACCACTTTGACCGGAAAAGTACAGTAGCAACAATAGAAGACAGATGGACCTGTGTGTCGACCGGTGGAAGGTTGTCCCAGCCCAAGCACATGCTTGTCTCCCCCACCACAGCAGGAGGCATGCAGGTTGTGCCAGCTGAGAGAACAGTGAGATTGGAGCGTAGCGTTCTTTTGGAATCCCACTTTTGACCGGGGGAGCTTTCGGCGCCCCGATCGATGTCTCCATGCGGGGGCCCACACGGTTGGGAAGAAAGGCTGCGCTAGGAGGGGACAACGAGCTTGGGCCCTCCCTGACGACGGCGCGATTGTCGTTCCCCGCGACCCGACCGCGGTGCCCGGAACTCTCTCGCCGGCGACCACGCCCGCCGGCGGGTGGATGCCTTGCAGCCCCCAAGCCGGGTAGGAGAGGGATGACGGCCCCGGCGAGCACTAGTGATGCGCCTCGCGCCAACCGGAGCCACCACCACGGAGCTCGAGCCATGGAGCTGTCGGCGCCTGTTCGACATGCGACGCGAAGGATCATTGCCACCCGCTCCATTGCCACCATCGTCCGCATCACCCCGCCGTGACCCGCCCGCGCCTCCGGAGGGCCCCGGCGGCGAGCCGATCGCCGGAGTGGGGCGGAGGCGGCTGCAGAATCTGCACGTCGAGGATGGACACCGATGCCGTGTAGAACAGCGACAGGTGCGGCTCCCGGGCTCCGGCAGCAACACCAACTTCTCCACCGGAATCAGGTCCGGGTGCAAGCAGGAAGCCAGCACCTTGAACACAGCCACGTTGGCCTTACGACGTCGGCGTATTCAACGGCGAGTCCGAGAGACATGCACCGCGGCGGCGCCATCGCGTAGCAACTCACGTCGCCGCGACGGAGACCGAGCCTCCCGAGCCAGCATCTCATGGCCACGACGGCAGCCAGCGCGGCCACGCCCGCGTCGAGCAAGTGGCCCACGAACACGAGCCTGCATGGTCCCGGCCCGCCCTTCGCCACCATCCGCCGCAGCACGGGGCCCTCCCGGTCGAGCAGCCACACGGCAGCGCGGAGCAGCCCGCGGTGGACGTGCCCTCCAGCGAAGGGCTCGGGCCCGCTGGCGTCGAGGAGGACGCGGCAGTCCACGGGCCGGGCGAGGCCGAGGCCGCGCACGGCGAGCACGACCTCCCCGCGGTAGAAAACCACCACAGCAAATCATCTCCTCCTCAGCCAAGGGTGCCGTCTGCGCGCCGCCCGAACGGCGGTGACAGCCGTTCTCCGGCAGCTGGCCGTCGGCCCCTTGACCTCTGCACGCTTCAGACAGCATCTCAAAAGACGAACTCTTCTTGCAAGTCAGCGGCAACGCGACCACGGTGCAACAGAGCTCCGACGCTTATCCTCGCATGGAGTTGGAGGAGCATCCCTTTGACACTGGCACGGGGCCGCTTGAGGTTCCCGTCGGCGTCGAGCACTTGACACTGACGATGCGCCCCGCGACGCGCCGGCCGAGGCCGAGCCGGCGACCGCCAGTGAAGCTGCACAAGATAAGGCCGTCTCGGTCGCCGGTGCCGACGTGCGTCCGGCAGAGCGGCCACGTGCCTATGGCCTGGACCCACGGCGCGATGCACCGCGGGTGGTACAGGTGCTCGCACGGCGTGACGAGCGTGCGCGCCCGGGCCTGAGCTCCTCCAGCCACACGGCGCAGTCGCGCCCGGCGTCGCGGAACGTGACGGCGGGCAGCAGCGGCTCCGCCGCGGCGCTCAAAGCTATCTGATGCTGCTGCTGCGGCACAAACAAGATGATGGTGGACACGACTGTCCAATTTTACTTGCATTATTGTCACCTTTTTATTTTGTATATCCCTGTTTCATTACTCGCCCACTTGTATCTATAAGTTCGCAATAGGTAAATCTTGGATCAGCCACGGGAGAATCTCTCTGCGTGGAATCGTCAACCGTCTCTTGTACTTAGACCTTGTCGATGGGCAAGCTAAAGAAAAAGCTTACGTTTTGGTGGAGCAAAGTTCTTCCAAACATAGCCAGCAAACTCATCAATTGGATTATTTTTTAATTGTAGGCGATAAAGCTTGGGGGCGGTTGCTTCTTTGTCATCATCTTGAAAAAGTCGTAAATCATGAACATCCACTTCTAATGTAACTGGTTGCAAGATATTTGAATCAATACGTTATTCACAGCTAGTTCATCTCCACACCATACATGCATGTTCGAAGTTGTTAAGCACTTATACCCAAGGTACAACATCCAGTGGAGTTAAAAGACTTCCGCCCTATCAGTCTATGCAACGTGATTTATAAGGTCGTCTCAAAGTGCATGGTAAATCGTCTACGCCCACTTTTGCATGAGATTGTTTCTCCTAATCAGAGCGCTTTTATTCCTGGGAGACTAATTACTGATAATGCTTTACTGGCTTTTGAGTGTATTCATACTATCCAACAGAACAAGAATGTTGATAATAGCTTCTGTGCCTATAAATTGGATTTGTCGAAAGCGTATGACCGTGTGGATTGGACTTTTTTACAAAGAGTTCTGGAGCAACTGGGCTTTCATAGCATATGGATTCAGTGGGTAATGGAGTGTGTAACCACTGTCCGTTATGCGGTTTGCTTCAATGGTGTCCGTCTGGATACCTTCCAACCTACACGGGGCTTGCGCCAAGGTGATCCACTTTCTCCTTATTTATCTCTGTTGGTGGCTGATGGTCTCTCTCTATTGATGAACAAAGCAGTGTCCGAGCAAGCTATTACTCCAGTCAAGGTCTCGAGGAGGGCACCGGGGATATCTCATCTTCTTTTTGCGGACGACAGCCTCCTATTCATGAAAGCGTGTGTGGCGGAGGCGGAAAGTGTGAAAGTTGTACTGGAGCGCTTCTGTAGGTGCACGGGACAGATGGTGAATCAAGCTAAATGTTCACTCCTGTTCACGGAAACGTGTAGTCCAGAGATTATTGCACAAGTCTCAGGTGTCCTTGGTACGAATCAGACGGCCTTCGAACCCAAATATTTGGGCCTGCCGACGCCAAATGGTCGTATGAAGGCGGAGCGATTTCAACCTCTCCGGGAGAGACTGGGGAAACGGATGCAGCTCTACATGGAACGTGATATGTCAATAGGTGCAAAGGAGATTTTGATTAAGTCAGTGGCTCAAGCTATACCAACCTATATTATGAGTGTATTCAAGCTACAGGATGGGGTGTGCGAGGAACTTGAGCAAATAATCCGGAATTTCTGGTGGGGATCAAAGAACGGCAAACGGAAGACTCACTGGCTAGCCTGGTGTAATTTCGTGAGTGCTAAAGGATGCGGCGGCATGGGCTTCAGGGACCTCAAGCTGTTCAACCAAGCTCTTCTTGCCCGGCAAGCATGGAGATTGGTGAACTCTCCTGATAGCCTGTGTGCTCGAGTCATGAAGGCGAAGTATTACCCTAATGGCGATATTATGGACACCGTGTTCCCGGCAAGTGCCTCACCAACCTGGCGGGCTATCGAACATGGCCTACAGTTGCTAAAGAAGGGGATTATTTGGCGTGTTGGGGATGGGCAGAGTATAAACATCAGGAGGCATAACTGGTTGCCGAGGCAATCAGGTTTGTGTATCACAGGTACGCGCCGGCCATGTCGTGTGCGGCGGGTTGCTCAGCTGATGAATGAGAACTCCAAGACGTGGAACTGGCGCATGATTGACCGGACCCCGCCACTGAGTATAGGGATGTATTAGCCTGGCATTATGAGAAGTCAGGAATTTTTACGGTGAGAAGTGCCTATCGTCTGGCCCTGCAGATCAGATGTCAAGAGAACATGCTTCCTAGTGCAAGCTCGAGTCCAATGGGAGACCGCCCCCTTTGGAAACAAGTCTGGAAATTGCAAGTACCGCAGAAGGTTAAAATCTTTGTTTGGCGCTTGATCAAGGAGGGCTTGGCCACAAAGCTGAATAAATGGAAGAGGACACTGGAGACTACTAGTACATGTGCTATATGTGGCCTGGAAGCTGAATCAGGTTACCATGCTGTGATCAGATGCCCGCATGCAAAAGGACTTCGCGATGCTTTGCGCGAATTCTGGAAACTACCCTCTGATAATGAACTCTGCCACAATGGCCCGGAGTGGCTGCTTATCCTGTTTGCCAATACTGAGGCTGAGGTATGTGCACGTCTGTCACTGATTTTGTGGAGAGCTTGGTTTGTACGTAATGAACTGATTCACAAAGGGAAGTGGCTTCCAATCAGCTCCTCTGTCCAGTTTCTGCGCTCATATGACAGCACACTATTGGCTGTCCGACAACCGGGGGCAGGTGAAGATGTCAAAGGGAAGCAGAGTATTCTGACGGATACTGAACGCAGGAGACGGAGCAGAGAAGAGAAGCGGGCGCGAACCGAGGATTTGCAGTGGGCGCCTCCGTCCCTGGGATGGTGCAAGGCGAATGTTGATGCTGCCTATGATCCTGGGTCACGCATGGCGGGTCTTGGTGTTGTCATCAGAAACGAGGTGGGGCAAGTTATCCTGTCGTCGTGGAGGGCAATCTTTGATGCAGATTCTGTCGAGGAGGTGGAGGCGCGTGCATGCTTGGAAGCTGTCCAACTTGCGTCGGAGTGGTGTCGTCAGAAAACCATTGTCGAGTCGGATTGCCAAAATGTTGTGGCAGCTCTGAATAATGGCTCGTCTGACAAGTCGTCTCTTGTTTTTCTTTTTAGAGAGATTAGAACTAGTAGTTTGCTTCTGCCTGATGTTGCTTTCCAGGCCGTGAAGAGAGAGCGGAACTTAGTCGCACATGAGCTCGCACAATTGGCCAAACGCAATGTTCACACAGCTGTGTGGCGAGAGCGGGTGCCCATTTGTGTGGAGGGACTGGTTGCCCAGGATTGTAAATTTTCACCTGTGTAATCAATAAAGCTCTCTTTTCCTCGCAAAAAAAAAGAAGTTGTTAAGCACAGTGCATCTTGCAAAAATAAAATTTCAGTGCCGCTATTAATTTACACATTTTCAAAAAAAAAAAGATTTTCCATGCGTGTTCCACGTTCGTCTTGCAGTCTCTAGATCCAGATGGGAAAGAAGACGCAGAGGGCGTCTTTTGCCTTTGCTCACCCATTAGGCCATGACAGCCCCAGTCGGTCGCAGCTTTATTCTTCTTTTGGCCTAGGAGCACGCGTCACGCGGACATATATAGATTACTCTCTCCTAACTTCCTTTAGATTTTACTAATTTATTTTTCACATCCCCGGTGCAAGTAAAGATAGATGCCAAGGTCTGGGTTGCTTTCTTTTGTCTTAAAAATTATGATTTGCTTTGTTCCCTGCATGGTAATCCTGCTTTAAGGCTCCCAGCTGGTGTTCTTATCCGTTTCGCGGCACAGCCAGTGTAGACACATTTGCGTTTGACTCTTGAGCTACTGTTCCATTGATCAAGGAGCTAGGGCCTCGTCTTCCGGCAGCATTGCATGAAGGTGAGATACTGAGATACGTCTGTTATTGCTGTTGCTATTTCTCTACATGCGGCTAGATAACCTTTTCCTTTCTCTAATGATTGCGTGTGACTCAAATCTATGATTAATTTCTACTAATATGGTTTGTTTCGTTCAGAAATCGGAGAAAGGCAGAGACTAAGCAACAATCCTCTTCGCATTTTTTACTACAAATAATAACGCTGGTAAATAGCTTCGACCCAACCCTCACAAAACTGCAGCTAATAATGTTCATCTTCTGGAGAACAACAAAGGCCAACAGCTTGTTGGCAATTGACGACTCTCACTGGGATGATGTAACGGTCATCAACGGGTATGCGGTGTTCATGGGGTACCTGTTGATGCTCGTCAAGGGGCTGAGTGTGCTCATTGTTACATGGTCCGGCGCCGTCCTCCTTGGAGGCTTTGTAGACTCGCTACAACCGAAGGAATTCTTGTCTCTCACGCTTATCACTCTCATCCAGGCAGCCAGGTTAGACACCTTAACTCTTTTTAATATATATAGTTCTCATATGTTTGTTTAAGAGAAACCCTAGGAAATTGTAATACGTTTAATATGATCCATATCAGCGAATAGAGGTACATATCCGCCGTGCCTACAAATCAGGGCCACTCAGTCATCTATGCCCACCCAAACCACACGCATCTGGGTTGTTGGCCCGACCCTTGGCGTGGGTACGTGTGGTACCCATGCCCCACACCACCTGTTACCATGTCCATTTTCTTTGGTTGAGGAATCATACCACCAATCACCACATCCATCATCATCAGTTATTGGGCATCCAAACCATTCACACCATTATTGTTCTCCCTTCTTGATCATCACCATCCATGCTAAAAGTGTCAAAATGTTGAACAAAGAACACAATATGTCTTTCCTCCATAAAAAAGGTTAGCCTCCCTGAATGTAACATCCGTACTACTAATAAATAGTTGTCGCTCAGTAGGGCACCAACACTAATAACCTTTCTGACTTGATGAGTATATAAACCACATATACAGACTTAAGTGCTCAAGGATCCAACTTACCCGCTGAGGTCCTATGGTCCCTGACAATAATGTTAGGAAAGTGCACCAACTATCTTAGATGGAACAATAAAGTCATTCACTGACTGTAGCACCTTATTATAAGGAGTTTTCCACCCAAGAAATCTTGAAGGCGAGCGATTGATGAAATAAAGTTGTCATCACAGCTTCACTCTATAAAAAATATATCACATTTATAGTATACATGAGTGAACGCGTAACCTTCAAAATACGATAACTTTTTTCCTTTCAGCCACAACATTCTCTGGAGGTGTATTAGAACATGTTGTTTGACGCAATATTCTGTTAGCTGATAAATAACTTTCAAACTCATTAATCACATACTCTATTCTGTCATCTGTCCTTATTAATACCTTAACATGGGCATCATATTTATTCCCAAAAAGTAAGAAAAAATCTTGAAACATTTGAAAACATCATTTTTCTACTTCATAAGATATGTTCAAGTCACACGAGAATAGGAATAAATATTACAAAATACCTAATACAGCGAATGTTCAAGTTGGACTCATCTGTCCTATGCTTGTTTGCCAAACAGAATCTAACGAGTTATCACTTTTACTTTATCAATATTTATGATTTTTTAGCATAGATAGTCAAGTTGACAATGTTTGGCTTGGTTGAATTCATAATTCCTTATATTTTGGGACATAGGGAGTAATAGATAAAAGGAAGGTTCCAAATACAACAAAACAAAAAAGAATCAGAATTGCTAAAAGTTGCTCAGGTATTTTGGGGCCATCAAGCACCCGAATTCTCTCTCCCTCCTTTTCTTCATAAGTTGCATGCATCAAAGAATCAACTCACATAGTTGGAAAATCGGGTGTTTTTAAGGCTTTGAATACCTGAATTTTTCTCATACCTCGAGTTATAGTCGATTCATATTGGAGTTACAGCTGTTTTATACTAAATACAGCTGTTTATACTAAAGTTATTTCTGTGTAGTTTTATAGTATAGATGGTGTAAATAGAAATTCAGGTGCTAGGGTCCTCTAAAGTACCTGAATTTTTCTTCTCTACTAGGTAATATTAGATCTCATCCAGAACCACAAAGTAAGATCTGATGGTTGAAAAATTCAGGTGGTAGGATCTCCTAAGATACCCAGCCGTCAGATTCTTGATCCAATGGTCCATAATTCGGGTGATGGGATCCAATTTTTCCACCGGGTGGGCTGTAGACAGCCCCAAAAGAATAACTAGAAAGAGGGTAAAAAAGGCACTCACTTGCATTTATGCAAATTTATCTTTCTGATTTATATTGCTATGTATCCATCCAAGCACATCATCTTTCACAGTGGTCGAACCCCGTTATCAGATGGTAAAGGCTAAGAGATATGTAGTAGACAAACGCTCAATATATATCCATGCAATCATTTACATAAAACCTTTTTTGCATGTGTAATTCATGGTTCATATACAATGTGTTTTACTAGATGATGTATAGACCATTTAGGGTTTTTCTGATGAAACTTGGAACGTACAACAGGGTCTTCGATTTCCTTCTGGCGGAGACAGTAAATGATGTTGTAAATTCAGGGCGGGGTTTGCTAGCTATAGCTTGGATATGCCAGCGACGAGGTGATGAAAAAAAGAAACAAAGTGATGAAAAGGAGAAACAACGTGATGAAACAAAGAAACAAAGTGATGAAAAAAAGAAACGTGATGAAAAAAAACAAAAACAGTCAGATCCACGTCCTGCTTTAGCATATGGTCTATCTGCAGTTCAACTACTGGTGTTTGCACTTCTGTTGTGCCCACTGGCAGTTTTTTACATGTTTGGTCCATATGTCTCTACAGGGATTTCAGTTTGGCGTCTGATAGAGCATGATTATTACGACAAAGCCAAGCCACAAAACGGCGATGAAAACAAAAGGCTAGCTCTGGAAGTTTTGTACTCCTTAGCTCTGGCTCAGGGTATTCTCTTCTGTTTCTGGGCCCTATATTCTATAGCGGCGAGAAAGAAGGTTGCTAAAGAATTTGTCGATGCGTATGGACTATCTGAAGACATAGTTATGAAGTACATGGAAAAAATCATAAGGGGATGCCAGAAGGAACCGTCATTTGCCAAAGGCAGGAACCTTGTCACATATGCAGTGGACCTGATAATGGAAGCTAAGTCACAAGAAGACCACATTACTGGGGTAAGAATTCTGGGTACACTCATCAAGCAGCAAGACTGGGGGAAGCAAAAGCTGGCGAAACAGGTGTTAACTGAATCAGCATCCTTTGGCCACATAATTCGGAAGCTGCTTCGGACGATTGGTCCTAGGAGCCCACATTGCACAGAAATCAAAACTCATGCCGCAAGGATATTGGCACTGGTTGCGGGTAGCATCAGCCTGTGGCAGTTCCCAGAAGGGATTCGATGCATATCTTCCCTGCTCGAAACGTTTGAGGAATACAAGTGGCAGCCAGAGGGATATCAGCTAGAGAGTTATCTATATGAGGAATATGAAAGACACTGGCTGCTGGAAGAATATGAACGCTCCGGTATAATCGATTGGTGTGGAGTAGAAGAACGACTCAGTGCATCACCGGAAAGTGGGAGTGTCCTGGTCGGTAGATACAAAATGTTGGTGACTCAAGGCCTGCGTATCCTTCAGAAGCTCGCCCTCGACGAGGACAACTGCAGAGTCATAAGCGACACCGAAGGTCTGCTAGTTAAGACAATGGCACCTCTAATCATAAACCAGCTTCACATGGACCAGGATCATCATGATGATTGGTGTAGCATGGCAAAGGAGTCACTGGAACTAATGAGTCGCCTCATGGCTACTCCTGGAGGGACCGAAACTAAGCTGCGGTGTGAGATCTCAAACAAAAGGGAAGCAATCATCGCCTCTCTTGAAAGTATTTTAGAGTGCAACAAATGCAAAGTGATGCTGAAAAGGCTAGCTGTAGAGACTCTCTTAGATCTGTCTGTGCATACATCCTCCATTGTGGCAAGTGGAAACAGAAACAGAATATTCATCTGGATACTGCTACACATTTTTCTTTTGGCAGATAAGTGCTTTCCCAAGATGTGTGGATCCACTCTCTGGGAAAAGAGGAGCAGTAACATTAGAAAATTGGCAGGGGAAAAGCTGCAGAATGTGCTGCTATCATTACAAAGTGAAAGAAATTTCCCAGTTGTGTTACAATCACTTCGTGATGTTATTGGCGACTTGGGTCGGGCAATTGTTGATGCCGATAACAGTTCGTACAGAGTACATGCAGCACAAATTCTGGAAGATCTATGTCATTATTACCACAAACAGGATGGATGCCGCGACGAAGTGAAGAATGTCTCAATCATCTTGATGCCAAAGGTAACATGGCGTGGTCGTCGTGTCTTTTATTAGGTACGAAAAGTATTTTGCACTCTTGTCAGACTGAAACACCGCTGATGTTGCAGGTGTTCAGACAAATACTTAGCTGTGGCTCAACAGAAGAAACACAAGCGGTACTAGGTGCAAATAACGTCCAGCTTTTGCCACCAGGCAATGACGTAGAAAAAGGTGGTACTTCTTCACATGATAATAGCCAGGGAAACATCTCTTCTCATCAGCAAATGCGTGAGCTAAATGGGGACAATGAACTGCGAGAATCTTTGGTATCCTTGTGTTGGTGTTGGTATGCCTGTGCAGAAGATGATTTAGTTGATCAGTTCAGAGACATGGCATCTAATATTTGCCTGGAACAAGGGAAGCCTGCCAAGTATTACAAAAAGCTATTGGAAAAAGAAATTAAGAAAGTTTGTGAGAATTCACTCGCAAAAAAAAAGAGAAAGTTTGTGAGAAGAATAGTGAAGAATGATGAGACCAGCAGTAGCTCTTCAAGTCTTAGGAGAGGATAACATATTATCAATTAAGTACAGATGAATACACTATATATTCATATGTATTGTATGGCCATGATCAGTACTGGAACACTTATGGATGTGTTGTTTCTTTCTTTTCTTTTCTTCTTTTCAACGAAAAAATACATGTGTTGTTTGGGTATCATTGAATGACGTGCTGGTACAATATATGCTTTAGCGTGCCTGCACGCTAGCTCCTTCGATTACGTTGGTGCATGTTAATCAAGACAAACGTAGTGGATTTTGACAACTCTGATGTCGTCCCGAGAGCCGAGACACATAGGATAGGCGGCACATGCCTCCGTGCGTCAATTAAGCATAGAAAATTGCCTTCACGCTGAGTGGTGGAAGCTAAGGCGACCACAGAACCTCTGCAAATCGTCCTCCACAATCTCTTGTCCAGCCGCCGCGCCATTTCCGGGCGGCGGCGTCATGTTGTGTAATTGCTCCAATATAATCCCCACCAGCAACTCCCACTCCTCCAGGCCCTTTCCTGCAGTTCAACTCCATGTTCTTAGCGAAGGCGAGAGGGCCTTGATCGAGCCAGGTGGTGCCGGACGTGCTGGAGGAGCTGGAACGTTGGGACCCTGGTCTCGCAAGGGGCAGGGACTCAATCCAGCGAGGCCCAGGAATTAACAATATCGATCTAAGCTAGTACGTACGAGCTGGAATCAATCTCAGCGTCGTACGTCGTGTATGTATCCTCACAAGTCACAACTAACTCGGCGATGGCTGGGCAGTTAATTAAGCTTATGCGTCTTGCCTTGCTGCATATATATACAGGATTAGCTAGAACCAGGTTGCAGGGCGCCCTAATGCACTGGTAAAAAAAAAGTCTTTAGTGGCGGGCGATTTGAGCCTGCAGCGGCAGAAAAACCGCCTGGCTCATGCCACTCCTAATTAAGAAATAGCAGTGGCAGCTGCAAGTATGGGTGGGCAGAAAAACCGAGAACAAAAGTCTGCGACCAAAAAAACCGAGGCCGGACCCGAAATATCGGGCTTCGAATACTAGATCAGGTGTTGAACTCGGCTACCCGATATATTTCAGTCCGGTTCGAGTACCACCGCGGGTACCCAATAACCCGAAGTACTGAAACTACAGGCCCACGATCCTTCAGCCCACCAAACTCCTCCAGCCCATGCAGGACACAGCCACGCCACGCCCTTCTTTTTTTTTTTCCTTTTGCGAACACAGGCAGAATCCTTTCAGTTGCCCTTGCGCACCCCGCCGACGTAGAACTAGTCTGACATCATAGCAAAGACTAGAGAATAGGAGGGTGTTCGTTTACCCCCCTCTAACTTTAACACCCGTCACATCAAAGAGAATCTTACTATTTAAATATATTTTATTAATTTAATGACAAAATCTATGTCACGACCCCCCTCTAAATCACGAGACGAATCTAATGAGCCTAATTAATCTATGTTTTGCTACAGTAATGCTACAGTAACTATCGTCTAATCACGTCTTAATTACCCTCATTAGATTCGCCTCGCGAATTCAAGCGGAGTCCTGAAATTAGTTTTGTAATTAAACTTTATTTGTAATCACAATATTCGTTACAAAACCCTCTAAATTTTAGCGCTAAAAAAACGAACACCCCCTAGGTCTAGACTAACACCAGAAGGCACCACAGGCAAATCCGTTATGGCGCAGACCGGCGCAGCTCCATCTTTCTATTTTTAATGGCCCATGTCCCAAAATAAAACTAGGTATGATAAACCACGCCAACAACCTGCGTGCCTACAAAGTCAAAGGATACACTATCCTCCAAAGCAATCTCTGACATATGGAAACTAACATATGGCTATTTATATATTTATATTATATCCAATGATAGCTTCACTATAATATTTTTGAGACCTTAAAAGCGACTTTTCCCCCAAAGAATGCTCTGAACATAGAAACACTTTATTCAATGGCTTATTAGGTATTGCGAAAGGGCCTGTAGCCTAGTGGTTACAAGAGCCTCAGTAGCACCTCAGGTCCTGGGTTCGACTCCTGGTGGGAGCGAATTTTCTAGGATTTAACGGCGTTGTGCGTTCAGCGGGAGGCGATGTGGCCGTCGACAGCGAGGCGCCAATGGTGACTTCGTCAATCTCGAGGATTTGCCGGTTCAGTGTTCGAAGATGCTCATAGGGGTAGGGTTTGCGTATGTTGCGTTCATAGGGGTTAGTGTGCATGCGTTGTGAGTGTCTGAGTTGTGCTGTGTAATCGCAAAAAAAACACAATGGCTTGTTAGGTATTCCTCCATCAGCCTGCCACTATGATTTTACAAATTGTTACCACTTTCATTTGATATCAATTGATGTTTATAATAATTTGCCATTACATTTAGTGAGTATAAATTCTATCTTTCCCTATAGTTTTTGTAATGTACCAACAAACTCGTTCCCAACAAACTCACTCCTAGCAGTTTTAGAAGATATATGACAAAATAATCATAAATTGTTGGCCATTACAAAAAAAAAAGGGTTGGAAAATATTAGGATTCCTGTAGCAAACAGAAGATTCCTGAGTTGCCATGAACATATGTTAATTCTGGTACTGGATATTTCTCATCTGTTTCATCTTGTAATTTCTTGAATCAAAAATCATTATCGGTCCATCATACCTACATCATTTGTCTCCTATTTGTTTAATTTTGTTATGCCATATGATTTCGTTGCAATACAACTGCAAACGAAACATTCAATTAGAGTAGCTTATGTGGACCCACACACATGTCGGCAGAACACATTACTTGAACCATGCATATAACAAGTTTTACGAGACGAAGACAGACGCATCAACTTGACTTCTAGAAATACCACTTGAGATAAAAAAATTTAGCCCATCTTTCTGTGGACTACTCATAGTTCACTTTTTGAATAAAACCTTGCCCAGAAGAGCAAATTCAGAAAAGCAAAGGCTGTGATCGCTTGAGATTTTTCTTGCTGCTGCTGCTTTTTCCTGTAGCAACCAAGTGTTGTGGTTCAAACCTTAAGAATCAATGGTGCAACCAAAACAGCCGCAGCCGCATCCAAGCCTTAAGAATCTGAACCGATCAGCTTCAAAAAGTGCATGCAACCAACCCCAAACCAGAAACCAGGGGGCCCTTTGGGTGTTCTTTTCGAAATACCAAAAGAATCAATGGTGTCCAAAAGAAAAAAAACTCTAAAAAAACTGTCGTTGTCGGCCCCGTCGCCAAAAAGCAACTTATATACATCTGCACTTGCTACTTCTCAGCTGAGCAAGTCAACAAACGAAGGAAGAGAGAAAACAGAACAGAGATGGGGCAGTGCTCGTTCTCGCGGCAGCCGGATGTGGAGAAGGTTAGGCCGCTGCCGGCGGCGGCCGCCGGCGTCGTGAGAAGGTTAGTTCCATGAAAAGCTCAGCCGTGTCTTGTTGACTTTACTCCGGTGACCTGTGTGTGACACAGACATCTTCTCCTACCTCTGCCCTGCAGGCAGGAGCAGCTGCGGAAGCGGAAGGCGGCGGCGCACATGAAGCAGCCCTACCATGCGTCTAGTCATGAGGAGCTCGTCCGGATGGTGTCGCTGGATGCCATCACCAAGATCGGGTGAATCGATCCGGGGCAAGCCGGCAACAAGAACAATACCTATCTGGGTATTGACCTTTCTGGGGCCCACATATATAGCCTTGGAGATATTTTGAACACCATCCCCTGCCATATGGGACCATGCGAGTGGTGTGCTCTACACACTCTCATCGATTAATTGTGCTCCAATCCGTTTCTTTTTAATCGAACTTATGTTCTTCAAGTGTACTATTTTCCCTAGGTGCTATTCTGTTTTTTCGGTTCAACAAATCGATTCAGTCAAGGTTGGAGAAGTTTATGCACACAAGTATCTCTGTTAGTTCTCAGTGTCCTTACCAATTAAAAAATTATTCATCTTGGCAAAATATTGGATATATGCTCACCACTATTTTGCCAAAAAAAAAAAAAACAAGTACAACTCATCAGCTAGATTTATGAGATGAGCCAATTCTGACAAATTAGTGAGTCAGGAAGCAACGAAGAAACTATTATTCTTCATAGTTCATAATATGTTCTCTTCAAGCATGTCCTCATGTTTTCTGGAAATCTAAACTTATGGTGAAATTTCACTTTCATGAAACTCACCCGTAAGAATTAACTAGAGATAAGGTTTCGACATCTGACTAATGTAATTTTCTTAAAGATGATAATATAAGATATATCAATTTCAAATCCAGGAGTAGTGAAAGATAGTGGGAAGTGTTATTGTGGATCTTTCCAAAATATCTTATGTTTTTTGGTGTACAAAATAGAACTCAACAGGCTTGTTGCCGCAATTAGCCCAGTTGCTACTGTAACTGTATCTGTATCAGTTCCTTTCTGAAGGACTCAATTGGCCAACCTGCCTTGCGTTTTATAATCAGAAGTATTGAAACTTATCTTCACAATGTCTTCTTCAGGCCATGATGTTGATTGGTTAACCTCATCTTGTCCCCATCTAATTAAAGGAGGATGCAGCTGACAGGCCCTGTTGGTCGTCTATGAATTAGTTCACTATCAATGAATTTTGTATCTCCATCCCTGCAGTAAAGATGTACAATCCACGTACATTCTACCTCGTCACTTAAGCCCATGTACTTCGAACAGCTATTTTTCAAAACCATGTATGTTGATACATGAAGTGCCTTGTATCCATAAGCATCATATCGCGCCTGTGTCCGGTTCCCTGTAGTTTCAAAAACTTAATGTCAGTCCATGTATTTTCAATAGAATCTCATCACTTAATGCAGCTGTCGTTCAGAGTCCCATGTATGTTGAGAAATACTCGTCAAGTTACCTTGTATCCGTCAGTTATGATACTGTACGTGGAATGTGACTGTGGTCCTCAAATATTTTTCCTGTATTGGTTCTCGCATACCTTGAATCCAGACAAGGCGCCCTACAATGCATGATGAGTTTTAAAATTTTAATCACTATTGTATATATGTCGGTTATTTATATTTGCTACTTAAGCTACATGAGAACTAAAATTTAGGAAATGTTCGCGCGCTAAGCTGCGGCCGCAAGAAACACATTCGGGGACTGCCTATATGGAGGGCGTCCTACGGTTTACATTTGATAGATCGGCCCAATAGCCCATTAAATCTAGGCAGCCCAGCCCAAGTTCGAGTGTCAACATTTTGAAATAGAAGAATCAACATTTTTGTAGTTCTATTTCAATATTTTTAAAATAAAATCAACATTTTTTGAAAAAATGTTGACATAGTGCAAACAAAATGTTGACATAGTGCAAAAAAATGTTGACGTAGTACATTCAAAAATGTTGACAAAAATTTTGAATTTTAAAAAATTCAAAAAATATTCATATTGGATCTCATTTTGTAGAATTAATTGAAACAAACACGTAGGTTCAAACGGATTCGAAAACGGACTTACGGTTTAGGAGAAAAATGCGTTTAAAGTTTGAAATCCGTTTCTTTTTCTCCCACCTCCCACCCGCCCCAATCAGAGAGCGACACGTGGCAGCTTCTCAGCCATCCCCTTCTCCACCTACGCGAATCTGAGCCGTTGCACGAATCTCAAACACTGTTCTATCAAAGCTTAACCATAGCCCGCCCTCCATATAGCATCCACCACACATTCGAGGGTCGGCCTCAATACTCGGCCTGTCCTGTTGCCTTTTTTTTTTACTTGTCCAAATAGGCTTCTGCTGGACCCGTGGCATTTTTTCCGGCCCAAATGAAAGTGACCATCGCATGGCTCGTCCAAGTGTTGTTATTACCGTGAGCCATTCCCTCTTATGTCTTCCTCGTTTCTCCTACTCATCAAACAACACACGCAGACACAACTCGTTTGCTCCCCGTTCCCCCCACCCCCCAACAAAAAAAAATACTCCAGGTCCGCCATTGTTCGCTCTCTTCACTCCAGGTCCTCAATCTATTCCAACCATGGAGCTCCAGCGAAGCTGGTCAACACCGCTAGTTCTCCCTATCCCAATTCCATTCTCTGCAACAGAGTTGTTTTTGAGAATAAGGCTAGGGTTTGTGTATATGCGTTCATAGAGATGAGTGTGCGTGTGTTGTGAGTGTCTGAGTTGTACTGTCTAATCACAAAGAAAAAAGATTACGGTTCGTATCTCTTAATCATTTCGCCACCGCAATTCTCCATTTCCGTTGCCGCTTAGTACAATTACAAGGCTATTTTTAAACTAATGGCTATTAGAGAAACTAATGATAATTATTTTGGACGGTAAAATTGATGTTCAAAGGATCTCAAAATGGACAAATATCTATATATATCAAATCTGTTGTCATGCTTTCATGTTCTTATCTCTATATGTGTGAATTCAAAGTAAAAAAGGCCGGTTGTAAAACTTGCACTTACTCCTTATCGCAAGTTTAATTTCAGAACCAATGTAAGAAGTGGATATTTCATTATCAATTTAATTTTTTCATGAACACATCGAGCTCTGTATGTTTGTTACCTTAATTAGCTCAGCACCTCACTACAATTTACTTGGTTTTTCTAAAGATTCAGCTCGCCCGGGCCTCTCTTGCATTACTTGTTTATTTTTATTGACAGTTATCTCGTAAGGTATTCTGGGAAGCTTTGATGGTGATTGGCGAATATCACCTTGTATGCTTAAAGTCTGCCAATGAGGATCCAACTGACCCACAGTGTTTGGCCATTTGTCAACTACTTTAGGAAACTGTCTGTTATTAACAACCCTACAGATATGAACCCAGACGTGGTGGATTACAGAGACCGGTACGCCTGTCACACATACTCGTGGCTACCGTGGGGTTAAGAGCAAATCAGGGTCAGGGATAACTTCAGATATAAACACTATGTTTACATCTATCATCACAACTAGCGAGATGTCAATAATCTAGTCTATGCAATAAATAAATAAATATTTAAAGGATACCTTAAATTTATAAATAAATAGAGCAGAATAGCTTACTTTATTACCCGATCGATAATCTCCTTACATGTTACCCAGCCCACAAGACTAAGGAAACTACTCCTAAAGGAAATACATACCAAAAGCATGGAAGAAGAAGAGCTCCGGCATCCCCAGAGCTTTCGCCCTTCTCTTGCCTCTCACTCACTCCTTACACTATAGCTATGTGGACAGCACTTCGCTTCTCAACTTCACTTCAAACTCAGGTGTGTCTTGAAGTGAGGGAGAGGTCCTCTATTTATAACGTGGAACTTCCTTTGGAGAGCGGAGAGATCCCTACATGCTTGAAGGATTTTGTGAAATATTCCTTTCTTGTCGACGTCTTCTTGCTTGGCGGGTGCGTCAAGTTCCTTGTGACCGATTCTGCAGCCCACTGGAAAAAGATTGGGCTGTTTGGAGAAAAAGTAGGCCGGCCGGTTTAGGGTTTTGGCCGGCCGACGGGCTTTTTTCTCCGAATGCCACAAATTTTTGTGGTTTCCACCCTCATGATATGCTCAACATGATCCAGGGTCTTGCTATGTGATAGGATATGTTTTTGAGTGGGAGATGGGCTTGTTGTTGTACTTTTTACAGTAGTCGATACCCCGAGCTGGCAAATCCTTGTTAGGCATTTGATTCTTGATTGTTTGAGCCCACTGAGGGATTCTCGAGGTTGGTGGACCATATTGGGAGCCATCATAGGCTGGCCGGCCTATGATGGGGCCGGCCGGTGGGCTTTAGTCTCCGTTCATGGTGAATTTCGTCCTGCATTTAAAATACCAAAACTTGTGGAGAGGCATTTGTTTAAAATAACATTTCTTTTATCTCTTTGTGTGAGCCTCATTCTTATTATCTTGATGGTAAAAATTGGTCAATAACGACCGCCAACCCATCAGCAGCAGATCTCCATCAGACCTGATCGCCTGAAGCAGATCCTCCCTTAACCATCACGATGACTCGTTCTGTGTGCCACGCACGAGGGCTTCGCCAGCAGGTCATTGCGGACCGGTGGGTACCTCCTTCGCATCCCGTTGTCCTTTTCAAAGGACGAGATGATGATGAGCTCAGGGAGCACTGGAGATGGTGGAGGCGGAGGCATCACTGCCAGCGGAGGCTTCACAAAGGCAAGCACCAAATCAAGAACTGTGGAGCTGGAGGAGGAACTGGCGGTTCTGGTGCAGGCGCGGAAGCTGCAGGAGGTGGATTGAGGGCTGTTACTGCGGCTGAGGTGCAACCTCGCTTGCTGGCTCTGTGAAAACTTTATCGGTGATAGATACCCGAAATATCGGGTATACCGGGTTTGCCGCTGAGGTCCGATAGAATTCGTCTACCGGTCAAATTTTTCGGAGCAATTTGACTTGCCACCGTAAACTGCACGTGTGCCAGCGGGAGAAACGCCGCGCAGCCAATGCGAAGAGCGCTGAGCCAAAGCTGCTTCCTCTGTTCTCATTTCGTCGTTCCCCGTCTCCAGTTCTCACGAGGAAAGCTGCAGCGGCACGCCGGCAGCCACGTCCTCGGCCATCGATCTCCTCCAACCGGCCTGTGCAGCTCCGTTGCCTCGCCCCGACTGCCTCCTCCGCGTAAACATATGCACAAGCCATGCCAAATTGTTTCAAAATTTTTAATTTCTTTTTGAATTTTTGAATTCGATTTTGAATTTTTTCCGATATTTCCGAAAATCGGGTTTACCAGTGACCTCCGATAAAATTTTGTTACCGATAAAGTTTTCCTAGTGCTGGCTCTCTTCCAAGCCATGGCGAGATGCAGTGACTAAGCTTTGTTGCTTGATTATGACGTTGCTGGCCTGGTTATAAAGACGGAAGGAAGAGTCCGGAAGCCTGAAGGACGCCTGACGCCTAAGCTGCTTTGGTGAGAAGCAACTGACCGGATGCTCTCCGTTGAAACCAGACAAATTCAGGGGGTGTTCGTTTCTCTAGGTCTAAAGGTCACATCAAGACTAATCTTGTTATTTAGGCGTCTTAAATAAGTCTAATTATAAAACTAACTGCAAAACCTTGTACTAATTTGCGAGACGAATCTAATGAGGGTAATTAAGCCGTGATTAGACGATGGTTACTGTAGCATCACTGTAGCGAAACATAGATTGATTAGGCTCATTAAATTCGTCTCGCAAATTAAAGGTTTTGTAATTAAACTTATTTAAGACGCTTAAATAGCAAGATTAGTTTTGATGTGACCTCTAGGCCTAAAAACACGAACAGGTTATCAGCACACTTGATTCTCTTGTACAGTATTCACGTGATCGAGTGGATAAGGCCGTGTTGACTCGGCTGATGTGGCAATTGACTCTCTTTCCTATCACTCAGACTAATGTGATTTGAAATGTTCTCTATGCTTCATAATTTTGACAACAATGATTTAGTCTCTTTTCAGTATATATATACATAATCATCCTGATTATCCTTATACTCGGGGTTAGTCCATATAGACTCACTTGCGTAAGTTCCATGATACTATTACTAGACTCATTACCAATCAGGCCAACCTAGCTTCATCTTAATTATTTCAACATGTTCTAGTCTCTTTTAAGTCTGTACACAATTGCTCCAATTGACCACACACTTGGGCTAGCCTATTTGGACTCACTAGCATGAGCTCGGCTCGTATACCAGGCACACGGCTTGCTTTGTCCTTGACTTTTATGTAGTCGAACGATTACCCAGAATTTATCCTTGATCTTCACCTTAATTGCCTCAATTAAGTTGAAGTTAGGGGCTACATCAATATATAGGTAGAAAGATGGATTGTAATCATTCTTGGTTTCTCAAAGCTGGATGGACCTAGACACTAGCCCGAAACAAATGTTCTTTGCCAAGACTCACCTTAATCTTCTGTTAGCAGCCTTGTGCACAGGAAACAGGGAGTTTCAACATCTTATAGATGCATTTTTTTCTTCACATCTATATGATGCACTTATTCTTATGGGTCAGGATTGGTATATCTTGATTCAGCCTCACTTTAAGTTTTTGTCTAATTTTTCAAATTACACATAATCTTAGGAGCTACATCTATATGATGCACTTGTGTGCAATTTTTGCTTGTAGGCATGCTTTATAGCCTAAGCCGACTGAGTCGGATGCTGACTTTATTTACATGTACTCTATGGCCTTAGCCAACTTTGAGAGTTGGACGTTGTTTTTTATGCAGCATGCTTACAGAATTCCATACCACTGAGTCGAATGCTGACTTACAATTTTATTTATGGCCCTTGCCAGCTCTGAGAGCTGGGTGTTATTCATTACATAACATACTTACAAAGCTTTAACCGACTAGTCGGTCAATATTATTCATATTTATCTATTTTTTCTGAATCATTCAGTATTAGGTGTCAATTAGTGGTATGCCTAATTCAAGGCTGGCCCTGAGTTACTTGGGTCAGGTACCTCAATTTACAATAAAGCTTGATTCAGGTCAAGTCCTTTTTAACCTCCTAGTCAACCTGAAGATTAATTCGTACATAGAGAGAAGCCTAATCGGGAAGCAATCAGAATCAATCAAAAAGCACTTGGAGGCTACTATCGTTATCATAACCCCCGGGTACCCTCATGTCCAGCAGGGCTGAATAACCTGACAAGGGTAGTCGGACCGGCCGAGAAGAGACCGAGTAGCCTATTTATCCAGAAGGAAGGTTCGGCTAGTCGGCAAGATAGAATAATTTTCTTGTCTTGTACTCCAAGTAATTCCATATTGTAAACCATGTGTCTCGTGTTCACCATCATATTCTTAGTTCCTTCACCCTTAGTTAAAATCTATCGATGCCCTAAAACCTTGACACTCATCATAACGGAAGCACGCAATGTATGGGCTGCCTGTTACCATTGCTACATACTAGTTTCAAAAATGTTTCGTCCCCAAAGACCTCGAATCGTGTCTCTGGAAAAGCACGCAATTCGTGTCTCGATTTATGCGATTCATGTTTCAAAAGGAAATATACTGATGTTGCTTCATCTTAGACGTACAGCAGCTACTAGCTAGACATCGTAATTTTCTTTCACATGGCCACGCCAACTGAAGTGAGCTACGGTGCGAATGCCGAAAAGTGAAGCTGTGTAAGTCAAGTCGTGGCTTATCGGGTGGGAAGTGGGATCCATCGATCATATGATCTATCTTATTGGCAGCAGCATCCGATTCTTTTCCTGCCAGACTAATAATGTGGGCAGTACCGGGAATCGGTGCCTGTACTAAAGACGATATTTCCCCGCCGGGCATGGGGACCAACCTGATGTGCGGTACGTAGGTCAGTGCTGGTTCCACATTTCTCCAAAAGTGTCGATGCTCACTTTTCTTGTGCGTTTTATCGCTGTCTGGTATCTATTGTTCTCGTACGAAGTTTAAAATCATTAATTAATTTGAAAAGGTAGACACCGTATGAATAGTTCAATGCCCCACCCCCCTCTAATTCTAGTTTTCCAGTGGTACAGAGAAAGAGTATGTAAAATTAGAAAATATTATAATTCACTAGTGCCTTACATGTAACATTTTCAAAAAAAAAAAAGAAGAAAGCAGATGAATTTTACAAATACAATGTGTTTCACAAAACCAAAATACATATACATGTTCATATATATGGGGTTGAACTTAAGGATGTTGCAATCCCTCCCATTGGATCATTACTGGCCCATTAACCCATGTGCCAGCATGGGCTATAGTAATTAATTCAGTAGGAAAATGAATATAATCTTTGAATTCTATTTGGGAGAGAATAAGAAACATGATTAATTTTAAAAAGAAGGAAAAACGTGTTTCACTTTTGTAGATTCACAATGATATATACTCTATGACAATAATCTATGGAGCTTTGTGGAAAAAGCATGGAATAAATTGATAGTGTAATTGAAAAAGAAATACACACATGTCGCCTATTTTCTATTCTTATATCTTGTCTTTTCATTTCTTATTAATCTTCCTTACCATGTAAGGGAATGTGAACAGACAGATTGCTTGTCATTAGTAGTATTATTAGAGATAATGTCATATACACCAAATTAACGTTCTGACATTTATTTTATTTGAGCCTTAATGTTCACCTTATTTTATAATTTGTAGCTAGCCTCTAGTCTAACTGTTTAATTTTATAGTATTCATCAGAAAAAACTAAATTTTGGACCAAGTAAATGGTAGAGATGTTCTTGTCATGGAAATGTAAAATTCTAAATGGTTTTGTTCATGCACTGAAATTAGTTGTCCAACTTTCTATTGTCAAATAAATATGGTATGTTTTAACCTATCAGAGCTAACGTGTTACAATTACATTGATGAGAATGCTGCTAATGTCAAGCACACATTGTAGGTTGAGGGAAAAACATGAAAAATTAATAGAGCCTTTGGGTGTAATTGAACAATCAACTCAATGACTCGAGCAATAATCTGTCAAACAGTTGGGACATGGAATTCTACCCTACTATCATACACAAATATAACATGCAACTCAATGACTCGGTCAATGTGTCAAACAATTGTGACGTGCAATTTTCCAGTTTGTGATATGCATATATATTGGGTATATTCGTAGCAGCCATGAAATTTCCGATTGCATTCTATTCATAGGAGAGAAAATTCAATATCTTTTGTGATCTAATATACTCCCTCCGTTTTTAATTATATGAGGCCGTTGACTTTTTCGTTGAACTTTGACCAACAATATAGATTTAAATAATTATTTTTTGAATGTGAAATGAATATCGTTGGATTCATCATCAAAAGCACTATAAGATTAACCTATACAGTTAGCTATTTACACAAATATTTTGAATAAGACGAACGGTCAAACGTAACGAGAAAAATCAACGGTGTCATATATTAAAAAACGGAGGGGAGTATTAATTAGAGGCTATGCGTCTGAGAGTATAAATCGATCTTTACCTTATTTTCCTTCTCCCGTCAATAGAATTGGTGCTTAAGCAGTTGATCTGATCTGCTATATGTGTCCTTGAGAAGGGGAAAAAATAACTCACCTGCTATACATGCGTTTGGGGTCTCCGAGCTGTAGTACACAGCTTTGCCATTCGTGATCTACGGCTCGCATGTAATTCACGGCTACTATGAGCCTTTGTAGGTGTCGTCTCCAGTCAATCGGAATTGATCTGCTGCCAGACTGTCTTATACGTCAAGTTCTCGTCATCTTACTGTAAGGATGGACGCATCTGTACAATAGTAGTGAGCAGTATCATCCAGTTATTCATGATCCGTATGTGCTTGTACTGCTAGCTTAGTTCTTGACCTCAGCATGCATGTATGTGGTTTGCATGCTTGCATGCATCTATGCATGATTGATCCTCTTGGTCTCCTGTTTGGCTGTTCCTTTGGCTGGCGTGCGTGCGTGAATAAATTCTGCTTCTTGCCCTCAACTGACACAGCAGCTCGAGGGATTGCGGTCAGGTCGGCAACGAACCTTGGTCGATGGTTGCGGATGGACGTTCACTCCATTGATGATATTCTTGTTGGCAATATGTAGTGAGCACGATTATTGATCTCAGTTGGTTGCATGGAGACGTGGTTCAATCCTGGTTACCTGAACATGCAATGGAGACGAGTTATCTGTATATTGTATGTTTAACTAGATTTACGTGAACCATATATTGAGAATGGATAGATTTGACTACTTATTATCGAATTTTAACATTATTTATCATGCAGTAAACAAATGGTCCAATAAATGCGAGCATCTTCTCCATATGGCGAATCACACACGTAACTGTTGCATGGAACTAATACATGCATCGGCATGAAAGTTGAAGTTGGTGGGTTTGTGGGCAAAGCTCTCCCGCTTCACAGGTAGCATCTAATTCTTTTCGAGAGTGATAACATTAGCGTGGATGGGTCAGTCCAATAATTAGGAATATTGCTCTTTCCAATGTATAACAGTGTGTATCATTATCAACGTATTCTCGTGGAAGAAAGCTGGCATCTCAACTTTAAGATCTTCATATCAGTGTGCTTGAAGAGAATGGCGTCATCAAACATCCATATTATCAAGGCACTCCTTTCGGATGCAAGAACTAGTTAATTGGGTCGGTTGTGTATTTGGTGGTATCTATGTTATGCAAGGCATAAATTACTCTACTCATCTGAAATTTCAAGGGAAAATATTTTCTTTTCATTAGTTGAGTGATATGGTCTACGCATACAAAAAAGCATATCTGATGAAATCGACCAAGTTCTGAAAATCTCAGAATTCGCAACAAAATTTGTATGGGAATTATGTTTATAACCAATGACAGAAAACTTGACATCTTTTATGACTCACAGCAGCAAATATGCTCCCTTTGCTTCCACCATATCCTAATGCCGCTTCCAACAGATCTAAAACTCCTAAAAGGACCAAGTTCAGACTTTCAGAAGCTAGTCTATTTTTGCAAGATAGATATGCATCCCTATAATAAAGGACCCACGTATACATAAAGAACTAGTATATGGCTGCCTGCGCATTTACGCGGCTAGACTTATTAAACTGTTTAAATTATTTTCATATTATTACAGAAGTTAAAAATAGTTTATTATCGTTATTTTTATATTAATACATTTCTAACATAGCTAAATTGATTGCAGAAATTCTCACCGAGTTTGTTAATTTGAGTGTGTGATGAGACATCATGTACTGATGAGACATCATGTACTTGAATGTCAGTATTGAAATTATCATTTTTTATAAGTAGCATGTAAAGATCATAATTGTGGCAACTAGCCGACAAAGATACATAATCGAAATATAGAACATGTAAGTATGGTGTAAAGGCTAGAGTAAAAGATGATTCATGGGAACAATACATATAAAATAATAGATATGATATGAACTCATGGTATTTAAAATGTATTATTTTCTTATCACTCTACTAAATAGTTACAAATTATGTCAATCATAACATATTTGTATACCTGATAGCCATGGCTCAAGGACTCAGTCCTGATCAAGGCAGCTCTATATCACTTGCCGTTACGTGTACCTAAGATCCCTTAAAGACTGAGCTATATATGCTTTTCGAAGATCCATGACCCTGCGCTAAGAGGTGTATTTAGCACTACCAACGGTTATTGTGGTCCCATTTAAATAGATGGATCGTGCTCATGTGAGCATCCTCGGAGTTCAATCATTATCTTTGCTCAAGGTCATCATCAGAATACAACAAACATTTGTTGATATATGTATAGTACGTAAATTTGACACCTTATTTACTACTTTATTTCTAGTATACACGTGATCGGTCTATAAGAAATGAGTATCTTTTGGACCGTCATATGGATAGCATTGATAGTTTTTCTATCACATATGTATATTAAGTTAAACACAATATTAGATATCCAAATTTTAACCATGATATAAGTTTATATGTTGAGATACTTTTCAAAAAACTAATGAGTATATGGTTAGTATATATATTTAGTTAACACAATATTAGCCTACCTAAATTTTGACCATCATATATGTTTATATATTGAGATAATTTTTCAAAAGTTACGAGTGTATAGTCTTAAAGTTTCATAATATTGTAATGTTAAAAGTGCTTTTTACACTTTGTCAATTATTTTGCTTTTTTTTCTTATTTGATAGACACGCATATACATGTTTAATACCTATTTACTTATTGAAGATAAATATTATTAGTATTTGCCCATTAAAGCATTACACATTCATAAAACAATGCATTTCTAAACATTAAGTTTAGAAACATTTTGGAAGAAGTTGGACCGTAATGAAAGCTATGTTGCACGTTAAGTTTTAATTAACGATATGAATTTGAATTACCATTGTTTATATTTTATATGCGCTGTTCTATGGTGTATTTCCCAACAATTTAAAGAGAAATTTTATTTACTTTCACTTATTAGTGTTTGGAATATTAAAATAAATGTATTTATTATTGGAATTAATAAAAGTGAGTAATCTAGAATAAGAATTAGGTGTATTTTTGGCTGTTTTATTATTTAGCTATTTTGTACTCATAATGGTACAGTGGGTAAATTTGAAATAGGAACTAAAAGTATTTTTTACTATTTTTTATAATGACAAATTTATTTCTTTACTCATAATGGCATGGTGGGTAATGTAGAGATAGATGTGAGGGTATTTATGGATATATTTTTTATTGCGAATTTAGATATAGATGTATTTTTTGGTATTTTAATTATTTTGAATTTAGATTTTTTATATTATTAGAAGCAGGTTTGAGGGTATTTTTAGACTAAAATTTTCATAATGGCAGTGGTTGGTAATTGTTTCTTCTTATTTTCCCGAGTTAACGTGTGAATTTCTAGGCCTTGAGAGTAAACGTGGCTTCTTTTCTTGGTCAATTATACATATAATAGATAGATTCCTCATTTTCCTACAACCTATGGGTTATGATACATACATGATCGACATGATGGTTCATTTAGTAGTTGTACATTTCTCAAAAAAAAAAAGCCTTCTTTGGATCAATTAAAAGAAATCATGCTACTATACACTCGGAGTAATATACGGAGTAATATACCTAGGCTCGTGTATATATATGGGTCTGAGGAGGCAGGTCTGTGCCATCGACGCAACAGGAGGGGATTCAGGATAGATAGATAGGAGCCAAGACCTTGGCTGCCAGTGAGCTTTGAGCCAATGGGGAGCTGTACAAGCTGTCTCCCTTGGCCTTGCGGCACATGCTTCGGCTTATGCTCATCTGAGAACTGCAAGGCATGCTGCCCAGAGAAGTGTCCCCTGTGCGAGCTCCATGACCTCCAACTTTGCAACAACTCCTGCACTTTCAACTGTAGCAAAAGCCATGGGCACAAAGATTATCCAAGCTTGGCGCCGCCAGTGCGTCCGATGGCCTCACATGATGACGAAGGAGGAGGAGGAAACGCCAAAGCCGCAAGCTAAGACTACAGCATCCGTGGACAGAGTTGCCGCGTCCTACAAGCCAATTCGTACAGCCTCTGATGGCGGAGCCTCTGCCCCCGGATAACAATCATCCCCGCTTGAGAGTACCTGTTTATATATTTTCGCTTCGGTTTTAAATTGTTGACGTCATTGACTTTTTTTGTTATGTTTGACCATTCGTTTTATTCAAAAAATTTTGAAAAATTATTATATATTTTGTTATGATTTGTTTTATCATTAAAGAAAGTTAAAATATATGTTATAACTTTGCATGTTTGAATTAATATTTTGAATAAGACAAATGGTCAAACGTAGCGAAAAAAGTCAACGACGTCAACAATTTAAAACCGGAGGGAGTATCTGCTTACTGGCAGATATATCTCCGTCCGGTAATAAAAGTGGTGTTGCCGAGTACATGTTGTAATCAACTGCTTTAAGTTTGAGGCATAATGTATTGACGTGTGTTTGGACATCTAATAGGGGTGTAAGATAATATAGTTTTATTTTATTGAACATTTCAAAAGAAAGCTATGGCCAAAGTTGTGTTTTGAAGATGGATACTAGTTCATGAAAAATATTCACGTTTGTTTGGGTGGATGGACTATACGTTGGCACATATGCGATGATTCGTTCGCCCGAAAATGATTAACCTTACGGCTTACACAATTCGAACTCGTCGGAAGGGTTGGAGGCTTTGGAATTTGGATGTGTCCCATGGAATAGAGAGACTGATATCTGAGTTGGGTTGCGGCAGCGCAGGGCAATTTCCCCAACGACGTCGATCCTGTACTGTATAAGCAGAGCAGAGGCTGGCATCCAAGACTCAGAGGAGGACAGAGAGGAGTGATGAGTGAAGGTTAGCTTTACGGTGCTCTCAAATCAACATGGGTCATCCATTTTCCTAAATCCAACCGTTAAATGTACTTCATACTAGTTTGAAGCCTCCACGGTGGTATGGTGGTATTTTAAAGTGGTATAAGAAGATACGGGGTATTGGTGAAAAAAAAAGTAATGGCAGCTAAGTGATTTCATCGAACTAATAGGACGAAATACTAGTGTGGTACTCATCATCTCCTGAATCGATTCATTCATGTTCGTCCCCCTCTTTCTTTCTGATTTCATCATTTTCCGAAACCTAGGTGCTCGTCACCGGCGGCTGCGGCACCCGAGCAGTTTCGCGCTCACTGTTGGGCATGCTCTTGCGTGCATACGCTCTCCATCATCGCTCGAGCATTTCTGGCGCGGTTGGCATGGCGGGCAGTGCCGGATGTTGTTGGCACAGCCTTTGCTGCATGCGGTTGGAGGGTTCTCGGGAGTCGGGATCCAGGCCAAACCGCCACCGTCATGGATTTAGCCCTCTTGGGGTCGTGGCCGGTGGCAGCAAAGCAAATCGATCTGCGCAATTGCGGCGGCGTGGACGGGGTCAGGAGTGAGTGCAAGTTTTCAGCACCAATTTAAGATGTGCATATTTCATTATCAATTTAATTATTTTATGAACACATCCAGCTCTACATGTTTGTTACCAAAATTAGCTCAGCTCCTCAGTACATACTTGGTTTTTCTAAATATTTAGCTCGCCGTAAGGTATTACCTGTTTTTCTAAATATTTACCTCTCTTGCATTACCTGTTTATTTTTATTGCAAGTTATCTTCGTAAGGTATTCCGGGGAGCTTTGATGGTGAGTGACGAATATCACCTTGTATGCTTAAAGTCTGCCAATGAGGATTCAACTGACCCGCAGTGTTTGGCCCTTTGTCATCTTTAATTCACTTGTAACAAAATAAAAAGATTGTCTCGACCCTTGAAATTTCACGAAATTTGTATTAGTCCACTCGTTTATTAACCCTTTTTTATATCGAGAGCTGTTTTTGAGACCCATGTATGCTGCAGAAATACTCAGGAATTAAGGCTGCTGTGTTCATCGGTTATCTTACCATAACCAGAGTGTTTCATTGTGATCCTCGATCTGTTCTTTTCTTCTAGTTGCAACAAGAGACGCTGTCGAACGGCAGCATGTAAACATAGCCCAAACCAATCAGAAACAGCATTGTATTGGCAGCATGTATATCTTGTGAAGATGAATCCTTCCAACACCACCATAAAATCTGAATAGTTTTATTGCATACTGTCACTTCTGTTGGGGAGACGCACAAATATGTTGGCACCGTAATTGGCAGCGGTTCGTGCATCCAACATCGACTTGTCCAAACTAAAGTAGCAAAAGATGTAGAACATGAACAAACGTTAAAATGGCACTCCAAGTCAACTTTGATCTGTCTAAAGATTCAAAAAAAAAAAAAGAGAGAGAGCATCTCGATTACCAACTGCACTAAGTGATTAAGCATCAACAAAGCACTTTTTTTGCATCCATGCATCAAGTTGGAGTATAGGGAAAACATCAAATCCATTTTTAAGATTTGATGCATGACTGCTCCAGTAGTTCCCCTAACCCCATCCCCTTCTCATGGGTCCCACCCTTTCCCCTCTCTCTCTCCTGTCGTCCTCACACCCCACACGCCGCTCTCAGCCGCTGCGACCCGCTGGCCGCCGCCGCGCCCCACCTGCCGTGTCACGCGTGTCACGGCGAGCACGCAATGGCCGGACCGAAAAGGGGGGAAACCGTCTCGGGCCCACAGGTAGTTGGAGTAGGGGAGAGGAGAGAGATCCCCTCTATTCAGGGGATGGAAGGGAAGATTTGATGCATGGAGTAAAAGAGAGGATGGGATAGGGAAACTGCTGGAGCAAGTTTTTTGTCCTTCCATACATCAAATGACAGCTTTTTTAGGATAGGGAGAGGAAAGGGGAAAAGGGGAACTGCTCGAGATGCTCTTAGGAACCAGTTCTCCAAGTATGTATCAGCCTCTCATCGATCCTCTCCCCACCTCGTCAGCTGCAAACGTAGTTGCCAAATGTGACAATTTGTTGATGGAGCAGCTCGGAACCGGTCTTTGCCTTGTTTGCCAAATATATGACAAGTTGTTGATCAGAGACCTATCCATAGTGACAAGTCCCAGTTACTTTACATTGTCAAAAATACTCAACGGCCGGCATGAATCATGGTGGTTTCTCTGCTTTCTTTTGTTTGATGACATGAGCCCGGGTGGGTGTGAATATTAGCCTCTTTATCATTACTATCATAATTCTTTGTGATGTGGACGCAAGGGATGGATCAATTGAACTAAAGTAATCATATTGGGATGGAAACGGATAGAGCCATTAAGAGCGGTCAACCAGAATTGCTCAAATCACTTATTTGCAGAAAATGAATTGCTTTTAGAGGGGACAGTATGATCGGTGGGGGTTTTGTGTAAGACTGTAGATTGTTTTGAAAAACTGATGGTTGTACTTTCATCGGTTGCAGTTGCACTTTTAAAATTATAAAACTATGCTTTATTGCCAACAGTGTTAAGGAAAGCACACTTCAATTACCAACTGTTTAAAAAGTATCCACACCTTTTGGAACTCGTTAAGAAAAATTTAATATTTCTTTGACTTCGCTTTCAAGACTGGACTACATATGTAGTAATTGCTGTCTACATTTCGAAAACAGGAACCACAATTATTTTTATTCTGTATACGCTAATTTGATGTGTGCAATCTTTATAAAGGTGTACTTTCTAAGAACTGGACGAAAGTAGCATTATTTGGTTAGTAATCTCGATACAACAGTCCACAAATGTTCCTGAAATGGATAAATAACCCTTGGATTTGTAAAAACAGTTTCTAAAAGGATCTTTTCTCATCAGATGTTCCCAAGAGTCAAGAGATAGATCAAATGTTAGGGAAAATTCTAATGAATTCAACAAAAGTAATTAATGGCTTTAGCAAATACAGCTGAGCGGTTATATATGCTCCTAATGACGATGGCTGCTTTTGTCACAGGATCCTTTGTTCAATCATAATGGCACTCCTTATCATGAACTTGAAGCTTAGAAACAAACAGATCGTGAGAACGGTGGCAACATATTAATAAGATGGTAGTTGATAGGTGCTTTTCTATGGGTATTAGGAACGACCTTTGCACCTGCCTTGCATGACTCATGATGCTTCCTACTCTCATTCACTTGCTCGTTATATACATTTTGTAGAAAAAACCAATCTTATTCCCCCGTGGATGTTGTCTTCTCAGGTTGCGCCTTTTATTTCTTCACCCGCTCAACCAATTTGGATGCAAACATTGTGAAGAACGGTCATTGAACTGGATTGTAGAGTTTAGGGGTCTGAAGAACCTTGATTATCTTGTTGGAAGTATACTAATTTTTTTATGATAATCACATTTTATGTACCATAGTGTACCAATTAATTGTTTCCACACGATCATTGAACTTAGGTAGTATTTTTTTAGCTGCCTCCATGCATTATCTAAATCTTGCTGGTAAGATGGAAACGCAAAGTGGTCAAAATTGGGCCAATCAGCAGATAAGTATTACAGCACAGTTGCTTGCGTCTATTCCTTCGTATTAGAAAATTAAGATGATTATGAAATTTCGTTTACTCCGTCAACTTGTAGTGGATGACATTTGTCTTACAGAAAAAGCTCTCGACTTGCTCTGCACATGCTGAATCACGTGATTATCCTCATGACACCGCCCAAAGAATTTTTTATAACAATAGGAGGTGGGGTAATTTCTATGGTTGGAAACTTGGCTGAGCAATAAATGCTGTCCATACTTAATGAAAGTCACTCTGAACATCAATTCCATTGATGACTTATAATTATACAAAAAACCGCATATGTTTGCATGGCAATCGAGGAAGCCATAATATATGTATGGATTTCACTAAATATTTATGACCATTGGTTTCTACTCTCGGCTTCTTCTTGTTATTTAAACACATAAAACATATTTTTTATGGTCATGGGGTAAATTTCGGCTTGCCTGATAAATAAATGTTACATAATTCATACAGTGTAGTTTGGGTTAACTATACCTTAATTTTTATAGTGACCCTTCTAGTTGTTGCCATAAAGATGATATTAGCGTCCTCCCCCTCAGCTATTAATATAGTGTTGAAATAGTTACGGAGAACTCCGGTATAGTTTCTTGAAACAATAAAAGCGATGCTTTTTTTTTTTGCCAATGTCCTAAAAAAAAGCGATGTTGTGATTAAAAGAAAAGGTGAAAAGCCATCACACAATATAAATGCCTCAGAGGACAAGAAAGGTTCATTCCAGATATAACCTAGTTAAAGGGGTCACTTTGAAAAGCATAAAGTGCAACAACCAAGTCCCTAAGGCCAAACGCTTTTGGAGAGCTTTTTCCAAATGTCATATTACGGTTGGTTTTTTAAAGATAAAAGAAGAAATATGTCATTTTCATGCCGAACCCAACAACATAACATATATATAGCTGCCCCTTGCACAACACAGGGCCGAGCAGAGAGAGAGAGAGAGAGAGAGAGAGAGAGAGAGATGGGGCAGAGCCAGTCTACTACTTGGCCGCAGCCGAAGGCAGAGAAGTTTCAGCCGCCACCGAAGGCAGAGAAGCTTCGACCGCCGGCCAGCAGTGGCGGTGGGAAAAGGTTTCTTCGGAACGCTCAACTTCGCTTTGCCTTAATTTGTTCTGCAAGGGCCAGCTTATTAGTATGTTGACGTCGTCTTCTGATCTGCCTCCATCTCTGCACCAGACAGGAGCAGCTGCGGAAGGTAGCAGTAGAAGATCCGAAGAAGAAGAAGAAGTCCTTCGATGCATATCCAAGCAAAGACAGTAACCTCGTCCTGACAGTGTCTCTGGAAGCCATCACCAGGATCGGGTGATTCAGCTAGCATGGGTATGTACGTGACAAGAACTTCTTTTTTTTTCCCGAAACTTCTGGTATATATTAAATTCTGTTCTAATATATGTGCCTGTAAAAGGGATCGAATCCGTAACCTTTTGTTGAATCCATAGAGAGAAACCTTGACTAGCTGGCTTGGTGAGGAGTGCAAATGATAATCTAAGTTTCAAGTCATTCTCGACTCGAGTTCGCATGCCAATCTTCTTCTCTGTTCCACTTACAGTCTCGGTTTATAATCAAGATCTCTAGTTTGCTATGTGTTTTATTTTGGTCTCACTGAACAATTTTGGAGGAAGATAACGAGCTGGACCATGAAACAACGTCCACTAAGATGATTTAACTGTAAAACATATATATGCGCTAACTCTACCATGTTTAGTATTTATTTGTAAAACCTAATGTTGCAGGTCTTAATATGCGCCACAGATCTACATATTTTCTATGTTCATCACAAATAATTAGTTTCCTTGAATTTTAAAGCTCTCCAGCACAACATGGTTTTACTGTCGAATAACCTAATTTTTTAGATCCAGTTAACACGAATTTGACAAGAGAAATAATTATGGATCCTCATGATCTACTCCCTCCGGTTTTTAACTGACTTTAGAACAACATTTTAATTCATTTGACGTAGGAAGTAGTGAGTTTTGAAAGAGGAAGTATTCAGATGTACTGCTGACAATTCCTACGCTGATGAAGGTTTATTAGCGTCAGTTTCTCAAAATAAAATTTAATGGTTCACTTCTAAATAACTTGGTTGCCTCTTAGGATTTCATTTTAGCTAGTCATATCTAGGATTGCACGTTGAGTGTATTGAAAGTTGGAAACTTACTAAATTCACAACACTCCTTGACTTTTCAGGCTCTGATGGTGATCGGCAAACATCACTTTGTCTGCTTCTAGTTTCTAAAGGAGGATGCAGCTGCCTAGCCTTATTTGTCATCTATATACAAATTTGAAATCGCACTGCCACCCCCTGTAGTTTTACAAAATTATATCTTTCCCTTGCGGTGAATTTCTTCACTAATTAAGCAGTTAAGACCGTTTAATCTGTGGACCTATTCTTTCAGGCCCTTACGTGTTTTAGAAATGAAAGTCCTTGTATCTGTGAATTATGTATTATAATCAGAGTGTTTGGTTGCAACTTTTTTTTTTTTGCGAAAAAGGAATGTCATCGATATCAAAGTATATTACATCCCATGATTACATAATCAACCCAAACAATACCAACTCCATTGAGGGCAAGTACAAAGATGTTGTCTCATAGTCCGTCTCATAATTTTCAGACGGTTTCATCAGACTACTTATACAATGGGTGATTATTTTAGTTGTCTCGTAGTAATTGCATTTTTTCCTTAATTTGTGGGTGAGCAAAGGAATATTTATGAGTTGTATGGCAACCACCACTCATACAATGGTGTGTAAGCCGTCGCATACTCCTAAATTTTAGCACATGAGATGGTTGCTTCGCGAAACAACCACCTCTTTCTCTCACCACCCTCTCTCTCTTCCACCTCATCAAAAATTCTATATAAAGTTGCATGAGACGGGCTATAAGACTGCTTATGTGTAGCATTGTACCTGCCCTGATAGGAGACAAGAAACTTTGAAAGTGCCGCAAATTCCACCATCTAGGATCACCATCCCAGACAGGTATGCCACGAACGAAAACTTTAAATTTCATTATTTGGTTGCAATCTACAGCTGCCATATAATATAAAAGTGATGTAAGATGACGAATTCAAACTATTTCCAAAAAAATAAAAAGTCAAATTGGAACTACATGAACGAACGAAACACCGAGCAGCCCTTTATTTGCAGACGCAGAAACTTCACATACTCAACTGCCTTCTCCAACATTGTGCTAAAGGTTCAAAATACCTTTCAGAGGAGATCATATTTGTGAACAGTATCAAAGCTTATTACCTTTGTGTCATTAGGACTAGCTCTTGAAGTATCACAAGAAGTTAGGAGATCGTGAAACTCATCTTTGGGCACTCTCGAGGAGGTTTAGGTCGTTCATCGCCTTCAAAACTGGCCACCACATCAGTCTCCACGATCAGGTGTTCCATTCCTAGCTGCTTTTAGGGGTGGGCGTTCGGGTATGACCGAAATTTCGGTCCGGTCTTTTCGGGTTTTCAGAATTTCGGGTACCCAGAGGTGCTACCCGAACATACGCATAAATATTGGGTACCCGACAATTTCGGGTACCAAAAGTTCGGTTCGGTCTTCGGGTATACCCAAATTACCCAAATACATACAGCAGCTCAGAACAAAGAACATGTGTACAGCATCATAATGTTATCAATTTAGTCTCACAGCAATATTCAGTCCAGTAGCAGTGTAGCACTAGCAGACTAGCGGCTACGAATTGCCAAATGTAGAGTTGCAGACAATGCAAGATTGACGGGATCGAGGCCACATACATTGCAAGATTGGAGAAACCGTATTGATGCCATGGTGAATGACGACGGAATCCAGCTATTTGCTGCACCGACGACTAGCGGTGGGGCGCAGCCTCACATTCTATCAATCCTGCAGTCCGTCAGTCCGTCAATCCAGCAGCGAGGCGCATGAGGCGAGAGAAGCGGGGGAGCTGGGCGCCTGGGCGGGCACAGGAGAGCTAGGCGTAGGGATTTGTACGAGCTCCTCGTCGGTTCCTAGCTAGGCGGGCAGAGACGAGAGGATGCGTGTGGTGGAGTCGTTGGAGGCGAGGCAGCGTGCTTACATCGAAGATCGAACAGGGGGCGCAGGAGGCGATGCAGCGTTCGTTTGTGGTCTATAGATGGGCCGTAGTTGAGGTTAGGGGTGGAGGCATACGCGGGTTTTTCGGGTTATCGGGTACCCGACGCTGGCACCCGAAATTGAGTGAAAATTATCAGGTACCCGATGCTGACACCCGATCTACTACCCCAAAACCCGGAAATCCAGTTTATTGGGTCCCGGTCTCGGTTTTCTCGGTTCCGGGTTTTTTGCCCACCACTAGCTGCTTTGCATGTTCCATCCCTTTCAGACAGGCTAAAGCTTCAGCATGTATTGCGCCCGTCAGATGATCAGCACTACCGGCCGCTGCTGCGACCACCAGACCTATATTGTCTGGTATGACAAAGCACTATCCGCCCTTGCCCTCGTTAGGGATGAAAGCTACATCACAATTTATCTTATACAACGAGTCAGGGTGCGCCTTCCATCGTACTGCTCTTTTGGGATTGTTTGATTGATCATAGCTTTGATCGATGCCTGCTGGAGGAGGACATGAGACTGGCATCACACAACTCCAAAAATTACTCCTTATCCGACTGAGCAGACCGATTCAAGCATAAACGAATTCAGGTGGTATATAACAAGATAGATCCACATCTCACAGGGTACAATATTGCAACCAACTCATGTTCAACATCCAGATCATTCAGTTATCCAACATAAACATAAACCAGAGTTCACTAGCAGGCTCTCAGCAAACATCTAAATTACAGGAACTCCAAAAACAGCTTCTATCAAATGATGCATTTCTTCAGACCACAGATGATGTTCCCATCACTGGCATGTAGCCCACCAGACTTCAGCGGTACTGCAATAGAAATAGAATTGCAATTTATCAGAACTCTTGCGGGTAGGAACAGAAAGAAAATCGAAAAACTTCAGAACTACACATACACCTCAGCTTCTAAGTGTGGACGGCATGTAAACTAAATCAGCAACAATTATGACAGGAGTACCAATTGTAAGGGAGTGCACAATGCTACACAAAACAGTAGCATCTGTGAAACAGATAATAAAGCACCAGAGCAAAATCAGCAAATTAGTTTGGAGGCTCAATGCGACTTGGGAACCAAGTAACACTATTTGAGTTAAGCAAGCAAAGTACATGCTACTGTTTAGCAAAATTTAATGAAAAAAATATGGGTTGGTTCAACCAGAACATTGATCTGGAAAACACTCATTTCTCACATGAAGCTTAAGAGTGCAACAAGAGTTACACTAATTACAAGCAACACCCATGATTATGTTATTATTATACCAGCAGAAATTCCAAGCATACACATTTCCAACATCAAATACTGTTCACATCAATCAAATAAGAGCATAGGGCATACCTTGATGAAGCCGATGTCCTTGGCGTTGCTGCGGAAGCACTGGCGGCAGCACATCAGGCCGTACTTCCTGATCAGTCCATGAGGGTTCGCGCAGACACGGCTTCAAGGTAAACAAAAATACAGTCAGTAAAACCCAGCAAAATCAAAGCGTCGCTCCGACGCACAAGAACAATACAAGCTACTAAAATCTCAAAGCAGTCTATTGTCTATACTATCCATCAACGAGGATGTCACACCCTTTCCGTCGTAACGCCAGAAAAGAAAAACATTTTTATCAGCAGCCAATTTTACCTGCACCATGATCCAAATCTAAGCAGGCTAGTATACAGCAACGAAGCGATCCGATCCCATCCGACAAACTAATACAGTCGACGGTACTAACCATCCTAACCAAAACAGCATCTCAGAAGCTACAGCTATTTGTCGCGAACAGGACAGGAGAGGGATCGAGCGAGGGAGAAGAGGCGGTCCGTACCACACGCGGGAGCCGGGCCCGTAGTTCTTGGGGTGGGAGTTCCACACGTTGGAGTGCCCCATCGCCGCCGCCGCCGCCGCCGCCGGAAACCCTAACGCTCGTGAGGAATGAGGAGATGGTGGCGAGTGGCGGCGGAAGGACGAGAGAAGGGGCTTATATAGTGGAGGCGGCGCAGTAAACCCTAATGCACGAGCGGGTCGAGTCGGTTCTCCTCTTGGGCTGTATTGGGCTGTTTGGGCCGCATTTTTGTTCTCATATAGTAGTATGTACTGATCCAACGGCTGGCACGCACGACGACGGCCCGTTTGATCGACTCGTGTCCCCTCCGCGCCGCCCCCACCTCGCCTCGACATCGCCGCTCCGACCATGTCCTCCGCCGGCGGTGAGGGCTCGTCGCCGTCTCGGAAGGTACGTCCTCCACTAGGCGCTCACCTTGCTCGCCTCATCCCCCTGTTGACTCTGCTTTCCCGCTTTCTTACGTCCCGCCTAGTGCTTTCTGTGGCAGGGGAAGGAGAGGGAGGAGGACGGCGCCGGCGGGAGCAGCCGCCGGGAGGAGGGGGTTGAGGTGTTGGAGCTTGAAGTGGATATGGGCGACCTCTACGGCTCGTCGGCTGGGTGGGTGGAGGCGCGAACCAGCTGCCCGCACCTCCACACCATGCCGGCCGCCGGCGCCGACGACCTCGCGCGTGTGCCGCCGCCCGACTCGCCGTGCTCCAGGTTCGGCTCAACCTCCCGAGAATTCCCTACAGTTCAATTTGGGGGTAGAGAGGACTTAGATTGTTAGTAGAGCAAGCAGAGGGATAATTGCTGTTACTTCGTGTAGCAAGGCGATTACTTGAAGTGAGCTGTGACTTGATACGATGTGGCAAGACAATTACAAGTTTAGTGCGTATCAGTAGTTTCATTGGTTGAGACAAACACATTTAGGTTGCTAATAACTTCAGTGCCCATCTGTACAGCTGAATTATGTCGGGAAATTTCCATTCCTTATGGTCCTACAGTGGAGCAAAGGAATGTGCAGTTGGTTGCTGCATTCCTCGAAACATATTTTATGTCGCTAACAAGGTGGGAACATGGTGGCTTTGCAGTTGTTTGTTCTCTGCCAATTTGTGTTCACTCCCGCCTGATCGCCAGCTTTGTTCAGATAATTAGTACTTAGCAATGATTAAGAAGTGATGGTATAGGCCTGTCAGGAGGAGTGCAGAAGAGGGTTCACATTTTCTCTGCTTGTTTCGCTAAGAACTTCTGTAGAGTACATTAGCATTGCATATAACTATTGGTTCATTTATGCCAGTGGTGTGTGTAAAATTGTTGTATATACAGATGAGAATGTTTCATTGGTTCTTAAGTTTGGGATGTGCCTAGAAGGATTGTAAGAGTGAAGAACGAGGGTTACTTGCACTAGTGTCCAGCAGTGGAGTTGCAGTTGATGGTTCTTTTTCTTCCTATGTTTCATCTTTTCTCAAAATGAGCTATGGTCCGTGTCCAAAATATTGTGTATTTTATTCACATCTAGGCTAGCAGCTAAATTACATTTAACCTCCAATGGCTGGAGATGTTTAGGTTCATGGATTTTATGTTACCACAATTTGGTTACCTAGCTGATCTTTGTTGAAGTGCTGTACATCTTCTGAGATGGTGATTCACTGATGCACGATGCTTTAGATTTTCATTTATGAGATTTTTAACAAGGAAATTTTCATGCAGATGTCATCATCCTGCTGAAAACTGGTTGTGCTTGATCTGCAAAGATGTTTTGTGCAGTCGTTTTATCAACAAACATATGTTGTGCCATTATCAAGAAGCAGGACACTGCCTAGCTCTGAGCTTCAGGTAAATTATATTTTGATCACCTGAGAATAATCCTTGGTTCTATGTAAGACTTTGTTGATTATGCTTGATTTCAGCCTTTGCTTACTAATAAGTATGAATAAACTCTTGAAATGTACTGGCTTATCCCTAAATACATGATCAAATTCAGTATTTCAGTTTCACCTGTTCGACAGGTGGACTGCTGATTAGTGTATCAGACCAGTGACCACTGAATAACCTTACTGCTCCTCAGTGTATGTTGTGGATGCTTTCTTTGGAAAGCAGTACCGCACATGGAAGAAGAAACAAGCAGAGTCTGATGCGGATAGAAGTGGCTAGATAGTAGTTAGTTGGGATTCTGTTAGTTGCTTGCATGATAAGTTAGGTTTGTTCAGAGTAGCCTAGTCGGTTAGACAGTTTGTAATTGGTACAGTTAGTAGTTGTAATCAGGATCCCTGGCTATATAATGCCAGCCGTGTTATGAAACACGCAAGCAGGTTAATCCCTGTTCTCAGAGCCTCTACAGAGGGCGAGTTGGATTGACTTGCCAACTCGTTCTCTTCTCCAAACTCCCTGCTATATCAGTGTATCAATCTATCTCTAGTTTTTTAAATGTTGCATGGCACATGCATCTTTTCTGGTGCGTGTTTCAAACAAATCACTTAATGAATGCATGACCAGTTGATCACTTGCTACTGGGCTAGTCTACCTTGAGCTAAGAAACAAGAAGATAACTGATCCTTTAGAGATTATACAAAAAAACAAGAAAGTTCTGAACTTTGCTACATAACTAAATTGTTGGTCAAAAAATGGGAGTTTCTAACCAATTTGATTACTCATGCTAAACATTATATATGTAATGTTAGTTTCACTATATGATTGTTATCTTTATGCTGCATCTTCTGGACATTGTGTATATAATGTTCTGCTAAACATTGTGTATATAATGTTCTGCAGTGATTTGTCAGTCTGGTGTTTCGCATGTGACTCGTACCTTGATGTCCAAGCCATTTTGGAACTGCGCCCAGTCTATGAGGTTGCACATTTGTTGAAGTTTGGGGAATGTCCACCTTTTCGAGCGATTGATGAATTGGATTTGAGGAGTGGAGGAAATGGAAGCTCATCACAAGCCTAGTTATCTATGTTCAGTTACCGAGTTTTCTTTTTATGATGCTTCAATCGGATTAACTTGGTACTTGTTAAGCTTTGGTGCGATATAAATCAGCTTAGTTGCCCTGTTCTTTTCCTCTGACTTTCGGTTAGTATTTATAACAACTTTAAGCTTCCTTGATGTCCAATGTGACGTAGTTTCATGTATTGGAAATGAAGTGAATGAGAAGTGTAAAGCACTATTGACCTTTGAAGATAATAAAGTTGTTATAATTGATTTCATTTGGACATCTTACAAGTGTTCAACCCTGTACATCTTTGGCTCTGGCTGCTGGTCACTGGTGTAACTATCTACTAAATAAAAGAAAAGAAAGTTTAGGTATGTTTCAGTTGACTTCAGTTACGATATGACACCTGCCTCGTCATCCTCTAACAGGCCTTTTTTTATGCGCTTATATACACAGTATAAGGTCACCATAACGGATTCATGTAAAAATGAAAATGCATACTGTGCAATTCAATTGTGAAAATGCATAATAAATGAAAATGCATACCCTCATGGAAGATATGGTTGTTTGATATTTGGACACTGGTGACTTTCTGATTTAGATATGATAATGAGAAATAATTTTAATTGAGCAATTCAATTGTGACGACACTGCAGTTGGAATTTCCGTCTCACTTTAGGGAATTGCTCCCTCTCGAACTTCAAGATCAACTACAGTACACAGCTTACCAAAAAAATGTTTTATTTATAGATCGCAACTGTTAAAGTGATGACAAGCTTCTGGGAGGATAAATTCTGACATGAAACTTGCCGTGTGGCTTTTGCTTTGGCAAAATGATTGATAGGTACTCATTCTTTCGAGTTAGTGTGATGCCATCCAATGTTCCTGAAGTGATAGCGATGTCGATTTGCCACTTGCCTAACAGTTTGTCCAGTCAGACATAGAAAATATCTGCGGTTTTGTTATCAGTCGTGTACTTGGTGAGATATGGTAGATGGTCATGCAAGTGTGTGATGTTATTTTCCTTTTGTAGCGGTAGTATTTTGCTTGAGTACTAAGGAGCATTAGCCACTATTACTCTTAAATGCTGCCACTATCATGTCTCGTGCTCCCTAATGCTTGTTTCACCGTGCTTGTGATAATCGATCTTCAATATATGTAAATGTATTCGAGAAAAAAAATATATGTAAATGTAATTGCTCCATATGGGTAAGCCTCTTGTTGGCTCCGAAGTTCAACAGGTTGGTTAACAGGACAAACTGAAATACTAAATCACCACAAATTAAACACCCTAGTCGTATTCCTGTGGTTCCTTTTTACTTTATCATCACAGCAGTTTTTTTCTTTTACATGTTGATTTTGACTTCACATGGAAAGGGACGCTGCTCATTGGTTATTCTATTGTTCTGGGTATTCGATATCTAGATATTCCTTTCGGGTGAAATTCACTTCCAGTCGTATTTCTAAACTAAGTTTAAATATTGACACTGTGACCTATTGCAAGTGTCAAACATGTATTGTATTCATTTCTTCATACGGGATTAAAAAAAAAAGGAATGTGAAGGCTTTCGTTCACATCCATGTGTGTTTGAATCTTAAGACACATGAGACTTCAGATTCCTTTACAAAATATTTCTTTGTTACCAGGTTTTGTATTTAATAGAATTGTTCTCAGTTGCAACCAGTATTACAAATAAGATGCAAAAGTTTCTTTTTTGTTTTTTGAGGGGGGGAAAATCTAAAAGTTATGCGCACCTTATTCTCGGTGGGCACAAAACCATTGAAGTTTACATCTGATCACTGAGTAGTTGAATAGTGATGATATGTTCAAGGTACATGTATCACAGAAAGGTACCGTCGAGTTCCTCTAACCTTTTTAGATATGGTTCTGTAACATGCATGTTCAGATAGGACTAGTGTGCGTTCAGTAGTTGGCATCGGATTGGTTTTTCATCACAGGTTGAGGACAAACAGGGAGAGGTTTGCTTAGGGCACTTACCTAAGGCTTCCAATTGTTTGGTCAGATGTCCATGTCAGTAGCACAGCAAATGCTGCCATTAACTGGTGAGTGTCAACATCAGTGGAATCGGATCCTCTGACTTCTAGTTAAACAGGTGCGGCATTCGTTTCGTCATGTGTACCGTCTGATCGGAATTTTGGACAGTTGGTATCGAGAATTCGAGATGCCTTCCGTCTTCCATCTATATCATCTGATCAGGAATTGGACGGTGCATAGGGTATGCCGTGATGACACATTGCAAGAACTTCTGAATTCCTCGTGTTGGAGGTGCGATCACTCTTTTGTTTGTCGCGCCATATGAGCCATCATGGATGCACAGGTGTCGATCGAGCTTCCTGTAAATGTGCCCTTTTGGGTCATATATTAGGGGATGGCCAATTGGTATCAAGCAGTGATGTTGAAGCCATGAGAGTTAAGCCAACCAATGATGCAGAAGAGAACATGTTGAAGTGTCATTTTTAGGTCTAAGGAAAAATTTCCAGCTATCTCAATTTGCTTTTGCTCAACGAAAAGGTGGCCCTTTTGAGGACTCGGATCAGATCTAAATGCACTTTGTTGCATCAGGTGGTGAGACGTTTGCAGCTGCAACTGCAACCATACGCATGTGCAGTCTTAAGTTGATGCTTTGGGACCATGCGTGCCACGCTCAACATGCCAAGTTGGAAAAATGCCTCTGGTGTACTCCTTTATACGTGTCAATAACTCAGTATTTTTTTTTTTGCTATTACACAGTACAACTCAGACACTCACAGCGCACGCACATTCACCCCTATGAACGCACATACGCAAACTCTATCCTTATGAGCATCTTCAAAGACTGAGCCGGCAAATCCTCGAGATTGACGAAATCATCACTGGCGCCTCGCTGTCGACGGCCACGTCGCCTCCCGTTGAACGCACAACGCCGTTAAATCCTAGAAAATTTGCTCCCACGAGGAGACGAACCCAGGACCTCAGATGCTACTGAGACTCTTGCACTAGGCTACAGGCCCTTTGCTTCTTCTTCTTTTATTTGATAGCGTGGCGTACGCTAGTTGTAATCACGCCGTAGCAAAGACACAAGAGATAAATATAGGCTACATCCCAAGTTCATATGGTTGCTTCTTATACCAATAAAATCTAAGGTTTAACTTTAGTCAGGTTCCACTTGGAGCATTGAACTAAATTCATGCCAAAAATCTTTGTTCCAAATTCTTGGGATGATCGGATACACAGTTGGTATCTTTGCGTTCTTTCTGGTTTTCCTTTTCTTTTTTTTTTCCTTTATTTCTGTTTTATTTTTCTTTCTTCTGACTTTTCTTGCTAGGTCTCGTGAGTTTCATTCCTAGCTCACCCCAACTTGCTTGGGATTAAAAGCCTTGTTTTTGTTTTATCAAATGCACAGTTGGTGTTGGAGAATAATGGTTCCACTCACCATCTTAGTTGGGGCTTTTGAGGTCAGGATGTATTGGTTTTAGGGGGATCCATTTATATTTAGCAAATTCGAGTTACTTTTAGAGGAAAAGTTCTCTGTGTACTTACTATTATTTTTTGTGCAAAGATCCTTCCACGGCATGTTGATGTATAAACAAACATGTTTGCTGCACGGTCATGTTGGTGGATGGTTAGATCATGGGTGGTGGATCAGAGTAAGTTGGCGTACGAATGATATGTTTGTTTTATGCCTTGAAGAGGAATATTTCTACTTGATCATTGAAGTGGTTTTGTTGAATCATGATGTTCCCCTAGTGTCAGAGTGATCTTTGCATATGCGTAAAGCCACTTTTGTGTTGGGCATGTTAGGGTTACCTTAGTTTTTTTTTTTGTGCGGGTAAGGGTTATATTAGATATTATTTGAAGAAGTACATGACGAGATGTAGCTCTCTAAAACCACTGAAGTTTGTGTAAAAGCCAGTTGAGAAGCATGCAACATCTCGTCATGTACGCAGACTGAAGAAACCATTAGTTTTTAAATTTGCAATATGAATTTTCCATTTCTGACGAAAATTAGACCGGTTTCTGGGAAACTCATGTTCCAAACAGGTTCAATCTTAGTTATGACATAATCTGGCAGATTGGTCGGCCAACACAAAATGGCACCACCAGCACCAACGAATAAAGATAAGAGATGAGTCATAAACCATGATGGACTGATAGCTACAGTGCGTGTCTCAACCCAGCTTTTGATCGCTGCACAATGTATGGTAGGCACCCAGGAAATGCGGCCTGAAAATTCTCCGAAATATTTCAAGCGCGACAGCACATGCAGACAACAACAGTGACCACCAGATAATGCTTCTGGAACACGAGCTTTTTGTGAGCCTATCTATCCTTTTGACCAAACTTTTATGCGACATGCACAATTCCTTCTCTGACAGCCAATCTTTAGTTGCACTTCGCAGGATGGACGAGCAGTTCATTCCACTAGCTCTGCCTGGTAGTTTTTGCCTTATCTAAAGTACTTGCAATCCAAGCAGTTTAACAGATTCGCCAGAGTGTTTTACAGTACTAGGTTTAAAATTTCTGAGGGTCTATCTGTTTGGACTGGAGCTTTCATAAAGAGCTGCTTTTGAGAGCTGACTGTATATATTTGCTTAAAAAAAAGTTGTAAAAAGCTATCATTATGGATTGGCTCCTCCAAACCTGCTTTTGGCTTCTAATATAAATACAACTGTTACCTCTTGAAAAGCCATATTCAGAAGCAGATTTGTTTCAACTTTTGGCTTTTGCAGAAACAAAGACTCCAAAAGCTGAAACAAATAGGGTCTAAGACTCATACCGAGGTCAGGTGAAACTTTTAAACTTATCATAGAATTCGGTATATAACAAATGTGACAATGCATCTTAGATTTGGAATAGCATAGAAACAACAACGGTAAGAAAACCTAATCTTAGAAGAAGAAAAAAAATCTGCTTCTGAATGTGGCTATTTACGCTAGCAAGATTTCGGTACATGTTGGCACCTTGGTTCCTCTGACTGAAGACAACTAACAAGTTGAGTTAGTTAGGCTTGAGATGAAACTCATCAGTTAGTCACCTGAATTTAACTTTTTCCCCCCTTTTCTATTCCCCAAGGATTAGGCACTAATGGCTGTACAACGAGTGACCAATGCTGGTGCTTGGAAATGCATGCAGCTGGAGCCCCACCAAGCATGGATGAGGCCGTGCGCCTCCTCAACTGGAAAGGCGTGCTCCACTGTCTGGGGACCCTCATGATGCCTCATCTGAGGTGAACAACAAGAGACTGGCTTTCAGGAGAAAGATTCTCCCTACACCACCATCAAGTGGCTTCCTTGTAGTGTTTCACTTAGAAGCAGCATTCTCCTATTTCTTTTCTCTGTTTTTCTTTTGGGAGGGATATGTAGAGCACCTGCCAACTAGTTTGATGTTCTGCTTAAAGGAAAACAAGTGTGTGTGTGTGTGTGTGTGTGTGTGTGTGTGTGTGTGTGTGTGTGTGTGTGTCTACAAGATAAACATGTGCAGTTTCTGCAGCAGCTCCCTCAAACCCGTTGCTTGGAATTAGTCTCGTGTCAGGATGTTGTTTGGCCAAGCTTCAGCCTATGCCAAGATGAAGGGAATAGAGTAAGATAAAAGCTTTTCGCAACAAAAAAAACAAGAGTAAGATAACGTTAAGTAAACTAGTTCACTGCAACACATCCCCTTCAGGAGAAATGTTGTAGATTCATTCATGACACTTAAGTTTCCAAAAGAGTTTTTTTTTAATGGGATGACAGAGTTTACATTGAAGCGAAAAGTTGGAAGGAGCTATCTTAATGCGAGTCTTGTGAAAGAAAATAACTAACGATGTTGAACATGTAGATTGTGGTCCTAGAAAGTATTTATCATCAATGTTTGGATGCAACACAAATCTGTGGAACCAATCAGATCCTAGGTTATTTGAAGTGTTATTGCGCTCAACTGCAAAATTGCTAATAAGTACTCTCCATGCGCCTTTATATGACAAAAATGTGTAGATGACCTCAGCAATAAATTTATTATTTTAGGGGGCTTGGTTGATGTGCACTGCTCAATTATGGTCCAAGAGAAATCGGATTATTAAGTGTGGCCAAGCGACATCGTCGATAAACATTTCTTTACATTACAAGGTGACGGGAACCCACACACAGCAAATATGTCCTTATTATCGCACCTACAAATTACTACGCTGAAAATATTTGCTAGTGCACTTGTAATTGTTGACACCAGGATTTGGACCCTGGTGGGTGGACCAGTACCTTCACATTTGAAAGGTATAACTAGGTTTCGTAAGATTGCAAATACTCCTAAAATGAGACGAAAGACACCACACATGCATGCATGGACCCATGTGCAATCTCAACAGCTTATAAGATGATGGGTTTGGAGGTAGGTAGATCTAGAGATTTTGTTTTCTTTCCGCCAAGCACAGAAGGAATAGACTACCCTGGCACGGCATCTTATGTATACGATGACATCACACAATCATGGAGCGGCTCTTATATGAAGCTCATAAACAACAGCCAGCTTACCATTACATAAAATGCGCGTATGAAATATGATTCGGCCTTATTCCTGTCATCGGGGAAAAGCAATATCGTGTGGATTTTATCATAATTATAAGATGACTAGAGATGATTTTACTTACCAAATTATGTCGTGCCTTTTTTCTGCAGCCTTCCAATCCAAGAAGACATCATTACGCATGTTCATCTTCATATACTTTCCAAAGTCTTTCTGAAACACCATTTCCCATGATTTCTTGTCGACTTAAACCCACCCAGTGATCCCAACCTCTCAGTTGCTATGGTTGCGTATGGCCAATTTCCGGGTGCCTTTTAGAGGAACCACCAGGAGTTTGAATCACTTCTTTCAAAACAAAAAAATGTCAGAGGATTGAGTTACCATGTCAAGTTCTTTTAAGAAATATAATCAAGTCTTTCAAAGGTAAATTCTCAGCAAAATTGATTGACTGACAGTTCTCATGGCATGCCCTTCAGTGGAGTTCTCTGCTTTAACAGGGTTTCTTTTCTACCGCATTGACTAATAACCGAGAACAAGCTAGATATCCTCATGGCAACTTCACAACTAACTAAAACACTTACTCCATATGCAGTTTTTAAAACGAGAAGCATAAGTAAGCGTGAACTTAAACCACTTTTTTAGTGTAAAGAATATGTAACTTTGCAACTAGTCTTTTATCTTCCTCCGTAAATTAACTCACATGGAGGATGTACCAACAGCAGCAGCTAAGAAACAAAGAACAGTGCTTCCAATAATTCAGGCGACAAAAATACTGTGCCCGTAGCATCAAACAAAATCACACATCCTCTTACCCAGAGGTCAAGTCTAACAACATCTACAAGATCCAGCTAATCCCGGGGTAGAGAGGTGACAGAGACCCGCATCTGATGGCAATGAGATGGAAAGTGACAGGGCTGACACCATGGTCTGGAACTAATCATACAGCTCTGGATTTTTCAGGTCCTCCTCACTTGTCCAAATCCCTGAGCATGAATGAGCACAAGTCCCCAGTGAGAATGAGCAGTTGCATGCCTCACATAGTATCTGAGTGTGTGGTGCGGTGTGCGTGGGGGGACCAACACATGCATGTTATTGTTACCAACCACTCCACATAACTCATCACCCAATCACATTGCCAAATCTTGAGGCTGCATATCAAGCCAACACAAGATCCAACTTCAATTCTGAATCTGATCAGGATTGACTGCTAGCTGGATCTAGGTTTTGCTGGGTTCAGATAAGAGTAAAGCCTGCAGGTACAGTCTTTATACATGTACCACTGTAAAAAAAAAATAACCTGGTAAACAGCGGTAAAATTTGTTGTCGTTACATTCCTGATGTTGTCGCCGTGATCCATAGGGGTTCCTTTATAGTAATACTTTTGCATGTGATGCTAACGTAGATGTTCTGACTTCGGCGGATAGTAATGTAAGTGCATAGTATATTATTAGGGACAAGTGGTGATGATAATCTTAATCCAACGAACATGTCAGTATGAGATCTAAATCATCGCATGCCAAGTTGTCTGTTCAGTGATCCTTCTGAGGGCATGATCCACAAAGAACATTGAAAAACAGAATAGCTATACGTACAACCCAATGGAGAGCACCAACATCTGCATAGACCACTGAGAAAAAGAAATTTTAAATACACCGACTGGCACAGATCCATAAACAGATGCGACACGGAGTTATTTTGGGGATAAAACAACATCAAACAAAATCCCTAAACGTGGCATCGGTTTGGGGTGCTTAAGAATTTCAGTTTTGCAAGCAAGAATATAATAGCCAGGGCTTCTTATCTTGGCCCTATCCTTTTCTTGGCACTACATAGGAGCATCTTTGGGGCCTTTATCACATATGAACTCCATTGGCCTAAGTGACATGGATTTGTTTGGCACGCCCACGGGGCCCCACCATGACAGTAAAACTAATGACAGGAGAGAATCTTAAATCGCCTCCCCCTCCCTCCCTGCCTCACCAGATTTGATACATACCAACCTTGCTGCTCTTGCTTCTTAGCAGCACCAAAAGTTTGGCCTTTGCCCAGGAAGCAGGAGCTGCCAGGAGACTTCTTCTGAGAGGCGCTTTCCATCTTCAGAGGTATCAGCAGTGCGAATTCTGAGACAGAGGTAAGCACAGAGCCCTGTGTTCTTTACTTGTTCTCTGTTCTCTCATCTCATGACCTTGTTTTTCGAAGAACTGCTCTTCAGCTTTCATGACGACAGTTCTGAAAGTTTTGATATCAGTTTCTTCAGTGTTCTTTGCGCTCTCGTAATTTACTATTCAAGGATTATGGTGCATCATCTTCCCTTATTTCTTCCAGAATTCTGTCTACCTGAATCAATCATTTGAGTTTAAGGAAGTTTCTTTTCTAATTTTGGGCATAAAGATGTGGAGCAAAGTTTCTGTTTATGCATCAGTGTGTCAGCGGGAGACAATAAGATACCTGCAGAAAGTGCAGGCAGGCAGAAGCAAGGGATTAACAGCATAATATAAGATCCATAACCAGCCCAACCTTGAAATTCCATCTCAGATCAGTCCTATTAGATTGCTTCTCAACTGCTGTCCAAGTTCAGTACCACTATATACGATAAAAATAAATTATTGCATGAGCCACAGCCAGCATCCACGCTATTTGCTCTCCAAAACTTAGAGCAATTATGCTGGAGAAAATGACTCATTCCTTGTATTCATCTTTATCGATATGTCCCGTCGCTAACCATTCGAGCCTGATCCCAAATAATTTTCGATATTTCAGACCAGTGCACTTGCAGGTGTACAAGCGCATAGGACAATTGTAAATTGAAACATTAGATTGCATACAACCGTAACAATGCAGCATTTACTGTGATATCTTTGGATACTAATTCACCTAACTGTAGCTAATTAAATGTCTCGCCGTACCAGTGGCTATCAAGCTGATCCCTATATGAATAAGAGAGCTCTCCAAAGATGAAATACATAAATTCAGAGAGCTCACATGAACAAGACATGCAACCAGAACTTGTTCACCATTCCCTTGCACAAAGCTTCAGTAATTGCAATACATATATGGCACCATCTAATGTCCATTTCTATTAGTTGTGATACAAGCAACCACTGCAATTCATCTGTCATGCTCTGATGAAACAGGTTGGAGGCAGGCCAAAGCTGATCATAGGTCAGGAGTGGACAGAGATGGAGAAGGAACACATCAAGGTTGCCATGCTGAGGCAAGAACAGACATTCAGACAACAGGTAAAGCAGGTCACCAACCAAATGCTTGCTCAGAAGCAGGAACCTTTTTTTTATTGCTTAGTGTTTTATGATGCTTTAGGTTCACGAGCTGCACCGTGTCTACCGGGTTCAGAAGCAACTGATGATGCAGATGCAGCTTACTGAGATGAACCACCATAGCCAGGCAAGTGCTGATGCTCATGCCAGATCGACGGTAAAGATGGATCACCAACAATGGCACAGTAACTCAGGCGAGAAGGCGGCTATGTTTGAAGATTTTGACCTGGAACTGACACTAGCAACTGGGGTTGGCAAGCAAGAGAAGCCTACCAATTCAGACTCCGAAGCAACAATGTCATCGTCCACTTCTGCAGAATCAGAATCTGCACGGCGGTTTGTGCCGGACTCTAATGTAACTCTAAGGTTTCAGAATGAGAGCAATAGGCATGATGATCAGGTCATGCAATCTCCTTGGCTCTACCAATGTTTAAGCCTCAAGATGGCATGATGGCATAGCTAGGGTTGGCAGGACAATGTCTAAAAGACTCAAAAAGTTCAAACAAAAGCAAACGCATTGCTGTATGTATGTATAGTTTTCATTGCAATTGGAGGGACGAACGTCAAAAAAGGTAACAAGGATTTCTGAGAATATCAAAAGAATCTGAGAAACAGAAAAATATTTCACACTGAACAAAAAGGATTTACAGAAGTACTGTGAAAGCTGTGACATGTAATTATCTTGAAGAATAAATCTTGTCTGGTCTCCTTTGCAAAGGAAGAACAAATTCAACTTACAGAGTTCCGTAAATAGGTACAGATAATTTGGTTAAATTAACTTACACTGACCCTAAAATTGAGATTGGACAGATAGATGCCTAGTATAACTTCTATCCACCAGACAACCATATCAGCCAAGAGCGTAAGCATGTAGAAGCCATGTGGGCAGTATATACCCTAACTAAACGTGAAAGTTGCAAGAAAGTAATCCATCTCTGTTTTAGCCTTCCATTGTCGGTACAAAACGACAAATAATACCATAATTCCAGGAGACATGACGACTGCGTGACGAAATAATTGACAGATAACAGCCGTATCATGCACGCCAACAACTAGGAAGTCGTGGCCACCTCCACATCTGCTTTCTTTAAGCTGGCCATGTATGTTATGTAGATGGTCCAAAGAAATGAGAAGGAATTGCTTACTAGCGGCTGCAAACAACCCCCAAAAAAATCATCAGATCAGAAGAGCTGCCAAATGAATGTTAAACCCAAGCAGGCCAAATACACCAGACTTGATTACCTGTAAATGAACAGGGACAAACTTGAAAGTAATGAAGTCACAAAGTGGCCAATATATGAGCCCACTTTTGATGGTCGGAACTAAATCCCTCTTCAATCTCGCAATTATCTCAGGGGCAGTCTCACCTGTAAATAAAATAAATGTCATAAAAGCAATTATGATATTGTTTACCAAAATAATTAGCACCAGAAAGGTTTCTGATTGCTAAAGACAGTGGGAAGGATGTATGGCATGTCGAATACAGTTTCTGCTATCATGCTCAACAGTACAAGGTAGGCATAAATGTTTATTACATGTAACCTTATTCTGGGACCAGTACTACTGTGGTCCATAAGGCCATACGTCAATGAGTTCACCAAAACTCACTTGTTATCACTAAGCTATATACAACAAAAAAATTTATATCAGACAAGCATATCAGAGAAAGTTGGTGACTGGATTGGCCACGGACCAACTTAGCAGCCTAGTGTCTTTAGAAAAGTTATGCTACCTCAGTCGAACTTAGTAAACACTGCTATGATCAACATCAATCAACACAGGCACCACAAACACAGACTCCAATTTTCATAGAGATGCATTATTTACGCTTAATTGACAACTTTAATTCACAGAAAGTTATGACAACTACAGTTTTCATATAGAAGCATCAGTACCCTTAGTTGCCAAACTTTAAGCAAGATGAAATGGTTTATTTTGTACTGTAACATCACAACATAAACATCCATGTGTAGTTTGCACATTTATCCGCATATTACATGGTTAGTCAACAAAACAAGCAAACTTGATTTACAAAGATCGTAACGCTCAAAGTTATTTACTATCCAACGCACTGAAGCTCCCCATATGTTCAACATTTTAAAAACAGACACATATATATACAAAAAAGCATTGTATTATCATCTTAGTATTTTGGCTTTGGCCTGCCCTACATAGTTATAACTTTGGTTGATACAATTAGATTAACAAAACATCAGCGCACATTGAGCTGCAAATTCAAGGCATGCAGAGACCAGTTAAAGGTTAGGGGTCTTCAAGGTCATAGTAAGTTTTGCATTATAAAACAGAAGATATATGATGAAGTTGTGTATGAAATTGAGCCTTTAGTCACTGGTCTACCAAGTCTGATGTTGGAAATAGCTATAAAAGACTTGTGTAAACCAATCATGAGTCAGATCAGATAAAATATACTAACATAAATGCTTCCGCACGATCATTTCCCAATCAAGTCATTCTGAAAAGCATACAGAAGTGCAAGTCTACTAGCAACTGGATATCTTTCTTGCTCTAGACAGAACAATTAATGCTTACATGTGCAGTGTCAGCAGTTTGTTCCCAGGACATTAATAGTAGCATCTTACAAACACATATTTAAGCAACCACTGAACCAGCAAGAGCAAAGTGAAAATAAGTTAATACTAGAAAGAGAGCCCGAAAATCATTTTATACTATCCCAACAAAACATAGTGGGATGTCAGCTATAATACCTTGTAATGCAGCATTGTAAGAGAAGAAAACTGAGTTAATAATTGGTCCATAAACTGCTTGCCCTAGAAACATCTTCTTGAACGTGTTCAGTACATCCTTCTTTGGGAACACTTTAGAGACGAAATTGAACCAAAAATGCAGGGTAGGTCCTGAGATCAGCAATCCATAACTAGCCATACGAAGGGTCCTAAGCAAGTCAAATGAATCCTCAGGACCAAATGTGAGCATCTGACAAAGCAATAGCAAAACAAAAGAAATCATGTGAGAAACCGATCATAAGTATTAAAACAAAAGGCAGGAAGCACAGCAGCATGAAATCTCAGCAAAGGAATACTAAGATTAAAATGATCAAACTAAATATGATAGAACATAGGAACACAGGACTCGCTGATGCAAATAAGAAATCCTATTGCCACTTTTATATATAGTTCCGAGAAGATAAACAATGTCATATTTACAGAATACATCCTAGCTATGCGTTCAGAGATGGAATACATAAACTGTTGACCAGTTTGACGAATTATTTCAATGGTTCTCTACTTAGCAGCCATGTAAATAAATATTCAAAGACAAGACTTTCAGACTGTAACACAATGTTACCATATCATCTAACAGACTAACAGGCTAAGTCTCTCATTTATTACAGACTCGATAAAGAGGGGTATCCAATACTCACGCCATATCTTTTGGCCGATTAATGGTACTGAACAAAGCTTTGCTCAAAGTAACACAAAAATTATTACAATTCAAAAGGGATTCACCATCATAACTATTAGCACCAATGAAAACTATCTTGGTCAGTTGTGTGTTTGCAAGAGAATTCTGGTACAAGTTGTTTGAAACACTCAATTTGCAGCAATTAGCCCCTCAAAACAATGAGACAATTTTGCGATCTGGTGGAAACGTGCTTGCAAAAGAGTGACAAAGGATCATCGAAAAGGAGTCAACTCCTTGATCATTTTAGGCGCCTGGACGCTGTGGAAACATCGGAATGCCGGTGTGTTTGATGGTGCCTCGCCCAATATTCAGACGGCCTTGAGCAACCTTAAGCTTGAAGCACAACTCTGGATGTATGCTGGGGCTAGAGGGCAATTGGTCTAGGTAGGCTGCTGGGCCAAGGCTAAGCACCGAGGTAACTAGGGTCAAGTCTTTTTGTTGGTGTATTTTTAAAAGTTTAAACCAAGTGTATGTTTTCACCCCTCTTGCAATGGTCCTAACTTGAGGGGTTTTGTACGGACAGTCTCTTTCCCTATAATACAAAGATACGCAGTTCTCCTGCGTGTTCGGGGAAAAAAAAAAAGCACCAATGAAAACAGTCAACCAGTTCAGCAGACACCAAGTTGGCACTTATGTTTTCAACCAGCAACTAAAGCTGGCAATTCCATTTCAGCAAGCAATTCTATCATCCATATCTAGTAGTTGGGCATCCCGTTCCCAGCTTCTAGTAGGATAAATTTCTTCCCAGACTGTTGATTTGAACATCCACCCAAAAATACAATCTTTTTTTCTGAATGTAAGTAGCAGTGCAACCTTATTCATGAAACATTTCAAACACAGAACCACACCCTAGGTAGCAAGCATAAAACGGACAGGCTTTTATTTAATGAACAACAGATCAACATCATAATCGCGCGATGAATTTACCACATTGCATTCTACAGACGATAATCCAGCTCGCGCTACAACTAACTTCTGAAAACGCTAGATTAGCGCTAAGGAAGAGCACCGCACAAACCGAAATTGATGGATCATTTGCGATTAGTCATGCCCCTGTTCCAACGAGACGGGAAAGAAAATATCGCCTTTTTTTCCGAGTGATAATAGGGGGCGAGGAGGGCCGTACCTGGGAGGAGAGGTCCGCGACGGTGAAGATGGCGGCGGCGGTGACGCCCTTGGTGAGCACGGGCCGCGTGTCGATGAGGCCGAGGTACCACCCGACGACGCCGGAGCCCGCCCCAGCCCCCACCGCGCCGGCCTTCCTGCTCGGGGGCACGAAGGTGGGGGCCGCCAGGCGCGAGGGCGCCACAGTGGGAGGACATCGCGGCGGCGGCGGCGGCGGCGGCGACGGCGACGGCGGCCTGGAGGAGATGAGGTGGGATCGTATGTGGGACCATGGGGTGGGACCAGGGCTGTGGCGGAGCGGGACGAGAAGGCGGCCGCCGGCGTGCAGGGCTCCGGCGGTGGCCATGGCGGCGGCGGCGGCGGCGGCGGCGGCGGCGGCGCGGTGTTGGTTTTCTTGGCCGCGCGGCGCTTGCGGGGTTTAGAGGGTTTGGAGAGAATGGAGGGGAAAGCGGGTGGCTGGGCCCACGCGTCAGCGACTCTCTCTCTCTCTCTCTCTCTCCTCTCCTCTCCTCTAAAGTTGGAAGGGAAGGGATGGGTGGGCCTGCTTTTAAAGCAGGATTTTTGTTGGAGAAAATCCGTAGTCTCTACGTCCAGTCACACGTCTTTGATGTTCGTCTGACGAAGCAACGAACAGGTGCTGAGGTGGACTCTAGACGATGACCAGCTGACGCGTGTCGCGTCACGGGTTGCATTCCACACTCATCAACCTCTAGATAGAAGCCAGCTCAAAACTTGTTTGTGAGCTTCATAATACAAAACCAAGCCTGGGATTATATGAAACTAAACACTTTTGACTGGGACTTATTTCCAACTGCCAAATAGTGAAGAAAAAAAAAATCCGGTTAGTACAGATTCCTAACATTCACCTTTTCTTCTGATTCGAGCTGAAAATTCAAGATCTAAAATTTTACTGTTGGAACTTCAATGCAATATTGCTATGAAAAGCTTGAAACACGGTTCAAATGTTCTCTGTAACATTTCTGCAAAATGCTACTGATGATGTGTCATTTCTTATTAGACTATAGTACTATTTTTATCTTCGAAAGCGGTTGTGGTAGTACAACTTTTGAGGGTATAACTGAAGCATTTTTGTACTCGCGAATTTGTTTTCAAAACAACAATACCACAAGTTACTAACTCATACCGGAGATGAACCATTATGTTTTCAAATCGACAAGTTTAAGATATATGATTTATGACTTCATCAAAATCTTGGAGGAAAATACCCATGAGAGCAAGGATTATAACAACGCCCGCTTGCCGGCGTTTCACGCAAGCGGTGGTGGCGGTCCACTAATTTTTAATGCGGTGTGATACGTGGGAGGATTCCAGAGGTAGTCATGGCCAAACGGGCCGGGCCAAACGGGCGGGCACGAAGCACGCAATTTCGGGCCCGGGCCGGCACGGCACGGAGCGTCGGGCCGTGCTCGGGCCGAAGGGTCAGCACGCCGGGCGGCACGGCCCGGCCCGAATACAGGACGGCCCGATAAAGCACGCCGGCCAAAAATTGACCCGACACGGCACGGCCCGGCCCACCAAACCAGCCCACCCCAGCAGCCCACCAGCAGCCGCCCCTTCCATATAGAAGCGACGCCCTCCCCTCTCCTCCCCCAAAACCCTAATCATTTTCCCCTCTCCTCTCCGCGGCGCACGCGGAGGCGCATCCGCGCCCGCGCCTTTCCCCTCCCCTCCCCGCTCCCCTAACCCTAGATCCACTCCACCGCGCCTCCGCTCCTCTCTCATCTCGCCACGCACCGGTCTTCTCCGCCGCGCACCGGTCTTCTCCGCCGGCTAGATCTAGCCTGGTGCCTCGGCGCCGGCTAGATCTGCCGCTCGGTCGCGGCCATGCCGGTGCCGGAAGTGAGCGAGGAGGCTCTGCGCACGGCGGAGACCTCCTCTTCGGCGGCAACCGCTCGAGCGCGCGAACGCGGGTCGGGACGACGACGCCGAGGCGTCAACAAGGGCCGGCCACGCCAAGGGCCGGCACGTCTACATCTCCGGCTACGGGCGCAGATCCGGCGTCGGCGGGCGCAGATCCGGCTGCGGGCGCAGCTGCGTCGGCGGGCGCAGATCCGGCGACGGGCTCCAGTACTCCTGCTTCCAGTACTCCTATGAAGGAGAAATACATGAAGTATTGGAAAGACATCCCTTTTCTTTATTCTTTTGCATTTGTGTTGGATCCTAGAGCTAAGATGAGAGGCTTTAGCAATGTTTTGAGGCTTATTTCTCATGCTACTTCCATAGATTATTCTGCATATTTCAATACTGTGCGTACTGAACTAACCAAGCTTTATGGCAAATATGAGAATAAATTTGGTGCAGTTCGCTTACAGAGACAGCCCACTTCGGTAAGTACTGGCAAAAGGAAAACTAATTGGGGTAAGATCTTTGCTACTACTCCTGATGATGCAGAATCACGTGAGCCACCTCCTTTGCAATCTTCTACTTATTCTCAAGTATCTGAGCTCATGTTATATCTTGATAGTGATCCTGTTACACCTGATGAGGACCTTGACATTATTAATTGGTGGCATGAGCATAAACAAACTTATCCTATCTTGTCTATAATGGCTAAAGATATTATGACTGTCCCTGTTTCAACTATCAGTTCGGAGTCTGTTTTTAGTCTTACTGGCAGGGTGCTTGAGGAGAGGAGACGTCGCTTGACAAGTGACATGGTGGAGATCATCACATGTCTGAAGGATTGGCAGCTTGGAGATGATCACATGCAAGAGACCGTTGAGGATTCCCACCTTGAACTTGAAGAATGTTTCAAGAACCTCAACCTGGATGGTGAGGATGGGGGTGGTGGTACTGTGGCTGAGTAGATGCTAAGCTGTGAACTTAGTCATACCATTTTGAGAGCTGATGTGATCCATTGTAATGTAGGTGTCATAAACTATTGAACTTGTGATGATGAACACCTCTGTGAGCTGGGCTGTACTCTTTTTTCCCTTAGGCCAAAGGGTTTTTAATGAGGCAGCCAGCAAACAGCTCAAATGAATATAATTTTCGTTCTTTTGGCCAATCTGATGTTTGTTTGTAAATTTTGGTTTCTGATTTGAAGTCTGATAGGTCACTGAAATCTGTCACTTGTATTTTTTTGGTTTGATTCGAAGTCTGGTACTTGCATTTTCAATTTCGGGCCGTTTTCGGGCTGTCGGGCTATCGGGCCTTTCGTGCCATGCGTGCTTTCGGCCGGCCCGACACGCTTAGTCAAATTCGTGCCGTGCTGCGGGCCGAGGGGTCGGCACGCGGCCTGGCACGGCACGGCCCGATTGTAATTGCGTGCCGGGCCGGCCCGAAATACAAACGGGCCGTGCCTTTTCGTGCCCGGGCCGTGCCGTGCCGGGCGGCCCGTTTGGCCATGACTATCCAGAGGTGGAAGGATGGCCTGCTACCAAATCAGTGCTTTTCGCCCGCTCCTTGCCGCTGACTCACGAGACGCTCGTTTTCTCTCTCTTGCTTTCTCCCTCTTCCACGTCAGACTTGCTCCGAAGGCCCAGCATAACACATTTGGAAGATCTGACTCTCAGCAGAGGAATACCCCTGTTTGCAAGAGAGAGACTGCTCCAGGACAAGACGACCACCTGGCCCTGACCTGTTACCATCTTGATTCTGGATCTTTAGTTCAGATCTGAAACACGACGACCTGTTACCATCTTGACAAGACGACCACCTGCCCTGACCTGTTACCATCTTGATTCTGGATCTTTAGCCAGGACTTCAGCAACAGATCTGAAACACGACCAATGAATCAGATTGAATCCGCTTTACAGTAGCTTTTTCACCTTTCACGCATACAGTCTCATTTGTTCCTGGAACCGCTATTTGACTTCCGCGCATTCTGCCATGGCTTTTGAGCCATTTATCAAACGACCATGAAGGACAGCAAGAAAGATGTGACCTTGGAGTTGAATATCCTAATTTTCAGACGCAACAAGAGGACAGCCATTTGAATTCCCGCACATTCTGTCATATATTATCCTGGTTTCAGATATGAACATCATTTTTTTTTTTGAGGGAAATACGCCCACAAGGGGCTATTATTATTCTTCATTGCTCCAGTTACAACAGCCAACATACATGAAGATCCTTACAGCATTGAGGAATTACAACTAGGACCATGTATGAGGCAAGGAGGACATAAAAGAAAATACAAATTACAACCAAGTCCTCAAAGGAATAACCTGGCCGACGCAGAGCAGGAAGACCACCGCGTCGTCTTCGGCATCCCTTCCACCCCAAATGAACATCATTAAAGCCTGTGGCTGTTAGGAGTTAGTACGAACAACCATATATTCAGAGTGCACCTTTGTTCTGAGCATGATGGCTCATACGACCTTCACAAGGCCAGCTCCGGCGAAGGTGGCACTCTGGCAAGGTATGCATCTGTTCTCACGGATATGGCATAGGTTGTGACGGTCCTCCCTCTGAAGTTGCCTTCAGCCTTCATGCTTCCTCAACTGAGTTTATGATTTTCTGTGCCGCTCTTCTTGATTTTGTGAATCCATGTTTTTTTCCCTGTCTCATCTGCAGAAGGTAAGACATAGAGGCTGATAAAAATAGCGACTTTTCTAATTTATTTACGTTGCTTTAGGCAAACAAATGATCAGATGAATTCGCCATAAAAAGATGATCAGATGAGTGTGATAATACTGCCAAAATAATCCAAGCTGTGCTAGGAAGATGCATTGTGTGTTATACAAAAAGTGATAACTCTTTCTTAAACAAATCCTATCATAGAGATACTAGGTGCTAATCGACCATGATACTCCAGAGTAATCACAAATTAGGCCCCATCAGAGTACTGGCTTGCTCGTTCCTCTTGTCTAACACATTGTTAGTTGCACATCACAGGGATTATGGAAATGAAGCTTCTCCCACAGATATTATTCATAATAGCTGCTTTGTCTTTTGAAGTTCGCAAATCCACCTGCTCCACTGAAACAGATCGCCAGTCCTTGCTGGACTTCAAGAACAGCATCTCCTTTGATCCTCATGGAGCCTTAGCATCCTGGAATGACAGCATCCACTTCTGCAAGTGGCAAGGAGTCTCCTGCCACAATGCAAAGCATCAGTTTCGTGCGACTGCCATGAACCTTGCTAACCAAGGGTTCCGTGGCCACGTCTCTCCTTCTCTTGGGAACCTGACATTTCTTACAGTACTCAACTTGTCACAAAATGTACTTTCCGGAGTGATACATCCTAGCCTGGGCCACCTGCTCCAACTCAAGTTCCTGATGTTAGCGAACAACTCGTTACAAGGACGAATTCCCAATGAACTCGCCAACTGCACAAGCCTAAGGACTGTGGACCTGTCCTGGAACCAACTGGTAGGAGAAATCCCTTTCGAAGTCGCTTCGTTGTCAGACCTTGCCTCACTAGACCTGTCGAGGAACAACCTCACTGGAGGAATCCCATTTTCGATCGGCAACATCTCAAGTTTAAGAGATCTTATAGCCACAGAAAATCACCTTGAGGGAAGGATACCAGGTCAACTGGGTCGACTGCATCAGTTGACATTGCTGGCCCTGGGTAGAAACAAGCTGTCAGGACCGATTCCACAAAGCATCTTCAATCTCTCTTCCCTGGAAAGCAATTACCTACACATGCCATACTTGCCATCAGATCTTGGCACCAGTCTTCGCAATTTGCAAAGGCTCTATCTGGATTATAATAATATAGGGGGATCGATCCCATCTTCTCTGTCCAATGCTTCTCACCTTGTTGATCTTGATCTGTCATTCAATTCTTTCGTTGGTCATGTGCCGATAAGTCTTGGAGCTCTAGGTGAACTCTCATGGCTAAACCTTGAATACAATAACATTAAAGCAAATGACAAACAGAGTTGGATGTTTATGGATGCCTTGACGAACTGCAGCTCTCTGAATGTGCTTGCGTTATTTCAGAATCAGCTGAAGGGGGAGTTACCAAATTCTGTGGGAAACCTGTCTTCACAACTTCAATACCTCCTATTGGGTCAGAATGAACTCTCAGGTTCTGTTCCTTCTAGCATTGGGAACCTTCAAGGCCTCACTAGCCTGGGACTAGATTCCAACAATTTTGATGGCACAGTAACAGAATGGGTAGGGAACTTAGAAAATATGGAGAAATTGTTCTTGGAAAACAACAGATTTATTGGGCCAGTACCACCATTGCTTGGCAATCTTTCTCGACTTTGGTACTTGGCACTAAAATCAAATGAATTCGAAGGCTTTGTACCAGTAACTATTGGAGAACTTCAGCATTTGCAGATCTTGGATATTTCATACAATCATCTTAATGGTAGTATTCCAGTTGACCTGTTTGGCCTTCCTTCACTGATCTCTTTCAACTTATCATACAATTATTTACATGGAGTACTCCCTCTGGAAATTGGTAATGCAAATCAGCTCCTGGAGATAGATATCTCTTCAAACAAGATATATGGAAAACTACCACAGACTCTTGGTAATAGTGAATCACTTGAGACTGTTGTGATGGACAATAACCACCTCCAGGGAGAAATCCCTTCATCACTTAGAAACCTTACGAGCTTGAAGATGCTCCATCTTTCTCGTAATAACTTATCAGGACCCATTCCTGGTTTCCTTGGCAGTCCACAGTATCTGCAGCAGTTAGATCTGTCTTACAATAATCTACAAGGTGAAATCCCAAGAACTGGAGTCTTCACAAATGCCACTGCCCTCACATTGGTTGGAAACAATAACCTTTGTGGAGGAGTGCCGGAGCTCCAGTTGCCTTCGTGTCCTGTTGTGTCTTCCAGGAAGAGAAGATTATCACACTCACACAAAATACTAATCCTAGTAGCATGCCCAATGCTAGTTTTGGTACTGATTATCACTTTGCTTCTATTTCAAAGAACGAAAAGGATACAAAATACTATTCCTAGCAGCATACCCAATGTTTTTCTTGATGAGCTCTGGCCACAAGTTTCGTACATGGATCTTGCCAAAGCAACTGAAAACTTCTCCCCATCAAACTTGATTGGTAAAGGTGCGCATGGCTCTGTATACAAAGGATTCATTGGTCACCTCAAAGAAATTGTGGCTGTGAAGGTTTTCAACCTTGAAACTCAGGGAGCACAACATTCTTTTGTTGTCGAGTGCCAAGCTTTGAGAAGAGTAAGGCACCGAAATCTTGTTAGTGTTCTTACCGCTTGTTCAAGCATAGATTCCATGGGGAATGAGTTCAAAGCAATAGTTTACGAGTTCATGAATTCAGGGAATTTGTATCTATTATTACATTCACAGGGACACAATGAGCATTCTCCTGGTTGTGGTCATCTTAGCTTGACCCCTAGGCTAAACATAGCTAATGATGTTGCAAACGCATTGGATTATCTGCACAATAGCTTGCAGCCTCCAATTGTTCATTGTGATTTGAAGCCTAGCAACATCCTTCTAGATGATAATATGGATGCTCACGTGGGTGACTTTGGCCTAGCTAGACTTTATAATGATTGGCCATCAATCTCAATAGGGAGTTCAACTAGCTCAATTGGTTTAAGAGGAACAATTGGGTTTGTCGCTCCAGGTTAGTCCTCATCTCCTGGTCATAACAGAAATAATATTATATAAATAAATCCTACAAAACTGCATATCAATTCTAATGTAGTGTCGCTACTAATTTACTGCATGATTTCAGAGTATGGGATTGGTGGTCACATCTCAACTGCCGGGGATGTTTATACCTTTGGTATTGTACTTCTCGAAATGATAACTGGAAAGAGACCAACAGATAAAATGTTTGTGGAAGGCGTAAGCATTGTCAAATATGGGCAAAAGAACTTCCCAGATCAAATAGTGCAGATCATTGATGTAAATCTGCAGGAAGATGATGATGCCCCACAAAATAACCAAAGCAAGTAAAGCAAGAAAGCATGAGTGCCTGTTATCACTGCTAGAGATGGGGCTTGCTTGCACACGGCAACCCCCAATGGAACGGCCCAACATGCGAGAGGTTGCAGGAAGGTTGCACAAAACAAGGGTGGCCTATCTTGAAGTTGAAGGTATTGATTACTGACATGGAAGCATGGTATATAGATAGGAAGCGCAACTCCTAATTGCTTTGCAACATTTTATACCCACATTTGCATATGCATACATGAACGCAAAGAGAGGACATTGATGTTTAGACATGCCAGTAGAGCTTAGGTCACATTCAAAAACATTTTCTGCATTTTTGTTTTTGCTTAACCCTTATGTCAATAACAGCTCACATTAATCATTGATCACTCCCACTAATCTGCAACCATGGCATCCTTATAGTCAAAATATGTCAACCAGCAAACATTGTTTACTGGAAAATTCGAACGCACCATATAAATGGAAAAGGTGTGAATTTGTAGCGATGAAAGAAACAATGTTGGCGGCACTTTGATTTGCACCTTTGCTTTGAATGCTGTCTGACAGATTTCTGGAAGGCTCTCAGACGGAAAAATAGCACGATCAATCATCAGTACTGTATTTTCTAAGGAGAGTTCAACGAAATACCTCTTCTACTTCAAACTTAACTGTCGCATAAAATCAGCATAATTTCCATCCTAACAACGATAATAAAACTGTTTTGCTAATTTACCAGCCATCTGGACTCGGTTTGCTGAGTTAGCAACAACGTCTCATACTCTCATATGTGCAAAAGCAAATAAGATGCAGCAAAACCCAAAGAAGAAAAGAGAAGACTGAGCATTTATTATCCATCCATTTAGAAAACAGTTATTGTTGTATATGCAATTAATTAGTAGCATATAAAAATTACCTGTTTATAATGGTCAGAAGAGCATCGGTGCATGTCCTTGCAAAATTAGCAATGTTTGTAGTGAAAACTGCTTTGACCAGTCAGAGGGACTATCATGCAAAATTCCCCAGCAGATTCTCCAGCACACTTTCTTCTGGAAGGAATCACACAAAAACATGAGTAAAAATCTGAGATGAAAAATTCATGCCAAGCTAATAACTGAGATCTCAGAGTCTTGTCTAGCTGTATATAGGAGTAGACCATCAGGCACAGCAACCTTCCTGCCCTTCCACTGAAAGCAATGGAGACCAACTAAGGAATCAAGGAATCAAAACCGAAGAGAATAAGATCAGGAGCTTTATTCCACTCAGACATCTCCTAGTACCACCCAGATGCACGCGACATCTATCTCCCTCCTTTTTTCACTTCGTTTTTAGAGTACCAACCTTCAATATGACTCGTGTCAAACCAGTAGTGCCGACAAATAATTGCTGCCCCTTGCAGCAAGAAGAGACAATAAGCAATAGAAATGCTTCATCTTTAGTTCTGCACCGCAGCAATTCGTCCCCGCAGGGGAGAATCAGATCCCACATTCTCCATTATTGCGCAATAGACTGCTGCTGATGAAGACCAGATAGAATGTATGAGGAAGATAGAAGTATGCCAAAGTTTTTCTGACACCAGACCGCATGAAATCAAATAAACAAACGCCTCTGCCATAAGGATTCATAGCATCAAAACTGTACAAGAAATCACAGGCAGATGGACATAGATTCTACTCATCAAAATATATCACTGGGTTGACAGTTTGGCACTGTTCATATGGCTTTCTTAGCCGAAAAAGAAAAAGAAGAAAAAATTTGACCATAGCATGCTTCCTTAAGGAGACTTCAGTAATCAGTAAATAATATATTTTCTCCTATTTGAGTTATGTTCCCATACATACAATTTCAAGTCCGTCTTTTCTAAGCTGCACCACCAGTCGTGCTGTCTCATGATTCCACAAGTAGCAACAGTACAACCCAGGACTGTACATGGCCAGAACTGACTTCAGACTCTAAGAGCATCAGTTCCAATGGTGTTTTGTCCAAAGGGGTCCAATCAGATGTTCAGACACTCACTTCAGTCGCTGAAACAGAAGCTAGAGACAGCGAATAAAATCATCTGTAATCCAATAGACCAGTGAAACCCCACTATTAGCCAACTTTACTGTGTGATAAGCTTGCTGGATCATTCCTAATTGACCACATGTGCAATGTATGATTTATAGCCAACCATGGTGCTAGCACTGCACTGCAAGGCTACAACTAGTGTATAAATACCAGGGCTGAGCAAGAGAATGGTACCAAGCAAGTAGGAATTGCCAGCAGCTGGTTGATACTAAAGACAACCATCAACTATTTTGGTACTCTCTCCAGCCCGCATCAATGGGCCGCCAAGCACTTGCAATATCAACAGGTCTTCTCCGGTAACTAGCCATCCACTCTGAACCTGCAATGACAAACCAGTTATAAGATGTTCATGTTGGTTAGTTACAGCTTGATGCTCTTGAAATATATGACTCCCAGAGATGATAGATAGGATCCCTTACTGTACTTCAAATACTTAGAATTGCACAGCCTGCATCATTTACGCTCTTTGGAGTAACTCCTTAAATTATCATATGCAGGAAATGTAAGAACTAACAAAACTCTAACCTTGTAAGGCGATTCGAGCCTGCAGATGTGAGATCAGCAGAAGCAGCACTGTGGGTGCCACACCCAAGGACAGGGATCTACTACCCAAGGGGCTTCGAGTGGATCATGGAGGATGTCCCCACTAGTGCAGCTTCATTCCAGCAGTCATATTGGCTCAGGACTGGGGAGGCAGAGACGGCAAGCTCTCTCTCGACAAGCGACACATCCCTGGACCATCCATTTGTTTAAATGTAACTGAGCTTTTGCACAGGAAGAATCACTGTAAAGCAGTTGTGCAAGCCATCCCCATCAGGTCAGGTCCCTGGATACCATGCCATCCTTAGTAGTTGCTCTGATTCCCAGTGTGCATGCACCCCACCCACCTGACAGATCAGGAACAATGTCTGCCTTTCCTTTATCACCAATGTTGGTTCTACTTAAATAAAAGCTTCCCTTGATTGTATCTTCCGAACATCTGAGGAAGCAGTTATCCATAATATTTTCCTAATCTTCTGCAAGAAGAAACCAATTTAAGCTTCTGTCTCTTATACTGCTATGGGAGAAAAAAGCACAGAAGGCCATAACAATAAGGTTTCCAGTATATAATATGCCTATATTCAAGTCTCAGATAAAAACTAATATCAGAACTGCTCACAAAAGTCATAAAAGTAATGACAAACATTAGCAAATTTAATTCAACCAAGGAAAATGGAACAGCATGTAGGCCTAAAGTCAGGGTCATTCACCATGTAATAGATCCAATCCATTACCATCATTCTGATTACAACAGAAATAAAAATAAGTGTAGCACAACATTGCTACAAAAGAACATGCAGGTATTAACTCAAGTGCAATTCAGGAGACACACGGAACATGGAGTCTGTGCATTACAGGGCTGCTGGAATACTAGCTAGCCATAAGGACGAGACTTCTCAGCAAGCTCTGATGACACAGGCTTCAGTTCTCCATCTCCTTCAGCCTTCTTCTGAAATTCAACGCCCTGAAACTGTACTCTTGAAGATCGATACTGACAACCATAAGCATTGCCAAAGCCCCATCCTAGCCCAAGACCGACTCCACATCCCCCACCTATTAACAAAGACAATTTTTAATCCATTAATAATTAACTAAATGTGAGGTAGATCCATATAGTTATTGATAAGCTTAGAAGTGGTACCGATGCCCAAGCCGAATACGTTCAGAGGCATTCCTGTGGTAGAAAAATGAACCAGAAGCGTGTTATTTTCTGATCATGAATGGGCATTAGCAACAAACTATAGGAAAAAAAAATGAAACAACAGCTACTAATGCAGAAGCCAGTAACGGAAATATCTACCATCTTGCATTACAGAAATAGAGCATTTCAAGTTACAGAATTTGGGAAGATCTGATAGCAGCTAAGTTAATGGCCTTTATTATATTCACAATTTATGTGTCATTTGTATATCAAGCACAGACTGTTTTGGTTCAAAATAATCAGGGATATAGCAGTGTAATTTCTGACAAACAAAGAAAATCCAGTCACCCTCTTCTCCCAGCTCAGGAGGTTGACAATTGACAATTCTACTTAAAGTTTGTCCTGCAGTTTTAACTGGCCTAATATTTTTCACGTTTTAAGACATGGCCCCATCCTCACTTTAATTTCATTTTGTCGTAAAAGCATGTTTTTCTGAGGAACCGGTTTCACATTACTTTGCAACTGCTCAGTAGTTCATTCATGAGTAGGGGCAGACTGGCAGTATACTACCCATATGTTGTCCGGAACCAATCTGTACCACTTTTATTTAAGTAACTGGTTACCCAAACAGGTATTAACCAAGTTGTAAGCATACCAGCGCAAATCAAGAAATATTTTTTGAAGTAATCACATAATCTACGAGCCATTGCTCAATGAGGATACTCGCGAGTTTAGGACTGAACTGAAGCAACTTCAGTAAAGACCACCCCAACTAGATCACTCATCTACAAATCCCCGAAAGAGGCCTTGAGGGTTTATTTCGCCAACACAAGATTCTTAATTCTCACCCCAAGCCTACAACTTCAAAGCTTTAGCAAAGTAATCCTCCCCTGAGAAAGAACATTTAAGTGATGAATGAGTGTCATCTCACCTCCAAACCCCCACCCGACGCCGAACCCGCAGCCAACGCCGAACCCTGCACCGAATCGAACAAAAATTAGCAATAAGCAAAGCATTTAAAAGCCCAGAACGACATCAAGATCCGATCTTGACGCGAGAGGAACGGACAAGGCCAGCGAGTCGCTCACCGAGCCCAATCCCAGGTCCCGTGAAGGTGCTGAGGACCATGGCTTCCTCCCTCCCGTTCGACGCCCGTGCCCTCCGATGGGGATGGATGAGAGAACGCCGAAGGGAAAGCAACACAGCGAGCGCTTCTCACTCCGGAAGGGAAGACGAGGTGACGTCAGCGACTAACAGGCCGGGCCTTTCTGCTTCAACTTGGGCTTCACACACGCGACCCGTCGCTTCGGGCCTGGGCCGAAAGTTTGTCAACGACAGGTGGGTCTCGCACGAGTTTATTATCCATTTCCGCGCCGTTACCGTTTGCCTCCCACGGAGAAAAGGGAAAACCGGATAAGATTTTTCATTTTTCAAAAACGCGAAGAGCTTGAGGCGATATCAACCGTCAGATGCCCCCGTCTCGGCCATCGGACGGCCTATACGCGCCCACCCGGCCTACTTGTCTTCCCCGCGCCTCATCCCGTCGCCGCCGCGGCGACGAACACCACCACCACCACCCTTATCCCCAAACCCACGCGCATAAACCCTAGCAGCAGCAAGCGGCGGCACCGGCGATGTCGGCTCCGGCGGCCATCCGCTCCGGCGAGTTCCTGTCCTTCCCCGCGGCGCCGCGATGGAGAGCGGCGCCACTGGCCACGGTTTCGGTCCGGACGTGGGGGGCGGCGGCGATGCGGGTGAGGGCGGTGGCGGTGAGGGCCGAGGCGGCGGCGGAGGGGAAGGGGAAGGGGAAGAAGAGGGCGGCGAGCGGGATCACCAAGCCGAAGCCGATCTCGGCCGAGCTGCGGGAGTTCGTCGGCGGCGCGGAGGAGCTGCCCAGGACCGAGGCGATCAAGCTGGTCTGGGCGCACATCAAGGGGAACAACCTGCAGGTGAATGACCATCCCATCTCTTTATTTTTTCATCTCAGTGCGTCTCTAATGCGTTAGTTCTTTTATTGAGCTGGTAGTTGCGGTAATTTGCGGTCGGTAATTACAGCGCACGGTTGTGATGTTTTGTGCTCTACATTTGTGAAATGAGGAGGAAGCATGGTGATGTCGTTTGTGGCCGCACTCACCGCCTGATGAGTGGCCAAGTGGGAATGGGGATTGTAAAGGGGAATGGGCACGGCCACACTTCCTGTCATTTGTGAACATATTCGTTCGTTCGTTATTTTTGATGGAGGTACCTTTATTTTCCTCTGTAGAAATTTCAACCGAAGTACTTTGGTTGGCGGAAAATCATGTTCGCTGTGTTTCAATTCTCGTCTGTTGTCTCAACCATAGATTAGCATGATAGCTAGGAGGAGGTGGTCATGACGTCTGTGGTCAGAACGTGTAACAAGTTAGGACTGTTAAGGTACCCTTGTCCTTAACAAGGACAGTGGGTGCAATGATTAGTGAACATGCTCGTGCCTGGACCACATTGTGTTTACCCTGATTCTGTGAGGTTTCTGTAGTATCTGATCATGTCTTGTAACTGTTTGTTTTACGCAGTTCGTGTGAAGTTATGGACTTTTGGCCTTAAATGTTAATCAGGGTTAGCTCAGTAGCCAGTGTCCTCGTGAAACTGTTTGGGTGCAACACAAAGGTCTGACTGTCTGAGAGTAAGACATACACTCTGTTTGTACCAATTAGCGGTGTAGTGTGGCGAGGTCAGGTTACAAAATTTAGAGGGATGTGGAAGTAAACTCCATTCTGCATGTAGCATATAGGATCATGCTGGATCTTCTCTATTATCTGCAAACATATACTACGAAGGCCCCGTTTGGCACAGCTTATTTCTCAGATTCTTGAAAATAAGCAAAGCTGTTATAAACACTAGGATTTTGCAGAAGCTTACTAGTTAGGAAGATTCTTGGAATGAATTAAAGAACAGCAATGAGCAGAAAATCCTTTTTCACCAGCTTTTGCAATAAGCTGCTTTTGCAACAAGCATAAGAAGTGCCTAAGGCTTATTCAAATTTTCAATAAGCATCCAGCCCTTAGACCATAAAAGTATAAAACCAAATGGGTTTTGAAAATTTCAAGGATGTCCTTTCAGAAATTTAATTTTATGGCCACACTGATAATTGAAAATGTCCCTGCAGAGGAGCTTTATGGACCACAACAATAACTTTCTTTTTATTGAGATACCTAAACAATAACTCCCTGCCTCCCAGGACATTCTGTTCTATGCATCTAGCCATCATTCCTCTGAAGTTTTGTAGCCTCTATTACTTTTTGAATCATGAGGTCACATTAATTTGTTGGACAATTAGCATAATCGCTATCTGCATCAATATTTAGAGTGATGCACTAACTTATAAGATTTCCTGTGACAACGCTGAATTTTAATCTCCTGCAAGAAGCTTTCTGCAGTCTTGTACAATGGTCACTGACATAATTGACTGACTGGTTCTTTTTACGCACATGTTGTTACTTAAGGACTGCAGCACTGTTATTTTCAAATATTACACATTGTAGATTTCTTCTTATAGCACATAACATCTTATTGGTATAATCTTTTAAAAGAAAATTGCTAATTCATTTTGTTTTTTCAACTAGGATCCAAATAACAAGAAGATAATAGTCTGCGACGAGAAACTCAAGAAGATTTTTGGAGGACGTGACCGTGTTGGATTTCTCGAAATCTCTGGCCTGCTCAATCCTCACTTTCCGAAATGACAGGGTCTATGTAGATCACTCTTTTTGTATTAGTTGTGACTGTGACATCAGTATGTTTAGCTGAACCTGGTTTTATGGACCCCTTGATGCTGGTTTAAGAATGGAAATTTGTTCAGTGAAGAAGCGTTTCAAGTAAATGTTTTTTTTTCTGGTGTTTGGCTCTTCATAATTTGTCCTTGATCATTTATGCTTACATCCAATCAACGTAATATCTTAGACCTGAGTGATGGATCATGCATTCGTCCATCTGTTCTATGTCTTTCCGCCTTTCATAGGTGACAGACGAAAGCCAAACGTTCATCTATGGTAACCAGGGTCGTCTACATGAAAGGCATGATCCCTTGTTTTTGGCTTTCTAATGATTGCAGCACCGAACAAGCAACGCTGATAGGAGTGTTGTCTAGGAAACTTTGTATTTGGTAGGGCAGAATGTCAAAGATTTTTTTTGTAGGATCCCTATTCAGCTAAGACCCTAAGAATGTCTTTAGACAGACGCCAACTGGTCTATCGCTTTCTAAAGTTGGTTGATGTTTTTGACAATTGGCGAAGGACTGGCCTTGCTCCACTGCATTTTATCCTGTGCATGGATGGCAACCTAGGCATCCCATGCTTCACATGCTCCAGGTTGCGGTTGTCAAACAGATTCTATGGTACTGCCATGAAAGCCCTGGTTACAGAGGCTTCACATTTCTCAAGTGGTACTCACGTAGAAAATCTCTCCCGTCTATGTCTCATTATTCATTTCATCGAAAATTGTCTGAAATTACTCTTTGATAGCTTGATCTTTCTTAAACAATGTTTCAAGATCTTTGTGGACAGTGGACCTCCACGGTCTATGATCTGAGGTATGTGTTTAGATCGACGCAGGCTGATGGACATTGTAGTGTTTTAGTTTTGTTCAGATCCAGTAGTGAGTGTGTGTGCCTGTGTGGTGATCACCACGACTCTGTTGAAGAGGACTTTCAACAATTTTGGTCCATGGAACTGGTGATCGTCGAGACAAAATTGGCAACATATACGGAGATGAACTTGATAGTATAAATGTCAGATGGATTTTCTTGCTGCTATCCAGCAACTCATGCTGGCCAGGTCAACGACTATGCTGTTGAGGACTTTGTGGCCTTGAGTTCAAATGGATTCGACAGCGTCAAGTGGGCATTTGAGGTGTGTGACCACTGTTTCTTCAGGTTGATGGTGTATATGTCTCGGTTCTTCCTCCACCATGTGGATGGTATTTGGACGTTTAGGGATTCATCAAGATACCTGCAAGTAAGACTTACTATGCCATGGAATGTGTGAGGAGTTGAGGACTTCTAGATGGAGGGGTGGAGGTTTTGTTTTTTTTTCTTTTTCTTTATTTTAAGTCGATTTGTCTCGGTTCTTGTTGTTCGATGTATTTCGGCTACATGTACCAACATGGTGCAGAGGCCGGAACTCTATTCATTATTAAATAAAGCTTCCCTCATTTAAAAAAAATGTTTCAAGAAAGATCGTCCTGGAAAACTTAATTTACTACTGTACCTCTTAGAATGCGACTTGGGTGCTACGGAATGTTGTTTGATGCTGAAATAAAGCTCAAATAATTGGGGACTGGGTGATTACGTGACGGGCCCAAAAAGACCCTTTTCCATCACACTAATAACTGATTAGTGCGTCGGCGATCAGACCTTATGTCGGTCGGTTATGGTCGCGTAGGGACTGAACAAAGTTGGTGTCACCTTTCTGAGAACGGATGGCCTGTGAGAAGGACTGGTCACTGGTTTCTGAGTGATGCTGTTGTTAATTAAATAATCAGTTGTCTCAAGTATCGAGCTTGTGTTTAAGCTGGTGCATTTTAGAAATGCAAATGACACTTCATTTTTCATTTGCAAAACGTGACGATCTGATCTCGCGTAATCTTTTATTGGATCGCTTAGCGTGTATTTCAGTGTTTAAAGGTTCAGTTTCCTTTTCATACACAAAGTTTTGACATTGTCATTTGATAACATTTATGGTTCGGCGCTGAAATTTTCACCGTGCATTTCGTTTAATTTGGCGTCGAAGTTAGAAAGATTTAGCAGCCAAGTTGCTTGCTTTGGCTGCACCTCATTTACAACATCACTTTTACAAGGTTGGAATTTTGCACCGACACTTTTTCTTTTCGGTAATTAAGGAAAGAGGCCGTATATATATAAAGGAGCATATGCACTTTTGTGTACGTGGTTCAATTCAACCGTGAGGTGTTCAAACTCATTAACAAAACCAGCTCCTCAATCCGTAAGGATGTACCTGGGAAGAGTGTGTGTGCACGTTACTTTCAATGAAAAATGTACGTTACCAACGAAGAAAGGAGTTCAAAACGATTGCCTTTGATTGTACAGATTTTCGGCTCCCTTAAAGTTTGTCTTCTGTTTCCTCGATCCGTTCTTTATACAAAAAGAAGAAACACATCTTCCTGTACTATCGGGTACTTTTTTTTGGAATAGTTTATTATTTTATGGTTTGTATTCATCCTTTTTTTTCTATGTTCTGAATTTTTTGTTTTCATTCCAGTGAAATCCATACGTTCCAAAGACAAAGAGGGCCTACGACTTCACTGACTTAGCTTAAGAGCAATGAAAATTCTACACAGATTTAAGGTAACTTCAAATCAAACGGTCCGTTCGCCTTAAATTTGAAAGTTCACGTCAATGTGTGCATAGCTGAATGCATTTTCTTTACAGACTGTAAACATGACCTAAAAAATCATATTTGGTCATTAGATTCGTGCATCAGAGATCATTTACCTACTGAGTGTGGTTGAGTGGGTTGGGAAAACACACCTAATACATTGACCAGGGAACTACCCAATCCTCTCTGAAAAATAAAGAAGCTACACCCACATTGATTTGTGTTGCTGTGCTTGGAACCCACTCCAGCATTTAAATTTATCTCTTCTTCTTTTTCTCTTTTGGCCTTTTGGGGGCACCTCCTTTTTCTTTTTTCGAATTCTCACATCTTTGTGGATAGGTTATATTCTTCTACTAAACCTATGAAATAGTGTCTGATATAGTGTTATGGACACATGTTTTCACAAGAGAATGGAGCACATGTACTGCATATTATTTATTCTGGTGCACTAACAAATTCGGATATCACCGCATATTGCGCGCGCGCGCACGCTGACACACACAAAACCCAAAGTCATCTTGGTGAACTAATTAAATCCAGATAAACTTTATAGGGAATCAAAGTCTAGTCAAATACTATAAAATGGCTCGACCAAGGAATTGGGAATGGATAGTTAAAACACCTCGCCATATACTACAAGGTTTGATAGTGTCTCCAAGATTAATTTGTTATATATGCATAGTAGCAGTGGGTAATGATGAGTTTGTGAGGAATGACCGTGTTGGCAATTTGATAATGCAGAAGGGAAATATACGGATTTATATGAGAAAGCAATAGCCACTCGAGTAATCTAACAAGTAACACAATGTTGGCTACTCATAAGAAAAATGTGGGCGAAAGGTTATGTATCTTCTAGCCATTACCGCAGGGAGTGGCAGAGGTTGTTCCTCACTGAGCAACCCTGAAGGGAATGGAGGAAGCGATGATGGTGCAGTAATTAAGCTGATGTGTTGTAACTCGCCCGATACCCAACACAAAAATAAAGAGATGGTGCATGGTTCCAAACTCAACCCCTTCCACCCAGCCCCAGGTATAAAAAAGCAACAGTCAAACACCCAACCCACATATACACCACTCCAAACCCCCTCCAAAACTCACACCAATTTAATTAGAGATCAACAAGAAAAGCTCAATGCAACCCAACACCACACACAGCAGCATACCATCAACCATTCCTTGCTGTTTCACACTACCAAGCACCAACACCGCTTGAACCTCCCCACACATATATCAACATCAAGAGCAAGGCCGAGATCAAAGCGCGCGCGCGCGCACACACACTATTAGCAAACATCACAATCCAGTGATCTATATATATCTATACATATATATATACTACCTCTGCACAAAAGAGAGCGAGAGCTAGCATAGCAGGGACAAAAAGGAGGAGGTGGCAGCCATGGGCAGCGCCGCCAAGATCATGCGCACGTCGCTGCACGCCTTCTTCCGGCACTACCACCCGGCCTCCTCCGCGGCGTCGCTCCTCGCGCTGCCCTTCTCCGCCGCCGCGCTCCTCTCGCGGTCGCACCCGGCGCTGCTCGCGCCGTCGCACCTCCTCTCGCGCCGCCTCCGCCGCGTCCTCGTCGCCGCGGGGTTCCCGCCGGCGTCGCAGCTCCTCTTCCTCCTCAGCCACCGCCTCTCCCAGCGCGCCTGCGCGTTCCTCGCCGCGCTGCCGTTCTCGCTCTCCTTCCTCCTCCTCGCCAAGGCCTGCGCCGTGCATTGCTGCTGCTCGCCGCCGTTGTCGCCGCAGCGGCAGCGGCCGCGGCGGCGCGCGACGGCGGCGGCGACGGCCGCCGTCGTCCGGGAGGCGGTGCGGTCGTCGTACGCGGCGATGGCGCGGACGCAGGTCGTGAACTGCCTCGCGCTGCTGCTCGCCAACGCCGCCGTGTTCGCCGCGCTGCTCGCCGCGTTCAACGCCGCCGAGGCGCTGCACCTGCTGGGCCCTCCCGTCTCCGTCTCCGTCTCCGGCTCCGGCGGCGGTGGCAGGGCCGTGCTCGCGCTCTCGGCGGCCGGCGTGATCGTGTACTCCGTCGCGCTCGCCAACGCCGCCGCGGTGTGCAACCTGGCCACGGTGGTCGCGGCCGCCGAGGGCCGCGGCGGCGCCCGCGCCATGCTCAAGGCGATCATGATGCTGCTCCGCGCCGGCGACGCCGCCACCGCCGTCGCCGCGTCGCTGCCCGCCAGCCTCGCCGCGGCCGCCGCTGAGGCGCTGTTCCAGCTCAGGGTGATGCGGCCGTACACGGCCGCCGGCAAGGTGACCGCGGCGATGGTCTTCGAGGGGCTCCTCGTCGCCTACATCCACGCCATGATCTGCGTCCTTGACACTGTCGTCACCAGCATGGTGTACCAGACCTGCAAGGCCAGCCATTCTTGTGACCTCTTGGAGATGGAGCTGGAAGGCAAGGAGGACATGAGAGTCTGATCTTTCTTTCGTTTTTGCAAAATTAATCGCTAGAGCATAGAGCACAGACATCTCATGATGGTAATGCTCATTGATAAAATTCTTGACTATTTTTGTCCTTTTTTCTTGATCTTTATAAGGGTTAATTGCTGGTTCTGGGGACTATGATGCTGTTAATTAGTAGTAGAAGTGCATCATCAGGTCCACCAGAGTACTAAGAGGGCTCAGTTGTAAATAACTGGAGCAGCAGGGTATACAAAGATCTTGTTTTGTATGCATAATCTATAACTTAGCATGATATAATATAGTATGTACTTTGCTAAATGTGGCCTTTCTACGCTCTGTTGTTTTCTGACTGTCTTCACACTCTTAAAGTAGCATCTGAGAAGGAATCATCTAATGGTCAATGGTTACAGGATGAAAGTTTGCTGGCGTTTTATCATGAATCATCAGGTACAAAATAATGCTCAGAATATTTTTCTCGAACAATAATGCTAAGAGTATAAAAAATCATACCATGTTTGGGCATTTAAGATGCGCATATTTCTAGTTACTCCAATGGCTCCAGCTTAGTTTTAAGATCCCACATTCCGACATGCCACCTAGAGTTTCCAACAGTTTAGATCCTGACCCCACCACTTCAAGTGCTTGTTTCCTTGAGTCTAAAGCAAAGCAACAGAAGAACATGCAGCTATATGCATTCCAAAATCAACTTGGAGAATCACTCAGTGGTGAAAATTTCAATGATTATTTCTAACAGCTTTTTGACAACTTTATTCGGAGCCCCTACTCCTATCCAATCCAAGCGCTCAGATCTGGGAGAAATGGTTTCTACTTACAACCACTTGCCCCATGCAGATTCCAAGTGCCACAATGCTACAACAGCTTTGCTCCAGCAGAGACGACATGGACTTTAGGCTCCATTGGATCACAAAAAGTTGTACCTGGGACTAGGTTACATAATAATAGAGTAAGAAAAGATGGGAATTGTACAGTAGCTAGGCTTTTGGAATGGCCCAATCGCCCGATCGGAGATGAGCACAAATGATTTGCTTTGAGCAATCGTGTTTATTCAGTTTTAGTATGTTTTGTGGCATGAGGATGATGAGCAGTTCCTGAAAAAAAAAAGAAAAAAAAGAGGATGATGAGCATGTTTATTTTGAAACTATCAAAAACAGTGGTTGTTTTCTGATACGACGAACTCAGAAGTTGGTTCGGAAAATATCAGCAAGAAATGCATACTTACGGGAATAAACAGCTTTCGATGTGGAATTTGGCTAGGATATATCAACCATCAAACTAATACCAAATAACAAGGATATAATAGCTAGTTGTAAACTTGTTCTACAGAGATTTGCTGTACCCAAATGTGATATTGTACTAATATGATGTATGCCAATGCATATTAAAGAACATTGAGCCATTAGCATCCTGAATTGAACAATGAAATCATGTCGTCATTGACAAATTAAGGAAATGGAGCACCTTCAGCTTTTCTGTCTCCTGTACAGGATTGCAGAGACATACTTGAATTCTGTCAAATAAATTCGAAACACCTCACTACAAACGCTGAACTGAGAAGAGATTTAGAAAATGACGGGATCCTAAAAGGAAGATATAATCTCGAGCTGGTACTACACATGATAATCACACTTAGGTGGATTTATCATACCGGGACAGAAGCATTCAGCCAAGGCTGGCTTTACCTTCAAGTGTGGTTTCGGAAACCTCTGTCTATGAGGAATAGAATAAACCAAGGCGCCGCTTACCGCAGGATCAAATGTCCTTATCTAATTTCACTCTGAAATCATTTATGGAGGGTGTGACCTAATACTTTCTTCAAAAGGTTCAAGATCAACCAACCAAATAGTACCTGAGATTCTGAGCAGATGCAGCAACATTAGATAATGACATTCTGGCCGATCTTGAGAGTGACGTGTCTGAAATTCACAATGCAAATATGCTTACGTACATAGCTTACAAAATTATTTCCTTGGGTTACTTTCTTTACCGCTAGAAACAGATAAAGTGCCAAAGTTGAGAAAAAGTAGCTGTACCTCATATAATGGTGGGTCAGGGATGCCAATAGTTGATCTTGGTGACTGGGTCAGCTTTAATATACATGATGAAGCATGTGGAACTGTAGCTAAATACTGACTTTGCATTTACCAATTATTATAAAAAACAAAGGAAAAAATAAAATGCTTTTGTTGAACTGAAACGACAGCATTTTGTAATTGGTTTGACTAGAATTAGCGACGATAACAAAAATAATTGGTAGACTAGTCCTAGTGGCTTGGAAACCAGATGCAAAATGGTGCTTTTGTAGTGAATTTAATGCATCATTGATAACAGTGCACAGAAGACATCATAAATGTAATATTTTGAAGGGAAAATATAAGTAACAAATCGGAATAGATTGGAAAGAGATCTAAGGGCCCAGCCAGACAAACCAAGCTTGGCTCTGATTAATTTTACAGATTACAGCAAGTAAACATAACGAAAAAACTTCTGTACCTTCACTTCTCTATCCAATCTTATTACAATACGTACAATATCTTGTCAGGAATGAAATGATGAAATAAACATTTATACGACCGATTCATCTAAGAACACAATAAATATGTATACATAACTTGCACCTAGCCGGAATTACATTATGTATGATTTAACTTTATAACATGTACAAACTAGAATGGCTGGTGTCATACCAACTATTCTATATATCTGTGGAAAAACTGTATAATTGATAGCATTGAATTATCAAGCTTGATCCTTGGATGCCACCTGGTTGTACGAATTGCGGGCATCCAATATTTGCCTGGATGAACATCATTCAAACAACAGTGAACAGCAAGCTTTCTAACGCAGTCAAATGGATACTATTCTTCCCTTTTGAATTGTAAAATCCCCATTTGCCTCTGGTTAGCATTGCTGAAGTCTGTTCTTGAAAGTGAAGCTTGGTTATTCTGCCCTTTCTGTTGTGACATTCCAGCATTCTGGTTGCTGCCCCTACCAACCGGTGGTTCATGGTTATGTTTTCCTTCATAGGTCGTTATGACAGCCTTCGGGTCCGATGAAGCCCTCTCGATGTGCTTCCTAACATTACACCCAGCAAATGTACACTTGTAGTAACTCCTGCAAGTAGAAAGTATATACCATGTAGGTTAAAGGGAAATGGTGAAACAAGGTTTCTCTGGAGCGAACTGCCTAAACTAATTACTGGAACTCAACAAAATGAACGAAATATTCCATAAAACTAATAAAAAGTGAACAAAAAAAAAACTTTCTAGATATATGTACGTGTTTGGATTATATGTGCAGATCCAGGGACAGTAATTTAGCTACCTCATTTTTCTCTATAAATATGTTACCTAGGCTCACATTCAAGCAACCGTATTTATTTCAATACCATACTAGGCTCCCTCTCTTTCAAACTCCCACCATCAAACAATCTAATAGTCTACAATAAATTTTTGACAAGGTATAACTAACTGGGTTCTGATTGGCATAGGCATGAAACAGTAAAACGTAAACTTAAATAAGGACAATGTTCAGACGGATGAGGAAGTCTATGATTTAGGATTCATAGAAGCAGATGGTGACAGAGTCTGAGATTTCCCTGAGTGTCAATGTTTTAAAGACAATTACAACGCTTCTCCACTGAGGTCAGCCTGAATATGGCTATCGAGCTCATCAGGATCATCGCAAACACTGCAATCCAGATCTGGTACAGCTACAAATTGGCGGCTTGGCTCAAGCTGCCACTAAGATATATATCGTATCCTGTGTTCTTCTTCAATGTGTATATACTACCCTCATGGTCTCATTTGGGGCAGATAGGATGATTTTTATGATTTCTTTTCAACCAGTGACCAGCCACACAGTGATCAGCACAAGCCAGCCAATCAAAAAAAAAAAAAATATTGACAATTTTTTCTTTGGCAGAGTGCCTTAAGCTATTTGAAGCTAAACAGATGTATCATTTGATGTAAATGACAAAGGCACGGTGAACATTCAACGAAAATGTGGGGCTACACTAAATAACTCAGGTCTTATTTGCATTTTCAGTTGTTTTGTTTTTTCATTCCTTCAGAACTACACATAGAGAAAAATGCGAATAAAACCTGAAAAAGAACGTTGCTGAAAAAATGAGCTAGGAATTCTCCATTTTAATGGAATTTTTCAATAGCATGCGTGTATCCAATCCCACTCATTCAGGGGAGAGAGGCATTGCAATATTAGACAAGAAATGCTTCAAAGACAGTCATGAACTATGCTACCGCTTGGTTAATAAAACAAACTGAGGCACAGCTCTAGTATTACAATGTCATAGTAGGACAATATACTTGCATGAATAGAAACTATCGGTATCTTAATGTAATGGAAAATTTAAGGCCACATTCTTGCGCTCCCATTAGGGTTATTTTATTTGTTTAGTAGTTGATTATAAGAGACATGAAAATGAAACCAAACAATGTAACTTAACATCTTAAAGTGAGAGCTTGAATAAAAAAATATTGAAATTCAGAAGTAATAATGACAATGGTATCCAATAAGATGCCACATGTTTGGTAATACGTTCTTCCGCTGAAAACAGCTTTGAACATACAACTAAGTTTTGATGGTGCCTATACTTTACCCACTATAAGGACCATTGGAGACCAAAATGACATATCACATACAAAGATAAACGTACCTTGGATGAGGGTTTCCTTTGACTACTTTCTGCCCATACTTGCGCCATCGATAACCATCATCCAAAAGATCAACCTCACTGGTTGTTTGGACAATGATCTTAGGCTCTGACAAGGTCCTTTGTGATGAAATTTGTATATTTCTGAAATGGATAAGAGTTTTAAGAAGAAAAATCTAATCAAACCGGAGTTAAAACAACTAATATTACCTTCTTTTGTTCTCACTATCCCCATCATCAACTTCATGTGGCCTTGATTCACCATCATCCATATCATCTCCGTCACTCAAACCAGATACTTGTTCAGACACACCATATATAGCTTCCTGATCTCTTTTAACGCCTGACAAGCCAGATGTGGTATCATTAGATTGTTCAATTTGCTCGGCTGCTGATGAATTGCCATCTTTTGCCCGTTTATTGGGTGGACGTTGGTGATTGTGTTTCCCTTTGTATATGATCTCAGATATTTGACCATCTTCTGCATGCTCGACCTTTTTCTTCACTGGACAATTAGGATGAGTACATTTATAATAGCTCCTCGGGCACTCACTGCCCTTCACCACCTTCTGGCCATATTTCCGCCAATTATAGCCATCATCAGCAGGCTTATCAACAGGGGCATTAACCTGATACCTCTGAGAAGCCTCGGCAGATTGGAAGGATGCATTATCATTGTTTGATGTTACCATTCTCATTTCTGAAACTCCTGCCATATTGGCTGCAGAATTCATATGTTGTTGAGCTTCAGATGATGCAGCGGCTGCTGAAAAGATGGTTGCTCCATGTTATCGAACATTCTGAGAGGAGAATGACTCGCCTGGGCTGTAACTTGAGCCAGAGCCTGCTGATGCGACATTCCAAATCCCCCCTGTAGAAATTCATAACAATCTGCCATCAGTAAAATTTTGATTCATTTTCCTTTTTCGAGGCTAAAGAAGATGCTTCAGAAAATCCTTAGGAGATGAAATACTGGATAAAATTGGTGACAGTTCGCTGTTCTCAGTTCTCACCGTCAAACAGTCAATTACGTCTCTCGTTCATACCAGACACTGGTTTACTATGTTCAGGATCTATACTAACAAATGCTAAATGCCACTATTATTTTAACCTCCACATGGCCCTCCATCTCTGCGCACCACACGTTATGGACGGTCAACACAAAACTGTGAAGTCTTTTGACAACTTCAGCTGTTCAGAGCAAATCGGAGGCCAGTATAACCACCTCAAATTGAACAACATCTTTCCAAAGACTCCATCAACAGAACAGGGCTGTCAAACGCAAGACGTTACTGTTTAAATGCAAAGATGTCCTACTCCTATCAATATCCACGTAGCATGACAACTTGCAATAGGTCATGCTGGCAGCAGTACAATTATTGATAATGTCAGAGCAATGTACCTGACCACCACTTGCAATATCTAAAATCAATAAGCATCACCTATCTGTCTATGCAGGTAGAGATCACCACAGCTCCACACACAAATATAGTAAGGTGCCTTTATGCGTTCTGGGGCAAACCTATGGGACCAATCAGTACATTAGATGTAACCATCCTGCTAAAAGCACGGACTGAACTGTAAAAGTGTCACGTTTCAGAAGTTTCAGATTCCCTCCCAGCTTGTAGTACTTTCACTAGCTTTAAATCACAATCTAAGATTACATGATTCTTTTAGATTTCCTCATCGTCACCAGACAGAAAATGTTAAAGCTTAACGGATTAATGACACCTATCTGAATTAAAGTAAATCAACCGGAATAAATGGGACATTTTTTCTTATCCAAAAATCTATGAACTGTTTGATAAAGAACCTATTAACTTTTTGTTTGCAACTCAATTAAGCTCTTGAATCTATTTAATTCGTAAAAGCATTTTCGTCATGCAATCCTTTAAGCACTCGTAAGATGAAATGATTAACATACACAGTAACAAACTTTCTTGCACTACCGAGTTTATGATGCAGCCAATTTAACAATGAAAATGAATTCACCAAAGATAATTACTAGAAAATGCCCAAGAACAGAAACAGGATCCAAAATCCAATCTTTCTCGCCGTAGCAGCAACGAAAAATTTAACTTTTAGCAGCGAAAACATGGAGCTGTGGGCACGACGTACCATGGCCGGCGAGAAGAGCAGGCCAGGGGAGTCGAGCAAGCCGGAGGGGCTGAGGCCGGCAGGCACGGTGAAGACGGACGCCGCGGAAGCCGACGACGCCGGAGGCGCCACCGACAGCGCCGGCCCGGCCCTGGCGACCCCGCCTCTCCCCCTCTCCGCCTCATGCTGCTGCTGCTGCTGCTGCGGAGCGAAGGCGCCGGTCAGGAGCTGCGTGAAGCTCGTTGCCCCAGCGCCGGAGGAGGACGTGTTGCCGCCGCCGGCGTCGGCGTCGGAAGGGAAGAGCGTGGAGGCGAGCGTGAGCGGGCCGGGGCTGGCGTCGCCGGCGCCAGTGAAGAGCGATTCCGAGTTTGAGCGCGGCGGCAGCGCCAGGCGCGGGCGGGGCGGCGGCGGCGGACGCGCGGACATGGTCGCCGGAGTCTAGAGAGAGAAGGGAAGAGAGACGGGAAGAGGATTCTCCTCTGCTTCCTCTTCTTCTTTGGTTTTCGGCGTTGACTTCGGTTTCGAGTGGTTTTTCGGTTGGGTGATTAGTCTGACTTTCGCGCTCTGTAGTTGGCTTCATGGAGGGATGATGTAGGGAAATCTAAGCTTGTTTGTCATTGAAAAATGGAGGTAGGTATTCCATGTATCATGTTTTAATCCGGTTGTATAGCATTTAACTTTTGTAAGATCACGTATATATACATTGTTCATTCTGTTTTATAAGTCCGTTATGTGAATGATCGATCTTACAAAATAATCAATGATAAAATTCTAGTATTAGCTTTTGATTACGAATAGAATGTCATGATAATTGCACAAATATGTATAAAAGGACAGTTGAAGTAACAAAACTAGTCAGTGTTGTCAAATATCTAATAACGGAGACAGCATGTCACTTTGGTTTCATAACGAGTGACCCATGATCTCCAAGTGGGAGAATTAGGCAACTTCGTTTCAGTTTTCTAAGCTTAAAGCATAATCGTATACCTCCAAAAGGTCTAGTACACCCTGACAAGGAGTGCAACGAGGAGTTTGTTTCGAGTATTGATTAATAACAACACATGTTTCAACCGCAAAATAATAATAAGAATAATAATAACAACACATGTTGTAACTTTGTAATATGGAGTATACAACAATGCATAATAATTACTCAATCCATCATCTTATTACTTGCAAAATTTATCTGATAAGGTAATTAATTAGGTTTCAAAGAAAAAGATGACTTCAAATCCTCGTGGAACATATATAGCCGCAACAATTATTGTCTATGGCTTGATCGCTCACATTTCTGTGAAACATACTATAGCGTCAAACGTACCACACTATTGTGTAAAGAATATGAGAAAATTATACCTTATAAGAGAAAACATGAACCATATGGTTATACAACAACATGTACGGAATATGCCTACTGCTATCTTTAATGGGCATAACTTCATTGTGCTAGAAACGGAAAATAGAAAGCAACATCTGCTGGACAAATGGCAGTACCAGTTTTCCTTACAAGTTGTGTTGCTCAGAAGCCCGGTGCTTTTGAAAGCGTGCACTTTGTTCTCTTTTTCCTACAAAATTAAAATGCTTGAGCAGGAGATGAGCCAACCGGAGCCTACACGTTTCCATCGCGTCCAGAGAAAATATACAAAAACATCTTCACCCTTTTTGCTCTATTTGTGTAATTAAAAAGGAAAAGCAAAAAAAAAAAAATTCAAGGAACGACGCATCTCGCCGTCGCCGTCCGGCCTCCGGCGGCCGGGACGCGGAGGAGGAGGACGTTCCGTCGGCTAACCTAACCAGCCGAGACACCCACCGCGTTGAATGAGTCATCCGGCGTAAGAAATTCCAGCCTGCCTAGATGCGTCAGTTGCCGTACTCTGCCGTTCCAATAATTGGATATTTATTGTTCTGCTGGTCACCAGTAAGATACGTTTGGGATATTTATACGGGTGATATTGAATCTTTGATGGATAACAGCATAAATGAATTTTGATCAAGTTCTTGCCTTCTCCAACAAGATGTTGTGTTGATAGTATAAGGAGCTGAAATGGAGGAGCACGTTGATGTCAAGGACGTACTCCATAGAGCCAAATTATGGATATTTGTCGCTACCAATTGCTCTACTACCGCCCTGACCGGTTATGCTCTCTCATTTCAGAAAGATCATATATATTCATACCCAATATACCTCGGCCCTACCAATCAAGCACTACATTTATCCCACCAATAACGGGCATATAGTCCAAAGCATGTGTTTTCAACAAATCTAATTGTGATCCATCCCACATGCTGCTAGCAAACTACAAGAGGATAGTACGTCACCAAATGATCACACATTTGAAGCATTCTTAGAACCTTTTATTTTAGTACTAGAAGATGGACACATGGAAGCTCGTGCGTGTGACTTTCTTGGGGCCGTTCTGATCGAGAGGATGAACCAAAATTGAAGAGATTTGGACAAGATAAAGACAGCAGAAAAGGTTTGCCCGCGCAAACACACAAAAGAGATCGTGTGTTCTTATCTTCTTGATCGTTCTTGCAAAAAGGTGGCGCTGTCAGTGTCCAGGGGCCAGATCAAGAAAGTGCACGAAGATGGAAGACTGAAAAAAAAAATTGTGACAAGCATGGTGTGGTTTCCCGTCGCAGTACTTGCTGTCCAGCACGTGCTATTGTGACGACGATCCTTTGCAGGTGCTGCTTATCTATCGGCCTATCGCAAAAGGTGGTAATTTGCAGAGAGAACGCATAGGTCACTTTCAGTGCCGAATTTTCATGGCCTTTTCCTCATATTTTTCAGTTCCTACATTAATCATTATGTATTCTGATCAAGTTAAGTGTATTTCGATTCATCTAATTTTTGACTGCCTCGAGGTCAATTTTTGGGACATACATGTGGCCAAAGAGGCAAAGCGCCACTTTATTTGATAGAGTACTTATCAATAAGATAATGGGTTGGAAAAGCTACATCGAATAGTAAGGAGTGTATACAACTGAATTCTAAACCTTGTTCAAACGATATATGAAGTTACGATGCTGAAAATATCTGCACGCTTCTCTCCATTGGCAGGTGCTCCTCTCAAAGGGGCAGCACAGGAAGGGAGAGGATCCGAGCGTAAGATCGCTCTTCTGTTATATAATACCCTTCCTGACTCTAATCACAACGGGGTGGCGCAGTTGGCTAGCGCGTAGGTCTCATAGCTGTTTGAGTTATCCTGAGGTCGAGAGTTCGAGCCTCTCTCACCCCAAATTGTGATCAGCGATGATGACACGCTCCTGTGGCAACATGGGTCGCTGCATGCATCTGATTACCAGGTGACTAGGGCTGAACAGAGCTGATTTTTTTTCCTTTTTTTTTTAATTTCGTTGCTGGCCTGAATTGCGGCTGGTTGTGCTTACCAAGCAAGAAGAATGTACTTTTTTTTTAGGAATAGAAGAATGTATTTTTAATAAGACAATGCATCTGCTGGTTGAAGGATCATCTGTATGTGTTCTAATAATGTGGAATCACCTGACAACTTATCTTTCACCACTTTCCAGGTTGTGAAACTGAAAGGCCAAAAGGACAGAACTCTAAAAAGACAGGCCAAAAGGACTTCCTTTTAGGAAACTGCATTGAACCTAACTATTAGAGATGCTGAATAATGTTTATCTGAACAAATTAAAAGATACTAGTCAATTTTCATTTTTTGTATATTGATGCAGATGTTGCAAGTCCTGCTCTCACTACGTACGGTACATCAACATAAAAAGCTGCGCTACGTGCTCCATCTTCAGCAGCTGGATTCACAGAGGGAGCAAGTAGAAACATGGGACAGCTGCCTATACATGTCATGAGTCATTCAACTGTTACAGGCTTATTATTTATGGATGAGATGGTTGTTGCTGTTTGGGCTGCGGCGAGCAATGAAAACACTAGCACGTTTGTAAGACAAGAAAAAAAATGAAGTGCTTATCAGTGCTTGGAGTATTAGTACTGTTGCTATTGCTTGATGAGACGAACATCGAGTCGTCTTTTGTCTAGCAAAAATCTAAACTTGTGAGCTTCTATATATAAAAAATGAGTTCGGATAGAGGCTTGCCTGCAGTTTCGACCCGGGGACGCTGTACGCTGCTCACTTGGTGCTCACCCATGGCCAGTTAATTAGGCCGACGCTGCTCGCGTGCGCGCGCTGTGAGGGGATTTTTTTGAGCGCAAGATAATGTGCCGATTGCTGAAGCACATTCTTGAGTAGTGATCGGGAACTCAGGAAGGGGATTTGCGGGAGAAAAGAATCTTTTCGAGGGGGTTAAAAAAAAGATCCACAGGTTGTGGAAAGGAGAGTCCGCCAGCATGAATGAAGCAGAGCCTTTGGATCCATATCGGAGCGCGGACGTGGACTTTTTGCACCTTTTCATCAAATGATCATTTGCACTAAAAATTTCTCCTTTTTTATTGAGCCTTACTGGTTTCAATGGTTTTTGAACGAGTTGGCCTGGAGTTGTGGCATTAGTGAGATGGCCAAATGCTCAGTTCAAATCCAATTCGCGGGCATAACGGGGGGGGGGGGGGGGGGGGGGGGGGGGGGGGGGGGGCAGGGCCGGTTCTGAGATTTTGGGGGCCAGGGCGAATCTAAATGCCAGGGCCTCTCTACATAAGAATCAATTTCGTGTACACATAAATATAATTAACTTTCCATTGCAAGTAAAATGAATAGTGTATCACAAAAATATTCATATAAAAATATTTCTACATAATTGTTATCTTTAAAGTTTCTTCTAACTTTCTTGATGCAAGTCGTTGATAATGGTATCGATGTTAATCTCGTCCAACAATTTCTTGTCAACGCATAAAGTGGCCAAGCCGCTAAACCGTTCTTGAGACATTGTAGACCTTAAATAATTCTTCAATAACTTCGACTTTGAGAAGCTTCTTTCGATTGACGTCACGGTCACAGGCACGGCGAATAAGGTCCATGGCCCCTCTTTGTGATGCTATGAACCCATCTGATCGTTGCTTTTTCCCCCTCTTTTTTCCACTATCGGAAGCATACTTTCTGCAGACGACGACATGATCTTCCTAAAAATTTCAACAAAACATATTGGATCAAACCAATTAAGCGATAGCATTTTAGGAAATTAGGGCATATCAATTAGCATATGTTGATATACGTACCTCTAACCCCTTTCAGCGCAGTCAGGAGAAGCGAAGAAAGGCCTGTCTGGACTGGAGATCTGGAGATCACAGTGCAGCACCAGGCATCATGCCAAGATCACGCAACGATTGTCCGTCGTCGGCGATCAGCATTGCGTGGTTGCATGCGGTGACTTGCGTCATGTCACGATGCCATGCCAGGCGGCTCTTTGACTGTTATTGCTGTATTGGGCTAGAAGAGAGAGAGGCTGCAGGCAACAACGAACAGCCGTGGATGCCTATGGGCCTGCTGGACTGCTGAATCGTTGATGGTGATTACTATGGGCCTGCTGGACTGCTGAATCGGCTGGAGTATTTACAGTTTTGTGGAATATATAGAGATCGAATAGGGATCGGATGTGTCTATACATATACATACCCTGGGATGGGCCCCCTTAGATTTGGGGGCCCAGGGCGGCTGCCCTGTTGGCCCTCCCCCAGGGCCGGCCCCAGGGGGGGGGGGGGGTCTTGCCCCCCTGCTGGCCAGTTGGATCCACCAATGCTCGCAACTTATCTTTCCCTTCTATTTCGATGCAGGTAACAAATGAAGAAATCTATCTAAATCTAATCTAAACCAATAAAGAATCAGTTTGGGTACAGATCAGTTTTACACTGTAAGATTACACCCACTTATAGATCCACCGTTGATCTAAATCAAACCCTTTTTAAAAACCGCCCGATCCTGCTAAGCTGGGTGGGACCAATCGGGCAGGGGACAAGAGGACGGGACAATCATCATGGCGCAGTAGAAAAAACGGGACATTATTTTTTCTCACCATCTCTTTCCCTACCCTTCTTCTACCGTGAGCAAACCATTCCAAACCTACAAATCGTTCCTTCCTTTTTTTAAACTAAATCTTTGAAATCAAGACGTCCTGATGGTGTTAACACGTCCTGGTGCTTTCCTTTTTCAATCCAAAAATTGCTTTCCTTCTCAACGTGAACAAAGCTTTCTTTTTTTACGGATCAATTTTCTTGATAGGAAAGTTTGAATCCAATTCCATCCTCTTCCCTCGCGCGTGCGTCTTTGACCTCCCCGGCGTCACCAGCAACAATCTTGAGCTCCGCTACTAATCACGTTTTTGGGTGCGCAGGTTACGGCGACGGCAACTAGGCATCGGTGAGAGCGAGCGGGCCGCGCAAACCGGCAGAACAGGGCGCGATTGCTGGCCATAAAGCTGTTGTTTTGTAGTCAAATATCGGCTTTCCAGAGTGTAATCACAACGGGGTGGTGGCGCAGTTGGCTAGCGCGTAGGTCTCATAGCTATTGAGTTATCCTGAGGTCGAGAGTTCGAGCCTCTCTCACCCCAAGTTTGTAATCAGCGATGATGAAATTCCCATGTGGCAACATGGGGGGTCGCCACATGCATCTGATTGCCAGGTGACTTGGGCTAAACAGAGCTGATTTTTTTTTCTGTTACCGAACTGAATTGCTTCTGGTTGTGCTCACGGATGTACTTGTATAATACACAGAAAACGGGTGCCACAACGTCTGATCATGTTGAATGATCTCCATACCTCGCGATAAATGGTGTCTCGGTCCTGCTGTTTCCATGGTTGGTTCGCGTTAAAAATTTCTTTTGAAAAGCAAGGAGAATGAATCTAGGAAAGTCGATTCCAGTCGCTTTCTGTTACCTGGAGCAGGGATTAAAAAAGCGAAAACCGATTGGTTTTCAAAATCGCTGAAAACCGCTTGGTAATAAACTGGTAAAAAAGAGTGGTTTTGAAGTTGCTACAGTGCCCAGGTTTGTTTTGGACAAAAACAGGTTTTTCGATTTTGAGCGGTTTTCGTCAATTTTTGATCTGCAGAAATTTTGAGCTCCCCTGGCTGAATCAAGCAGGTAAAATCCCAGGAACAAAAATAGTCCCAAAATTCAGAAAAATAAAAAAAAAGTAAATCATGATTTCCAATTCGAGACTGGAACGTACTAGTAAAATACAAAAATGTTCGGGCATTGTATATCAAATGCTTTCAACAGTTTGTAAGTTATGAAAGTGAAAGGCCAAAACAACTACTTTTAAACTATCTGAACAAAAGCATAGTCAGAAGTCCTGTTCTCACTACGGTGCATCAACATCAAAAGGCTGCATTTCTCTTCAGCGGCTGAATTCACAAAGGGAGCAAGTAGAAACATGGGACAACTACACGTCATGAGTCATTCAACTGTTACAGAGTTGAGCAATGAAACACTCGCACGTGTATTATTATGACACATGAAAAAAAATGAAGTGCTTTCATGAAAAAAAAAATGAAGTTCCATAACAAGGCCAAAAAGGAAAAATGTACATGAAAGCCGTTGACCAGGCTGCTTGACAGTGAAAAGACCAGTTCATTTGATAGTGGTCCACTCAAAGAGACCAAGACCCGCCCTCAAAAAGAGAGAGAGAGAGAGAGAGAGAGAGAGACCTAAGATCCCAACTTACAGACGCATTCCTAAAAAGGAGAGGAGGAGAGGAGTGGGGTTTGCAACAAGCATCCCAAGCCTTGTAATTTGAAGGCCATGCCATGCAAATACCAGGGCTCGAGCCATAGTCGGCTCACTCCTCCTATGTAACTTGGAGCTTTGCCAACTGACCTATAATTTCAGTTCCTTTACCAGCACATCCTTGATTTGGATATTGTATGGGTACTATCATGACGTGAAATATGCCGGCATATATTGCTGCCCACAGTCAGCTAAAGTAAAAGGAAAGCACACAAATTAAGGAGGTCCAGTCCCTACATGATTATGGAACAGATAATGATCATAACTGGTAGTTGAATCTACACAACAAGTTCATACTGATCCGTGCAGACTTCTCTACTGATCGACTTCACATTTCGCCCAAATTGGAAGACACTTTAAACATATCATTGCTCCAAAGCAAGTATTCACACACACACAACTTTGTGCAAAGCAAACCTATCAGCCCGCGAACGAATCTAATTAAAAGAATGTAAAAAACAAAAAGGCCTAAATCTGCAACGATCATCTGTCCTGAAAACTAAATTTCAAACGACCCCCAACTCTCCACCCAGTCACTGTACCTGTTCTCAGCACCGAGAATAATCCAGACGTTGACTGCAGGTGAGACTGCAAGTGGGCCCGAACACAGGCAAGAAGCAGCGGCGGTCAAATGGCGGGAACCAGCCACCAAACCCCTCCCTGTTCAAGCCGCCAACCAACACACGCCCCGCCCTATTCAAATCGGAGGGAGCCCACCACCGTCGTCCTCATCGTCGATCTCCCGCCGTCTTTGACCGGCAGCCTTCTCCTCCCTCCCTCCTCCCCACCAAACAATCTCTGACCTGACCGATCGATCGATGCTTCTTCAGACCGCGCAATTAAACAAAGAAACAACGAGATCTCTATCTGCAGCTACCGCGCGGCGTTCCCCTTTCTTGACCTGATCATCGCCTCCTACCACCGTCGCTGCAGGAGAGGAGATATATATAGGCGAGGCCAGTCCTGCCGGAGACTAGCTAGCTAGGAAGCTCTTCTCTGAATTCTTGTCAGCAACACTTGGCAACCTGGAATGGCGCGCGGCGAGTGAAGCACGCACGGCAGCGGCGCTTGGTGAGTTCTTGCTGAACCTCTGCTCCGCTCTGTTTAAGTTTGCTCCATCTGGCTACATGTGCAGCTTCATTTACCGGGTCTTGTGGGCTTGCATGCATGTGGTAGAATGCTTGGTGGAATGGTAGATGGTTTGGGCAAGTTAAAGATGAAACATGGCGTCAGAGATAGTTGTATGTACTATACTAGCTTATTTGGCTTAAAAGAGACTGATCATCGGTGTCAGGATTAATTTTCTTTTTCGTGCAGGTTTAGTTATTCAGTTTATCAACTTTTGCCCGGACTGTCATCGTGATCATACTTGTGCTCTGTCCTGTTGTCTTTTCTTTTTTTTTCAAAATGAACTTTCCTTGTTGTCAGATGAATTTGTTCTTCTTTACCTTTGTTGATTACGACTTACTCCTATGAACCTAGCAATTAAAACCTTAAGCAGTTAAAATACGTAGTTCGATCATAGATACTGAAACATAGAATCTCATTTCCCTGCAGAACACTTCTGAAGCTTCCTCCTATACCACCCAGACTTGACGGAATCAACAAAGCTGACCTGGTCCCCAATGGAGGTACAACTGGCTGTAAAAGGACACAAATCAAACGGGCGTAATAACACGGCTCCTCATCACAGCGGCGACACGAAGGCCGTTCCCAACTACCTCAAGCCGTCAACCGGATCATGCCACCATGTGTGCAAGTACGGCGGCACGCACACATTCGAAGAGAAAGAAACGCACAAGGCCCAGCGCAAGCCTCGGAAGCAGCCTCCGGTTTCAGACCACCAGAAGAGGGCACTGATCAGGGTACGGTTGGTGCCCCGGAATCTTTTTGGGGATTTTAGCAGAGGTGCCAAGGCTGAAAAGGCGGCCGCCGACAAGGAGAAGAAGGCGGAGAATGTGGAGTGGAAGGACATAGTGGTGTATGAAGCAATGCCTGCTCATGGATCACTGCCGGAGCTTGATAAACTCTCGGCCCAAGTTATGGGTTCAGGCGATGTCAAGAAGGAGGATGTGATGAGGGGAAAGAAATCATATGACGAGGCCAAGATCACTGAACCAGTCGATGGTGTCAAAAGTCAAAATGTATCACTGGACAAGAAGATGGTTAAATCTGTCGGATCGAAGATAACCAGCAAGGTATCGACAGAGCCTACTCACAAGAACATGAACACTGACGCGAAAAGTGTAAAACCTCCAAAGGGAAAGAAACCTACGGCTTTGGCCGTCAAAAAGAAGGTTGCTGATCAAGAATTGGTTGATGGGTATCAACCTCTTTCTCCTTCCCTGTTACAGAAACGCGCAAGCCTTTTGCGCGATCTCGAAGAGGAGATGGTTCATGAAGCTGCCAATGTGAATGAAGTCAAGACAACTAATTACTCTCTTGACCAAGAAGAGTTTGCTGCAGCTGAAACAAGCAGGCCGGTTCCCGCGCACCGCAGGGTAAAGAGCACGAGCCTCAGCAGCCGGTCTGTGAGGTTTCCCTTCGCGCGACAAGAGAGCAAGAATTCGGCTACCTTCAAGCTGCGGTCCAAGAGCAGCAAAGGGCCAATCCTGCCATCTGAAGAAGAAGAGGTCCAGAAGCCAGCAAGGCTCAGGTCCAGAAGAGGTTCAGTGGGCAGTGACGGTATTGGAACCACTGGCAGAGGCATTCAGCTGAGGATCAGGAGCCTTAGGAGGCGAGGGGTCGGTGGATCCGGTGGCGCAAGCACCAGTTTCGTCGTGCCAGCGGTGGCGCTGAGGCATCAGAAGACGCTGGAGAAGAAGAAGAGCCAGAGGCTGTACAACAATCTGATTGAAGAGACGGCGACCAAGCTTGTCAAGACTAGGAAGAGCAGGGTGAAGGCCCTGGTGGGGGCTTTTGAGTCTGTCATCTCCAAGATTGCAAAATAGAAACCTGCAGCTGTATGTATGTAGTATGGTACAGAGTTTGTCTTGCAATTTTTGTTTGGGATGGGTACTTGCTCGGTATTGTTCAATCACTCGGCACTGAACTAGGAACTGTGTGCAGAGATGTATTGAGTTTTTGTAATCATGCATTCAAGCTGTTTATATATTTCAATGTACAATACAAGTTCAGTTCTCTAAAGAAAAAAAGTTGCAACTTCTGAAATCATGCATTAGTTAGTCTTTTAATGTACTGCAAACTTACTCCTCATTATGAAGGTCATCCTGCCTCTATTTTCGTCACAGAATGCACGTGTCATAAAATTTGATGATAAAAAGCTGAACAAGTCCACCGGACCACCCAATAGAGCTGGAAGCAGTTCCCTGAGGTGTGTTTTCTATTTGTTCTCCATGCTAGCGAATTTTGCCATCTACATAGACCAATTCAACAGTCCACGTAGTCGTACGGAACGTTAGATGAGCTATGCCTTGGCTTGTTTGCTTGCTGCCCTGTCAGGCAGCACGTCGGCCAGGCAGCGCGCTCAGCCGCAGGCGTCCGAAATCGGACGCCTGAGAGCGGTGCCTGAGTCAGGCACATTTCTCAGGTCTCAAAACAAACACGCCCTAGTACTTGCAAGTTCTAGAGAAAATGAAGATGGATCGTATAAATGGAAACAGGAAATCATTTCCCTTACCTGAAAAAGTTAACAAACTGACCTGGTCTGGTCCCCAGCAGAGGTGGAAATGGCTCGAGAAGTTTCCTGAACAGAGTTTGTCCTGCAGTTTTCATGTTCCGAGGTGACCGAGTGCTTGGCCTTGATACACTCTGAGATGGAAATTGTTGCCTTTTGCAACTCATCAGGGCAGAAGAAATCAGGTACTTCATCAGCAATTAGGGCGGTTCTTGCTTCACCACGATTAAAGGTTTTATAGATTTGTCAGTACTTGGGAAAAAAAAACAGAAGTGATTTGACAATGAGTGAACCAACCACTTTAACGACATGCTGTCTAGTTTCATGAAAGTAATATGCTGTGTTATGCAAAAAGAACTCTTTTTTGCTTGTAGCTTTTCCATGATTCAATAATACCTTGTCAAAAGGAACTGCAGGATAACCTTCTACCTATATCGATATCAAGGACCCAGTGTGGATAAATTGAGCCCTGTCAGCCTTGTAACAGACAAAGTAGACTGACTGGACACGATAAAGCACCAGGACACAAAGTACAACGAACTGACGATCATCTCCCAAGCATGCCATATGGTGATGCATAACTACCAGTCCAATTTACACACACTAGGTTGACTGTTGACACAATGACACACATAAACAAGTAAAAATTCACAGTACATCAGCATCCGCCAGCTCTGTTTATAATGGATATAATTACTGAGGCACCAGGTTAGCTCCTCCAGCCGGGGCACGAGGTGATCTTTTTCCTAAAGGTGGGGCAGCACACTTGATTCTGGTTTCATAGGTTCCTCCCGAGAGTCATCTTTTTTGGGCCTGCTGTTCAAAGTCTTCATTCCATAATAATTCAATGCAACATAAACATCATTTGCCAGTGACAGAATGTGATAGTGCAATACCTGATCACCTTCAACAGGTTGGCAGCAAAGCCTAGATGGTGCTAGTTTCTACCAGGTTGGTGTCCTCATCAATAAATAACATCACAACTGTCATCACAAGCCTGTAAAATTGATCAAACATGTGAACAGTTGGATTATGGAACGCAGCAAAATCTTACAATCTGTCACTGCAATTCCATGCTCAAACAAATTTAGTCGTCACAGAAGGAGACATTCAATCTGTCACTGCAATAAGCTTGGACCATATGCAGCTTACAATCAGTAACATGACTGGCCACTGTGAGGCCACATCTATGATTGCTGAATAAATATACAAATTTCAACTAGTGCTCATGTCGCTTGCGTATTCGGAAACATAGAGGATAAAGACAAACACACTTTGTTACCCTGTTTATTTCTCACTAGTCCTATTGTCCTCCTTTAATGCCACCAAATGGACTTTACATTTCTGAATATTTCCAATGAGCAAAAATAATTAAGAAACAACTGTTCTAGAATATGGGACGGGTAATGTTGGGATCTAACCTTTAAAGGTCCAGTAATGTCCTAGAATGTTTTAGACTATGTGAGAGGCGTATTAAAAATATTAATGAAAACCATTTAAAAATCAAACCTGTAAATAGTTAAAATAAATAGGCAGAAGTAGAAGGCAAGTTTGATCATCCTGTATTTCTTCTCGCCATTTAGTTGTCGAAAAATTTCAGTAACATCTACGAGATGTTTCCGAGCCATATACCTGATTATAACATGAAGATACAATAAATAACAGCATGAAACTTAAATATACAGGGTACATTTGTTATACAGGAAACTCTATGATGTTAAATCTGAATAAATTTATATTTTGTACTCTTGTTTTTCTTTTCCAAAACTTATTACACAATCTAATATAGTTCTTATCCAAGGAAATGACCATTTCAGATCCATATACTTGATTTTGACTAGACTACAGAGCATATCGGACAAACAAGTTCACAATGAAATCAATCCAAATTTACTCCTATGCAAACGGGAGTGTAAAATCCAAAGCCTAAATGAAGAAAATAGAAACTGAAATAGACTGTAAATCTAGAGTTAAGAACTGATATAATCTTGTCCTTATTTCAACAAATAATCGAGATATCGTTATGCTGGATTAAAAAGAAAAGCTGGTTGGACTCTGTGTTTGCCAATATGAAAATGACTTTGTGCGGTGACTTCAATACTTTTTGGGGACTCTTTAACTGCTTCATGATCATTCCCTTATATGAGTGAGTCGGTTATGTCCTGCATAGTTGTATCGCTTGCTAAATCACATATTGTTTGTCCAAAATCAAAATAGGGATGCTTGATTTTGTACGAGATATTGAATCATTTATCTTATCTAGATGTAGTTCTGTAGTTCTGTCATATTATAGCTAGATGTCCTGTAGTTCTGTCATATTATAGCTAGATGTCCTGTAGTTCTGTCATATTATAGCTAGATGTAACACAAAGACCATAACTATTATTTCTTTGTGGTTACAAGGCTCTGTTTGTCTGATATTACCTATACTAGAAAAGACTAAGAAGCACATGCTCTAAACAGTTTTAAGGCTAACTATTTGTGAAATCATTGGTCTTTTGGTGATGGTTGGTGATAATTACAGGAAAAATATCAAATTGAGCAACAAAATTTGGTGATGGCTACAGGAGAGCCAAGCACCTGCTCTGAAATCGAAACTCCACTACTTATATCCCATGTAGTAGTAATTAGCCTATATTTATCATATGTCATCAGATAGGCCCTCTTTGGAGTTTTACATTCTAATTGCTCATTTCTTTCTAACAAAAAGTACTGAAAAGGGGAAAAGAAAAAAACCATGTTAACAAATAAGCAGTGTTGATGTGGGCATTATTCCACAATATAAGAAGCTAACCAGTTACAAATTTGATACTGAGCCCCGTAAAAGCTGAACAAGCATAACATCAGAAAATGCGAAATAAATTCATCCATTACTGGGCAAGCATAACATCAGAACAACACCCAGACCTATCCAGTCTAAAGTCTGGAGGAACCAATATGCATGAACGTACATTGTTACCAGCATAGCATAATATCATTTCCAGCCGAGAAGTACAATATTACCAGATCTAATTGATATTTTCTCACTTAGCTTTTCCTTGGAGGTTTCTAGATCATTTCATAGCGATTTTCACATTTGAAAGCATTAATTGAGATGTTAAAATTCCGCGGCACGCAAATATGGCAGTCCTGTGATGAAAAATAATATTTTGACAGAACCAACTTCAAAATAAAAGCATGTAGAACGTACAGTTTCACATGGTAGTATGTTACAGGTGCCATGATTAGAAACGGGAACCAATGCAGAGTCAGGAGGAAAGAAGCACATAGGGCCCCTTGGAGTGCGTATTCTATAATGACCACTGCATTGATGCGAGATGATGAATCATACGGGTTGATATAGTCATACTCCAAATCGGATAAACAGATAAGCTGCAATAAAAGAAGATTGAAAATAAGTGAAATTAACCAAATAAGAACGGATAAGTCAGCAAGATACTAGGAAGATTGGTGCATAACTAGTAAATTTTACTTGTGCAGATTTTAATCTGTGCATCAATTACTATCAAATTTTATAATCATTAGAACGTTGGAACTCATACAGTATTGGATGCGATAATGCATAAAGCCTAAAAATCATGGCAGAAACATATTATGACCGGTTGACCACAATTTTCATTCATATATGGATTTGGTGAACCTAAAGAAATGCTGATCAATTATATTGAATTCTGACATTTAGACACTAAAGCTACAATAATGCAAGTGCCACAGATGATCAGGTTGGTTTCACACCAACTAAAGGAAAACAAACACTGGCATAGATGATCAAATCCACTATACTAGCAGCTGGCGATGCATTCCAAAATCCAAACAAAGCAATAATACGCCTTATGCAGTGCAGAAGCATCATGTGATTAACAAGAGCCCGAGTATTCATCGTACAACTTTTATTAACAAGAATAAACTGCCAGTAAATTCTGATCTCTAATCGAAAACAATAAAGCTTTTGGATTATTCGAACCAAACAAATTGGCCTTTCTGCTATCAACATGATTTCCTTTTGCATTTTAGCGGAATTACAGCAAATGACAACACTAAAAATGATTTCTTTCAGAGAATAAAGTCTAGTAGGCTGTTCATCAAGTCCCCATCTGCTAAGTAACGACCCCAAGAACGGCACCGTTGACCAAGCCTCACGCCAAATTTCGTCAATTCCCAACAAAATCCAATAGCCGTAGCCCAAATTCATATAGGAGTTTGCCGGTACCGCACAAATTTGTATCAAATTTCAGGGTTCAAGGATGAGCATCTAAATAGAGGAAGAGCAGAGCTTGCCTGATACGCTGTGAGTCCGACGAGGACCATGACGGATGCGAAGGAGAAGAGCCAGAGGATGAGCTCCACAGACATGGCTGCCGCCTTTAAGCCTCGAAAACAGCAGCAAAACCAATCGATCCAAGAAAGCTCGCGCGGACTGATCTCCGGCTCTCGGCTCCCCTCAACTTCTCGCGGCCAAATGAGCCGTGCGGTCCAACGCCAAACTGACGGGCGCCCGCCCTGGACCGGACCAGCTTAATAAGCACTGCGCAGGGCGGCAATGGCGCGGTGGCCGCCGGTGACGGGAGAAGAGGCGGCGGCGGCGGCGGCGAGGTGGGGAGAGGGGAGAGGAGCAGAGCAGTTGGGCCGTGGATGGGTTGTCAGATGGAGAGTACGCGCTGATGTAAAGTGCCTGTCGTCCGCACGAAGGGAAGGCCAATTTCGTGACGTCTGAAACCGAGAAATTCTGCTCATTCTGGCGAAACTATCAATCTTCTCAGGGTTTTTTTTTTTTTTTTTGGCACAAATGGAGAGGAGCTTGGCAAGATCGCACTCTCAACTTGCATGTCAACATGTTTCTATTTATTATGCCAGGTGTTACTGAAAAGAAAATTTGTGAGTAGGGAGGAAAAGAGAGTGTTAAACTGATCACAGACATTGTGTTTATCATAGTCAACTATCAATCAGGCAGAGACCACGACACTTCAGTTTGTTTAGAAAAAAAAAATGTGACAGCTGGACTGGTTGGCATCCGGCCCAAAAAGAAAAAAGAACGAATACGGGCTTACAAGAAAAAAGAATGTGACAGCTGGACTGGTTGGCGTTCGGCCCAAAAAGGAAAAAAGAAGGAAGGAAATACGGGCTTACGAATGGGCTAAATTGTCTTTCGGCCCGTAGAAAGAGCAGAACAAGTTTAGCTAGTCTCCTCCACAATTCTTACACACTTAGATCGACCGAAGGGAGTTCACTTATAGATCATAGATCATTGTTTGAGATTTGTATAAAAGTGATGAAGGGTTGAGACTCACCCGTGTGGGACGAGGGATGGTCGAAAACCGATTGGTATGGGTGGAAGGGAGAGAAAAAGAAATGAGTTTTAATTTTTAAATATATTTTTCTCTCAAACTGTAGATTTGTTTTTGAATCCGTTTGAACCTATATGTTTTATATGCAATGTTTCAACATTTTATATGTACTAGGTTTACATGTTTTAAAAACACTTTTGACATAGTTTTCAAAAATGTTGACGTAGGCTTTGAAAATGCTGATACGCCAACTTAAAATGTTGAATCTGTATGGAAATAATAAAAAATTCATACGGTATAACTGAGAATTAATTACTATGATTAAAGCAATAAAAAATAAGAAATGAAAAAAATAAATCATGCTTGATTTGTACGAAGGCTGGTCTATGGGTCATTAGTGGGATGATCTATAACTTGCTATCCATAAATCAATCTACATATAATTGTTTTCAATGTCCTATGCCACCAAGGTAAGCACATGGGCGGAGAGCTACAAGGCTTCCAGGCAGGGAGGGCAACAGGTCGAGTTCAAGTTAGGTAGAATAATGTGGGGGGGGGGGGGGGGGGGGGGGGGGTTCGGGGCTAGTTTATTAAGACCCTGTCGGCCTCGGGCCAATGGGCAGGAACTAATTTTTCTAAAAAAGTTAAAGAACCCTTGTGAAATGAGTTGCAAAGAAAATTATGTGATATAGCCCACTAGATTTTCACATGTAATATACTACATATATATTGTTGTTTGTTCATAGGAGTTTGGCAGATTTTTACTTGATTTTCTATTTAGTATAGTTTAAATACATTTTTTTATGCTTTATCAAATGTAATTCACAATCAATGTATGTGTACCTAGAAAAAGGTTGCAATAAATTTTAAAAATATATATTTAGGTCAATATGTTCCATTATATCCCATGTACAGGAGATAGAAGAAGAATTCAATTGTTTACTACGGCTAATTCAACCTTCTATTGCAAAATTACTATAGAGTAATTGTAATAATATCTAAATTTCATCTGAAAATTTTACAAACTAACATGGTAACATATTTTAGGTCATAAATCTTTCAACAAAAAATTCAAATGATTTTAATAAAGTGGGATCATACATAGTTTACAAATGGATACATTTACCAAATATTTTCAAATAACTTAATTGCAATATTAAAGTTTTGAAAACTTGAGTTCATATGCACCATATATTAGGAAGAAGCTAACTTAGCAATTTTCATGCAAAGAATGTTTACCTTGATACTAGAAAATACGAGAAAACAAGCCATATGCAAATAATGCAAGACAAAGCTACTGAAAGAACAAACATTATTAACTGAAAGAGCATGATTTAAATAGAATAGGGAAAAGAAACATCTAATTTGGAGTTCTTACGCGGGATAAATACCAGTTACACATTTTAATTCCAGATTTTTTTGGCCCATGCTTTTTCATTTTATATATACGATTTCTTGGTGGATTAGTAATGGTGGGATGCCACTCGCTACTACAAATCCTCCATTTCCATTGACAAAGTCATAGCGGCGGAAGTGATGTCGGCCGCTACTATCCCATTTTGCCTGCCATTGTGATAGTGTGTGTGCGCGCGCCCGTGTTTTGTAGTAGTGTGGTATGCTGCTACGACATTATAGCAGTCAATGTCTTCGGAGTGCACCTAGTGTTGATGCTAGGTAAGCGCACCATTTTGTGTGCCCTCCGCACTGACTAGTTCCGTTTGCTTGTCCGAGAAAGTTAGCACTATCAACTCAACGACAGTGCATTCATTGCCACAGACAAAGGCACAAGACAACCATGAACCTTCATGGAATCTGCTTCATGTGCATAAATCACCTGCCTTGCCAAGTAGGGCCGTGGCTTAAGCACTAACATAAACGTATCATTGGTGTGCGCTGGGATGTGAAATAATTGCAAACTGAGGGAACACAATTCACCCTCGGCGAGTTAGCTACAGCCAGCTTCTTTCCTCTCACGTTCCTCCATTTCTCTCCCCTGCATATCTGATGCTTTTCTCTCTTTCTCGGATTTCTTTAGCTCGGACATGGAGAAGACGGATTGGTCGCGGCTGCCATCCAAGCTCGTCTCTGACATCACCGACCGGCTCCTGAACATTGCGACGTCATGGTGTACATCCGCGTGCGAGCAGTATGCTGTTGGGGATTTCTAGCATACCATTTTATATGCCAATTGCGCCTTATTTATAGCATAAATGACATCATTATAGCCATTAACCCTTGATAATAGCACTATATTTGTATATATGTCGTTCTGGAGATTTATTGCAGAAACAGATGAAAAGGACGATATTCTGGACATTTTGGCTGATCTGGACCTGAAGAGAAGAAAAACAGCAGAAAAGGCTCACCGTGCCGATCGGCACAGGGGAGTTCAGGGCCATCGAGGCTGGCCCACCATTCAGTTGATTCTAGAAGGAAGTCATCCGAACCAATCTTGGGAGATATTCGTCACGAAGAGATAAAAGATACTCAAAGATTTGAAACAACGATGCAAGACTTGATCTCGAAGAAAACTGGAAGGCCCACATGGAAAACACTCGGCAAATGCCTCTTCGCCGAGTGGCCAGGAAAACACTCGGCAAAGAGCTATATTTGCCGAGTGTCCCGTTAGGCAAACTCGGCAAACGTATGACCCCCGCCGCCGACACTAACGGCCCTCGCACGTGACTGGCACGTGGAGAGGCTTTGCCGAGTGTCCGGAATTGCCGTGGCCTAGGCACTCGGCAAAGGGGCGTTTTGCCGAGTGGCTAGGTTTTCCCGAGTGCCAATGGCTTGGGCACTCAGCAAAAAAGCGTTTTCCGGTAGTGAACGTGCGTTCCGGCGCCCGCTCCAGATCCGTCTCCTGGAACCCCAGCTGCAAACGCACCACGGCAATGCCGAAGGCCTGCTCTTGCTCCACCATACCCTCACCGACACGGTTTGCCTTTTGAACCCACTTGCCTTGCTGTGCGCCGACCACCCGGCCATGGCCATGGGACGACATGCGTTGTCGTCGCATAGGGCGTCCCTGAAACACCAATCAGAGGAGTAGGCACTGTTGCTGACTTCGACGTGGTTAGCCGGCCACTATTCCAGCCACTGTGGTGCTCAGTCTCAACAGGGAGACACACAAGGCCCTCATCTGCTAAAAGCCCGATGACGTAATGCGGAGAGCCATCAACATGAGATGCGTAGTACAGAGGGCAAGCTGCCGTTCGTGAAGTGAGGTCTCTCGGTTCGCGGTCGTTTATACATGTCAACGCGCGCCGGAGACGTGCTCACAGTGGAGCTCAGGCCACGGCCGCACCTGGCTTTCGTTGCCAGGAGTGCCGGTGAGTACATATGCGATGGTCTCAATGAAGCTTCTGACCTCATCCCTTCTATCGGCGATTATGATAACGGGATGCTCCTTTTTCCGTGCGCCTCCGGAAGCTACTACCTCGCGTCTTCTCCCTTTCTCGATCAGTAGCCTCCTGGTGTTTTTATGCTTGATTACTCATCTGGACGGAAGAGAGGGGTTGCCCCTGCGCAATGCCATAGTGGGATACTAGTTAGACATCGATTATTTACTAATCAGAAATTAATGGTCCACTTTATCTAATACTCTAATGATACCAGCTTTTGCATTACACTCGTTAGGCATTGACTGTATGCAACACTTTATATAAGTGTATCGCACATTTGTTACTCAAAGGACTTATTGACGGTCAGGTTCATTGCAAGTGGTCAGCTACATGAAGCTGTGATTCCCGGTCCTCCGCCTCCTCCTCGGATGCCGGCGCCACCAACAGCCAGTTGCGGGGGAAGAATCGCGGGTCGACGGTTGATGTCCTCCAGGGCCTGCAGACGGACCTCATATGGATGTAGTCTGTGACGTCGCCGGCGAGAACGTGGTCGGCGATCTTGGCGTCGAGCTCTGGGACGAACCCCGCCCAGTCTGGCAGCTCAGACCTGAACAAATCAACGAACCATCAGATCTAGAAGAAATTTGCAGAGAAATGAAGAAGAGCGTGCTCCTCTTACCTATGGACGACCACGACACTCCGACCAGCTCGTCCCTGTCATCCGTCCTGACGAAGTAACAATTGAGCAGGAAAACATCAGTAATCGATAAGGACACAAATCGAGAAATGGAGAAGACGCGGTAGAGGTAGATGACCTGTGGACGACGACGGCGCCGATACCGGGAGTGGCAGCCGAACTGGCGGCGGTGGCGGCGATGCGTCGTGGGTTGAGAGGTAGAGCCGGCGCCGCCATGGGCTTGAGAGCCTGAGCTAGGGTTTCTTCGGCAGGATGGGTTGGTGAAATGGGGGCCTGGAAGATTTGGACGGCGCAATGGGGGCGGGTCTGTGGAAATTTAAGGAGAAAAACTAGGGTTCGGGAGGGGTTGGTGGTTGGATCCGGCCGGCAGAAATGGAAAGTAGATGGCACCACGCTGCTTCTGTCCCACATACGCGTACATAATTTTTTCTCACATACTTAGATCTACGTATATACACTCCTGTACCTACAGAATCTCCGTATTCTGCTGTGCTCCGTGGGATATGAGTTGCGGAACAAAGTGCTGAGTATGCAGACACACTGGCTGCACGCAAGATTGATTAGCAGGACGATGAATCTGCATGGCGGATGTTGAATTGATCAAGCTGGAACATATGGCTATTTTTGTTCAAGCACAGCAGACATTCAGAAGAACCTGAAAGAATTTGATTTCTTTTTTGTTTTTTCATTGATTCGTCTATGCTCTACTTATAGCAGACAACTAGCGTACCTGCGTACTCAAGTACCTGTTGATACTGCCTTCTTCAAATTTGTTGAGAAATTTAATTTCATTATTAGTTGAAGCAAGCAGTTTATTTCCCATTGTTTTTCTTGTATGCTACCCGTTCGCAGCCCATGTGTCTGGCACACTTCCGATGCTGATGGCTGCTGATGTGGGTGCTTTCATTGGAGGTCATAGCGCGTGTGCCAATACATGCGACAAAGGAAAAATTGAAAGAACCCTTTCATTTCTTGTATAACATTATTGTAGGATGACACTTCACATCTGGATCTGGACAAAGAAACAAATAAAAATTTCACATAGACATTCTGAAGGTTTGCGAACCACATAACCATCAAAGCATAAAACCGGCCAGTGTTGAAAAATGCTACGGCTGCATATAATCTATACCCTCCATTCCTTTTCATAAGGGATCTGAGGGTTCAAACAGAGAAACAACATCAAGGGAAAAAGACCCACATGTCCTCACTAAAGCCGCTTCCACCAATCCGTCGTCCTTCTCCTGCTGCCCGCCTGTAGATGGCGCATCGCCGTGCTCTGCACTCCCTTTCTTCCCATCCTCCTCGTGCCCCCGCCTCTCCACCCCGCCCCCCCCCCCCCCCCCAAAAAACCATCGCAGCCAGGAGACCCAAATCCGGTCGATGTTGCCGCCTCGGACTCGCTGTATTCAGGACTGCTCCCATGTTCCGATTGAGCACGCCGGCCTCAATCTTCCACCGGAGCTCGTGTGCTGAGGATGTTGACGGCCATGCCTCGCTACGCGTGCCTCTCCCGTCAACAAACGGCGCTGCTTCTCCCCCTCCCCGTTCGTCTCCTTCAAGGACGGTAGCTGGCCGTGGGCTCCTCCATGGCCCCAACCTCCATGGTGACGAGTTGCTCAAGGCAGTGTTCAGAATTTCGGTATAAAAAAATTTTCGGAGCCAAGCGATAAGACCGAAATTAACGAAATTTGCCGATTTTCCGATTTTTCGGGCCGAAATTTCTCAAATAAAATTTTGAATTCTCCCAAAATTTTACCGAAATTTGGGCTGAAAAAACCGAAAATTTTGAACGAAAATCAGCGAAATTCGGAGAAATTTCGGAGACACGGTGACAGGACGAAAAGAATTGTCAAACATGTCACATTGGCTGTAGAAAGTGACAAGAGCATTAATCAACGATGATTCCTTAACAAGTACTGGCTTACTTGAGCACAAGATCGATTAAAAAATCTGAATCAGAACAACTTGAGCACAAAGGAAGCCTTGCGTGCGTGGGGCGCAGCCGCACTTGCCAAGTGCTGCGGGCTCTCCTCCGCCTTGGGCCCTTGAGGCTACGATGCCAAGACCATTCGCTCGGTGCTCAACGCGCTATGCGCTGCTGGAGGGGACGCGATGCGGCACGACGCCAACGGTCACGCGCTGCTAGTCGTGGGGGCGACATAAACATGCGGGATGCTGCCGGCCGTTTTGCATCCTCCATGGACGGATTTGCACGGGGATGTGAACTGGAGGATGGATCTGCGTGGAGACGTGAAGAGGAGAGGGAGGGACTCGCGAACGTGAACTGGAGATGGGAGAGGAGAGAGAAATAAATTTTGCGGCGGCTAGGGTTTCACCTGCAAGTTTTACGACATGGGGAAGAATATATGGGCTGTCTGGGCTCTGCTGGACCCCAAAAAAATTTGAATTAGGCCGAAATATGTAGCCCGGTACCATATTTTATCGCCCAGGCCCGATAGACCGAAATTTCGGCGAATTTCGGTGATTTTCGGGTGAAATTTTTTTCACTGGCTCCTGGTCGTGCACGGTGGAGAGGGAGGGCGGTGAGCTACGACGACAGCTACGGTGGCGAGATGCGAGCCGGGTGGCGTGAGGAGATAAGATTCGAGCGGACGAGGAAGGAGAGTGGAAGAATCTAAATGTGTGGGCCCTACTGAAGCTCCTACAATCCCTTATATTTTCGAAGGGCAGAAAAATGGCACGGTTGCCGAGCACCGAACGAGGCGTAAACGTGCCTCTGTTAACATGCATGCCGAAGACCTCGGCACTGGTACAGCCATAGCGGCGCACCAGCAGCATCCGGTCGTAGTGTTCAGCATCGTCATTGAGGGATGTTACGAGGTAAGAATCAAAGCCCGTACCGCATGTATAGGCAGCAGGGTCATCCGGCCTGGCCACGTACATACAGCAGGGTCAGCAGGGTCATAGAGTAAGTTTATGTCTGGAACATTTTGAATATATGTATTTCTCACAGGTGCTTACAGGTCTTGCCGAGCAACAACGAGAAGAGGCCTGAGAGCCTGGGAGGTGCGCTGGTAGAAGGAAAGACGAAGGCTGAAGGGAATTTCATGGAGAACGGAGGGAATGCTTGATCGGCTGCCTACTCTCGCTGCCGGTGTACCTCAATCACTCAAAGCTGGGACTAGCGCGATCGAGCTCACACGCTGGATTTCGGGTGATTGAGGTTCGGCAAAACCCACGGCGGCTTGACAACTTGTTCTATCCGAGGAGCCAAGCTAAATGACGATTACTTGCCAGCATGGTCATCCATGGATGTTGACCCAAAGGTACACGTTCAACCTGCTGCAACCCAACAAAAAAGAACCGATTGTTGCAGGCAAATCCAACCCAATCTAACCACAAATAATATAAAATCCAACCACAGATCCTGTTTTAACCTAACCCACTACCAGACCTATGTACATCAGAATACAGAGAAATAGATGGGGGGAGAGAGAGAGAGAGAGAGAGAGAGAGGAGAGAGAGAGAGAGAGAGCACAAACCTTAACCATATCCGATAGTTTCCCTCTAGATTTAGTTGCTTCGCCTGGATAACTTTCAGATCTAAAGGTAGGAGGAGGATTGGGGAGGGAAGAGGAATTGGGGAAGTTGGTAGGTGTTGAGTGGGATATATATTTATAGTAGGAAGTGTGAAACCCTAGGTAGCTGAGCTCAATAGTGGCCTTTGATACTGAAAATAAAAATAGGCTTGGCCTGTTAGTGACAACACCTCAAATTAATACTATCCATTAAGAGGGGACTTCCTATATGGCTTTAGGGTGTCTATAGCCTAAGAACACCCAGCCCAATAGGCCCAAAATCGGCTATATGTGTTTTTTATGTTATTATTTTCTTAGTTTCATCTCCCTTGGCGCTCCAGAAAAAGGAGCATCCTATTGTCATAGTCACCGAGAGAAGGGATGAGGTAAGAAGCTTCATTGGGACCATCGCATATGTACTCACTGCTTGGCTACGAAACCTAGGTGCAGCCGTAGGCTAATCTCTACTGTGAGCACGTCTCTGGCGCATCGGCATGTGTGCGTGCGCGCGCGCGCGTGTGTGTGTGTAAACGACCGCAAATGGAGAGATCTCGCTTCACAAATGTCAGCTTGCCCTCGTGTTCTGCTACGCATCTCATGTTGATGGCTCTCCACATGAGGTCACCGCGCTTTGCGCAGACGAGGCCTTGTGCATCTCCCTATTGAGACTGAGCACCACAGTGGGCTCGAATGGTGGCTGGCTAACCTCATCGGCGTCAACAACAATGTCTACTCCTCGACGAACCTAATGCCATTGAACACATATTTGTTGTTCCAGCAACACCCTATGCGATGACAATGCATGTCGTTCACCACGGCCATGACCGGGAGGTTGGCGCACGCCAAGGTAAGTGGGTTCAGAAGGCAAACCGTGTCGGTGATGGTATGGTGGAGCAGGAGCAGGCTCTCGGCATTGCTATATTGTGCGTGTGCAGGTGGGGATCCGGGAGACTAATCCTGAGGGAGGCAATGGTGCTCACGTTGACAAAGCGCTCTGGCTCACAATCTCAGCGGAGGCAGTGTCCAACAAGCAGCAGCCAGTCGTTGGGAAAGACCGTGGATCCAGGAAGGTCCTAGGGTCGGCGGTGGAGTTTCGCCATGGCTGGCAGACTGCTCGCGCGCGGATTTACTCCATGACGTTGATGCGCAGGAGCTGATTGGTGATATCGGAGACATGCTTGCAAGCCAGCTGCCAATCCCTCTTCTCCATGTCCAAGCTAAAGAAATTCGAGAGAGAGAGAGAGAAAAGCATCAGATCTGCAAGGGAGAGAAATGGCGGAACGTGAGAGGAAAGAAGCAGGCTATAGCTTACTCGCCGAGGGTGGATAGTGTTCCCTCAGTTTGCAACTATTTCACATCCCAACACACACCAAGGAAATGTGTTATCGATGTGCTTAAGCCATGGCCATAGTTGACAAGGCTGGTGATTAGTACACATGAAGCAGATTCATGAAGTAAGGTTGTTGTTGTTTTGTGCCTTTGTCAGTGGCAATCAACGCACTATCATTGAGTTTATGGTGCTAACTTCCTTGAACAAGGGAACTCGCCAATGCAAAGGGCACATAAAAAATTGCAGTTACTATTTTTTTTCGAAAAGGGGATTTCATCTATTATATATATATTTGACGACGAAAAGGAGCCACCACGTTCGCTCTAAAATACTAGAAATTCCCACGTTAATCCGAGAAAATAAGAAGAGAAAATTACCCACCACTGCCATTATGAAACATTAGTCAGAGAACCCCCTAAAAATATTTATAAAATAGCTAAATTCAGAATAATAAAAATAGTCAAAAATACCCCTCGCACCTATTTCTAAATTACCCACCATGCCATTATGAGTAAAAAAAAGCTAAATTTGTAATAATAAAGAATAACCAAAAATACCTTTCACACTTATTTCTAAATTACCCTCCATACCATTACAAGTCTAAAAAGCTAAATTCGAATTATACAAAATAGCTAAAAATATCCCTATTTCTTATTTTTATTTACCCATACCATTATGAGCCCAAAATAGCCGAATCCCGATTTCTAAATACACCGTTATAAAAATGCGTCGTGACATTCTAGCTAGCATGGTACATTATCTTATTATTAGCATGACACATTTCCTTCAAAAGATTTATTTGTAGTAACCATGACATATGTTAGTTGTTTAGCATGCCATGTTTGAACCGACCTCACTTCTAAAATAAAATCAAATACATTGTTAGATAAGACAATAAATGATGACTCATCTCACACTCAAATTGAGAGACGGTGAGAAATTCTCTAATTTATTTTCTACTATTTTATAAATATAGAGTATAAAATTTAAGTAATAACAATAAACTATATTACTAATACAATAATATAAAATATTTTAAATAGTATAGTAAGTCTAGCCGCACAAATGCGCGGGCAGCCATACTAGTTTATATTAATACACATTACATCCCTTGTTTACATAAGCCACCCAAACAAGGCCAACTCTATTAATGGGAGACAAAAACCTTGAAAGAGCCGCAAATTTCGCCATCTAGGATCACCATTCTAGACGGATATGTCACGGACAAGAATTCCGATCCGAACGAACACGTCCATCTCACCGTCCACAACCATCATCACGGACCAAGTTTGGAGATAGGGAGACACACATGGGGTCACGCTGCTTTCCATGAAGCGAGGTCTCTCGGTTTGTGGTCGTTTCTACCTGCCAACACATACTGGAGACAAGCTCACCGTGGTGCTTAGGCCGGGGCCACATCTCGCTTTCGTGGCTAGGCAGGCCGGTGATTACATATGCGATGAAGCTTCTTACCTTGCCCTTCTCTTGGTGATAATTATGAAGGGATGCTCCTTCGTGCGTATCACCGAGGGAAATGAAGACGAAGAGCTCATGGTACCATTTGTTGTGTATTTGGGGAATAGAAGCGTGACAATGAACAGCAACAGAAAAAATATAATATCCATTGATGGGCTTAAAACACAATTACTTCCAGAGTGTCAAAAAATTTAGCTAACAGGGCACATTCATATTGTAAACATGACATATTGTATCAACTTTTTTTTTTTCAAGGTGTGATGGACGCTCACCAATGTTACATATGCATTCCTTCCAGAATGCATATGTAACCCAACTCCACACACTGGTCGCTCCTCGGCGCGGACGCCGTCGGCCAGATCGCCGACAAGCTGCTCGCCGACGACGTCACGGAGTACATCCGCCTCCGCGCGGTCTGCACGTCGTGGCGAAGCGCCACCGCCGACCCGAGCCTCCTGTACCCCTGCTTCTTCCCCCGCAACTGGCTGATGCTCCAGGACGAGGAATTCGAGGACTCAGACGACGAGGAGATCATGGTGCTCGAGAAGGAGCCGCCGGCGACGGAGGAGCAGGAGGAACAGGCGAGGGAGTTCCGGTTCCTGAACGTGCGCACCGGCGCTACGCTGTGGATCCGGCAGCCGCCGGCCGAGATGTACGGCAAAGTCCTCGCCGCCGGCGCCGAGGGGCTCCTGCTCCTCCCACTGCAAGCGCACCGACAGGGTGCGCCTCTTCAATCCGGTGACCACCGCCATGGCCGCGCTCCCGGGCCTCGCCGACGTGCCCATGGCAGCGCGTTCTTCGATTTGTTTCGTGACGGCCGGAGTCGTCTTCCACGACGGTGAGTCCACCGTGCTGCTCGTTGTGGCGACGTGGCGCCGCATGGCCATCCTGTACGCCAAGCCCGGCGGCGACCAGAACCCGCGGCCGTTCGACGGCGGGCTCTCCTTGCACGGGCAGTTCTACCTTGCGACACGCCATGGGGACGTGCTCAGGGTCGACCTCGCGCCGCGGCCTCACGTGGTGTACATTGCCAGGCTACATGGCCCTGATGAGTGTGCGTGTGCCAATCCTACTGGCACGTACCTTGCCATCCCTTGACGACGACGACGGTATGCTGCTGGTGTTCTGCTACGGCTTCGCAGATGAAACATATGTCTTCGGCGTGCACGTCGGCAGCGGGAGCTTTGCGCCGCCGCTCGGTGCGATTGGCAACCGCGCTATTTTCCTGCCCTCAGTCACAGTCAGCGCTGACAAGTTCCCCTTGCTTGTTTCCGGAGCTGTGTACCAACGTATGGGGACACTACTGAAGACCTCATCTGATCCGAGTTTCTTCCGTTTGCTTTTTTAATAAGTGAGCATGAAACAATCTTTCAGCTATATTGCTATCCCGGCTTTGAGGTGTTTTTCGATTTGCATGTTTGAAAGAATCATTCATGTGTTCGCTTCCGATAAGCATCTGATTCGAACATTTTTTTTTCTGATGATTAAAGTGCCTAGGTATTTCCCATGTTGTTTGTTTAAAACAAGGTGGCTACTGCAAGTTTCTTCAAGTTTAAATCTTACAAATAATTCATAGTCATACACAATCCTAGAGCTTTCACTAGCTTGCATAGATCAGTTGTGGTTACTAGTTGTTCTATCCAAGAGGCTTTAACATTGCGAGATGTTCTCACGTCTGCTGAATCGAATTGAAATATCCTACTTGCATGATCACCCTCCTCATCGTCATTTATCTACCTCAATTGCTATTTTCATATCATTGAGCCATTAAAAATCTATGTTATAGATTTGTACAGATCGGTACCTTCTGTATTTTATTCACAATAGAAAATTAGAACACACTAGCTAGCCATCAAACTATATATACACGTTTTTGTTAGCCTTGCACATAGCCATGGAGACGTTATTGCATTCGAATTTCCCATAATTTAAACATGCGTCTTGTGGCAGGAAGCCAGCAAAATAACACGATTTCTGACATGGGCTCAGTAGCACACATATAATGCCAAGTTCAAAAATTATATAAGAATATAAACTTTAGTTACCGAGTATAATTATTTATGTTTTTTCTTTGGGTATATATGATCCAACATAGAGTTAAAAGTAACATAAGTTTCTCTTCTGTACACAACACAAAAAAAAGAGGCCCAGACCTGGGAGGGCTAGCTTCTCTTTTATACAGATCATTACGATGATAAGTTACTCAAATGGAGATTTGTGTGTATCTTCATATATCGAATAAAATTTGCATGACATTTTACTCAGAATGTCAGGACTAAAGTGGTGAGTACTCGGTATTCTATCAAGCGGCTTTAAAATCCTCATGTATCGATCTGAATTACCATTTTTATCTCATCCTCATGTATCCTTCGTTATTTTACTATATAAATTTAGAGCGCTAGCCTTCAAGGTTATTTGGATATTTAGTAGTGAACGAGAAAACCGTTTAGTCAATATATACATTTTTATCAACCTGTGGGCACACATTAGCTCTGGACCTTATTTGAACCAGCGTCCGGCGCTCGGTTCGATACTCTCCGGGCCAACCTACTCTAATTATCCTATCTGATAGTAATTAATCAAAGCACTAATTCAGCATGTCTGCACTCGCTTAATCCCTTGTCGTTCTGTCGTTTGCATCTTGTGAATTGATCCTAATTCGATTAGATGGAAATTTGATAAGATATTACTATTACTTATTTCACTTACTGCTGTTCTATCTCAGTGATTTGTTTTAATTCAAAAATTGGGCAACATGTAGTGAGGAAACAAGGGAAAACGATAGGTTTTATTGTTTTCTAAAAATCCATTCGTCAATAGCCCAAAAAGTGGTTATTTTCAGAATTGAGATTGGAAACATGTCCAGTCTTGCAATTGTCCCAGAGAAGAAAAATACGATACATCGATCATGACACCACAAATTCAATCCAACAGATCAAATGAGCGAGATTCGATTGTGTTGTCGATGAGGTCTCCTCCTTGCCACAGATCGATCATTTTGGCGTATCGTTGTATGGCACAGTTGCACCCTGCTCCTGCTGATTATTGCTAACTTGTATTGGCCATTGCCCTCTTCCCTCTTGTGTAACACAGCCATTACCAATCAATGCCGTGCCGCCGCCACCATGGTCACCAACCACCGATTGTTGCTGCATGGTGGCACCGAATCCAAACGACGTCGGCATCTCCATGCCGCTGCTTGGCCTGAAGAAGCCATTGTTGTTGCCCTCCTGATAGCCGCCGAGAAATCTTCCTCCTTTGAGCATGTGCATGAACGATGATGTCATTGTCCCAGCATCAAAGTCCAACTGCGACACTGGTGCCAGGGTGGACAAGGATACTGGTGTGAAGGGCGGCATCTGGTGGCTGCTGGGAAAGTTGATGCCTGTGGGCGTAAACATAGGTAGCACATTGGGGAAGTCCGCAGTAGAGGAAGCGGGTACCATATGCTGCTGCAGGCTAGAGCTGGAGCCTGATGATGAAGGCAATAATATTGATCCATGCTTGTTCTTGCGGGATCCACCGCCGACAGGGATGTTACGAAGGGAGCCGCCTTGGGTCCAGAAACGGCGACAAGCCTTGCAGAAGTAGCGGGGCTGCAACATACTATAGTTGTTGTAGTAGCAGAACTTGGTGTTTCTCGAGTCGCAGCGCGGGCACTTCAGCGCCTCATCTAGCTGCGGCCGAGGCTTACGCTCTGCACCGCCACTCGCCGCCGCTTGCTTCCGCGCCTGTTTCACGTTCCTGGTTTCCACCAGCTGCCACGCCGTGCCCGCATACTCCTGCATGCATGGATAAATGACTTAAAGATGTCTAATGATGCTTGTGTACATGACATACTAAGCGCTACCACTGATAAATCTCCTAAATAAATAATAGCTTATATTTAGGCAAACTGTAAAAATGTGAGCGCAGCAAGGATTTGTCACAGCGTGAGGCTACCAAGAGATTTTCTCGATCTGTTGTGACTCCCACGTGCGAGGAAGAAGACTCACAAAGGAGGATTGGCGGGCAAAACATCAAAGAGAGACTACTGTACGCTTGATGGAATGGTAAGTAAAATTATTAACAAAAAATGATCAATTAAAAAATACACTGTTCAATGCTATAAAAATTGAAGTATCTCGTGCACGGCAAAATATTAATCAAAATTCGTCATGGTTTCCCAGGTGAGATATAGCTGCCTAAACAATCCAAAACAATATACAAAAGGAATTGAATTTCACCAGGGGCCTAGAACTAGTGTTAAACACAATAAAGAAAGAAAAAAAAAGACAATTTTTGTTCCAATTTGGTGGTCCACATGATCGAGAACATGTATACGTGCGGTGCCCATGCGTAACAGGTGCATATACGCACATATCAAGGTGCGTATCTATACTAGGATAAATGGACACTTGCGCCTTCCAATGCACTCCCTCTGTTTTTCTTTTGATGTTGTTAAGACAAGCTAGTCAGTGCAAATTTACACAAGCTAGTAACCTAATTAACCACATCAAAAGGAAAATGGAGGGAATTTGGCACCCTAATCCGGCCACCTTCTTGCGGCAATGCTTACAGACTGTGAAGAACGTTGGCTGGTGCTGGTGATGGGCAGGAGTTGATTATTACCTGCTGGTGCTGGTGATGGGCAGATGCCGTGGCGGATCTGCTGCTGTCCTTGGAGGAGTTGGAGGTCATCTTCATGTCCATGGATTCACAAAAAAGTTTGATTGCGACCAGCTAGAGCAAAGGCACATGGATCAAAACAAAAGACAATCCAGCATGGATCACACAAAGATGTAAATCGAGATGAAGGAATACCTATCGTACTAGTAGGAAGAGTAGGAAAGCTAGGAAGAAGCCCTTGATCCGTCCTTTCGTAGATCGTCTTCGGACTGGAGAAGAGTAGGACTGCCAGTGGTGACGAGAGAGAAAGAGGGAGGGATGCCTTAGTTTAGTACTCGGGCAAGGAAAGAGAGACGAGAGAGAGGAAAGTGATGGAGAGACTGGACGGATGGTGTGAGAGATGAGATGAGATGGAAACGGCAGGCTGCTGGTTTTCCGTGGAAGCAAACACGCGCACAGCTGACACTTGCTCCTCGCCCTCTCGCACCAGCGTGGAACGGAAATGGACCCATCCAGAGAAAAGTCACGTCTATTGTTCCGTTGGCAACGGAAAGGAAGAAAAGTGACAATCCAGGCAAACGTCAATGGTACAGCGGCTTCCACTGCAAGCCTTAATTTGTTTTCTTCTTCTTTTATAACCGCAGCTACCAACCTATGTCGAGCATATTTTTGTTACATATAGGCTGGGCTAGGACAACTAAACAAGGTTTGTTGTGACTCACTCGGCATATCCTGTCAGGACTTCTACCGCGCCGGACGTGATACATGAAGAAGATGGGTTGGCCAGACAACCGTGAGCTCGGTCGGAATCCCATTGTTTATCTAGCTAGACCTGAATGGGCCTAAGGTCATGTACTGCTTTTGTACGCGGCCTTCCGCCGTTTCTTCCTTTATATGGCGCTGCGTGAGCGTGAGAGGGCATTCACGATTATTGTATGAACAGAACAACTCTGTCTTCTCTTCTAGCAACCTCAATCCCCATTGATGTTCTTGTGTAGATGACCCTTTCCTTGGAGGTCATCAACATTTGGTATTAGAGACACCGGTCCTCAGATCTGAAGACACACCCACACTATACTCGCCTAGCAAAAATGGTGGAGGCGGTCGATCCCAATCTGAAGCTTGCGCTTGTGGCGCAATCGAATGCGTTCCTCCACGAGCTCAAGGCGGAGTTTGCGACGCAGGAGGAGAAGCTCAATTTGAAGATCTTGGCCACTGAGAAGCAACAAGGGGACCACGTCACGGCACTAGAGGCCGTCGCTGCGGCCTTCGACACGAGCTTCACCGAGTGGAAGCCGGAGATCGAGTCCACCGTCACATCTATCAAGCTCGAAGTCGCTAAAGTCAATAAGTTCTTCGACCATGAAGCCCGCGATCAACCTGTCGACCAGGCCAGGATCCTCAAGGTCTTGTCGGCATCCGCATCCGCACCATTTCTGCTTGGTGGTAATGCCGATGGCCGCGATGAACATCACATCGAAAACATCAACCGGACGGACTGTGGGTTTGGTTGGGTGTTCACCCAAACCCATGGCCCGGTCAAGGGTACGAACGATCCACCTTGCCCTACTTTTTCCCCGTATCCTGATCATTTTCTGTTGCACACATCTGGTGGATTCCCTACACACTTGCCTACTGGCAAACGGCCTAAAATCCATTTCCTAACTTTGAAGGCACTAACCCAAAATTATGGAAATCCCGTTGCAAAAATTACTTTGAGATGTATAGTGTGGATTCTAGCTTGTGGCTAGAAGTAGCAGACTAGCAGTGATGCATTTTGAGGGTGCTGCGGCTTTGTGGTTGCAATCACATGAGTGTCGTGTCTGCAGTGCTAATTGGGATGAATTCGTAGATGGGTCCATGATCGTTTTAGTCATGAATAACATGACCTCCTGATCCGGTAGCTCTTTAACATTAGCAGACAGGTGTTGTTCAGGAATATGTTGACAAATTCAGTGAACTGGTCGACCAGTTAGCAGCATATGAACATCCCGCTGACACGCTTTATTATTCATGCAAAGTTATTGATGGGCTGAAGCATGATATAAATCTGTAGTCCTTATTCAACGTCCTAGCAACTTGGATACTGCTTGTTCCATGGCATTGCTGCAGGAAGAAGCAGAAGCATCGAGGATGCAAGAATTTGGCAAGCTGAAGCATTATACCTAGCTAAGTTGGCTCCAACCTTTGCCGCCACCACCCAGGTGGGATAAATTGCTGGGTGGTGCTGCTCACTCTTATACAAATTCTTCTGACGACAAGCGAGAACTGTAAGCAGCCCGAGCTGGTTCTACTGCTAGCAAGTTGGCCTCTCTTCGTCAATATCGTATATCAAAAGGTTTTTGCAAGTTTTGTGCTGAAAAATGGGTCCATGCATGGGCATAAATGTGCTCCCACAGTTCAGTTGCACGCAGTGTAGGAATTGTAGGAAATTTTGTCATCTGAAGAAGCTATTTCCAAAATTGCAGAAAAGGATTCTGAACAAGTATTTTTGGCAATTTTCTAAGGAAGCTGTGTCAGGCCAGGAAAAGGCTACTACTCTGAAGTTTAGGGGTACAATTCAGCATGAAGAAGTGTTGCTCTTAAATGACTCTGGCAGCTCCAACACCTTCATCAGTGATAGAGTGGCTACTGCTTTACTTGGGATTACTCTTCTGACCAATCCCATCAATGTACAAGTGGCTAATGGTGGTATTATCGACTGCCCGAAGGAGCTGAAAAAGGCCCAGCGATGGATACAAGACTGCCAGTTCATTTCTTCTCTCAAAGCAATTCCACTGCAAAGCTGCATGGATTGGTTACAATAGTACAGTCCTATGAAAGTGGATTGGTTCAACAAGTGGCTGTCTATCCCATATAATGGCTCTATTGCCCTCCTCCAAGGAATTTTTCCTTCTATCTCAGAATGTACTGTGATAGAAGTGCAGCTTTCAGAGGCCACTAACACCGTACCACAGATAAGTTATATCTCTTTATGCCAGTACCTGAAGGGCTCCAGGATCTACTAAATGAATATACTGACTTCTTTGAAGAGCCAGAGGGATTACCTCCAAGTAGATTCTATAATCATACAATTCCTTTGATTGAAGGTGCAAGACCTGTCAATGTGAGACCATGTAGGTTTTCACTAGCTATGAAAGATGAGACACAGACACAAGTTTTAGAGATGCTAAAAAATGGCCTCGTTTAGCACAACAACAGTCCATTTTGATCCCCAGTGCTTGTTGTGAAGAAAAAGGACAATACCTGGAGATTCTGTGTGGATTACCGTCATCTGAATGCACTCACAGAAAAGTACAAGTACCCTGTAATCATTATAGATGAACTCTTAGATGAACTAGCTAGTGCTTGCTGGTTCTCTAGCCTGGATTAATGAGCTAGTTTCCACCAAATATTAGTGAAGGCTGTGAAGAATTAAAAACTGCATTTCAAACATACTTTAGGCCACTATAAATGCAGAGTAATGGCATTTGGCCTTACTGAAGCACCTACCACATTCCAGAAGGCCATGAACAAAACTTTAGCACCATTTCTCAGGAAGTGTGTGTTAGTGTTCTTTGATGATATCCCGGTTTACAACAAGACCTTGGAAGAGGACATAGTACATTTGCAGCAGACATTTCAGTTGCTAAAGAAAGACCTATGGAAAGTCAACCAGTCTAAGTGCTCATTTGCTCAAAACTCCATTGCATACTTGGGTCATACTATCAGTCAAGTGGGAGTTGCAATAGATCCAGCCAAAATTACAGCAATCACATCCTGGCCTACACCATTTAATGCAAAGGAGTTGAGGAGTTTTCTGGCCAAAATTACAGCAATCACCCAAAATTACAGCAATCACATCCTGGCCTACATCCAAAATTTGCCATGCATTTTGGGGTGGTAAGTCAACTACCGACAAACCTGTTACAAAAAAAACACCATGTTCATCTGGACGAAAGGCCATGACACTGCCTTTAGTATTCTCAAACAAGCCTTGGTGTCAGCCCCTGTACTTGCCCGGCCAGACTTCTCTAAACAATTTTGTATTGAGACTGATGCATCTGATGCTGGTGTTGATGCAGTCAGGCCACCCTAGCCTTTATCAGCAAGGCATTAGGTCCTAAATCTAAAGGCATGTCCACCTATGAGAAGGAATACATGGCTATATCCTCATCGCTGAGCAGTAGTGGAGGTCATAATTACAACATGGAGAATTCATCATATTCACTGATCACAAGAGTCTCTCTCAGTTGAATGAACAAAGGTTACATACCTCCTGGCAACACAAAGTCTTTTCCAAGCTCATTGGGTTACAGTATAAAGTGTTATATAGAAAAGGGGCAGACAATAGAGCAGCAGATGCACTATCTCGCTGAGGTCATGATGAAGCTACACTTTTTTCTTTCCTTGTGTCACACATGACTGGTTAGAGGATATCAAGCTCAGTCACCTAGAAGATGATGACAGTAAAAAAGTTACTAGCCTCTTTGATGGTTGCTCCTGATAAAGTGACCCACTTTACTCTAAAAGAAGGTATAATTAGGTATAAAGGCAGGATATGGTTAGGCAACAAGCCTGCACTACATACTGCTATTTATCAGCAATGCAGGATTCAGCTGAAGGTGGTCATTCAGGCATACCTGTTACCTACAGAAAACTCAAACAACTTTTTGCATGGAAAGGCATGAAGACATGTGTCCAAGTATTTGTTAATATTGTGCAGTGTCTGCCAGCAAGCCAAACCAGACAGAGCTAAGTACCCAGGATTACTCCAGCCTTTTCCTGTCCCTTCATCTGCCTAGGAGATTATTTCTATGGATTTCACTGGGGGCCTTCCAAAATCTAGTTCTTCTAACTGCATATATTGGTGGTGGTAGACAAATTCTCTAAATTTGCATACTTCTTGCCTCTATCTCATCCTTTTTCAGCAGCTAGTGTTGCAACGTTGTTTCTTAGCAATAGCTTTAAACTTCATGGGCTGCCTGCATCCATTATCTCTGATCGACACCCAGTGTTTACTAGCAATTTTTGAGACACATTGTTAAAGTTAGCTGGAATAGTACTGAGGATGAGTTCTTCATATCGTCCACAAACGGATGGTCAAACCGAGAGAGTCATTAGTGCTTGAAGACTTTGTTGCATTGCTTTGTCCTAAAATATGGAAGGAGGGTAGTTGCAGGATTTTGGTATAACAGCAGCTGCAGTGGGCAAATCTTCTTTTGAGGTCTTGTATGGTCAATCTCCGAGGATGTTTCGTGTTGACACTTCAAGCTGTGCTCCTGGCTCAATGTCTGATTGGCTAACTGAGCGTGAGTTGATGACTAATCTTGTCAGACAACATCTACTTCGGGCTTTCCAAAATGAAGCACCAAGCTGACAAACGCCGCTCTTTTAGCGCATGTTTGAAGTAGGCAATTAGGTATACTTGAAACTACAACCATATATTCAGTCGTCTATTGCTCATCACTCCAACCAAAAACTCAGCTTCAAATACTTTGACCATTTCTTATGTTAAACAAGGTGGGATCAGTAGCATACCACCTCAACCTGCCAGAATCTAGCTCCATCCATCCAGTGATTCATGTGTCACAATTGAAACCAGAAGTTGGATTCAAAGGTACAATATCCTCTCCTTTACCACCTGACAACACAGCATTTCAGGTTCCTGTCAAACTGCTCCAGAAGCAGGTCATCACTCGAGGCATTGACACTGTTGCCCAAGTCCTCGTTCACTGGTCCAGCATGCCAAAGGAGCTGGCTACTTGGGAGGACCTCATTTTGTTGAAGAGTTGTTTTCCTGCTGCTCCTGCTTGGGGTTAAGCAGGATCTAAAGGAGGAGGGAATGTCAGGACTTCTACCGTGCCAAACGCGATACAGGAAGAAGATGGGCTGGCGAGACAGCCCAGTTCGGAAGCCAAATGTTCGTCTAGCTGGACCGGAATGGGCCTAAGGCCACGTAACGCGTTCGTACTCAGCCTGTCTGCCATTTCTTCCTTTATATGGTGCTGCGTGAGCGTGAGAGGGCATTCACGATTATTGTATCAGTAGAACACAACTCTGTCTTCTGTTCTAGCAATACAGCTGTGTTCTGATCCAATCTTCTCCAATCCTCAATCCCCATTGCTGTTCTTGTGGAGATTTCCCTTTCCTTCGAGGTCGTTAACATCTCCTTTAGTTGCAACAATGGAATTAACCCGTCTAGGGACATGTTTACTTACAGTTTAGTTGGCATACAATGGTCTAACCCTAACTCAACAGCTTCAATTGCAAGACCTTAGTTTAGCACTTGGGAGAGACAGAGATGGATGGATGGTGTGAGAAGGGTGAAAAGGTCATCTCCCTCTCGCGCTTTTTCCATGGAAACAAACGTGTGGCACGGTTGACACATGCTCATCTCCCTCTCGCGCTGCCGTGGAACGGAAATGTACCCTTCCAGAGAGACGTCGTGTCTACTGTTCTATTGGCATACGATGGAGAAGGAGAGAAGCGACAGTCCAGACAGGCATCAGCAGTGCAGCCTCAGCGGATTCCACTACTAGCCTTAATTTGTTTTCTTCTTATTTTATAAACCATGGCCACCGACTCGTCAAGCATGTTTTTGACGTTAGACTGTGAGTTGGGGATTGGTTACTGTTTAAGTATGTAATTGGAAATGCTGAGATACGTAGGTGCCTTTAATGGAGTACTGGACATTAGATCAATCTTCACCATGTAGTATATGCTTCCGAGATATGTGCAAAACATGTTTTAAATTTATTGGTTATTCCATTGTCATAAGCATCGGTGTGAGAGATAATAGGGGCAAGGAGTAACATATTGATCCATACATAAACTGGCACGCCGATTAGAGATTTCAGAGGAGAGACAAAACACAAACGAAAGTTTTAGACCAAAGTTTCCCTGCTTTATTTGAAAGCAAATCTGCTGGCCAGGCCAGCGTACAGTACCAGGTTGATCAGAGCACGAAGGCTCAACCCCAAAGCTCAGCGTCCCCAAGTTCTCGCCTTGATATTACAGTACCAAAGAAAAGCAGATAACAAAAGAAACCGAACTGCCCGAAGGAATTGAAACTAAACAAAAGTGTCCCAGCAAGCTATCCTATTACAGATTAATGCATCAGCATTCTTGTTGGATCGCTTCTGGCCTCCATTTTCATCTTCATTTTAGCGATCAGGGCGTCGATCTCCCCCCTCTCACTTGGCCTTGATAGCACCCTTCATCTCTGCATCATTGACAGAATTCTATGAATTACTGACTGTGGAGAGGGGCACAGTTGATTTCGGAAAACAAAGTTGTTTCTGGTAAGCCACAATGCTCAGCATATGGCCCCAGGAGAGCTAGCATTTTACTATTCCATGCATGTTTGTTATCTCTAAGCGCCATCCTGAAAAGTTCTTCTAAATTAGCTGGGACCATCTCCCATTCTAACGTTTCTCTAATAGCACTCGAAGCAAAAGTCGCCAGCGCACATCTAAAACACAAACAAATGTCAGATAGATTTCCAAGAGCCACAGAGTACATCGCCGACCACTCACCATTACGGTGCATCAGACTTGTCAAATTCGCACTATCCAAATTTAATGATCTGAAACCCCAGGTCTAATCTGACCAAGGCGTGGGAAACCATATCCCCCAACTCTTGTCCACATGAAAAAGTGTGAAATCAAAGTTGAGAAGAACCTAAAATTATTTTCACGTGTGCATTATATCTACCTTAGTCTAGGCAGATGCTTGCGTAACACTTGGCTCTCCTACTTTTTTGCTTTTCTGTGTCAGTTTACTGCTTCCCTTGTTCTGCCACATTAATTAAGTACTGAAGGATTGAGCACACAATTGCTCGGCACCTATTTTTGACTGATCCTATATGCAGTTGCCAAAAAAAAAAAAGATCAGTAGTCCTTACCTCTTCATAAAACGGTCTAAATGAAACCCAAAGAAGTAAAGATCTAGATTTTTGAAGTGGCTTCGCCAGTTTCTAATTGCCATAGCAAATTTTTTTCAATATTGGATCCACCATCGAAAATTACTTAAACCTCAGATGCCGTCGAGTAGCAATCTCTCAGGCCATCCACATCACTTCTGCCGAATTTTTGTGGACTATTTCTCAAAATGGCCAAACTACTAGACTTCAATGTCAGCCCCATAGCTAGGACCACAAACAAATCCGCAGATCTGGAATCACAAGGCCTAGAGCCCTAGGAGGACGACACGGCAGGGTGGTGTGGGTCCTTGCCAGACAACGGTGACACGGCGGCATGGTATGGGTGGCGCGGTGACTATCGGCAGGTGCGGAGCAATAGCGTGGCAGCTCATCTAGTGTGGTTCTGGCTCAGGGGTGACTTGGCAAGGGTCTTCAATGTGATGGTGGTGCAGGTGGCGGTGATGGTGCGAGCTCCCTGGCGGTGAGGTGGTGCGAGAAGGAGGCTGGCATGGATGATAGGCTAAGATTGGACTGCGCCTTTTCTCTTTTCAACGACTTTTTGACGAATTAATAGTGGTAGGCACTGGGCAGCCATCCGCCACTACATATTCTCCATTTGCAGTAACCAAATCGTAGCGGGGAAGTGATGTCCGCCCACTTTAACAGTCTCTTTTAGTAGGTGTGTGCTGCTACCACAATATAGCAATCGATGTCTTCATAACGAATCTAGTGTCGATGCTAACTAGGTAACCGCACCATTCTGTGTGCCCGCCACATGAATCTAGTGCGTTTTGTCGTGTTCTAATTTAAAGAATGACGGAAATAGCTATTGATCTGTACTTATCTTTGATGGTATACACTGATGATATGTTGTTTGGAGGGGTTGATTTTGTAGTAATTGTTACCGCCCTTTATTTCATTTTTCTGAGGTCAAGGCATTGAGGTTTTATTGAATTTATTGGGTTCTTTGGAATGGTTTGGTTGATTGGCAGTCGTGTAATAGTGCTACTATTAGCAAGAGGAGGGGAATTCTTGCAATGGATGGAAAGTCATGGTGCAAGTCACACGCTTGCAACCACCTTTTTGTGGTGTTAACATTGACTTGCCTCACGTTTTCTGTGGCTTCATTTGCTTCCTTTTATGTCTGTTTATATGTTGTATGATTTGAAAATCCTGTTCCATCAAACAAGTTTTGTACCTGATTAGAATATTTTTAGTTCCAGTTGACTGTATCCCAGCAGGGAAGTAGCAGGTAGTAGTATATTGTTATGATTGGCTATAGGAGTTCAATGCTTGTGACGAGGAATGTGAAAAATACCAGATTATGTTGCTCAAAAAAGTTGTGATAGAATTAGATTGACTCCTGGTGTTAAAATCGTCTCTCACAAAACAGGCTCTATGAAACATAAAAGTATTTCTGTTGTTATGCTTTTAAGTGGTTTGAATTCAATGGATGCTCATGAAGGTGTCAAAGAAGCCACTACTTTGTTCCTTTGGCATCCACACCAGAATCCAAAAACTTAGTTTTGTAGAATTATTTTGTTGTTGGGTTCGACGATCTGATGAGATGTGTGGCTTATCTTTTCTATCCCAAGGCATGTAAGATGCGATCACTAGTGGATCACGCGTATGTTGTTGATTGTTCTATGGACCAGGCGGGCCTTCTTCACTATTCACTGGAAAAGATGGTAACAGAGCGCTAGCCAAGATGTCTTTCGAGCCACAGGATTTGACAGGTGACGTCTCCGGCCTTGGTCCTTTTGAGCATGATGCCTTGTAGGACTGGGAATACAAGTTCATGAGAAAGTACGTGAAGGTCGGTGGCATCAAGAAAAACGTGCCTATTGAAGATGACAACACCGCAAGCACCTCTCCTGCAACCAATGAAGCCACTACTCCTGCAGCCAATGAAACCACAGTAGAGATAGAGGCTGAGAATTTGCCATCAACCGAAGAGAAGCCAAAGGAGGCAGTCGCAGAGGAGGTCAAAGAGAAGGAAAGCTTTATAATTCTAGCTTTTCATTTACATTCATTAGGGATGGAGTGTGTGCAACACTTTATATAAGTGTTTGACACATTTGTTAGTCAACAGGACTGGTTCACGGTCAGCTTAATTGCAAGTGGTCAACAAACTGTGACATGAAAGAATTTGATAGGTGCATTAATGAGATGATTTTTCTATGTTGTAGTGAGCTAAAAAAAAGGAGGTAATGTAAGCCACCACAAATCATTTGGTACTGTCACTACAAATGTCCTCAGCCACATGCCTCCGCTCCCAATTGCACACATTCTACAGCCGCTCTCGGCATTCGTGGCCTATCCTCACCTCGATCTCCGGCTCTGGCCTCATGCGCCCCATGGCCGCCGCTAGTGCTCCCCCTCTTGTGACTCCCACCCGCAACCTGCTCTCCAGGCCATCGTTGTTCTGGGCCCAGATCTGGAGCTACGTCATCTCCGTTTGCCTCGTGCGAAGGTATGACTCATTTGTCTCTCTAGTTCCGACAAGCTTCTGGCAGGATAAGCCACTTCCTTTTTGGAACGGGATTCTGTCACCTCGGTCCCACAGGCCAGATCCAGCCCTGACGCCAAACACATCGCCACTTGTTTGGCTCCCACGAAGGTCCGATCGACGCATCTTCCATACGACAAAGCGGCACCCGATCTGGTACTCCCTCTTCCCCTCTGCAAGTATTATTTGGAGCAGATGTAGATAAGAGACCCACCGAAATTGGGACTCATGTTCTCTTTGTTGGCACAAATGCTATTGTCCTTACAGAATTGTTAGCAGTTAGTTTGAAATTATTCCCGACCTTCTCTCCATGTGTTAGTAGAACTATTTCTTTATGGCATGCTGCAGTATATCGAATCTCTCACAAAATATATTTTTTGGTGCTACTGCATCTATTCAGTTTTTTTGCATGGTAATGCGTACTAGAAGCAGTTTCATTTGGTGCTGTCCTGTTCGCTTAGGCAAGAAGAGGAGCCTGAACCTTTTGTTGTTTGTTAAACTGAACTTTCTCTAAATTTTCTTATGTTCCAGAGAAACGCTAAGAGTTTGGCTCTTTCCATCTCTGCCAACCCGATCCTTCCACTAACCCCCTCCCAAACCCTAGCTAACTGCTCTTTCTACTAACCGGCCGCCATTTCGGTGTTCAAATCCTCCAGACCCCAATTACCAACCCCGGAAACCCTAGTTCAGGCTCTCAATACACCATGACGGCGCCGGCTAAACCTGTCAACCCATGACGCCTCACCGCCACTTCAGCCACTCCCGGCACCGTCATTTGTCAATGGGTAAGCAGCACTCGCGCACTTCTGGAAGCTACCTTGCATCTTCTCCATTTCTCAATCGGTGTCCTCATGATTACTCATCAGGACAAGAAGAAGAGGCCAACCGACGAGAGAGAGGGAGCGAACCGTTGCGCCTCGAAGTAGTCATACACAGGCGACCCACTGGCGGCTCGCCCGCCGCCGGGCTCCTCCCCGGCGGCAGCCGCCGCTCCGGCCGATTCAACCTCAAAAACCCAAGATCCAAAGCCTCCCTCGCCCTCTCCATCCTCTCCCACAAACAGCTCACCCTCAGCTCCTCCCCATGTGCAGATCGGGGACCTTCCCCAACTGGATCTACCCAGGCTGGTCTTGGCCATGGCTGCCGGTGCCGGTGCCGGTGCCGGTGCCGGTGCCGGTGGAGCCTCCATGGCCGTGGCTCCTCCAGGCTCGCACGCGGCCGGCAGGCTGAGCTCCGTTGTCCCCGGCCCCGCGCTCCGCCCGGCCCCATGCGTCGCCGGCGCCGGCGGTGCTGCCACGGGCACGACGCCTCGGTGACAGCGCACGACCGGCGGGCAGCTTCTCGTGGGGCTGCTCCTGCTGTAGGTGTCCGCCGATCGGTCCCCTCTCTGGGCGGTGTTGGTGGGGGTGGACCTCGGCTTCGGTCGTCCTTGTCTCTCCCTGCCGCACGCAATGGGGATGTTGATGGCCGGCCAGTGGGGTTGCTCGTGCATCTTCTGGCACGAGCAAAGCTTTCCGCAGCGCTGGTGCTGCCGGTGTTGCTGCGGGCATGATATTGCCAGAAGTTGTGCCCAATGCGCAGCAGTGTGGAGGCTCCGAGTCTCGAGTTGCGGTGTCGAGCTGTGCGACTGGCTTAGGAAGGCCGTCCTACAAAGACGCCCTTCTCAATCAGAGCTGCCCCGGCCTCCAATCAAGGTGCCAGTCGCTGACCGGGAGAGAGGCCACTGCTCCTGGAGCCAAGAGCTCACAACCGGGCGCATGGCAGCACGAGAAGTGGCGATCGCGCTACTTGAGAAGGATGAAGGGGCTCTGCTTCAACTGTCTTGCTCGTGATCACAAAGTTGCATCGTGTCGTGGTCCGAAGAGATGTTGGCAATGCCGCTGCTACGGCCACATCTCCACGGTTTGCCCGTCCCGCTGCCCCGATCAGCCTTCCAGGGGCAGCCTAGAGAGTGCTTTGGCACCGGTGCACACTTCTTCAGACGGAGGTCAAGCTGTCGATGATAGCTTGCTGCAGTTCAAACCAACTTGGCCATATGTAGTCCGTGAGAAGTCGCAGGATCCGATGGTGATGGAGGCACACCTCATGATGCGGTTGTGTGACGTTGGTGAGGTCTGCTTCACACCGCAGGCCGCTACCCCCTTGATGGTCGTCAATCATCTTCACACTAAAGAAAATATGAGGTCCAACCAGCCCAATGTCGAGGATGTTCAGACTCCATCGATAGTTAGATGTGAGGAGGAGCAATTGATTGGGCATGAGTTAATCAAAGCCTTGAGCAATCTCAAGCACACTGTGGTAACTCCTTTGTCTCCCTCTATTTCCCAAAACTCATCTACTGGTAAGGTATCAATTGGGGTGCATTTGGAGGGCGGCGGTATGCATTGCACTCGACGTCGGAAGCTCAAACCAGGTGTAAAAGTGGTTAGAAATATGTTGACAAAGAAATGGATTGTTGTAAGGAAGAACAAAAGGTTGATTGACAAACAGTTGATTGCCTTGGCTAAGCTCTTGAAGACATTGAGGAGGCCTCCTTAGTTGTGGTTATCTTCCCTGCAAGACTCATGATCCTCAGCTAGCTGCATGTGAGTTGATGTTTTGTGTTGCTTCGGTTGTTCTTTTGTTTTTTCTCGGGCTTGGTGATGACCATGGCTCGGGCATGTAATCCTAGGATGTACTTCTATCTTCTATCTTAATGAATGGCAGCGCTCCTGCCTTATTTAAAAAAAAATACTCATCAGGACAGATCGGAAGAGGGACTGGTCACCACTGCGCAAAACGCTATCGTGGGTTACTTGTAAGGCATGGATGACCTACCTAGCAGAATTTAATGGTCCTCTCTATCTTACATTCTCATGATACCCAACTGTTGCATTACGTACATTCGTTAAGGATTGAGTGTATACAAGACTTTATATATGTGTGAGACACATTTCTTACTCAACAAGACAGCTGGTTGACAGTCAGCTTAACTGCAAGTGGTTAAGAAACTGCTACATGAAAGAATATTTGACATATAGGTGCATTTATCAGATACTTGTGTACCAAACCCAGTCCGTCTTGGTTCTGGTCCGCGACCCGCGCGCCACCGGCTTCTCCTTCCCTGTGTTCTTCCAGTAGCCGACGCCGGTGGCCCGCCAGTTTGCACAGCGGCCCTTCATGTACTTGGCCTCCTTGCACGTGAAGAAGTAGCGCTCCGGCTCACTCCACCCTGTCAGAAAGGAAATCAGCTCAGCACAGCCCCTGAAAAAAATCCGATGAGATCCGACGACACGAGAGACGATGCAAACGTCGGAGGGGTCGTGCGCGAGGATGCGGGCGTCAGGGATGTCGACGGTGGCAGCGAGCGCACGGCTGCGGATGTAGTGCACGACCAGCTCCCCATCAGTGGGATGGAACCGGAATCCCGGCGACAGCCTCAGCTTCACCGATCCTTGCTTCGCGTCCATGGCCGGCCACCAAATCAACAACTGGTCTTAATTTCTTTGTAGACTTGCTTGACTGTGCTTCCATCGGCGTCCAAGCGCAGGCGCAGAGGAGGAAGTGAGTGAGGAGAGGAGGGGGATGGCGCCGTGGATTATAGGAGGAGGAGGTGAGAGGGTCGAACAAGAAATCTTCGTTGGAGTGGAGTGTGAGAGGGGGCTGGGGAAGGGAAGTGGCGTGAGGGAAACAACAAGACCCGGGCTCCCATCACCGGTTTTGGTAGCTTACACACTTTCTGGCTCCCCTTTTCCACCTTTTGCGATGGGAGAACTGCTTCATGTCAAGCCTACAAGTAACACATTTTATAAGTGATATTATATGTGGTGTTGTTAGAACAAGTTTGAAGCGTTACCGTTTTTCATATGATCGAGTTGGAAGTGCTGAAAAACAGACACATATAGTATATCACGTAAATAGCATAATTAAGTCTTTAAGTTATTACATTAGGTCTGAATTAAAACATCGAGTCGCACAACAGAAGTCTAACAACGATATAATTACAAAGTCCAGATAGTCGAGACAGAAAGCGACTACGCGCTCATGATACATGAATCTGCATCACAAGCCCGATGATGCGAACTCGACAACAGCTCACTCCTCAGGCTCCCAGTGGACGGTCCAACCCTCAGGAAGGTGTCCATCCCACTGGCCGCCTCCACCAAAAGAGTCAGGAGTGAAGATACTACCGACACAAAACATTAAAGAGCCAAACCCTGAGCAACTAATACTCAGCCAGACTTACCCGTCAACATGGCCAACTACAGCCGACTCCTAGCATGCAAAGGCTACAAGGGGCAGGCTGACTCAATATGCGAAAATAACACTAATTACTGAGTCCTTGGTTTCAAAATTTTAGCTCCAATTAAGTAATTAGACAAGTATCATGTTTTGCAGCTATAAGCTAGAACAGACAGATAAAACAAACAAGAAGTACTGTAAGTGAAGGCAGTAAAGCATAAATCATCATCATCCATCATCACACTACGATGTGACGCACTAAACAAGTGGGTGCTCATATCCGAGAGCGGCGGCATCGATGTACATCCTGCAGAAGCAACCTGAGCACATGCCATATGCGCTCGCGAGCAGACCACATATGGCAACCTTTCATCTGTGCACCACCAGAGCAAAGCCGAATCCTCCTCCTCCCGAGAAAGGGCCCTCCCGACACGGTCCCCGTCCTAGATGTACGCCCCGTTCGGGAGGTGATCCATTCTCTCCCAACTGTACCATGATAGAAAGAGATAGGTATTCACCAGACATCCAAGGCAACACAGGCTACATCGGTTTACTAGGCCCTAAACACCAACATGTGAATCAGTACGTTCAAACTTGCTCAATAGGGCCAACAACGAACGGTCCTTAACCGACACAGATGGGGCTGCCACCGTGGAGGCCCAGCCTCCTCAAATGCTCCTATACAAACAATCCTCGTCCGGTCTCTATAATTCTTCTAGTACAAACCAGGGTGTCATGATCCTGCCATGCGAGTGGGACCTGCCACTCGACTTCTACCGATAGCTATCCAACTACGCCTAGCAGCACTAACGATAGACCAAAAAGACCAAGCTATCTCTAATCAGGGATTAACAAAGGATAATCAAAAGGGTATAACTAATGCAATCTATGGTTTCAAATAACTCCTATAAACCTAATGCACAAACATTTCTAGACCTCATACATATATAGTGATAGAAGAAAACCGAAAACACAGGTCGGAATGCACCGGGGCTTGCTTGGCTCAAGAATGGCATTAGCAAAGTCAGCGGTGGTGTCAGTCTGCTGCTCGTCCTGCGCCTGCTCCGACAGCTGGAAGTCCAGGGGCTCCGGAGTCTCCTCGGTCACTATACGCCGTGACAAGGAAATAATGCACGTTAGATGCAATAACATGATGCAATTAAATTAAAGTTGGTTAATTAAATTTACATGATTTCAGAATTCATTGTTATGTCCAGTGGCATTTTTCTGGTGAAGAGCACCACTGGAAATAATTTACTGTGATAGTTTCATGATATGTGTCCAGAGTTGTCCACTTTGAACACACTTTGGTGGATAACAAAAAATCCCATGATTTTGGGTTGACATGGAACAACCACAAACCAAAAATCAGCTCAAAATTTGTTATATTTCATGAGATAAAATTTGACAAAACAATTGGAAAATGCACTCATTTCTTCTCTTTTTTATATCTCATGAAGTTGTTGCAAATTTGGGTATTTGGTAAGAATGTGTATCTGGTCGATCCAAATGAACACTAATTTTGGTGGAATTTTTGAAAATCATTTTTGTATGTATCATTTTCAAAATACTAATTTTTGATCAGCATACACAGCTCTGAAGATTACCCATGCCCAATGACCGGTGGTCCCCTTGTCTTTCTTGTCCCCACGTGTCAGTCACATCAGGTAGGCTGGAGCCTGTGGGGATAGAGTGGAAGGGCCCAACCTCAGCCCATAAAATCGAACAACTTGTTTCAGCCCTCTTCTCCACCAGAGCCGCCGCCCCCATCTCCAACCCTCTCGTCCTCCCCACCGAGTCGCCGCCCTCCTCTCCCCTCCCCACCGCTCCCCCTTCCGGACACCGAGATCCACACGCGTGCCCCGATGCCGCAGGCGCCGACCGTGGCCATCACCACCACCGTGTCCTACTTCGGCTTGGATCCGAGCAGCGCCTTGCCGGGCTCCGCGGCGACGGCGCCCAAGATGGTGTTCCCGGTGGAGACGACGGCCAAGGCGCCCACGCTCTGCTCCCCAGCAAGGCGGCACGCCCGGCAACAGGCGACCCCGGTGACGCGTCAAGATGGTGAAGCGTCGGCGCCGGGGACGGCAGCGTAGAGGAAGAGGACGTGGTCGCAGTCACCGGCTGCTCCGCTCTCTCGCTGCTGCCCTCGCGAGGTCCCTTCTCGCAGCCGCTCCGGCCAGATCTAGCAGTGTCGGTGGCTATGCCCCGCCGGCCGGGCAGCGGCCACGTTCCCTGCGGAGGCATGGTGGCAGCGCTGGGCGTGGGAGGCTGCCGGTCGTGCCTCTACTCCCTCCTCTTCGGCGCTCCTCTGCTTCCTCGATTACCAGATCTGCGGCGTGGTAGCAGCCTTCAAGGACGTCGCGGCTCGTGCGTCGTGGGCGACGGCCTCCTGCTCGAGTCTGCTCGCGCGTGCCGCTGGTTCGCCGAAGTCACGACCAGGAGATTGGCGGCCACGCTGCTGCTCAAGCAGATCTGCGTTTGCTTCCTCCCACCCCTGCTGCGGCTGAGCGATTCTCGTCCTTCGCAGCTCAGCTTCTCCACGGCCGACCAACATATAAGTGCCCCTGTGCCTTCATTCCTTTCCTCGTCTGCAAATACATCTGCTCATTATTTGTCAGACATACACCTGATTGTTCTTTTAGTTTGAGTTCATTGGAATTCTAGGAGTATATGCGTTTATTTGTTCAAGATTCCTGGGAGTGTCAGTTAGTGATTCCTAATTCTCTAGATATGGCATCCATGAGTATTAATTTGCTATGCTTCCTGGGAGTTTCAGGTTACTCCCCTGACTTGATGGGCTTCAGGATTACCATGCCATTCTTTTTTTCTTCCAAGTCGTGTCTGATTGAAGTTAGCTTCCAGGAGGGTACTTGGTTGCTCTAGTAGCCATTGAAGCAACCATTAGATGTATATACTCTATTCATTTTATCATGGTAGGAAGAGAAGCAAGTAGCAGCGGCTTAAACCAAACCAAAATATGCTGCCAAGAGGCTGTAGTTGGATTCTATGATGTTTTCATGCTCGATCCAGAACGGAAGACAGGGAGGAGCTGCTCGGGGTCGAGGCGTCCAGTAATAAGAGGAGCACATTCTTCTTCATTTCTCTGCAAATTTCTTGTAGATCGATCTGATGGTTCCTGTGGATTTGTTCAGGTCGGAGGAGATGCCAGTCGACTGGGCGGGGCTTCTCCCGGAGGAGATGGTCGCCAAGATCGCCGACCACGTTTTGGCCGGCGACGTCGCGGACTACATCCGCATGAGGGCGGTCTCCCTGGAGGAGCTCCACCGTCGACCCGCGCGGCCTCCTGCACCCGCACTTCTTCCCCCGCAACTGGCTGATGGTGGCGCCGGTGACGGACAGGAAGCACCGCTTCGTGAACGTGCGCAACGGCGCCACGCTCCACATTCGGCTCCCGCCGGCGGAGCAGTACGGCATAGTCTTCACCACCGGCGGCGCCGAGGGCCTCCTCCTGCTCTACCACAACCGCACCGACACGGTGCGCCTCTTCAACCCGTTGACCACCGCCATGGCTATGCTCCCGGGCTTGCGCATGCCCTTGCCGGAGACCATCCTCGCGGTCAAGAACTTCTTGACATTCTTACCGGAGAGTCACATCTCGGCCGGAGTCGTCTTCGACGGCGACTCCCCCACCGTGCTGCTCATCCGGGCCGTAAGGAGCCGCAAGACGCTCAGTTACGCGAAGCCCGGGGACAGCGCCTGGGGAACCGTCGACATCAGCTGCATCCTCGGCGACCACTTCTTCCAGGGCGGGCTCTCCTTCCGGGGCCAGTTCTACGCCACCACGCGCCATGGGGACCTGCTCAAGGTGGTGCTCGCGCCGCAGCCTCACCTGGTGTACCTGGCCAGGCACCATGACCAATTTTTTAAATCTCCGGCTAAGAGCTTTAGCTGCCAGCCTCTGAAATAGCTAAGAGCAGCTATAGCTGGCTATAGCGGCAGCTAAGCCATTTAGCGGTTTTCAAAAATTTGTACAAATTTGAGCCACAGATTCATTATTTAAGTTATGTACTTCAAACAAATAGTTTGTCAAAGAACAGGTTCATTACAGCAACAAGTTCAGGTATTTTAATCTGAATTGAACAAGCGCAAGTTCCAAAATGTGCAGTAGAAGCAGAGGAGATGGTGGCCGAGACTTGTCTGTCTACTGCTCCGGCTCGCTCGACATGGTCGCCGCTGATGCTTGGCTGCTTACTGCCGCGCTACCGTTGCTCTGGACTGGAGTCTGTACGCAGCCGCGGCCGGTGCTGGCAAGAGTCGCTGCCTCTCCGCTCTTAGGCAGGCCGCAGGCTTCAATGGCGCCGCAGCCGCCGGACGAAGATGGCTCCGCCGCCGCCGCTGATTTTCGCCTTTCGCGAGACAGAGAGAGCAATTGAGGACTAGGGCTACCAACTGATTACATACACAGGCCAAAACATGGGCCAACGCACCCGACAAAGGTTTCTGCCCGGCCCATGCAGCTATCGACAGCTAAACTGAAGACTAATTAGCGGCTAAAGCGGGCTAAACCCAGCTAATAGCGGTTTCCAACACATAGCGGCTAATGGAGAGTCTCCTAGCGGTTGCTCGTCCCAGCAGAAATATCCGGCTATAGCGGCAGCTATAGCCGGAGATTTAAAACTTTGACCATGACCCTGTTGGCTGTATGTGCGCTGCGGACTTTGAGTCAGACCTCGTGCCATCCCTCGACGACGACGACGGGATGCTGCTGGTGCGCCGCTACGGCTGTACAGCTGGTGCCGAGGTCTTCGGCGTGCATGTCGGCAGCGGCACGTTTATGCCTGGCTTGGTACTCGGGAACCGTGCCGTCTTTCTGCCCTTGGACACGCTCCGCGCTGACAAGTTCCCCAAGCTTGTCCATTGAGGTGTGTACCAAGGGTCTCCAAAGGGCTTCCGTTTGCTTTTATGAAGAAGTCATCGATCAGCTTGTAGAAAAAATCATTGTGATTTCTGTCATAATAGACTGAGATATCAAGTTTGCTTGGTTTAGTATTGATGTTTATCCCTTTTCTATGTTAATGTTGGGCGTAATCTTTGATTTGTATGCATGTTTGGATGTACGATTCATGTGTGTTCTCTGCCATAAGATATTGATTGGAAAATTTTTCCGAAAATTAATTAATTTGCCCAGGGGCTTTGACATGTTCTTTGTTTCTAACAAGCCTGCTATACTGCAAGTTTCTGAGGAAGTTTTACAAAATAATTTTCATACGATCCAAAGTGGCTTGCGCACTTACATTGATCCGTCGTGGTTGCTGTTTACCTACAATGTGCTCGCATCCATAGAATCCAACAGGAATATCCTGTTATTCGACCCATTACTTATACGATCACCCTCTTCACCACCATTCCTGAATTGCAATTTTCATTTTATTGAACCATTCAAGATATATTCTATTTATTTGCAACAGAAAATTAGAACGCTGGTTATTTGGACATTTGGTAGTGATATGTAGAATATGCTTAGTTAAACGTACCTCTTTTACCAAACCATGCGCACATGCTTCTATTTGCCTTGCACTAACCTATGGAAAAGTTCTTGTAACAGAACTGCCTTGTACTAATCAAGTGTCTGGTTGGAAGTAAGCAAAATGCACTAATTTCAGATTTTGCCTCACTAACAGACATATGATGCCAAAATACACAATTTCAGTTTTTGCCTCGATAGCATACACATTATTGACGTAATTTGACTCACTAGCAAAATTCGACAATCCATTTGAACATAGAGCTACAAATAATTGAAGTTTATATCATCTATATAAACGATACTGGAACCATAAATACGAGACAAAAATAAGTGGTCCCTGGGCTAGCTAGCTTCTCTTTTTTACATCAATCCATGATACATTACCCAGAACATTCAAACTAAACATCCTCCGTCTTGCACAAACGCATATGCATGGAGTTGTTCTAGAAACATATCCCTTGTGATAAACACTACCGGAAAACAGAAATTCGCCGTGTGCACAAGTGGTTGCCGTGAGCTTTCTGTCGGGCACACGGCGAAGAGGCAGTTTGCCGTGTGCAGAACGGAAGACGCACGGCAAAAACCCAGCACACGGCAAACGCACTGTTTGCCGTGTGTCTAAAGGCCAACACACGGTAAACACACTGTTTGCCGTGTGCCCTGGATCGGGGCACACGGCAAACTCTGGCCGTTAAGCTATGGGCGACCGGCAAGCGCCGTCCGTTATTGGGCCCACAATTTGCCGTGTGCCGGAAACAAGGCACACGGCAAACATTTACTTTTGCCGTGTGCGCAGCTCTGGCACACGGCAAACAATAATTTCTTTTTTTTGCATTCCACCTCTATAACCTTTTCTCTACTTTGCTTGGTTTCCTATGTTTCAATATGGAGCATTTCTCGTTCTGTTTAGTATATGTAACCAATTTATTTCATTTAAAAGATTTTTTTTGAATAAGTGAAATTTGAACCGCAGGTGCATGAAATAATAGGATAAAGTGAGTAAAAAAATGATATTCATGATATTAAGGCTAGTGTAAGGCCTTATCCAGTAGTTTGAATGAAATTTAAAAAATTGTATTCACGAAACATTATCACGACCGTCGGGAGAAATAGTATACTCTATACAATTCAAACGAAGTCTGAAATTCATGAAATTTGTCGAAATATCATTTTATCATATACCAAGTCTGTAGTAAATAGTTGAGCTGTTTTTGCATATTTTGTCACGTACGATGTTTACAACCTGATGATTTCCCGATGAAGTTCCATATATAATACAAAAGATGAGGTTAAGTGATGCAAAGATGTTCGAATTTGAATTTCAGTTCAAACTTTGCAATATACACAATAGACAACACAAAATGCTTCACCTTTATTTTTAGTTATATTTCGGACTATTTTGATATTTTTAATGTCATAACCGACAATTATATTATTTGAATTTGTATAAATTCAGTTTAACCAATAAGTAAATGAAATAATAATTTTTTGTGTGTGCCAAATTGATATTCGTTTGTCTAAGGCATTATATTGGTTTTTTAAAAAGGTACTTTAAATCCTCAAGTAAATGCGTATTCAGAAAGTTATCAAGAAAAGCTGTTTTGTTGGTAGTGGAAACAAAATTACTTTGTTCGCCGTGTGCCCCCGATCTGGGCACACGGCGAATCGGCTAGGATATGCGCGTTTACAAATTCATGAAATTAATCGTGGTTAGTTAAAAAAAAAATACTTTGTTCGCCGTGTGCCGTCGGTCGGCACACGGTGAAGTTTCTATTCGCCGTTTGCCTTGGACCTGGGCACACGGCGAATCGGCGAGGACTTATCGGAAGCGCCTTCTCTCTCGCGCGCTCTCTGTTTCTCACTCGCTCTCTCTCTCACAGGCTCACCGGCGCTCGCTCCCTCCGCCGCCGCCCGCCCTCCCTTCCTCCGCCGCCGCGGCGCCTCCTCCGACGCCTCCGCGCTGCGCCCGCCGAGCCGCGCGCCCCCGGCCACCCGCCCCGAGGCCGCGCCCCGGCGACCCGCCCCGAGGCGCGCGGCCCCGGCGACCCGCCCCGAGGCCGCGCACCCCCGGCCACCCGCCTCCGAGGCCGCGCGCCGCCGGCGACTCGCACCGAGGCCCACGCCCCCGGCCACCGGCCCCCGAGCTGCGCGCCGCCGGCGACCCGCCCCGAGGCCCGCGCCCCCGGCCACCCGGAGCCCTTCAACGACGAGCGCGTACAAGACGCCCAACCCGGAGCCCTTCATCGACGCCGACCTGGCCTTCAACCGCCTCCTCCTCGCCGCCGAAGGCCGCGCCGTCGACTGCAGCTACCCGTCGCCACGCTGTTCGTCTCCTCCATCGCCACGCTGCTCGGCGCGTGCTCGCTGCTCCTCACCAAGGGCGCGGCGCACAAGCGGCTCCACTCAGCTCACCCTCACCCGCCGGCGAGCGGTGATTTCCCTCTCGGCTGCAAGGTTCTGTTTTGATATGATTGCAAATTGAAACTCAGTCTCTGTGGTGTTCAAATTGATATGATATGCATGCAGGGAAAAGAAAGAAGATAAGACAGTATTATTAGATCTTTTGTGGAAGATGACATAAAACAAACAAATGTGTCATATATGTCGACATGGCCAAAGATATTTAGTTTGAAAAACTTAAGGTAGCTAGAGCCTAGAAATGCAGATGTTAATTTGAATAGAGAAAAGTAATACAAAAACTTAAGGTAGCTAGAGCCCGAGAGTAATTTAAGATTTTATTTGAAACAAATTAGTTAGTTAGCTAATTTTGCTTAGCAATTTCAGTTAGCAATTTTAGTTTCATATGTAGTTAGTTATCCAATTGAGTAAGATAATGAAGTTACATCGATCATGCAGATTTTATTCTAGTTACACATCAATCTTATTTTGCAGGAGAAGAGGCCTTCGGAGCTGAACCGGAGCACCAACTGATGGCGTCTTTCCACTTCCCAAACATGATGATCTTTGATGAGGCTGAGGTCAGGTGCAATGATGCAAATCTTTTTGGCCTCGTAGTACTTATGAAGAGCCAATCTCCCTATGCCTTCAGTGAGCTCGATCGCATGACGATAAAGGAGGCCTTACAGAGCCAGACGGGTGTGGTGCTTCCGGTACAGCAGATCTCCCGGTACCTTTCTGATTATGTGCTGTTCTCCGGCTCATGCGGATATTGAGTAGAATATCCCTTCAAATTGAGGGACATCACATTGCGATGGTACCACTGACGCCCCTGTATGGTGAGAGTGTAGTAGCCATTGATAACACAGTTCCCAACTTCGAGATACAAGCTACACCCCCACAAATTACCGACAGTTACCAACCACTGAAGATTATCGTAACTGGACTGCCACCAGTCTTTTGGAACCAGCCCTTTCTAGTATCTAGAATCTTCACGAACATATGTGAAGTTACCGAAATCCGTTTGAGGCCGCATGATCTCGCATTCGGCATGTTAACACATGCACGCCCATCAACTATACCTAGGATGGCCCATATTGGCATCCGCAGAAGATGTGGTTCCTTACTGAGCATATGGCCAATTTGGATTAAGGTACAACCAGATCCACCGGGTGATCCACAGACAGTTCAGGCCAACGGTAACTGCAGTTACAACAGAACCTTGCTCCGATAATGTTACATGGTTCCTCTAACAATTGTCACTCTTACTGCAGAAACCCGCCCACGACTCCGCTACACACTCTTTCGGCAACAAAATGGTGACGCGGGTGCGGGGACTTCCGGAACAGAAGGTGCACATGGAGCAGGTCGTCAGCAAGCAGGTATGCTACAACCAGTGTATACATCGCCCCCTAACTACAAACTTAAGCACCTAGACAGTCCAAAAACTGCGCTACCTCATGCGGATCCCTCATGCATCAGGTTACTTTATTGAAGCACCCGATTCATCAAGCGATGGTTCGACCGTAGTATCGGAGACACCATCAAACGAAGGTGACACCGTAGTACTGGAGACAACATCAAACGAAGGTTCCACCGAGATAATATCAACTCTGAAAAGTCCCTTCAGCCATGAAAGTTCCTCTGAGATGATGTGACATCACGTCTCAACACCGAAGGGTACATTTAGTTGAACTTCAATCCTTATGTATACAACTATCGAATTAATTAAAACAATATTCCAGCCGTCTCTTTGCTAACACTTCTCCTTTACAGCTAAATCCAAAGATGAGGAGACGCTCGAAGGGGCAAGTACTCAAGAGACGCCGCGAGCTTGGTTGTGAACTGTTGTTGTGAACTTCTGTTGTGAACTTATGTCGTGAATTGTGAACTTGAGATGTGAACTTCAGTTGTCAATGTTGTGAACTTGTGATGTATTTGAACTTATGCACCCTTTTATTTCTATGGATTTGCTTATGTGGACATGTGATGTGTTTGAACTTATGTGACATATGGATGATATGGATGATATATGTGACATATTGGTGATATATGTGCGTATTGGTGATATTTGTGCGTATTGGTGATATATGTGATATATTGGTGATATGTGTGATATATTGACGATTTATGTGTTATATGTGTATTTTTGATGATATGTGTGATGTCCGAGGCTATAAAGAACTGAAAGTGCATCTAGGCCTCCCTTGTGGGTTTTGGTGATAAAGGACAAGTGAAAACAACCCCAACTGTCCAACATTCCTCCTCAGTGACGGAACTTCCGACACCCGTCGGAACTTCCGTCAACCTCGCCCAAAATCTATACAGAAACTTCTCGTCGAAAGTTCCGCCAGACGACGGAACTTCCGTCAATTGACGGAACTTCCGACGCCTGTCGGAAGTTCCGCCAGCCTTCGGGTTTAATCCCCCAAGGGAGAGAAGTTACCCCTTCATTCTATCCATTCACTCTCTCTCTTTCACCGAACCGATCCCTAAGGCTCCAAAGGCGATTTTGGCGTTCAACCACGGATTTTTGAAGAGGATCCGTGCAAAGGCTTCTCCAACTCTCGGAACTTCCGTGGCTCACCTTCGAATCGATCTCCCGCTCTCCAATCCCTTGAAAAAGGTATTATAGAGCACTTTTCCCGATCTTCTTAGACAAGAGGTTTCCTTTCAATCTTTTTGGATAGCTTAGTTCCCTAGCAACTAGTCTTTGATATCCTAGAAGATCTCTTGTTTCCCGTGGTGGATGTGTGTACATTGGACGTTTCTTGCTCGGGACTGCAGAACGACGGAAGTTCCGCCAGGTATCGGAAGTTCCGTCAATTGGCGGAACATCCGACACATGTCGGAACTTCCGCCGCTGTGCAGTGCTTTGCAACTAGTTTCAATTCCTCCATATCTACCATGATTGATTCCCAGTACTTATCTCCTGTTCCTGACTGCTTTGTGAAGGACTGAGGATGGACTCAAGGCAGGGTCGGCGGAAGAGGGCAGCGAACCGCAACAGTCAAAGCTACTATGAGTCCGATCCTTCCGCGGATGAGCGTGTTCAACCTCCTAGAAAAAGGGCTGCTGGACGTGGTGATATCCGCATTGAGGAGACAGCTAGAACCATGCATGTGGAACGTGGTACCACCATGCCATCTCGGAAAAGCACAAGCCGGGGCAAAGGAAAAGCGGCAGCTACATCCGGTGATCAAGAAGAGGGTGGTGCAAGTGGGGAGAAGGTTCATGTGACCAATGTCCACATTCATGCCCCTGTTGAGAATCCTTTTCACGATTATCTAGACTACAAGAGGTTTGTCAATCGTCTCAGAGAACGTCGCCAAGTTAACCCAGGGGAGAAGGAAGAGAGAGAGGCTGAGGATCCCCGCTTTCACACTTGGTTTCAGCAAGACTTCTACTACTCTTTTGTGATCAAGCACCCAAACAAGTACATCATATCAGAAATGCAGTATATTAATTGGACCTACATGGAAGACAAGCAAAATCCAGTGTTCAATGAGATTATTGCAGCATGCAAGGCAAAGAATGTGTATGACTTGATGGGTTTTCGTTATGATTGGAATGCTGAAGTGGTCTGCATGTTCTATGCTACTCTCTGGATCTTTCCGGCTAGAAATGGCAAAGTTCATTGGATGACTCAAGGTCAACACTTCTCCATCACTCCCAAGAAATTTGCTGAGTACTTTCACTTTGGAAGGGTTGATGCGAGAAGAGAAGACATCACCACTGCACCATCTGTGGAAGGAGATGAGCTGAGGTCCATGTACTATGGTAGAGAGGCTCAGCCTGGAATCATAAAAGGTCTCCGCCCCTTCTACTTTGTGCTGAACCGCATGTTTCGGAAGACTCTTGTCCCAAAGGAAGGTGATGCCTCTTCAGTTGTTGGACTTTCTCGGACCATTCTCTACCAAATGAATGATGATCAAGCTGAATTTTGTGTCTTTGGTATGATTCTTGATGAGATCTACAAGGCATCTATTGATTCACGCCGGAGTTCCCCATATGCTCCATACATCATGTACATGATTGAGCAAGAGACCAACATGGTGTTTGACAAGGAGTGTAAGCATCAACCGCTTCAAGTCAAGCCATACAAGAAACCAGCCTGGCTCACAGTTGGTGATGATGAAGAACCTGCTGCCTATGAACCCGCTGCTCCTAGTGGATCCTCCAGCCATCCTCGACGCTCTAGGCCATCCAAGCCCGAGACAGTCTCTGACACTGTTCTCTCATTCTTCAAGGGCATCTTCAACATTTGTCGCTCCAATGCTGTTGAGATTCATGACAACAAGAGGAGGATCAAAGCTCAAACTCGTCGCTTCAAGTCATCTCTTCGTGCTCAGAACTTGCCTTGCTCACCAGAGGGCTCTGAGGTGGAGGAAGATGAGGAACCACAGTTTGATGACCCCATAGAGCAGTATGAGGCAACCCACCGAGCCTACAATGAGCGTGCTGCCGCTTCCTCTTCCCGTATGCAACGTGATGATGATGAGGAAGCCGATGATGATGAGGAGACCGAGGATGCTGAGGGGTCCGAGTGATTCCCTCTACCTTATTCTCCTTCCTTCTTTCCTTTTTGTGCCTAGCTTGATGCCAAAGGGGAGAGAATTTAGGGGGAGTGGATCACTATCTATCTATCGTTCGTTCGTTTGTTGGACTTGTTGGATTTGTGTAATGTTTGAAGACAATTTGCACAGACCGTTGCACAGCTGCGTGTGCAGCACCTCGAGGTTATTTCTGCTTCATTAATCAATTATTCAATAACTAATCACGTATTCGCCTTGCATTGTAACATTGGGATGAAAAATTGTATTGTAGGCCGAGCTGGCCGAAGAGAGAAGGCAGCGACAGCAGGACATGGCCAACATGTATGCATACATTCAAACCATGCATGCTAGTTTGGCAGCAGGAGAACCACTACCACCGCCTCCTCCTTTGTCACATCAGGCTCCAGTGACTCCTCAGGTGACCTACTTCATAACCTTGTTCATTCATTTTAAATATTAGAGACTTAGAGAACCGACAAACTTACAATCACTTAGAGACTTCATTGAAATTGATTCTTACAATCCCTTAGAGACTTAGATAACCCAGAAAATTACAATCACCTAGAAATTAATTCTTGTCTCGCTTGCAATCTTATATATTTTCTGCAGAATCTATCAGATGCCTCAGTGAACATGTCACCGACCATCCTCCAGCAGCAGTTGGTCCCACCGGCGCCGCCCTTCGACCCACCACCTCAGTGAATGACATGAACTTGTGGTACTTGTGAATTGTCGTACTCGTGGACGATATATGTGTTGTTATGTGAACTTTAAGACGATATATGTGTTGTTATGTGAACTTTGAGACGATATATGTGATGTTATGTGAAGTTCGTGATATATTTGTGACATATATGACGTATGGATGATATATGTGACATATGAATGCTATATGTGACATTTTGATGCTATATGTATCGTATTGATGATATATGTGATATATTGGTGATATGTGTGATATATTGAAGATTTATGTGATATATGTGATGTCCGAGGCTACAAAAACGAAAAAAAAAGAACCTGTATGGTCACTTTGCCGTGTGCCAGGGAGAGGGCACACGGCAAAGTGACCATACTGGCAACCTGTATGGTTGCTTTGCAGTGTGCCAGACCTGCCACACGGCAAAGATTTGGTTAGTTCGCCGTGAGCCAAGGAGACGGCACACGGCAAAATGACCACTAGTTTACCGTGTGCTTGGCCAGAAGCACACGGCAAACTTTCAAACTTCGCCGTGCGCCATAGTGCCGGCACACGGCGAACACGGGCTGACGCCGTTTGCCCCGACGCCCTTACGCCGTCACTGGCTCTGAGTCGCCGTGTGCCGGCCCAGGCCCACGGTAAAAGTCTTTGCCGTGTGCTCGACATAAGGCTCACGGCGAAACGGACTTCGCCGTCGGGCCTGTTCGCCGTCGGGCCTTCGCCGTGGGCCGCCTACGGCGAAAATGTTCGCCGTGTGCTGTTGTGCTTTTACCGTGTGCCGGTGGCACACGGCGAACTTTCGGTTTCCCGTAGTGAAACAAGTGTCTTGTTGCGCCAGCAAATAAAATACAGTGACTTTTGACAAACGCACGTCAGCCCAAGAAAAACGCTGGTGATTCCGGTCTTTTATGGCTTAATTTCTGTGAGACAGAGTCGATACATAGTAACCACGCACAGGGTAAAACTGTACTTGTATGTATATCATAACATATCCCTTGTGCTAATCAAGTGTCTTGCACAGAAAGGTAACATAATACAGCGGTTTCAGATTTTGCCTCCCTAGCAGACACACATTATTGACATATTGTGACTCACCAGAAAAATACAGCAATCTTAATAAGTTTTTTTTCTTTGGGTGAGTAGAAGATATTCATTTGAACATAAAGCTACAAATATTTAAAATTTGTATTCTATATATAAACTATACTGGAACCTTAAATGCAAGACAAGATAAGTGGTCGGTCCATGGGCTAGCTAACTTCTCTTTTTTACATCATTCGATCATGCATTATACCCAGAACATTCAAAGTACACATCCTCGATCGGCCACTTTTCTCAAATGGGATTTTTGTGTATGCTCAGATATCGAATGTACCTATTTTTGACTGGTCCTATATGTATTTGGCTAGCTGAACGTTCACTATTGGGCTACTAACAAGACTAGAGGTCCTCGCCTCTTAATAAAATGGTCTAAACAAAACCCTCTTACTAAGGCCACCGAGGTCCCAAAGAAGTAAAGGCCTAGGTCTGGCCAAGCTCTGAGATCTCGGATATCCAAACTTTTCATAGAGAACGATGTTTGCGAAGCTGCAACCCAAAGCCTTTGGTCCTTCAAAAAGGACACAAATTATGCAAAAGGGTTCTTCAAGTCTCCCATCATTTTCTTTCTCCTGATTGTTAAGCTGTAAGTTTGTTTTCTAAACATTTCCCTTTTTTACTTTTTTGCTACCGTTTTCAGTGATGGTAAAGCATTGTAGGGATGTGTAATTGGTTGCAGGGATCCTGTGGACCGTAGGTGGTACAAGCCCTTTTCAGCAGTGATATAATCGGTTGAAACAATAGAAGATGCATCAATTTTTCTTCATACTGTCTTGGATTATTACTAAACTCCAGAATGAAACTGATGTAATTTAAGTTCCATTCTGGAATTTGTCCCCCTTCTGTGCTAGCCATTTCCATGGTGATTGCCTCAACTGTGTTAACAAAAATCGCCATGTTCCAGCTTGATCAATCCGATATCCGCCGCACAGATTCACCTTCCTGCATGCTAATCGATCTTACACACCTTGTTCCCCAACTCATATCCCAAAGTACGCAGCCAGGAAATGGCCACAGATCATCGCACCCAAAGAAGTATAGGCCTACGTACGATTGGCTAAGGAACAAAACGGCGCTCGGTCAGCTCGAATACGTAGAGATCAGAGTATGTTAACAATCCTGTATGCGTACGTGGGACCGGAGGAGCCTGGACCTGGAGCTATCTAGTTTCCATTTCTGCCACCGAGCACGCTCTGCTCGAATACTGAGAGTTAAATTTCTGTACGCGTACGTAGGAAGCAGCGTGGAGCCATATCTACTTCCCATGTCTGCCGGCCCGCTCCAGCCACCAACCCCTCCCGAACCCTAGTTTTTCTCTTTAAATTTCCCCAGACCCGCCTCCATTTCGGCGTACAAATCCTCCAGACCCTCACCAATCCATCCTCCCGAAGAAACCCTAGCTCAGGCTCTCAACCCCATGGCGGCGCCGACGCAGCCTCTCGACACCGCCGCCATTTCCACTCCGGCCACTCCCGGCGCTGGCGTCAACGCCGTCCACAGGTCAGCTACCTCCCTCTCGAGTTGCAGGCTTCTTCTTCTCTCCCTCTCGATTCCTGATGTCTTCCCTCGATTACTCCTCCAGGACGGAAGACATGGTCCCCGACGAGCAGCTCGGAGTCGAGAATGAGATCGTGCAGGACAGGTACGAGCACATTCTTCTTCATTTCTTCAAGATCTGATGGTTCTTCTTCTAAATCTGATGCATGGTTCCTGTTGATTTGTTCAGGTCGGAGGAGATGCCAGACTGGGCGAGGCTCCTCCCGGGTGATCTCGTCGCCAAGATCGGCGACAACGTTCTCGCCGGCGACGTCGCGGACTACATCCGTATGCGGGCGGTCTGCAGTCCCTGGAGGAGCTCCATCGTCGACCCGCGCGGCCTCCTGCACCCGCGCTTCTTCCCCCGCAACTGGCTAATGCTGCAGGACTCCGACGAGGAAATACTCTTGGACTCCGACGGCGACGAAGAGGACACGGCGGCGCCGGCTGCGGACGACGGGAGGCACCGGTTCGTGAACGTGCGCACCGGCGCCACGCTCCGCATCCGGCTGCCGCCGGCCGAGGAGTACGGCAAGGTCGTCACCACCGGCGGCGCCGGGGGGCTCCTGCTCCTCTGCTGCGAGCGCACCGACACCGTGCGCCTCCTCAACCCGCTCACCTCCGCCATGGCCGAGCTCCCGGGCTTGCGCATGCTAGCAGTTGAGACTCGCCTCGTGGCCAGGAGAAGGTACTCTTCCTCCTGGGGAGGATTTAGAGTAGAACGCGTCCCGGCGCGATTCATCTCGGCCGGAGTCATCGTCAGCGACGAGCACCCCACCGTGCTGCTCATCGTCTTCGGCAGGAGGACGCTCCTGTACGTCAATCCCGGGGACGACGGCTGGGGAACCGTTGACATCAGCTGCGTCATCGGCGACCGGCCCTACTACTTCCACGGCGCCGTCTCCTTCCGGGGCCAGTTCTACGCCGCGGCCTTACCTGGTGTGCGTGTCCGGGCCGCATGACCCTGCTTTTTGTACATGCGGCACGGGCTTTCATTTAGACCAGCTTGTGCCCTCCCTCCACCACCATGACTTTGCAATGTATATGCCCTAATGTAATGAGATGTCATGTTTAATTTGCTTGGATTAGTATTGAAGTTTATCCCTTCATTATATATGTTAACATAATGTTTGGCATCCTGGATCTGTGTATGCATGTTTGGATGTACCATTCATGTGTGTTCTGTGTCACAAGATTCGGATTTGAACAAGTTTTCAGATGATTAAATTGCCCAAGCTAGTGCTTTGACATGTTCTTTGTTTCCAATAGGCCTGCTATACCGGAAGTTGCTTCAGGTTCAAATCTACTTTTTTTAAAAAAAATGGTCATACGTACGATCCAAGAGACTTTCACTTACATATAGATTAGTTGTGGTTACTATTTGAATATTATGGGCTCGCATCTATAGAATCCAACAGCAATATCATATAATGTTATTCTATCCGAATCTGTTTAGTTAACCATACCTCTTCACCAAATTATGTGCACACGTTTCTATTAGCCTTGCACAAACCCATGGAGAAGTTTTTGTAACAGAACTGTTGTACTAATCTAGTGTCGTGTCGGAAGCCCGCAAGATACAGCGATTTCTGACTTTTGCCTCACTAGCAGACATAGGATGCATGCAAAGAAAATTATGTTAGATACCTTTAATTGTACATTTTCACGTGTAGTAGACTACATATATATATTGCTGCCTAGGAGTTCCAATAAATTTTGAAATTGATCAAAAGTAATTCCAAATGAAATTTCTGTGTACCTAGAAAAAATATATGCTCCATTATATCCTCATGTCCAAGAGATAGAAGAACAATTCAAATGTTTTCCATAGATAATTCAAGCTTCTATTCTCAAGTTAGCGCAGAATAATTGTAATAATATATAAATTTGATCTGAAAATTCTACAAATGCCCTGACAACTTATTTTGGGTTAAAAGATTTCAATAAAAATTTCAAATGATTTTGATAAAGTGAGGTTATATATTATTCACAAATAGATACATCTGTCACATAGATACCTCTAATCACTTTTGATGTTTATGGTTACTCAATCGCTCATGAGCTACGATGGGTTGAAATTGGCCCAAGGCTGATGGGTCAGTATGTTTATTTTTTATTTAGAACAAATTATGAAAATATATTTGTATTTTGGAAATGGTTCTGTAGCTCTGGAAATTACAAACCGTATCCAGAATGAACTTTATGACATGAATTGCTTTCTAAAATTTAATTTGATATTATCTTCTCTCTCTCTCTCTCTCTCTCTCTCTCTCTCTCTCTCTCTCTCGTCACTACTGCCAGTCCTAAACTTCTCCGGTCCAGAGACGCGAAGGGCATCTTCCAAGTCCGTGCGGCAGTACTATTCTAGCCTGTAAGCTTTCCTACTCCCTCGTTGCGATCTATTTGTTTGAGTGATCAATGCTGGATCGTCTTTCGTTTTGATCCATGTACGTTTGCTCAGGTAGCAATCAAGCTTTTTTATTTTTGGTGGATCCATGAACATGATGATGACCTCCAACTCCTTCAAGGCCAGCAGCAGCACCGCCGCCGCATCTACCCACCACCAGCAACAGCAGGTAATAATCAACTCCTTCCATTCTCATGGAACTCTATTAGTTAGTTTTTTCTTCTTGAGCCTACGTAGCCGGCCTACCATAGGAGTTAGGACTAGCAGGACCGATTCAAGAAGGCATATGCTGTATTCTTCACATGATAGGATTTCTGGTTCTTGTACGTACACCATACTCCTTGTTTGGAACTAAGGTATATATACATTGATCCTATATACGCACTTTGATATTTGTGTGTGTGTTTGTGTATGTACCTGCTATGCATTTGCACCGCACTTTTAAATGTTTTCCGTCAAGTGGACAACCAAATTCAAAGGCGGATTTGCTTTCTTTCTCTTTCAAGTGTTTACCACTAGTTCTAGGCCCTTGGAAATCCAATTCCTTCTATATATGTTTTCGCTTTGTTAGGCAGATATATATCACTAGCAAATCAGTGCAAATTTTGATCATTTTTTTGGCTGTGCACGAGATTCTACTATTAGTATAGCATTGAACAGTGTTTATAATTGACCATTTGCTAATAAATTACTTACAGTTGTGAGTAAAATGTCAACTACTTGATTTAACAGTATGTTTTAAACGAAACTACTTCAATTAAACCCTTGGGTATTGCCTGAACCTTTGTTACAGTAAAGAACTACAATTAACTGATTTACATGAGGAAGCAAGGCAGAAATTAACGAAGTCAAAGAGAGGGAAGAGGAGAGCTAACCTACGCCAAGACAAGAAGTTCTCACCGTACCATCAAGAGGGAATTGTCGGTTTCAAAAAAAAAAAAAAAAATGAGGGAATTGTCAATTTCGCCATGACATTTGTGTGACCAGAGGGCTAGATCTTCATGACTTCTTCAGACGACTGTCAGATTAGCTTCATCTTCATGCCTAAAGACTTTATAGTTTCTGCACTTCCAAATATTCCTCAAGATACAGATAATGATAGAGGTGCGAATTTTACTATAGTGACTTGAAGCTCATATATATATATAGGAGGGTCATATAAGGGGCCCAGGGTACTCTATATGAAACAGCCGGGTAATGTATAGTCAAATGATGTATATATATAAGAGAAGTCAGCTTGCCTACGGGCCTCTTGGTTCCAGTATAATTTATAATGGAATAGACATTGTAATTCTAACTTTTTCTTTGGATCAACATATACGAAATTAATTTGGATCTTCTATTCCCATACACAAAACTGCATTGTAACTTTTTATTTATCACGAGTTAAATGAACTGGAAAGCTATTCTAGCGCCAATACTAAATTACTCGATAATCTATGTAAGTGAAAGCGTCATGGATCGTCTGAAAAGATTTGGGAATTACTTGTTAATCTAGTAAAAGAGAAGCTAGCTAGCACAGGGGCCTCTTTATTTTGCCTCGTATTTATCGTCCCAATATAATTTATATACAGAGTGGAAATTTGAATTATCTGTAGCTCTATTTTCAAATGGATATCTTTTAGTCACCCAATAAAGAAAAAACTTATATAATAAGATTGTATCTTGTAACTAAGGTCTGTCTTCTACTTAGATGAGGAATTTGGCATCATATGTCTGCTACTGAGGCTAAATCAGAAATTGCTGTATTTTGCTAGCTTCCAACGCGACACTTGATTAGTACAAGGGGCTTCTCTTAGAAGAACTTCTCCAATGGCTTGTGCAAGGTAATAGAAACGTGTGCAAATTGTTTGGTGAAAGAGGTATGGTTAACTAAACAGATTCAACATATCACTACCAAATGTCCAGATAACTAGCGTTCTAATTTCTGTTGCAAATATATATAGCATATATACATATCTTGAATGGTTCAGTGAAATGAAAATAGCAACTCAGCCATAGGATATTATTGTTTTTTTTTTTTGAGATCCATAGGATATTGTTGTTGTGTTCGGATAGTATAACATAGGATATTACTGTTGGATTCTATAGATGCGAGCCCATGATATTCAAATAGTAGCCACAACTAAATCTATGTTAGTGAAAGCGTCATGAATCGTATGGCCATGCATAATTTTTTTTAAGAAAAGATTTGGACCTAACCAACTTCCAGTATATATAGCAGGCTTGTTGGAAACAACAAACATGCTGTCCAAGCACCTTGGGAATGTAATCTTATGAAAAATTGTTCAAATAAAAATGTTATTACGGAGACGACACATGAGTCGTACATTGATCCAAACATGCATACAAATCATAGATTATTCCAAACATTAACATAAATAGGGATAAACCTCAATCTCAAAAAAAAAAAAAAATCAATAAGCTGATGACTTGTTCAGACCTAGTTGCCAAGCATCAGATGCAGTCTTGAATGTTCCTGTACCATTGGTACACACCTCCATGAAGAAGCTTGGGGAATTGTCAGTGCAGAGGGTATCCAAGGGAGGAAAAATGGCGCGGTTGCCGAGCACCAAGCGAGGTGTAAACCTGCCCCTGCCGACATGCACTCCGAAGACATCAATTGCTTGTGTTGTGTCTCCCGAGCTGTAGCGGCGCACTAGCAGCAACCCGTCGTTATCGACAGCATCGTCGTCGAGGGACGGCACGAGGTCTGAACGAGAGTCCCTGCCGCATGTACAGCCATGAGGCCTGCTGGCCACGTACACCAGGTGAGGCTGCGGCGAGAGCTCCACCTTTAGCACGTCCCCGTGGCGCGTCGAGGCGTAGAACTGGCCGCGGAAGGAGAGGCCGCCGTGGATGAAGAAGTCCCCATCACCGAGGATGCAGCGGATGTCAACGGTCCCCCAGCCGTCGTCCCCGGGCTTGGCGTACAGGAGCGTCATGCCGATCTCATCGTGAGAGCGGATGAGCAGCACGGTGGGGTGCTCGCCGTCGAAGACGACTCCGGCCGAGATGAAATCTGATGTTAGGCGTATTACTTTGTATGCTGTGGAAGACCTCCTGATCTCGAGATGGTCACAATCGATATGCCGCGCAGGCCCGGGAGCTCGGCCATGGTGGAGGTTAGCGGGTTGAAGAGGCGCACCGTGTCGGTGCGCTCGCAGTGGAGGAGGAGGAGGCCCTCGGCGCCGCCGGTGGTGAGGACCTTGCCGTACACCTCGGCCGCCGGCAGACGGATGCGGAGCATGGCGCCGGTGCGCACGTTCACGAACAGGTGCTTCCCGTCTCTCTGGCTTCTCTGCTCCTCCTCCTCCTTCGGTGCCGGCGCCACCATCTCCTCTTCGTCGTAGTCCTCGCGGTCGTCGTCGGAGTCGACGTATTCCTCGTGGTCCTGGAGCATGAGCCAGTTGCGGGGGAAGAAGCGCGGGTGCAGGAGGCCGCGCGGGTCGACGGTGGAGCACCGCCACGACGTGCAGGCTGCCCTCATATGGATGAGCTCTGCGACGTCGCCGGCGAGAACGTGGTCCGAGATCTTGGAGATGAGCTCCGAAGAGCCCCGCCGAGTTTGGCATCTCCTCCGACCTGAACAAATCAAACGGAACCATGCATCAGATTTAGAAGAACCATGGGATTTTGAAGAACAAATCAACCGGAACCATCGGATTTACAAGAACCATCAGATCTTGAAGAACAAATCAACAGGAACCATATGATTTGGAAGAACAATCAGATCTTGAAGAAATGGAGGAAGGACGTTCTCTTACCTGTGGACGACCTCCACTCTGTGTACCTCGTCGGCGACCACGTCCCTGTCTTCCGTCCTGGAGGAGTAATCGAGCAGGAAATTATCAAAACAGTTGGAATAATCGAGAGGGAGAGAAGCTAGGTTGCAAATCGAGAAATGCACAAGACGCGAGGTAGCGTGGAGGCGAGCGAAGCTGACCCGTGGACGACGACGGCGACGGTGCTTGGAGTGGCCGAAGTGGTGGTGGCGGCGAGGCGTCCTGGGCTGAGAGGTTGAGGCGGCGCCGCCATGGGGTTGGGAGCCTGAGCTAGGGTTTCTTCGGGAGGATGGATTTGCGAGGGTCTGGAGGATTTGTGCGCCGAAATGGGGGCGGGGCTGGGGAAATTTAAAGAGAAAAACTAGGGTTTGGGAGGGGGTTGGTAGCTGGAGCGGGCCGGCAGACATGGAAAGTAGTAGATGGCTCCACGCTGCTTCGGTCCTACTCCTACGTATGCGTACAGAAATTTAACTCTACGTACGTATTCGAGGCAGCAGGGTCGTTATGTTCCTTAGCCTATCGTACGTTGGTCTGTATGGACTTCTCTGGGTGCTTGGCACGCAGAAATGGAAAGTAGATGGCTCCTGGCTCCCGCTCCTCCGGTCCCACGTACGCGTACAAGATTGTTAACATACTCTAATCTCTACGTATTCGAGCAGAGCCAACAGCGTACGTAGGCCTATACTGCTTTGCGTGGTCCCCACATTCTCCTGTCCTCTTCCTGGCTGCGTGTCAGAGCGTGTGGGATATGAGTTGGGGAACAAAGTATTGAACGTGGCCATTTCTGTTATGTTGAAGCACAGCAGACATGAACAAAAACTTGGCAGAAACTTTGATACTGGGGAGCACAGTATTGAACATGGCCATTTCTTTTGAGCTGGTGGCTTCGTTGGTTGCAGAAGAGGTGCATCACTACCGAAAAACGGATCTTTTCCAAGTGCCGGCCAATTTGCCGAGTGCATTTTGTCGGGCACTCGACAAAAAGGCCTTTTGCCGAGTACATAGAAAAATACACTCGGCAACTAGAAGACACTCGGCAAACAGAGCGTTTGCCTAGTGTCGTTGACCAACAGTACTCGGCAAAACCGCCGCACTCGGCAAAAATGGCGCGCACGTCGACACTCGGCAAAGTGCATATCGACACTCGGCAAAGTGCGCGCACGTGCAGGGCACGCGCCAGAGCTGTTAGAGGGGACGGCGTCCCCTCTTTGCCGAGTGTCCTTAACAGGACACTCGGCAAAAACCCTATTTGCCGAGTGCCACCAAAGGCACTCGGCTAATGTTGGTTTTTTTTTCACATTCTGTAACCCAAAATTTGTTCCTTGCCTCCATACACTTCATTATACTTCATCTTGAAATCTGGTACATTTTACGGCTGTTTGAGATAATTTTAGCTATTTATTTCTATTAATTCTATTTTTTGATGATAAGTCCTAATTGAACTGCGAGTGCTTCGAATAATGGAATCGAGTGAATGAAAAAATGACATTCACGTTGTTGAGTTCAACGTGAGGCCGTATCCAGGAAATGAAATGAAATTTCACGCATCTTGTACATGAAATATGAGTACGAGCGTGTAACGAATTGTTTTAAAATTATATAAAATACAAATAATGTCAGAAAATTGTGAGATTTGTCAGGACGTCACGATATCATATGGGGATGTTGTGATAAATAGTAGAGAAGGTTTCGCGCAAGTTGTCACTGACGTTGTTACAAAACGAGGAATCTCCGAAGAATAGACAGAGTTTAGAAAGATCATTAAGATATAGAGTCACATTGGTTTTCGAATTTGAGTTTGACTTCATACATATTTTTATAGACAATACATACTTTTTTTAGTTAAATGAACTGGAAAGCTATTCTAGCGCAAAAATATTAAATTACTCGATAAGAGCAGAGGCACATGACGACGCTGGAGGCTTTCAGCTAATATGGATTGAAGAACATGATTTTACAGTGCTGAGTGAAATGGCATGCATATTTTATTCAATATCCGGCACAAATCCCATTTAAGAAAGTGGTCAAGGTTGTTTCCTTTGAATGTGTGTCCGGTAAGTATCATCAAGTGATGTATACAAGGGAAGCTAGCTAGCACAGGGGGCCTCTTATTTTTTCCTCGTATTTATCGTCCCAGTATAATATATATACAGAGTGGAAATTTGAATTATCTGTAGCTTTATTTTCCAATGGATATCTTTTAGTCACCCAATAAAGAAAAAACTTTATAATTAGATTGTTTCTTGTAACTAAGGTCTGTCTTTTGCTTATATGAGGAATTTGACATCATATGTCTGCTACTGAGGCTAAATAAGAAATCGCTGTATTTTGCTAGCTTCCATCACGACACTTGATTAGTACGAAAGGACTTCTCTTAGAAGAACTTCTCCATGGGTTTGTGCAAGGTAATAAAAACGTGTGCAAATTGTTTGGTGAAAGAGGTATGGTTACCTAAACAGATTCAACATATCACCTCCAGATGTTGTTGCCGGACATGACACTGGCGACAAGGTGTATAGACGTGTCGGTAGTCACTGTCGAGGCCGGCCGCTACACGCAGGTGACAGCGCAGAGCCGGTGGTGCTTCCCGCCGGCAGCAGCCCCTTTCTGATTGGGCTAGGATTGGAGGTGGGATCGATCTTGTAGGGGCGACCAACCTCGTTATCTGTGCCTTGGTCCCCCTCTCCTCTTTAGAGGGCTGCGCTACGGAGGCCCACCAGATCGTCTTGGGCTGGACTCCCCCGATCATGGAGCGATATAGGGTCCATTCCAATCTTTGGATTGGGCTGGTGGAGATCAACCTAACAATCTCCCCCTTGATCTCATCTTTATACTTTCAACTTTATACTCTGAAATAACTCTTTTCAAAGTACTCGTTCCATAACTGATCAATGTGTAGAGCATGCCTCATCATCACGATCAATCGTCGATAGAATCAACAACTACAACACACTCCTCCGTTTTGTCCAGAAGTCACAGACTATACCATGAACCCATGTCGACTGTGTGTTCTCCGAACACACTGGGCGTTAAGCCTTTAATAAGAGGATCCGCAAGCACTTGCCTGTTACTTTTAAGCTCAATGCATTTTAACAAGATTCCGGACTTTCTCCTTTACAACGCATAACTCTATGTCAATGTGTTTGGCACCATACTTGACTCGTTGTCATAGGATTGAAATACTTAAATGGTTATTGCTGTTGACAACCATTATCAACTCCGGGTTTAGGTTCTTTAATCATTTTGCCTGTCCCTCAGCCTCATACCATGCTATACATGTCTTTGCATCACATTGATGAAAATTGTCTCATTCTTTAGAGCTTTTGCACACAAAACTCCAAGTATGAAAGTCAGCGACAATTGTGGATTTCGCTACACATTTCACCAGCTTTATCTTTGTACTCACAACCTTTTGAGAGCACTTGTTCCATCTAGCATGAGGCCGATATCTTTTACTCCATTCCAGTGATCTATGTCTGGACTGGACATTGCCAAAACAAACCCGGATACGTGGACTGTGTCAGGGTAATATCAAACTTTTGCTTTTATCAAGCTTCTAACAGCTGAAGCATATGGTATCATATCCATTGGATTCATTTCACATTGATTCTTTGAACATTAAAGTTCTCAAAACTATTACCCGTGACTATAAGAACAGGCGTAGGTTCTCTCGCATGCATACTTTAATTAGAGACCTTTCTCTTGGTATGCCTATGCGTCATTCCTAATACCCCCCTTTTTTCTTTCTCGCTGAAACTATATCCTCGTAATGAGAGACATTCTACCGTGAATGTTCTCTTTAATCTTGAGGACAAGAACTTCTTCTTCTCTTGTAGTAGATCGACATCACCACTAAGAAGTATGATGTCATCCACATTTACACGATTAGGAAAAGAATTTCCCATTCTATAACATTATACAAACACAATTGCGGCTCAACAACAGGCGCGGACTGAGGAGTCCGCGCGGTAGAGTCAAGAGGCGATGGTACAGTTTTATTCCTACATGCAGACTTACTTTGCGCAGCTGGGTCACACTATGCCACCGCCACCAGTGCCGATGCCCCTGGCTTTTTCCATCGCAGGCTCCTATTTCTCCTGTGAGTGCCCTCACAACCTTACAATTTCATTTCAATTTTAGAGAAACTTAGAGAATTTAAAGAAACTTAGATTGTTTAGAGAAACTTAGAGAATTTAGAGAAACTTAGATAGTTTAGAGAAACTTAGAGAATTTAGACAAACTTAGAGAATTTAGACAAACTTAGAGAAATTATTTCACTTTATGTTGTATCACATAAGTAATGTTCTGCTTTATGCAGAATCTTGGGTCGGCGGCATCGAATGATGCGCCTCACGAGCAAGACCCGGCGCTTCATCGCAATCTATTCCCACTGCCGCCACCACAGTGATTTGTGAGTTACTTATGCTTCTGATGTATGTTGACTTGTAGACTTGTGGACTTCAACTTGTTGATTTGTGGACTTGTTGACTATGTGGACTATATATGCAGGGACTATGTGGACTATATGTGTAATACTTGTGGATTTCTGGACTATTTGAGTATTTGTGGTTGTGAATTAGATGTGGATATGAATTGGATGTGGTGATGAATTGTATGTGGTTGTGATGTTTATTGTCATGTATAACTGCCTGTGATGTTTGTCGGTTGAGCGGCAAAAGCAATAAAAAAAGGGCTCGAGCCTGCTTTGCCGAGTGTAATGATCACAACACTCGGCAAAGGCTCCACGGTTTGCTGAGTGCCGACATGGCGACACTCAGCAAAGCTAAGACTTTGGCGACTCGGCAAGGCCGCCATCAGCCGTCTAACCTCCGTCCATCCTCCTTTTTTTGCCGATAGTTGCTCCTGCACTCTTTGCCGAGTGCCCGACAAAAAACACCCGGCAAAGCCGGCTTTGCCGAGTACTGTACTTGCCGAGTGCTCTTTGCTGGCTTTGCCGAGTGTTTTACTGGCTTTGCCGAGTGCCTCGGGCACTCGGCAAAATGCCTGTTTCTGGTAGTGAACTCCCAAAACTGAGTGCACGATATTCCAGCAATGTCTGGTTACTGTAGCTGTTTAATATATTACAGAGGATGGATGAATTCAGAGTAAAAAATCAATTTGTGGCAGGGAGAGTAAGCTAGGAGAAAAATTTTAGACCCAACAGTATAATGAATATCTAACAGAACCCCAAAGAAAAATATTGCAGAGAAAGCATATAATAGATACTTTCGGCAAGTAGAGCCAAAGGACTAGATTGGTACACCATTATACCCGGATCCGCTTTCTGGTCTGACGTCTAGACCTAGATTAAACAGTTACTAACCCACTTAAGTAAGCTGGGACAGTCCACCGAGCCAAAAAAAAAAGTGATTAAAATTCAAAATCAATATTCAAAATTCAAAAAAATATATTGTCAGGTGTAAAAAACATTGTAAATGGATTAAAGCATTGTCAAGCTGTAAATAAGCTGCCAATTTCAGCCATGGATATATTTGGATTATTTTTCAGGAAAATGATGTTCCTCTGTACACCACATATTTATGATTACACATCTATAAGCAAGAGCAAGTGGACTCACATGGGGAAAGAATGCATGTAAGACTCTATGTAACCTTTACATCCTTCATCTGTTTTTAGATAATGGGAAGATTGCATTAATCCCAGTCTTCGCTCTCAGAGAAGCTACAACCGTCATGGCCTTGACTTATAAGAAAGTTACAGCTAAATACAATCATCGAACTCAGTCGGCCTGAATTAGTAGTGTACAAATGCACACTGATACACATTAGATGACAAAAAAAAATAAATAGAAAACATCTCCGTAACACAACCTCTATTGTCTCCATGCAACTCTTCAGTCGACTTAGCGAGCTCTTTCATTGAGCTTAAGCAATTGCCAATCCAAGACGAACATCATCTGTTGATTAATAATGACCACCCAAGCCGCAACAATGGAGGCCTCATAGTTGCCGAAGATGGTGAAGTAGACACAAGGACATCAAGGCAATCAAATGATGCCGGACACAAAGCCACTCATGGAAGAGAATCCATCGAGGTCATGACATCGAAGATGCCGCCGTCGTCCGTTCCAATGGTGGAACTAGGTTTACACCCGGAAAACTTAATCCGATACGTGTATGTCACCACAACGATGCCTTCAAGGACTGACACCCGAGGGTCACTTCATCGTTGGCAATGGCGTAGCCAAGCAAGGTTTTCACCCATAACACAAACTCCAGATCGAGGACCCAATCCCAGCAGCCTAAAACCTGAGCACGCAACAAATCACAGCACCTGTCCATCTTCTCCAGGCAACCCTGTAGTCGATGCAGATCGATCAGGGCACCTAGAATGAAAATATGTGAAACAAGCTGCACGATATTCTAACTACAATAAAAATCAGTAAATATATCAAATTGATAAAGGTGCTAAACACAATCGAACATCAACATCGTTTGCAGTTTGTAGGTTTGTAATAAAAAAAAAAGTAGTGTGGTCATCTAGTACACTAAAGGCAACAGTCAGAAAACTTGCAGCAAAAGATACAGGTGCAAACATTAGACTGAAAATCAAAACAGCAATCACTGAAAACATGTCACGCCTATTGGTCATGACCATATGTATTAATGAATACACACCTGAACTTCCCTAAGTCAAAAAATAATTTAAAAATGTCTGCATATTAAAATGGTATGATATGAACATTTTATGTCACACCCGGTTTTTATATAACCGCACATGTATGCCAGGATCATGTCTCATACATGTAGTGACTCAAGTGAATAATCAAGAACAGTGCATATTTAAATATTACACCCTTACTTAAGCAAATGACTTAAAGTTCTCAAACGACTCGAAGACTCGATAACGCTAGCGGAAGACTTCTAAACTCCATCACTCCACAGGGACGTCGACCGGGGGCTCCACAAGCTAGATGTAATCACCATATTCACCATCATAGAAGAATTCACCTCCATCTTCTGAGCAGCATTTCATGTTTATGGGAGAGATAGCAAGTGTGAGTACATATCGTACTCCGCAAGTGTGGGAAAAGTATGACATGCAAGGCATAAATGAAGAAAGGCTATACATTGGTTTATTTGCTCAAATGCCAAGTTATGCTTAAACACATTTTAAAAGCAACCTATATTTCTAGGTGTTATGATACAAGCAAACAAAATAAATAAATCATAAAAGATATCAAACATAGTGCTCACAAAGCAAACAACCATCAACTAGTATTCTCACAAGACCACTATTCCCGACTGATGCACACAAAGCATCCCATCAGCCCTCCAGTGCACACTAAGCATACCACTAGACAATCTGGTGCACACGAAGCATACCACCAGCCTAAAACACAAACAACCACTGGTGCACACTAAGCATCCCACCAGTCAATGATGCACACTAAGCATTCCATCATTGTCAAACAAACAACCACTGGTGCACACTGAGCAAACCACCAGTCCTAAGTTCCATGTTGCTAAAAAGATTATCATTATATTATTGAGTTGAAGTGAACCATTAGTCAAGATTAAATTAAATTAGGTGAATGACTCCAAAAGCATGGCTAAGCATTTACTACCAACACATAGACAAAACACTCATTGGGCGACAAGGAATAATATGGAACATGGTGTAAGGATCGTGTGACCGAGAGGGGGGGGTGAATCGGTGCACTCTAGAATCTATTTCCAAACACTTACACCCAAGCAACTCCTAGCAAGTAGTTCTAGTAACAAGGTAAAGCACACTAAGGAGTATCCTTAACCTATATAGCTAGTGCATATAGATAACACAATCATACCACACTAGCAACCTAGCACAAGATAGATAGATAGCGGAAGACTTAAGCTAGGCAAGGCAAGGTAACAAGATAACTAGAGACAAGGCAACCAAGATACTAGGCACACTAAGTAGAGTCCTTAGAGCTATTAGATAGGCTATAACAAGTAGGCACACGAGCAAGGCAATCAAGCAAACCTAGTGAAGCTAGTAGGTACCAAGGTAAACACACAAGCAAGATAAGAGCACAACTCAAGTACTACAAGCAATCATATGAAGTGCGATAAGTAAATGCGAGTAGTAAAGGAGAAGGGATAGAGAATGCTCATGATGTTTTCCCGTGGTCTCGGAAGGATGGCGCCTTCCCCTACTCCACGTTGGGTCACTCCCGCCGGAGTCTCGACCCCGTCCCTCCGCTCGATGGCGATCCCTCCTAGAGCACACTTCACCCTCCGAGTGAAGTCGCGGGCACGTCCCGCCGGGCTCGATCCCGGGTACTCTTCCGGAGGTAAGGCTCCGCACTTGATGCGTGCCAAAGGGCGCTCCACTAGTGATGCTTCTTTCGCACGGGAAGCTCCAAGACCGTGTACAAACTTGTGTTGACTTCCACAATCTCCTTGGACAGCTCAACACCGACGCCTAACCGGTCTAGGCCTTGCCATAGACCAAGAGTAACAGCCCTAGATGACTCTCTCAAGCCCACACTAGCCTAGAGATCAAAGGATGCAACTTGCTACTCTCTCAAGCACTAGGATCACTCCAAATCCCTCTCAAGTGCTTCACACTTCTTCCTCTTGGCTTCTTGGCAGCACCTCCCCTCTTTCCTGGGTCCAAGAGCACCTCAAAGAGGTAAACAACCGACTATATATAGGCCTCCAACCTCAAACTAGCCGTTGTCCAAAAGTACCCAGTCTGCGTAGGGACCGTACAATGGACCGTATTGTCCGGTCTCCATTTGACCGTATTGTCCGGTCTCTACCAGACTGGCGTCCGGGGAGTGCTGTTCATCATCTCAGACCAGACCGTATTGTACGGTCCCTAGGACCGTATTGTCCGGTCTCCTTTTCTTCTTCAGCCAACAGAAACTTCTCCTTTTCTGTTGCTCTTCTCCTGTAAGACCGTATTGTACGGTCTCCATGACCGTACCATTCTCTCAATTGTCCGGTCTTCATTCTTCAACTTCCAGAAACTTCAGCTTCTCTGTCTGGATCTTCCAATAGAGACCGTACTGTCCGGTCCCTAGGACCGTACTGTCCGGTCAATTGTCCGGTCTCTATTCTTCCACTTCCAGAAACTTAAGCTCTTCTGTCTGGATTTCCTCTGTAGACCGTATTGTACGGTCTCCTTGACCGTACTGTCCGGTCCCTTCTGCCTTCGCAGCTTCGATCTTCTTCTTGATCTTCTTCTTCAAGACTTGATCTTTTTGGTTCCTTCAACTCTCTTCTGCCACCCTAGCCCCTGAGAGACTCACCATGCATCCAATGATCTCTATAACTAGTGTGTACTAAGAGAACCACCTCGAACCCTCTTGATAGTCCGGTTTTCCCTATGGACTCAAGCTAACATCTAACCAAGCAACACCCGCTTGGATCTAGCATGTCCTTAGCCTTGATCCATGTCTTCTCCGCGACTCCATCAAGTCCGTTCTTGTGTAGATGAAGGCAACCAATCATCCTTGTCAATAAGTTCATGGTGTATTGGCGTTCACCACCAACGGACGGAGCTTTCTTCATATGTGACCTATAAGATCTCACAAAGAGTGTTAGTCACATTCATGGTTCTCATCCTATCACCAAAACATTCATACCTTGGGGTTTCCCTAGCTCCAATGGTCATGAAGCTTACAATCTCCCCCTTTTTGGTGATGGATGACAACCATGATAAAAATGATCGAGAGGATAAAGAATGTAATGACAAAAGCCAAGATAAAAGCGCAACTCGATCAAGACACTAAAACAACAAGTATATGATAGAGAGGTAGTTACCTTGTTGATTAGGTCGAGGCAAGTCATAGCTCAAAAGAAGTCACAAGTTAGAGCAAAAACTCATATCACAAGTGAATGAAAGCACATGGAGCTATGACAAGCAAAAGTTTGCAAGGGGTTTACCTTCATACTTACTTTGTAGAATTCCGCTCCCCCTTGACAAGTGCACCAATCTCAAGATTGTGTGAAGATCGATCATCTTGATCACTTGATCTTCATTCGCGCACACTCCCCCTTGAGACGGCATTGCTTCTTCTTCATCACCTCAAGATTGTGCGAAGATCGATCGTCTTGATCACTTGATCTTCTCTTGTACAAACTCTCCCTTGAGGTGACATCTTCCAACTCATTGTAAGTCCGAACTCTTCTTCCCGTATTCTTCTCCGCTCGAACTCTTCTCCCCCCATATTCTTGCTCGATCATTAAGCCCAACTCTTCTCCCCCTTTGGCATCTATCATCCAAAAGAAATCTTCCAAGGGAGAAAAGGTTAGTGTAAATGTATGAGACGAGTGGGAAAATGAGTTACTTGATTTGGCGTGAAGCTCCCCCTTGATCCGTGATTCTCCATTTCCCAACAATTATCCCTACACACATTCTCAAAAGAATATTGTCTTGAAGTACATAGGGGTTAGTTGATGATGATGGAAATGTATGAACCCTTAGACTTTGAGCCGCGCAAGTGGATTTAACCTTGGAGCTCAAAAATCTTGGTTCAATGGGCATGAAGCTCATATAGCATTGCTATAAGTTCATCATAGGAGGTCATATACTCATATTGTGAATAAGCAACTCCCCCTAGATGGGTGCTCGGCGCCGAGACACTTATGCAAGATGCAAGATGCGAATGCAAGGAATGATAAGTGTACAATGCATGATGCTATAAGGGTAAAACAAGAGAAAGCTAAGAGCGAAGTTACCAACAACAAGTTTGAACCCTCCATGAGCTTGATCACAACGAGCCATTCTTCAAAGCCTCGGGAGCCAAGTGCCACCAATCCCAAGCTTAACCCATGCTCATTGCTATCTCAAGAAGGTTAGTCGTCGGTCCTACAAAACAAGAAGAACACACAAAAACAACAACACAAACAAAAACAAGCAAAGTATATATACATATATACATATGTAAGCTCAAGGATATCAAGTGAAGTCGGAGAGGTCGAGAACATTAAGTTCTCCCCGGAGCTTACAAAAGGTCTTCTTGTCAAGTGGCTTGGTGAAGATGTCCGCCAATTGTTCATGAGTCCGAACACCAATCAATTCAATATCCTTCTTGGCCACATGATCACGAATGAAGTGATGCTTGACTTCAATGTGCTTGGCATGGCCGTGATCACCCTTGTTGAGAGCCATATTGATAGCACTTTCGCTATCACAATAGAGAGGTACTTGCCCATAAGATAATCCATAGTCCAATAGGGTTTGCTTCATATATAGGAGTTGAGCACAACAAGCACCGGCCGCCAAATATTCCGCCTCCGCCGTAGAGATAGCCACACAATTTTGTTTCTTGGAACTCCATGAGATGAGTGATTGTCCAAGAAATTGGCATCCACCGGAGGTACTCTTTCTACTCACTTTGCATCCGGCGAAGTCCGAGTCCGCATAGCCAACAAGTCCAAAGTCCGAGCCTTTTGGATACCATAGGCCCATTGTAGGAGTACTCTTGATGTACCTAAGAATTCTTTTCACGGCACTCATATGGGACTCCTTGGGGTTAGCTTGATAACGAGCACAAAGGCACACACTAAACATGATATCCGGTCTAGATGCGGTAAGGTAAAGAAGTGAACCAATCATAGAGCGATAGAGTTTAGGATCCACCGGTATACCTTTTACATCCACATCAAGAGGAACACTTGTAGCCATAGGTGTGTCGTAGGGCTTGGAGTCTTCCATGCCGAATCTCTTAAGAAGATCCCGAGTGTACTTCTCTTGGTAGATGAACGTGCCCTCCTTCATTTGCTTGACTTGAAAACCGAGGAAGACATGAAGTTCACCTATCATGGACATCTCAAACTCTTTCTTCATAAGAGCACGGAACTCATCATTATAGATTTCGTTAGTGGAGCCATAGATGATATCATCAACATAGATTTGACAAACAAAGAGATCATCACCAATATGCTTAGTAAAGAGAGTGTTGTCGATACTACCGATCTTGTAGCCCTTGGTGATGAGATGATCTCGAAGTCGTTCATACCATGCTCTTGGTGCTTGTTTGAGTCCGTAGAGAGCCTTCTTAAGCTTGTACACATGGTCCGGATGCTCGGGGTCCTCGAAGCCGGGAGGTTGCTCTACATAAACTTCTTCATTGATTAGTCCATTGAGAAATGCACTTTTCACATCCATTTGATGAAGTTTAAAATCAAAATGAGAAGCATAAGCAAGAAGTGTTCTTATAGCCTCAAGACGAGCGACGGGGGCGAAAGTCTCGTCAAAATCGACGCCTTCAACTTGAGAGTAGCCCTTCGCCACAAGTCTTGCCTTGTTCCTCACGATTGCTCCCTTCTCATCTTGCTTGTTCTTGAAGACCCACTTAGCGCCAATGACATTGGATCGCTTGGGCCGCTTCACCAACTTCCAAACATCATTCCTCTTGAAGTTGTTGAGCTCCTCTTGCATGGATAGCACCCACTTGTGGTCTTTCAAGGCTTCCTCGATCGTCTTCGGCTCTAGGGTAGAGACAAAAGAGAAGTTCTCAACAATGTTAGCTTCGTCAACATAATTAGGTTTATATTGACTTCTCCTAGTCTTTAACCCTTGAGAAGGACTCCCAATGATGAGATCACGTGAATGATCCCGATCGATGGGTTTGTGCTTCCTTGACGGTTCTTGTCGAGGAGGAGGAGGAGCCGGCGAAGTGTCTTGCGCGTCTCTTGCGGCTTGCTCCCTTGAGATGTGAGTGTCTTGTTGTCGAAGAGGTGAACCCGAGCCATCATCTTGAGTTGAAGTAGATTGTGCTTGTTCTTGATTGCTCGGTGAAGCTTGGCTCGTAGATGCATGAGGTGGACTTGATGGCGCTTGTTGCGGTTCGCTTGATGGAGCTTGACTCGAAGATGCTTGTTGCGGATCACTTGAAGGTGCTTGATGTTGTTCACTTGAGGGAGAGCTTGGATTCACTTGAGATGTGCTCGTAGAAGGTCCGCTTGATGAAGTTGTTGGAGGAGGTGTCGGAGGTTCATCTTCACGAGGAATAACTTCACCAATGGGCATGTTCTCCAAAGCTTCCTCCACGGGTTCATCACCTACAATATGAGAAGAAGGAGGGTCTTCTTGAGACCCGTGAGATTCATCAAATTGCACATCATAAGTTTCTTCAACAAAGCCGGTAGAGGTGTTGTAAACCCGATAAGCCTTGGCCGAGCCCGAGTAGCCGACAAGAATGCCCACGTCGGTCCTCTTCTCGAACTTGCCAAGTCTTTCCCTCTTCTTGTAGATGTAGCACTTGCAACCAAACACTCGGAAGTAGGCAACATTCGGTCTTCTCCCAACAATCACTTCATATGGGGTCTTGTTTAGCAACTTGTGATGATAGATCCGGTTAGAGGTATAGCATGCGGTGTTGATAGCTTCCGCCCAAAACTTCTCCGGAGTGTTGTACTCATCAAGCATAGCACGAGCAAGAGTGATAAGGGTCTTGTTCTTCCTCTCAACAACACCATTTTGTTGAGGAGTGTATGTAGCCGAGAACTCATGCTTGATGCCAATCTCATCACAATAGTCTTCAATGATAGAGTTTTTAAACTCCGTCCCATTATCACTCCGAATCTTCTTGATGCGATGCCCATACTCATTTTGCACTCTTCTAGCAAACTTCTTGAATATCCCAATTGCTTGTGCCTTGTTCTCAAGAAAGAATACCCAAGTATATCTTGAGTAGTCGTCCACTACCACCAAGCAATAGAGATTCCCACCAATGCTCACATAAGTTGTAGGCCCGAAGAGATCAATGTGTAGGAGCTCAAGAGGTCTTGAAGTTGACAAGAAATTCTTGGATGGATGAGGTGAAGCCACTTGCTTTCCGGCTTGGCATGCACTACATAGCTTGTCCTTCTCAAAGGTGACATCCTTGACTCCTCTCACTAGCTTGTTCTTCATCACACGCTTGAGTTGACCCATACCAATGTGAGCAAGCCTCCGATGCCATAGCCAACCTAGAGCGGACTTAGTGAAGAGACAAGTGCTAGGGGCAACAATGTTAGTCTCAAAATCAACAACATATAGATTATTATGACGAAAGCCCTTGATAGTGAGACCCATAGCATCATTATGAAGAACCACCCCATTAGCATCAAAGTTACAAGAAAAGCCAAGATCACATATTTGAGCAACGGATAGAAGATTGAAGTTTAGGGACTCAACAAGCAATACATTAGAGATAGAGAGGTCATTTGAGATAGCCACCTTACCAAGACCTCTCACCTTGTGCTTGGAGTTGTCGCCAAATGTGACCTTGTCATGATCTTCATTTTCTTCCAAGTTGGTGAAGATGGATGAAGTACCGGTCATGTGTTGAGTGCACCCACTATCCAACACCCAATGTTTGCCACCAATCTTGTAGTTCACCTTGGAAGTAGCCATCAAGCAAAGAGGAGTGTTAGTATCATGAGAATCAATTGACATATCATTTACCTCTTGCTTGCTCTTGATGTAGGCCATAGGAACTCCATTGAGAAAATCCAAGTCCAATGCATCCAAGGCGTCAATCATTGCCTTGGTGACTCCATTGTGTCTCCACATGGTCCGATCAACACCCATGTGTGTGACATGAGTTCCAAGTTGAAGACCTTGAAACCTTCCCACATCTCCACTAGCATTGAAGTACTCAAGAATGTTGTAGATTTGATTTTCATAGGATAGTGCCATCAAGATCATGTCCTTGAGAGTCATACCACTAATATCATCATTGAGATCATTTAGAATGTGGACCTTCCTATTGTATGGTATCATAGAGATCACCGTGTGAATAGCATGCTCATCACTAATCTTTTCTTCACCTTCAAAAGAGTTCACTCTAGCCACCAACACAAGAAGCCTCTTCCAACAATCAAGCCAAGACTCTCCATCTTCCCTATAGAACACGTCATACATGTCGAAGAGATGATAGTGAGGCCGATCGGCAAGATCCGGCTCATACAAGATGTAGTACTCTTCAAAGAGGGATGGCAAGACTTCTCTCTTCATGTGATATTCCTTGATAGGCTCCGGCTCATCATCACTAGCACTTGAATAGTCATCATCACAAAAGAAACCGGAACTCTATCATCTTCCTTTCTTCCTCATCATCACTTGGGGTCTTGAATGTGTTAGAGAGCAAAGAGCGAGCCCTTCTTCTTGTGACGATCTCAATGACTTGCTCAATTGAATATGACTCAAGCTCAAAGCTCTCAAACTCAATGTGATCACCATACTTGTCCTTCGGGAGAGCATCAAGAAACCTTCTAAGACCTTGACCCTTAGTGACTATCCAAAGCTTGTTCTCATTTATCCTCTTGATGAGAGAATCCATCCGAAGAGCAAACTCAACAAGATCTTCATTCGGCTCCATAGAGATGTGATCCAACTCATCACATAGCTTGAGATATCCATCCTCTTGATCCCGAGAAGAAGAACCTTCACCAACACGAGATGATGATTGAGCTTGAGGTAGAGGTTGAGCTTCAATGTGTTGATCTTCACTTGCATGAGAGATATCCTTGCCCTTCTTGATATCCTCCTCAAGAGAGGAGAGAATAGCAACCACCTCATCATAGGGCATGTTCACAAACTCATCCACTCGAGCAAAAGCAAGAATACCAAACCGCGAGAGTGGTAGAGATCGGATAAGCTTCTTCACAACATGCTTGTGCATAATAGATGGATAGCCTCGTGACATGAGTTTCCTAGCAAGAACATACAAGCGAGATGCGAAGTTAGTGATATCCTCATTATCCTTCAAAACAAGCTCATCATACTCATCACGCACATGATAGTAGGAAATATCATTAAGCACACAATCATAAGGCTCAATCAAGGTAGAGGCGATGGAAGTGTTAGAAACGTCATCATGAGTGGACTCCATTTTCCCACACGCAATCCCGGTCACGACTCAAGGCGGTAAAGCCCTAATAATGAGCACTTGGCTCTGATACCACTTGTAAGGATCGTGTGACCGAGAGGGGGGGGTGAATCGGTGCACTCTAGAATCTATTTCCAAACACTTACACCCAAGCAACTCCTAGCAAGTAGTTCTAGTAACAAGGTAAAGCACACTAAGGAGTATCCTTAACCTATATAGCTAGTGCATATAGATAACACAATCATACCACACTAGCAACCTAGCACAAGATAGATAGATAGCGGAAGACTTAAGCTAGGCAAGGCAAGGTAACAAGATAACTAGAGACAAGGCAACCAAGATACTAGGCACACTAAGTAGAGTCCTTAGAGCTATTAGATAGGCTATAACAAGTAGGCACACGAGCAAGGCAATCAAGCAAACCTAGTGAAGCTAGTAGGTACCAAGGTAAACACACAAGCAAGATAAGAGCACAACTCAAGTACTACAAGCAATCATATGAAGTGCGATAAGTAAATGCGAGTAGTAAAGGAGAAGGGATAGAGAATGCTCATGATGTTTTCCCGTGGTCTCGGAAGGATGGCGCCTTCCCCTACTCCACGTTGGGTCACTCCCGCCGGAGTCTCGACCCCGTCCCTCCGCTCGATGGCGATCCCTCCTAGAGCACACTTCACCCTCCGAGTGAAGTCGCGGGCACGTCCCGCCGGGCTCGATCCCGGGTACTCTTCCGGAGGTAAGGCTCCGCACTTGATGCGTGCCAAAGGGCGCTCCACTAGTGATGCTTCTTTCGCACGGGAAGCTCCAAGACCGTGTACAAACTTGTGTTGACTTCCACAATCTCCTTGGACAGCTCAACACCGACGCCTAACCGGTCTAGGCCTTGCCATAGACCAAGAGTAACAGCCCTAGATGACTCTCTCAAGCCCACACTAGCCTAGAGATCAAGGATGCAACTTGCTACTCTCTCAAGCACTAGGATCACTCCAAATCCCTCTCAAGTGCTTCACACTTCTTCCTCTTGGCTTCTTGGCAGCACCTCCCCTCTTTCCTGGGTCCAAGAGCACCTCAAAGAGGTAAACAACCGACTATATATAGGCCTCCAACCTCAAACTAGCCGTTGTCCAAAAGTACCCAGTCTGCGTAGGGACCGTACAATGGACCGTATTGTCCGGTCTCCATTTGACCGTATTGTCCGGTCTCTACCAGACTGGCGTCCGGGGAGTGCTGTTCATCATCTCAGACCAGACCGTATTGTACGGTCCCTAGGACCGTATTGTCCGGTCTCCTTTTCTTCTTCAGCCAACAGAAACTTCTCCTTTTCTGTTGCTCTTCTCCTGTAAGACCGTATTGTACGGTCTCCATGACCGTACCATTCTCTCAATTGTCCGGTCTTCATTCTTCAACTTCCAGAAACTTCAGCTTCTCTGTCTGGATCTTCCAATAGAGACCGTACTGTCCGGTCCCTAGGACCGTACTGTCCGGTCAATTGTCCGGTCTCTATTCTTCCACTTCCAGAAACTTAAGCTCTTCTGTCTGGATTTCCTCTGTAGACCGTATTGTACGGTCTCCTTGACCGTACTGTCCGGTCCCTTCTGCCTTCGCAGCTTCGATCTTCTTCTTGATCTTCTTCTTCAAGACTTGATCTTTTGGTTCCTTCAACTCTCTTCTGCCACCCTAGCCCCTGAGAGACTCACCATGCATCCAATGATCTCTATAACTAGTGTGTACTAAGAGAACCACCTCGAACCCTCTTGATAGTCCGGGTTTTCCCTATGGACTCAAGCTAACATCTAACCAAGCAACACCCGCTTGGATCTAGCATGTCCTTAGCCTTGATCCATGTCTTCTCCGCGACTCCATCAAGTCCGTTCTTGTGTAGATGAAGGCAACCAATCATCCTTGTCAATAAGTTCATGGTGTATTGGCGTTCACCACCAACGGACGGAGCTTTCTTCATATGTGACCTATAAGATCTCACAAAGAGTGTTAGTCACATTCATGGTTCTCATCCTATCACCAAAACATTCATACCTTGGGGTTTCCCTAGCTCCAATGGTCATGAAGCTTACACATGGCATAGACTCATGGGATTCAATATTAAACAAGCATGCATGTTTGCAAACAAAACATTTCAAACATAGGATCAAAATGGTCAAGGACACTTGCCTTCCTCTTGCTGCTCAGTGATGACCTCGAACTCTTGATCCTGGAAATTCACGAACTCATCTCCTATTTAACGCGTCCAAAGGAGAAAACACACAAACAACAAGATAAGAAACAGTACACCAAACAGTGCTAAACTAGATCAAAACAGTACCAAAAGATAGTACTCGTTCCTACGATCACGTGAGCGCAAGAATCGCTAAAAACGGAGTTATGAGTAAAAAGTTATGCTAGTTTGAAGTTTTAGGGTTTAAAACAGAAAAACAGAAACGTTTAAGGGTTAATTTGTAAATACAGAAAGGTTTGAGGACTTATTTGTAAATATGAAAAAGTTTAGGGACTAAAGTGTAAAAGTTAGGGACTAAAATATAATTATATAAAACTCAGGGTTGTTTCTGTGAAAAAGTCAGGACCTAAACATAATTTTATAAAAGACCGAGGGTCTAACTGTGAAACTACCTTTTCTGGAAAATTATATCGATTTTAGATAAATCAGAAATCATTTATAAAATAAGAAAAATCTGTGGACCGGGTCCATAGACTAGGTCTACTGGTCCACGGTGGACCGGTTATGAAGGGGTAAAGGAATTCTAATCGAGCCGTTGATCTGGTGATGGAGGGCCAGGGTTGATTGGGGACGGTTTGGCCGGAGGAGCTCAACGCCGGCGAGCTTGTGCGGCGGCGGATCGCCGGACTTGGGAGAAATTCGCGCTATGAGGCTTGGTAGCTCGTCAAGCTTGGTCCCGGAGAGAGAGGAGACAACGGCGAGCTTACCTTGGGCTTCAATCGGTCCGGGGTGTCTTGAAGTGGCGTGCGACGAAGAGAGGCGGCGGCGAATCGACGGCGACGTCGGGGAAGCAGCTGCGGCGTCGGTTTCACGTCGAGGACCTCCGGGATCGTCTTCTCGGCGTCTCGCGAAGCGTCACGGCGACTCGGCGACGTCGGAGGCGGCTCCTAACGGCTTCTCGTCGAGCTCCGGTCGTCGGCAATGGCGGCGGCGGCGCGCTAGGGTTTGGGTGCTCGGGGCGATGCGGCGGCTTGAGATGAAAGAAAGAGAGGGCGGCCACGGCTCGGTTTATAGGAACGGGTGGAGAACTCGTAGCCGAGGCGGAGAGAGAGTCCCGGAGCCCGGCACGGCGGCGATGGCGGCGGTGAGTCCTGTTCGAGCACGGCTGGATGGTAGGAGAAGAGAGGAGACGGGCCGGACTGGGCGCGAGCTGAGTTGGGCGAAAGAAGAAAACAAGCAGGCGGCTGGAAAGAGAAGAAAAGAAAGGAAAGAAAAAGGAGAAGTTGGGCCGGAGAAAGGAAGTTGGCCCATTGCGGCTGAAAGGAATTTTTTCTTTTCTATTTCTTTTACAGATTTTGCAAAGCTAAACTAAATCGAATTCTACACGATTTTAAATTCATTTTTTTGCACCCAATAAAATCCTAAATGCAAATCTAAGCAGCATGAATGCAACAAACACCTTAATATATCCTATATTCATTTATTTTAATTTAGAAAATAACTCTTTTGCACAAGGAGGTATTAACACCCTATTTTAATTCTAGCAAATTTTAAATTATTAAAAATTTGAAAAATCAGGGTGTTGTTACAGTCTACCTCCTTAAAAGGAATCTCGCCCCGAGATTCGATAAGAAGAAAAAGAGAAAGGTTAGGAAACTAGGCTCTCACTTGAGTAGACTTCTTATGTCCAAAGGTAAGGATTCGGCAACTACTCCAACTCTATCCCACTTCATGAGTCAACTTAACCGCCTTTCTAGCAATCTATTAAAATCTAGTTAAGCCTATGTCTTTAGTTAACCAATCCAGCCAAGTATCACATCTATTCCTGAGTCTCCAATACTATAAGATGTGCAGTAAACTACCCCCCTTAGATTAAGCTTCTTAAATTCTTGCATCCAATTCTGCTCCTCACTTCCCCTCCAGGAGAACTCCTATCATCTTGTTCCTTAACAAGGTAATGGGTAGACTATACTTGGCTACATACTGGATGATATAAAAGAATGCGATGCTCCAGAATCAAACAAATACGATTAGCAGGATTTGAGTTGACAAGGAACATACCCATGACCACATCTGTTGCATTTTGAGCTTCTTCAACAGCCACATGATTGACACGTCCTTGGACATGATTCTGCTCTAGCCGGAGTAGAGGTAGTGTTCCCATTAGAGTAGACTGAGGAGTTGCCCTTGAGGGGAGTAGTAGTCTGACGCTTTCCAGGACACTGATTAGCATAATGGCCCCTTTCTCACAATTGTAGCAATTCCTACTTACCTGCCCAAAGCTAGATTTCTGAGAAGCTTGACCAGTAGTAGGAGTTTGAACATTTTGTTGCTGACTCTGCCTCTGCGGTGTAGGAAAACCCTTGACCTTCTGTCTGAACCCTCTGTTGATTCCCTTGAGCTCCAGAACGAAACATTGATCCTGATTGGGACGAGTTTATAACGGGGCCTAGAGTTGCTACTCCTTGATTACCTTGGTTCATCTTGCCGCTTACGCTCCATATGACCTCTCCTATTCTCTAGAATAAGAGCTTTGTCCACCATAGCTTGAAAGTTCTGAAAGTCGCGAGACTCAAGAGATAGGCAAGACCATCATTCAAACCACCTAAGAAACATTCCTGCTTCTTCTCACCACCTCTCCTGGAGCATTACCTAGACAATCTCCTGAGCGCCTGACATCGCTGAACGTGACTATTCACAGACATGCACCTTGCTTCAATTCTTGGTTCCTCCTTTTAGCTTCATGACTCCATATGGCACCTGATGCGTACGGAACCAATCCTGAGAACGTCGACCTGCCCGTTGATGCTATCAGGTCCTCATCGAGCATTGACATATGCTTCCACCAATCAGCTGCAGGTCCCACAAGTTGATGAGACGCGAACAAGACCTTCTCTTATTGTTGCATTGCGCCGCACCTTGCAGCTTTCTCTCCACAGTCTTAGCCAATCTTCAGATCCATAGGTTCTACAGAATGTGAAAAAGTAGGTGGCTTGGTCTTGAAACTCTCCAAGTTTGTGGGTTGGTGCTGAGGGGCTTGCACAGGACCTTGTTGTAGTTGAGCTAAATTCTGGGCCATAGTCTGGAGGATCTGAGTCTGAAGGCGATGAATTGCTCCATATGGGTTGCTGTTGGGCCCTGTTGCTGATTGTCATCGTCGTTGTTGTTGTTGGTGTTGTTGTTGTTGTTCCTTCGGTTTGCCATCTGAGGTACATTATAGGTACATAGATTAAGCCAAAGACCAAAACTAACAGAAAAGTGAAGATAGGATGGCTTTAAAACAAGGTAGGTTAGCATAGGCTAGAAAGAGTAAGATAGAGCCAAAGGTAGGAAATCTTTAAATACAATAAAGAAGATAGAGAGATAACCCATATTATACTAACTATAATATTTATGATAAAGATGTGTTTACAAAGACATGCTTCTTCACACATCGACACACAAGCATAAATCCAACTCAAGCATGGCACACTCAAACACTTGAAGCAAACACTAGACTCGTCGATGACACTTAACCCATTACAACTCAACACTAACGACTCTAAGAAACTACTAAGGGACAATCTCCTAATCTCCATCGGGATTTGGAATGTAAGCAGGGGGCGCACGAGTAGTAGCATGTTGCGAGAAGGCGAGTATGGAGTGTCTTCATCCGTCTCTTCATCAGAAGAAGGCTCCCAATCTAGAGGAAAATGGCGCTTCATTCCACGTATGGTCTTGACGGCTTCCTCATACTTCTCTCTCCAAAATTCAACTTCCTCCGTAGTAGCATCCAAATCCTTAGTCAAAGCGGTAGTGAGCTCCACTTGACGCTTCAGCTTGTAATGTCCTGGCGCACACACTGGCTCCACATGAATGTAGGTAGATCCACTTGCTCGTTGGGGAAAATGAGCATACTCCGTTTGATCCAAGTCGTCACGAAACCGAGAGCGCGTAACAAGATAGGCTTGGCGTGCAGCGTCACGAATCCCACTGTTGAAGCTTGTTCTTGCAGTAATGGCTTGATGTATCTTCTCCACCTTGTGAACTCCATTGATAGAATGCGGAGCAAAGAGGCGCACTCAACATACCACTTCGACGAGTCATCTTCAATCACTTGAGTGCCAAGATACTCCGGTCTTCTCTCATATCCAACCTCTTGAAGCATCTCCCAAAGCATGGTGGAATTCCTCGAACGTTCTCTCCATCAGAGCTATGCACCAAGACTTCACGAAAGGGTGGAAGATTAGGCTGCACTTGTACTTCTTGCTCCTCTGGATCATCATCACCATCATCATCATTTACTTGATTAGGCTCCTCTTGATGCTCTTCCTCCTCATCATCCTCAACGGGATCCTCTTCTTCTTCCTCTTGAAGAATGGGCTCTTCCTCTTGCACAAGCAACTCTTCAACAATCACCTCCTTGTCCACTTTCACGCTCAGGCGACGGCGTCGGAGAAGGCAGCTTATGGGAATGATTGCTATTGCTACTCTTGCGGGCGGTCAGCTTGTTACGAGCCATCTAAAAGAGATTTAAACAAAAGTTGGATCAAAAACCATAAGAACAGAAATGCCTTAAAAGAAAACATTTCAAGAGAAAAAAATAGGCAAGAGAGAGTACAAGAGAAAAGAATCCTAAAAGAAGTATAAAATTTCCAAATATATTTTAGTTTTAAAACCAAATTAATCCTTAAAGGCGACCATTCTATCTAGGCTTGCATCCTACGGTCAACCTGGCTCTGATACCACTCTGTCACACCCGGTTTTATATAACCGCACATGTATGCCAGGATCATGTCTCATACATGTAGTGACTCAAGTGAATAATCAAGAACAGTGCATATTTAAATATTACACCCTTACTTAAGCAAATGACTAAAGTTCTCAAACGACTCGAAGACTCGATAACGCTAGCGGAAGACTTTAAACTCCATCACTCCACAGGGACGTCGACCGGGGGCTCCACAAGCTAGATGTAATCACCATATTCACCATATAGAATAATTCACCTCCATCTTCTGAGCAGCATTTCATGTTTATGGGAGAGGATAGCAAGTGTGAGTACATATCGTACTCCGCAAGTGTGGGAAAATTATGACATGCAAGGCAATAAATGAAGAAAGGCTATACATTGGTTTATTTGCTCAAATGCCAAGTTATGCTTAAACACATTTTTAAAAGCAACCTATATTTCTAGGTGTTATGATGCAAGCAAACAAATAAATAAATCATAAAAGATATCAAACATAGTGCTCACAAAGCAAACAACCATCAATTAGTATTCTCACAAGACCACTATTCCCGACTGATGCACACAAGCATCCCATCAGCCCTCCAGTGCACACTAAGCATACCACTGGACAATCTGGTGCACACGAAGCATACCACCAGCCTAAAACACAAACAACCACTGGTGCACACACTAAGCATCCCACCAGTCAATGATGCACACTAAGCATTCCATCATTGTCAAAACAAACAACACTGGTGCACACTGAGCAAACCACCAGTCCTAAGTTCCATGTTGCTAAAAGATTATCATTATATTATTGAGTTGAAGTGAACCATTAGTCAAGATTAAATTAAATTAGGTGAATGACTCCAAAAGCATGGCTAAGCATTTACTACCAACACATAGACAAAACACTCATTGGGCGACAAGGAATAATATGGAACATGGCATAGACTCATGGGATTCAATATTAAACAAGCATGCATGTTTGCAAACAAAACATTTCAAACATGGGATCAAAATGGTCAAGGACACTTGCCTTCCTCTTGCTGCTCAGTGATGACCTCGAACTCCTGATCTTGGAAGTTCACGAACTCGTCTCCTATTTAACGCGTCCAAAGGAGAAAACACACAAACAAACAAGATAAGAAACAGTACACCAAACAGTGCTAAACTAGATCAAAAACAGTACCGAAAGATAGTACTCGTTCCTACGATCACGTGAGCGCAAGAATCGCTAAAACGGAGTTATAGGAGTAAAAAGTTATGCTAGTTTGAAGTTTAGGTTTTAGGGTTAAAACATAAAAACAGAGAAACGTTTAAGGGTTAATTTGTAATTACAGAAAGGTTTGAGGACTTATTGTAAATATGAAAAAGTTTAGGGACTAAAGTGTAAAAGTTAGGGACTAAAATATAATTTATATAAACTCAGGGTTTGTTTCTGTAAAAAGTAAGGACCTAGACATAATTTTTATAAAGACCGAGGGGGTCTAACTGTGAAACTACCTTTTTGGAAAATTATATCGATTTTAGATAAATCAGAAATCATTTATAAAATAAGAAAAAATCTGTGGACCGGGTCCATAGACTAGGTCTACTGGTCCACGGTGGACCGGTTATGAAGGGGTAAAGGAATTCTAATCCGAGCCGTTGATCTGGTGATGGAGGGCCAGGGTTGATTGGGGACGGTTTGGCCGGAGGAGCTCAACGCCGGCGAGCTTGTGCGGCGGCGGATCGCCGGATTGGGAGAAATTCGCGCTATGAGGCTCGGTAGCTCGTCAAGCTGGGTCCCGGAGAGAGAGGAGACAACGGCGAGCTTACCTTGGGCTTCAAATCGGTCCGGGGTGTCTTGAAGTGGCGTGCGACGAAGAGAGCGGCGGCGAATCGACGGCGACGTCGGGGAAGCAGCTGCGGCGTCGTTTCACGTCGAGCACCTCCGGGATCGTCTTCTCGGCGTCTCGCGAAGCGTCACGGCGACTCGGCGACGTCGGAGGCGGCTCCTAACGGCTTCTCGTCGAGCTCCAGTCGTCGGCAAATGGCGGCGGCGGCGCGCTAGGGTTTGGGTGCTCGGGCGATGCGGCGGCTTGAGATGAAAGAAAGAGAGGGGCGCAACGGCTCGGTTTTATAGGAACGGGGTGGAGAACTCGTAGCCGAGGCGGAGAGAGAGTCCCGGCGCGGCACGGCCGATGGCGGCGGTGAGTCCTGTTCGAGCACGGGAGGTAGGAGAAGAGAGGAGACGGGCCGGACTGGGCCGCGAGCTGAGTTGGGCCGAAAGAAGAAAACAAGCAGGCCGGCTGGAAAGAGAGAAAGAAAGGGAAAAGAAAAGGAGAAGTTGGGCCGGAGAAAGGAAGTTGGCCCATTGCGGCTGAAAGGAATTTTCTTTTCTATTTCTTTTACAGATTTTGCAAAGCTAAACTAAATCGAATTCTACACGATTTTAAATTCATTTTTTTGCACCCAATAAATCCTAAATGCAAATCTAAGCAGCATGATGCAACAAACACCTTAATATATCCTATATTCATTTATTTTAATTTAGAAAATAACTCTTTTGCACAAGGAAGGTATTAACACCCTATTTAATTCTAGCCAATTTTAAATTATTTAAAAATTTGAAAAATCAGGGTGTTACATCTTACATCCCACTTCATTATCATATGAAATGTTGTGTCGCCTGGGTAACATGCACCACAGATGACAGCTGGCACTGAAGAGGTTAGTTCAAATCCAAGATTCACTTCGCAAGTTTTGTTAAGAAATTGGTGGTGCTAGGGAGATGGTTGATCTAGCACAGGTTAACTCATAGCAAAAATGGAATTTGTCAGGAATGGAGAAGTAGTTGGTTTGTAAGAAGTAGGTTTAGCTACAGCACGTGGAACATTTTAGTTCATATGGTTGACATGTTATCTGTTATAAAGCTTGCCGATGAGTGACCACCATGCGTAGGTACTTCCAACCTATCTTCCACTGACAAAGATGGAAGTCTGTTGTTCCTACCAAGCACGTCTCTTTACTTGAGCTAATCCTAAATGCCTATTCCTTGCAATTCGATAACTCCCTGTTCTATGTTCCTCTGAATCAAGGATGATAGACTCCTTGTTGCCCCCGCGTTGCCCCCGAGGGCGACACGGGCGGCGATTCACGCCGCCGCCTCAAACCCTTCCTATCCCTTCCCCAGGCTTGCCGCCGCTGGAGCCCTGCCACCGGAACAACCGGGCAGCGGGCAAAGATGGTGGCGGCGTGATCTTCTTCGTCAGTCGGCGTTTCTCTTTCCTCCTCCTTCACCTGAGAAGATGGGGGCGAAGTCCAAGATCTGCAACACCAGGCATGTCGTTGAGATAGCCAGGCCTTTGGTGGCTATCGCGGGCGTGCCGTGGTGCTTGCGGGCGTCGGCGGTGAGTTCTGCCGTCCTGCGCATCGATGTGCCGCCGGGTGCGGTTGTGGCCGTGCGGTGGTGGCGTCCTGCGCATCGACGCGCCGCTGATCGTGACGTGGTTGCGTCATGTCCGTGAGTTGGCGGCGTCCGTGGCGTCGACGAGTCGCCCAGGCGCGGCGATGAGGCGATGAGTGCGGCGGCCTCCCGATCCGATCTACATCGGTGGGGAGGGGTTCGGCACGGTGGCAGCAGATCAAGGCACAATCTACTTTGGGATGGCGAAAGCCTTGCCGACAATTGTTGGCGCCGACAACGATGACGCTCTCGGGCGCCATGCTCCTCCATGGAGCCGTTGTCATCATTCCCAGCCCCGTGGTTGTGATCTCCGGGTGTGAAAACCCAATTCGATCTCGGATGGGCGTCGGTGGCATCATTGATGCTGCATCCTTCCTGGAGGCCTCGCTTTGGAGACTCTCCTCGCATGTCGATCTTCTTTGGTCAGGATCTCCTGCGGCTAAGCAAATCTTCGTCGGTGGTTGTTTGAGTGGTTTTGCTCAATCAAGAGATGGTGTTCATCATTGGAGTGGCTTAAGCTCGAGTGTTGTCTGATACCCGATGTGTGAAAGAAAGAACGGACAATGAGTCTACCGTACTCATGAAGCAACACCGGAAGACAATAGAAGCTGCGGATAGGAGTCTTTTTCTTTTTGGTTTGTTTTATTTTCATTGTGTGTAGCAAATTTGCACACTTCTGATGATGGTCCAACGGTTGTATTTGGCTGTGTAACTTTCTTGAGAGTCAAGGCCAATGTGGCCGTAGCTTTCTTGAGAGCTAAGGCCGGGATTAATACAATCTTCCATTATCTAAAAAAAAGGATGATAGACTCCTACATCCTTAATTTGAGAACATGGCAGCAGAAACAATTCTCACAAAAAAAGGGGTTCAAAGAAAATATTGTTTGGATGGTTAAATTGGAAAAAATCATCATATTTCCCAAATCTTTCTCTTGAAACACAGTAGCTCATATTCCAACAAACCAGTTGATATTTGAACATCGAGGGCATTAGAAATGCAGCATTTTATTGGAAGAAACCATTTTAAGATAACACATGATGGACATTTATTAATGTGTTACCTTTAAAAGATCCATGCTTTGATTCAGAGATGTACTCATGACAACACCATATGAAAAATGAGCTTTTCTAGCATAATTGCATAATGTACAGCAGAAATATATAGAGATTTTCCATTGATAAGCATACAGTATTCTTCGAGAAGATAAAGACACATTCCAAAAAATACCTTACCTTGTGGCTATACGTTCTTCTATTACTTTCTCTTCATCTTCGGCAAACATGAACCAGTTGTCTTTGTTTCCAGTTAACTCAGCGTCACCATACTCTGATATGAAAGTGATATTACAAGTAATTAATCATAATGTTGCCAATGCAAGAACAGTAAAATGAAACATCATTGCATAATAACTAATAACACAATCTAACCTTGCAGTAATATAGATGTATTATCACTGTAGCTCCAGCTTCCAATATGCTGCCCTTTCTCAACCATCAGAGGCTTGGTCAAAGGACATCTCCCTTCTTGTCTATTGTCGCCATATATGTGAAGCAGAAGATCAACATCATTACTAAGGAAAAAGCTGAATTTCTTTACACACTAAAGAGTAAAGATAAACAAGCACGAGGGAAAAAATGATATACTGTGAAAATGTATGAAAACTAAAAAGGATATCGAACAGGTAAAGAAATGAGAAATGAGAAATGCATAAACTTCTGGATATATCCGGTCACATAGTTCATACCATTTAGGGCTGCACGCTTGACTTCCTTGCCTCTTTATTTGTGATATAAGATCCTTGTATTCTTCAGTGTCAAGGGGTTGCTGCTTCGTTTGGCACAAGCGTTGTTTTATCCATGTATTCTTTAGCCTTTCCTTTAGCTCCTTTTCCTATGAAACAAATAAAAAGTTCATAGATTGCTTTAAGGTTACAGTTCTACAAAAAGAAAAGGCTACCCAATCTCAATACCATTTTTTGGCAGCACGGACTTTTTCTCTGGCAGCGTTCATAGGTTCAGCAGCTACTTCAATTTGTGTGTTGATCCAGTTCCTCAATTTGCTAGAAATATTAAGCAACAATTAATATCACACAACACACACAAACTCACACACACACACACACACACACACACACACAGCCAAATTAATTAATTTCGACAAGTGTTTTGGGCAACACTCAATCTGTAGAGAGGGTGAGAGGGTCCCATCACACAGAAAATTCAGGATACGCAGTTTAGAAGATGGGCTCAAGGTTTTATATCCGACACTCCCTGATTTAATAGTTGGGAGGCAATTCTTTTGACATGAATGTGATTCGCTGATATATTTGCCAACATCAATTATCCATGCATGTCCATCCCTTGTATAAGCTGGAGGCCTGGGGAAAAAACAATATATTATTAGTACATCAAAACGAAATTGTCAGGAACTCATAATTTGAAGCACTTCTTCCCGATTCCTTCTTGAATGGCGCATAATAATTTTTGTGAAACTCAGCAACATGTGAGGACACCAAGCGAAGTTCATGGCCTCCGACTATATCTTGAAGTATTTTTCTGGTTGCCCTTTCCTTATTTGAAAAAACTGTGTAACACAACATTTGAGATGTCATTAGATTCTTAATACGGAAACGTAATTAAGAAAGTATTGTGCTAGAGTAAGTTGAAAGCATTCATGCTAGAGTAAGTTGAAACATAATATGGAAAAATTTGATTTCTTTGTGCATTTATTCATACCACCACGACAATAATGTTGACATCGGAGGTTATACTAAACAGTAAAATGACTAAATATACCAAATAATGTTGCTCTTGAAGTCTTGATATAAACAGTATCCTCATGAAATAAATGGTTTCATAAAGGTATTTTCTTGGTGCATATTTCTACTATGCAAAAACTATTTTATGTGATAGCAGGTCACAATTACCGAAGCATTAGTATTATGTTTGTTCTAGTTTATGGGTACCATGGCAGACTGCTTTAACAGAGGGTCTATTAAACCTATCTTTACTCCTTATTATGGGGCATCTGACTCCACAGTCTGCCCCTCCCCCTCACGTGCTGACAGGTGGGCCCTCGTAATAAACTAATCCAATTTCGATCGTGACAAAACTTGCCCGTATTCCGTACGCCCACTTATGTTAATTTCCTTCCAAAACCCACCATCTCATCAGCGAAGTTTTATCCCCTGTTCTCGTTGCTTTCCATTGCAGTAACCATCTCCATCGTGTCGCATAACCTGCGTTATCTCCATGATTAATTTAGCTTTCCTAAACTATGTCGTCACTTCCCTTCTGCCCTCAGACGTTCAGGGCGCCGCCCGACGCGCTTCCTTCGTCAACTCTCGACCATCGCGTGCGGTGCCGGTGGACGAGGGCAAAGCCATGGAGGAGCACGCTCTTCTCGCCGCTCGGTTGGACGTCATGCTGGCTTGTTTTGTTTTTGGTTTGGATCGTGGTCGAGCGGGGCGGGGACGCCGGGGAGACGACGACCCGAGGTACAGCGCGTCGTGGTTTCGCAGCTCGACGGTGGATGATATGCTACTGGAGTATGTTTCCTCTTCGTCTCTCGTGTTCCCTCTCATGTCTAATCGTTGGAGAGCCACAGTCTACGCACAATAATCAGTTCATCACCATGCTGCCAAATTGCTGTGGGCGCTCTTCCACTACTGGGTGTTCCACCATGATTACAGGAACGACGTCACCTCCGTTTGCTTCGGAAAGACCATCAGGTGAGAATCCAATATTAACTGAATCATAAACTTTCAGCATCAATTTCGTCAGATTTCATGTGGTTTTTAAAGAATCTTACAATTTCACTTCATTCGGTTTTTAAAGTACCTGATTCAATAGAGATTGGATATGAAAAATTTGAATACTGCCAAGATTAATTTTCCAGGGGTGGTGTTTTGTTATGAAACATTCACTTGAACGGTTTGAACTTCAGCTTTGTTTAAAAACTGAGATTTATTAAATTTATTTGTACATTGTTTTTCCGGCCAGCGCCCGTGGCAACGCACGGGCACTTTTGCTAGTAATATTAATCTGCCATGCGGTCTCATGGTTCAGGCCTCATCCTGAATTTGCAAAGGTGGCCGAAACAAATCAAAACCAGACAAGGATGGCTGCCCAGGCATATAGGATGTCCTTTTGCACTGACAGTGATTTTTTTTTAATGGAGATAACAATAACGGTGGCCATGTTGAAAAATGAATGATAGAGCTGCCAAGTGCCCATTTCTGGCACTGCAAGCTTAGGTAAGAGCTGCACTTAGGCGAGCTATGCGTGAGTTACTCTGCACCAAATGATTAGGCAAGGAGCCAATGGTCAGGTGTAATGCAACATTTATCAATGGTAATGGAGCAGCATGGAAACCTCTCTATTGTCGTAGGATCAACAGTTAGGTGCAAGTTCAGATATTGCATGCTCTAATGCTCTCATATCTTGCCTGTTGGCGATGTGGGCCATCATCCTGTTGGCGCCTTACCCCTCTTCTTCCTTTTTTTTTTTGAGATGTACCCCTCTTCTTCCTGATGAACAACAGACGGAATGATTGATCTACCAAAGACAGACCCAGATCCCTACCACACTGGTAATCGAATTAATTAAGAACCATCATCCAGCAGAGAAAACGAGAACATGCAGAAGCTGCAGTTGCATATGCCCCTGCACTTGGGCAGGTCCACTGTTTGTTTTCTCCGCCTCCGCGTCCTCGGCCTTCTCGCCGTACCTAGAGACACAAGACCGGACCAGCCTAAAGCCGTGGACTAGATTGCAAACCACGAAGAAAAAAACTTGGATAATCCGTACCTGTTAAGGAGGCAATTCTTGCAGAACTTAATCGTGCCGAGGCCCCTCTCTTGGCCCGCTTGCACACCGCCGAGAAATCCGTCCTCTTCTGGCGATACGCGGCCGGAGCAAATTAAGGAACAGAAAAGCAGAAAAACTATCGAGTCAAATTAAGGAACAGGTCAGGAGGTTGCGGAGAAGCTCACCTGGTGGCAAGTCTTAGCCTTGGCCTCCGGCGCCGCTATCACCTCCAGCGGCTGCGGCTCCAGCGCCGCGTCCAGACCGCTCCTGTCCGGCGACGCAGCCATCCCAAGCAAGGCCGCCGCCCAGCTCCATCGGGAGAGGACAGGAGGAAAACCTAGCCGCCGCGAGCGGATGGGTGAGAGGACAGGAGGGACAACCTAGCCGCCGCCGCCGCTCTCAGATCGAGGCGACATGGGGAGCGGAATTGCTCTGGTGGTTGGTGTCAACAGCCTGGGGCCCGTCGGGGAATTCTTCCGTTTCTGGACGCCCACTCTCGGCTGTTTAATGTGACGATTTTTGGCAGCGAGAGCGGGAGCGGGGTGGACCTCGTGCAGCCGCACCGAAATTTATCCTACATGTGGCAGTACTGCTATTTTTTCCTTTGCTAGGGATATAAACAGGTGTGTCCCCGGCAAAACTTCCTCGTCACTAATTCAGATGATCTTATTCTTCCTTAGCCGGTTCACGATGGATCATGTTCTATTTTTTGTGGGGTGTACTTCGAGTTAACGGAGAAAAATATCTGAACCTTCTATTTTATGTAAGTGTTTGACACATTCCTTACTCAATAAGACAGCTGATTAACAGTCAGCTTTATTGCAGGTGCGGCGGGTCGATCCGGGCACGAGAACGCGGCTCTGGGAATAGTGGCGACGCGGCACGGCGACCTCGGCGTCCGAAGCGGCGGCATAGATCCAGACGTGGGACTCCAGGAAGAGGCGATGCGGCCCCGGGGAAGAGGCAACGACCTCGGCGTCCGAAGCGGTGACGTAGAAGCGGACGCGGGGCTCCGCCGACGAGGTGGTGGGATCCACGGAGAGGTGGGGCTGGGGCGGGGCGAGATTCCCGAAGCAGCGGTGGCTCGGGTGACGACCACGGCTCCTGGCCGGGGCGAGATCCACACACACACGACGGCGGACCCGGCGACTCATCAGCGTGGCGCGGCCCAGGCGCGGTGGCTAGGTTTCGCCAGGTTGTGGCGGGCCGGGCTTGCCATTGCCCGGCCGCCCTTTTTTTCAGTATATCTGGCCGCCCTTTTTTCAGTATATCTGGCCGCTTGCGGTGGTGAGCTCTTTCCACATTAGGAGTGCGTGAGCGCAGTGGCGGACATTTTTGCCCGCCACTGCAAGCATAAAACACCTGCCACCGCAGGCTCCGTTTGTACTAGTGTCTGCCGCAAGCTCTGTCTGCAGGGTAGTGTGCACGCGTTTTGACGGATGGGAGCTGTGGGAGATGCTGAAGGAGGCGATCATGGCCTACCCTGCGGTCTTCTTCACGGCCATGGCGGT